>CM073583.1:5955000-6555000 GCA_037074715.1 Magnolia kwangsiensis
ATAGTTGGATACTACTCGGACAAGTCATCAAACCATGTTTGGAAGTTAAAGTTACTATATTCATTTCGGGGGCATTTGAATCATAAGTTACTCTACACAAGCTACTTATGCCTAAAGTAGCTTATATTGGTTTCTACTTATTCATCAAATTCACATGTTTAGCAAACAACATGCTTATCAGCTGAAACGTAGAAAAGTATGTTTAGTTTCCAACATCACATAAGTACTTATCCATGAAGTTTGTTTGGTCCACCCTAAATTTCCACCATCCATCATATGGGGCCAATCTTTGATGTGTCCATTCATTGTGTTGGGCCCACCTTGGATGCAAATCCTCCATCGTTTCAGGCCCACCTTTAATGTGGACCGTCCATCATGTAAGGCGCAACTTCGAAGTGGGCCATCCATCAAGTAGGGCCCACCTTGAATGTCGCTCATTAGGGGCTTACCTTCAATGTGAATTGTCCCCATGTGGACCACCTTAATATGGGTCATTTATCATGTGCAGCCCACCATCAATGTTAGCCCATCATGTGGGGCCCACTTTTAATATCCGTCTCCCATCACGTCGGGCCCACCTTTGATGGACCAATCATTGTGTGGGCCCCACCTCCAATGTGGGTTATCTATCATGCAGAGCCGCCTTGGATGTGGGTAATTCATCATCAGGGGCCAACCTTTGATGTGAACAGTTCATTGTATGGGATCCGCCTTCAATGTCCACAGCCCATCACGAGGAATCCACCTTTCATGTGGACCATCCATCATGTGGGCCCCACCTTCAATGCGAGTTGTTGATGTGGACCATTCAAAATTAGGGGCCGACCTTTGATGTAGACTATCTATTATGTGGGACAAGTTAATATGGGCCATCCATCATGTGGGCCCCACCTTTAATGTGACCATCCATAATGTAGGGTCTCCTCTGATATTGGCATCCATCACATGGAGAGCTGAGAGGGGAGGTAGAAAAGTAAAAAAGATAAAACGCAGGGACAAAAAACTCATGGGAATAAGTTTCATCACATAAGTTGCTTTTACAATGGCGCTTACCAAACCGACATAAGTACTTTATTTAACTTAATATAAGTTAAAATCTTACTTATTGGATGATTTCCAAATGGGCCCCAGCAACAGTTTGATAGATTTTCTCCATTCTGCTCGGTGTAGAACGGGTTTCCACTCTTTCCAAGCAAAACCCAATTTAAATGTAAAAGTTGCGCCATCCGAGTAAGGCTCAATGGCAGTTCGTGCCCAACGCATAAGTTCAGTTGGTACAAGTGAAGAGGCATTATGGGTTTAAGATCGTCGGAATGTAATTCAGAGTCAGTTTGATATGAATGTTTTGTAGTATTCCTTGAGATGCTAAGGGCCCGTTTGGATACCACCAAGTAAGTTACTTTTTCTACTCACAGCAATAGATAAGTAACTTATTTCAAATAAGTTTGGTTTAATGTCAATTATAAGTAACTTTTTTACTTAAAGATACTTAATCACTTCAGCTGAATAAGTAGAAACCAAGATTGAGCTACTTAAGGCATAAGTAGCTTATCTCAAGTAACTTACGATCCAAACGCCCCCTAAGGGCACGTTTGGATACCACCAAATAAGTTACTTTTTCTACTTGCAGCAGTAGATAAGTGACTTATTTTAGATAAGTTTGGTTTATGATTAGTTACAAGTTTGTTTTTTACTTAAAAGTACATAATCACTTCAGTTAATTTTTTTTAGCTTTTCTACTTTTCATAATTTGCTGAAGAGATGCATCAAGAGAGACCAAAGAGAAGAGAAGCTGATAAGTATGTTGTTTGCCAGACATACTTATCTTCTTAATGAGTAGAAACTAAGATAAGCTACTTGTGGAATAATTAGCTTTTTTAAAGCAACTTACGATCCAAACGCCCCCTAAGAAAGAAATAGCCTAGAGTAGCTAGTTGATTTGCTAGTTGGGCATTACGGTTTTTGCTTGTGGCCAATGAAGTAGTTAAATGTGATTTCATTCATTCAAATAGGTGGTAGAATCCACACATCCAAGTATTAGGGGTGTAAATCGGGCGGGTTGGGTTGAGGGCCCGAGCCTGACCCTAATTCAAAACAACCCAACCTGCAACCTGATCCAACCCGAATTCCAACCCGAGGTGCCCAACCTGAATTCCTCTATAGTCGACCCAACCTGACCCAAGTACATGTGATTATTCCCAACTTGATTGCAATTTGCTCAATTGAACCCAACCCAATGCCAATTCAGGTTGGAGTATTCCAACCTGAACCTGTCCCAAGGACCTTGACGACCCAAACCAACCCGACCAGAACTCAATTGGTTTCGAGACTATCTGCTCTTTTGGACCAATCAAATCATGTATGATTACCTCATAGGCAGTGTGAGTGGTGGGTTAGCAGAACTGGAAGTCCAAGAATAGAAATACCTTCAAATGAAATGCTTCCTTGAGAGTAAAGTGGTTGGATGTCGACATTAAAAAGATATGATTAGAAGGGTAAGGAATTGTATGAGAGGGTTATTGATGCAGGACGATTAACCAATTAGTCTAAAAACTTGAACTGATAGAGCATGGCGAATCAATTCCTTTATCTCATGGCCTAGGCCCCACATCACATGGGTTAGGATCTCGGCCGAACCCCCCTTGTGGGGCCCACTTCACATTGGTTCCGCTTCACATGAGTCACCCGCTTCACATGGGTGGGGTTCACCTCACACTCACTCCCCACCTCAAGTGTGCCCCTGCATCCCATATGCCATCCCACTCGAGCCCGATGTGAAAATGCTCCTACATTAATTACTTCTCACTTTGATGCAAGACAATTAATCACTTACTCTAAAAGCTTGAACTGATAAAGCATGACGAATCAATCCCTTTATCTCATAGCCCAGGCCCCACATCCTATGGGTTAGGATCACGGCCGAACCCCCCTTATGGGCCCCACTTCACATGATCTATCCGCTTCACACTAGTGGAGCCCGCCTCACACAGGCCACCCACCCCGAGTGTGCCCTTGTATCCCACAGGTCCTCCCACTCGAGCCTGGTGTGAAAATGCCCTTACATTAGTTATACCTGGGCTGGTTTGTAAGGAAAGGAATACCAACTCAACAACTTTAACCTTGAAGACAAATCTCTGAAAACGATGGGTTTCTTTCGACACAAAGGATCAAAGGATTGAACATGAGAAATCCATGCAGGATTAAAAGAGTCCGACCCTGACTATACTAAGTTTCTGAAAGGAATGGAAAACACATCTGCCAGGAAGGATATTTGTGCAAAGAGGATTTAGAATCCTCTTAGTGAACAGTGACACACCTGAGAGTGGAAAATGTGTGAGATCCACCAATCATCAAGTAGGCCCCACTGTTGACACGCCCTGTCCCAAAAGTTAAGCCAGAGGTTGGCCACACAAGCAGATTGAATGTGAAGCATGATCAATATACTTCTACCATCAATTTTTGATGTACTGGTGCCACCCAACTGATCAGTGGACCAGCCTGAATCTCTATTGTATGGCATTTTCATGGTGGGGCTTGCCTGATGAACAGCTCGGATACCTCTTATCTGTGCGACACTCGTACATATGCATGGGTAGGATTTTGTACATCTCCTACTGAGATGTGACAGTCTATGAGAAACCAATAGACAGGTGGAAGAGACATCTATAATCCATAAGAAATAGTAGGCAGCTGAAGAGTTCTTTTACTCATTCAGAATGAAATTCTGAAATGGCTTTTCATGCTCAAAGCAATGCATTTCATTCAGAAGGTTAGATGAAATATACACGTACCTTTTCAGATTATACACACGCATGAGGGCCGATAATCAGCTGACAGAATACATCTGCCATCCGGTCTTGCATATGGAGAGTAGAATCTGATTTCAATCTCATGCAACCAAGTATGCTTCCTCGTAATCAGGAATTATGATGTCAAGCCTCATCATGGGCTTGTACTTTTGCGGGATGGCTGCACCTGCCTGCACACAGACCTCAACCACAGCTGGTGCCTTTCCATAGAACCTCTTGAGTGAACCCTTCAAAGGCGGCCCATTAGGATCTCGCACATGCCACACATAGTTTGGCGGGAACACCTCCTCTACTGTAGCATCTTGCCACCCATGTTTCCCATCCCTCCACTGGTGCTTGAATGTCCCACACAGCTTGACATTGTGACCCCATGGCCCCACGTGAACCTCTGAGCAATATCCACACGCTTTCACTGTGTATTTCCTCATCAACTTCCTCACGCCCCACCTCACGGTTTCGTATGCTTTGAGTGTCTCCTCTGCGAGCTGCCGTACATCAGATGCTGGAGGAGGAGACTGCCTGATGCGGGCCTCATATGTGTCAAGCTCTGCAAGCAAGGATGACGAGTCTCCTAGACGACATGGTTTGGGCTCCTCGACATATCCGCCTCGGTTGATCACCTTCTTACCAAGCATCCGAACTGGGGTTGTCCTTCTACGTGAAGGGTATTCTGGCAACTCCACGCCCGCTTGGATGCATAGCTCAACAACTGCAGGAATTCGGTCGTAGTCGAACCGAGTCTCATGTTTGATTCTTAGGCCAAATGGGTCATAGAGGTGGTATGATTCAATTGGGATGAGGACATCATTGATGGAACCCTTCACCCATTGGTGGAAGCTTCTGCGGTTCACATTGCTTGGGCCATGGCAGTCCTGGATATGGTGACCGGTCCGGCCCACATGGACTTCTGGGCATTCACTGAAAAGGAAGTAAAAACATGTTCATGTGTTTGTAACGAGTGCTAAATCTGAAATGATCAAAATAACAAAATGATTTCTCAAATTGGTACCTGGATTCCCAGCTTTTCAAACATCAACCTGCTCACCATATTGATTTTCATCATAAATTGTTAGAGGAAAACTCATTCCATCAAATGGTGGGAGCAAGTGGTGTAGAAATCAGAAAGAAAAGACAAGGGGAACTCAGGAAAGCTACATATCACTCAGGTGCAGCAATTCATCCACCATGCATGTGGCATACATGCACGACGTAGATGCATGACAATCTTGGTTGTCCAAATCATGGAATCTCGTATGCATGGAGCATGGCTTGAAATTCACACTGAAATGATGAAACCAGGGGAGAAGTTGGTGCCCATCAAATGGAAAATCAAAATGAAAATTGTCAATGGTCCAAATTTAACAGAAAAAATAAAAATTTTGATAGTTCATCCAGCTTCATTTCTTGCCATACTCGATCATTAATCAGGGCCACAATTTGGATCAACTGAAACTGAATCCTATGCACGTCATGCGTAAGTTAGATGAGCTGCAACGTGCCTGATAGACCCTAGACCCCAAAGAGCATAGATCTTTAGGGGTAATCTATAAGACACAGCCAAAGAAATCACCCACCCCAACAAGATATCCCTGACAATGTCCTTATGAATGTTTAAAAAATAATATAGCTTAGACATAAAAGTTTGAAGAGGAAGAAATATGTTCTTTTTCCTTAAAATTTCAATACAAAATAGATGGCGTCATCCATAGTTCCAAAACATGCTGACTTGTCTTGAAACTCATCTGAGTGAACTCGACTCAGCAAGATTTTGAGTCAAGTTGCTGGAAAACTCAGTACTGGGCCTGACTCGGCCTGGACCTGGAGAGACTTGTCAAGCCAGCTCGATGGCTTGGTCGACCGAACACAGACTCGGACTGAGTCACTTGCCTTAAAAATAAATAAGGTGGGAGTGGGATTTGAATCCCTAATGTCAACCAAAGGAAGCAACACCTTAACCAGTGAGGTACAGGTGCTGGTGTGGGTTTGAGTTATGTTTTATATTACTTATTACAAATTTAACTATTTAAAATATCTATTAAGTATTCACATTCCTAATATATTTTCTATTTGCAATAATTAAATATTGAGTTGAGTCAGGCCAAGCCTTGGAGTCAACCTGACCAGGTTGAACATGGAGTTGAGTTTCCAGGGTTTTGAACTGTAGTTTAATCATAGCGAGTACTCAGGATTTCAGCTATTTTTAAAGAGATCCACAGTAAATATCCAAGATACAAAAGTACATGACCATGATCCAGAACCCAAAGCCGGTAGTTTCTAAATCAATGGAACACTCAAAACAGGACTCAAATCCCCTCCACCCTTCTCCCAAACCATGAGCATCTTGCTACTTCCACCCTATCCTTCTCCAGCAAACCCCTATCTCCTTTCCCCTCCAACATCTTCACCAGTTGCTAGTTCACCCTGTCTGGACCAAAGTGAGCCCTCTGAACCACAATCTTCATTCCCTCGAAGCTTCTACCACTCAAAGCCTTCACTGCAGTGGCAACCTCTTCTGACTTCTCCAGGCCAACTAATGCAGACCCTCTGGCTCTTCCAAACTCCTCCGACTTCAGAATCATTGCCTCCCTCACCAATGCTTCCCTACCGAAAACCCTCTTGAACTTAAGCTCTGTCCACCCCTCCAGGAATTTTTTCACTAATAGGGTAGGTAGCCCCAACCCTTTTCTCCACTAGCTTCCTTCTTTTTTCTTTTTTTCTCTACTTTCTTCCAGTTCCCTCTCACATCCCTCTCCTCCATGTCCTCATCCACCCTCACTGCCTTCCCTCGTCTCCTTGAAGCTTCACCACCCATTGATTCTCCTACTACTGCCTTCCCTGCCCTGATATTCCCTGCAGGATCATCCTCCTCTCTCTCTACCCAGCCGGCTCCTCCCCCTTGAGCTGCAACCATCTTCATCCTCCTCCCCTCCCCTCTGAGAAATACCCGTCCTCTCCTCCAGCCCAAGCAATGTATAATACCTTGTCAGATAACCGAATGGAGAAAGACACAAGTATTACATGTTGGATGCATGGGGTGTCCCCATCCTACCAAATCCAACTTGGGCACTTTTCCCTTAAAAAAAAATTTTGTTAACCAATTTAAAAAATAAAAATAAAAATAAAAAAGACGCATAAGCATTAGCATCAACTGTAAAGATTGGGGGTGCATCATTGAGATGCATAAATCCAACAGATCATGAAATATCTTGACATTTTACCTAAGTTACCTGCAACCATAGACAGGAACAACTGTCAAGAGCTGTGCCAGGCCCTTAATCAGTACTTTCCATGCTTCTAGTACGTGATGTGCTACAGGAATGAGATCAGGTACCAATAACCCATTCTTTGGAGCCTCGAGAGGCTTTTCTATTCCCATTTCTGCTAGCTTCTTATCGGCCCTTGCAGCCCGTTGTATCTTCTTGAGAGGGATTGGGTAAGGTTTCTTCTTGTTCTTTGGAAGTATGGGTGGGAGATTCACATTTTGGGGGTATATTTCCTGTTTCTTCATTGCTGAACCTCGACCAGCCTCTCCACTGGCACAACGGAAGGTTTTCAGCATTCCATCAGATTGAAGTGGTTGATGCCCGATCTGATAAAGAAACAGAGCCCCTGTGTTAGATCCAAACGATAGCACAAAAGAGGATACGGCAGTAAAAATAAATAAGATGCATGCAGTCAGAAGCAAGGACAATGAGGGACACCACCCAAATCAGGATTTGAGTACATCTGATGCTTTTTCAAATTGGTATTCAGAAAAGTTGGAGTTTGGGGTTGCATGCTTCTTTTTTTTTTTTTTTTTTTTTTTTGTATTTGAATTTAAACAGCCACATTTCCACCCAAAATCAGGACCAGCTACTGATTTAAGGGGCTGTTTGGGGGAGGGATTTGTGAAATCCACGGATTTCTAATCTCCCCTGTTTGTTTTTGTTGCGGATTTCCCAAATCCAAACCTCCCTAAATCCAAGGATTTGGAGCTAATCCAAATTTCAAAAAAAAATAATAATAATAATAAAAAAGACTCAGCAAATCCACAAAATGAGAGATTCTTTCAAACGCAAAGAAAGTTATTCCCTTGCAATAAATACTCCTCAAATCCATACTTTTGTATTTGATTCCCAAGCACTGGACTTTGGAATTTGAAAATTCCAAATCCCAAGCAAATCCATGAATTTGACAAGTTTGTGGATTTACCAAATTCACATTCTCATTTCCCTTTAATTGGGAGAAGGCTTAGATGATGATGTCATTCTCATTTCCTTGATCCCAAACAGGGCCCAAGTGGACATACACCCTTTCCACTCTTACTTAAAAGTCCGGTCAAATGGGAAATAATGATGTTCAGACTCTCTCTCTCTCTCTCTCTCTCTCTCTCTCTCAAAATTTTTTTTTTAATTATTATTTATTATTATTATTTTTTAAAGATGAATGCTGGTCAGACCATGACAACCATCAATTAAAAAGATTACTGAGGATGCCATCAACAGTAGAGTTGTAGAACTTGAATGTGTACAATGGGTCAGATGTTTACTCCGAAGAAGACTCGAAAACATTTAATTACATTTACGGCCATTTTGGATGTATCCCAAGATTAGTATATACATTATCTAATGTCCAGTGAAGGGTGACATCAGAAAGCTGTCTGAAAACCGAGAATTTTGCCTCAGGTGATGTGCTCACTAACATGTGTCACTCAGATTGGCAATCAAGCGAATTTGTCTTCCACCCAAATATTTCCCAATTGCCATCTCAATGAATGAGTCATTGATGACCGGCAAAAAATAGTAACTTACGCACTGTTATTATAGTTTGTGAACTACACAACTTATTATTCATGAATTGAGCAAATAGAGTTTCTTTTAACTCGGCAAATTGATGCCACAAATTACATGAATTGATGAAAAAACAAACTCAATGCATTGAACAAAACTAAAACCAAGCCAAGTTAAGCCTTTGCCTATTCATACCAGGTAATGATCAAAGAAAAGATCTAACTAGGCATTAAGCCCCCTCATTTCATTTTGTTTCACAATTGACTGGCGAATTGCAGGTACTGATATGAACACAGATATGGTAGAGAGACAATCTTTTCTTCACAGATATCCAGGACATGGATATCAATAAGCAAGGTTACTGGTTGAACATATTGTCTCACAGCTTGGCAGTACGATACATGATCGATGCAATATGTAATATTATATTCAACTTTTATTAATTCACATGGTGCAGAAACCATGAAAAATTATTTTAAAATTCCAAAGGAAAGTGATGATTAAAATTCAATGTAACATGTATACACATTAGTATTTTCCCCAATAAATAAAAAAAAACAAGGTTTATGATTAGCAATAAAATGGCCTTGTAAACAACAAACAGAGGAAATCATCAAATAAAAATATATAACGAATTCTAAATGTGTAGACAATAAACTATGATAGTATGGTGCTCGTATCAGAATGCAATGACAATACAAACTGGAACAAACAATATACTATGCCTGTGTCAAAATATAGGAGTTTGTATCACATTGCCTAATGAATTTATCATAAGACAGTGAAGGGATCAAATCTATTGCAATCGAATGGGCCTCATCTCATGCTGAGGCTACGGAGTGGCAATGACAGATATTCTAAAGATTGGTATTTGACAGCTCAAAGCTCAAGATGCATTGTAGCTCAAACTAAACCATCATCATCATCTAAGCTTTATCCCAACTGATAGGGGTGTCACTAAATAAATAAATTCTCGATGTGTCCAAAAGTCTTTGGAAATACTATCTGCATGGGATTTGGAAATTGAATTTCTTTGGCTCCTTGCATGGCATATCGAGACCAAGTGGTATAGAAGGTGTGCTCAAGATTGATAAAGAAGTTAACCACAATTCCCTTTCAACTTCTTGCACCTTGAGGTAGGCTAATGTTGTGGAGGCTCTCACACTTAGGGAAATGCAACAGCTGCTTGAAAAAGACTATGGTGGGACCCTGATTTTTCAGGGTGACCAAAGATGTGATCGGTTGGGACTCTTCTGTCCAGTTGGAGCCTTGGAATGTCTCCTATAGCGAAGGGAGATATGATTTGGTAATCTCTTTTTGAATAGAACTATTATTTCTATATGAAATATGACACATTCATAATGTAATAGGTTTCGATATTTTAAACTCTAGGTACTTCTCTAACACCAACCATCTACCTTCATTTTGAAGTCCCCCCCCCCCCCCCTGTTTTGAGAAGACATCTTTCATCCATTTTCTGTTTTCACCTCCATCAAATACTTCCCTGACCTCAAGTGGAGGCCAACCCCAGGAAGAAGCTATTCACATGATCCTAACCCCAGATGACAGTATCCATCTGATGCTTTTCAGCTTTTATACCATGAAAAGCTGGTGAGAGCAAGGTTCAAAATACCGGCATCCTCTTGCATATGAAAAATTCAGACACTGACTGGGTTGGCCCATGTTAGATGATATATTGGTCCTGTCAGCCATATCATGTACCTGTACCAGTATCAAGACGGTAAGATGATCGTAAACTAAGCATAGCAAGCATTGGGCTTCCTAGGCATGGATTGAAATAGCAGTTTCGGAGTGCAACTAGCTAGGAGACTTAAAACCAGTATGACCCACCCGTACTCATTGCTTTTCGGTCGGGACACCAAAGTCGAGACAAATCAGCCAAGTTGACTTGGTTTAATATTTTAAAACCAATTTCTAGGCCATTGATTATAATGTGAAGATATACATGACATGTTATCATGCTTACAAAATGTCATGGCATATTCGGATGATGCTGATCAAGGTTCGTCATTATTCAATGGCACGGACACATTCCATGACCAAATGAAATCGCTTCTGCTTTGCAATGGTAATTATCTATTTTGTTTCAGGTGTAGCTCAGACAATTACTGAAAGATGTGAATTGCGAGAATGGTCAAGATCAGTTGTTTTGTTCTATTAGCAACATGAGCAATCCAAGACAGGCCCACTGGTTGGGTGGTCCTAGCTACGTGATTAGATTATTATTTTTTGCATCTGATCTTGGCCGTCCATTTTGCAGGCCATTAATTGGATGGCTAGGTTTGGCTGATCCAATGTGGACAGTCCAGATTGATGAATACACCAATCTTTCTAACAAATGATCAAGCGTGTCCATCTTTCAGGCCATTGATCAGATGGTCAGGATAATCTAATTAGCATAATTTTAAGAGGGTAACCCATGAAGACTGGGCTAAACAATATGGAAGGTCCAGATCAACGATTGGAACGCTGCAATAGTTACAATACATAAATGAGAGAGTAGGAGGGCAAAATAAGAAATCATACAAATACCTTCAAACCAAAAGCTTTAGAACTCGAGCTTGCAGGAGGCCTCTGAAACTCTATTAGGCCAAAGCAAACACCTACGATTAACAGAAAATTCCATTAGTTGGAGAGAGAGAGAGAGAGAGAGAGAGAGAGAGAGAGAGAGAGAGAGAGCTCACTTCTTTGGGAGAGGTCCCAGGAAGCAGGAGACAGACTGAGCATTTTTAATCAGAATGATAATCAAATAGAGCTTTCTCAGCCGTCCAATCTGTGATATATCGCTGGTTTTTCTGTCGGAGGCTGCTACTATGAAACAACAGCCGAGAGAGGGAAGGGAAAGGGGAGGGTTTTTCTGTTACCATGAAAGAACAGCTCAGAGAGGAAAGAACAAGGGCGGAGATGGTGAGACTCGTATGATAAAAGTGGTGGTGACTCTTCCACCGTACACATGGACTCTTCGGCCGACAATCCAGACCGTTCAAATATCTAAACCGATTTTGGATGGATGATAAACTAAAAGTTACACTGATAATACGGTATTAACCATCTGAATTTGTTCTGGAATCTAGACCACGCACTATTTTAATTTTAACCGTCCATTTCAGAACCGTCATATTAATGCATAGCATATCTCGATCAACGTGAATTTTGAGGTACGATCTATCCATAATTCTCCCCGCATTTTGGATGGTCCCGATCGCTATAAATGAGTGCAGAAATTGAAGAGGACAAGTCACCACCATTTTGGAAATAGTGGTGAGTTAATATGTGCCTAGCCCTGGAAGTAGATATTCTTTCAGCAGGAGCAGGAGTTATATGATACTCAGATTTCGTATGACGGTCAATACGCAGGCACTGAGAGCCTGTACACGTGGCATACAATAACTCAAGTTAAATCGACTAAATTGTGCAACCCACTGTCTCCGCGTCACGGTCTCAAAATTAGATTGGTTGTTATAATTTGGACAGTTTGATTTACTTAATTGTATGTCAGGTGTGTAATTTTTAAGTGCATGTGTTTCTTCTCTCTCATTTATTTTTTATTTTTTTATTTTTATTTTTCTGTCCTTAGTATTTTAGGCTAGATTTGGGCATTGAGTCGGTCTGAGTTAGGACTGACTCAGCTCGATTGTTTTTCAAAACCTAACCTAATTCACTCCAACTCAGTACGGAGTCCAGCATGCCTGTTCAAGTCTAGCTTGGACCAGCCTAGACGAGTCTAACCCAGTTACAAGTACTGAGTCAGGTCATGCATGGTGCGTACCTGTGAGCTAAAATCATAACTAAAAACCTTGGTGTATCTATCGGAATTGCAGCCTCTTCATCAGCTATACAACATTTCATATTCGAAACAACAAATTTGATATATGTATATATAAAAGCTAGGTTTCGAATTGAGCCGAGCCAGTATTAGACGGATTTTGGATCAGCCAAGCCAAGTTACTGGATGATCCAAAGTTGACTTGGTTTGAGTTCAAATCGAGCATAGTCTACTCAATTTGATCCGAATCGGCTCACTCAAGTCAGGCTGAGCCGAGTTGGGTTTGAATAATTAAGATGAGTTAGGTTGAACCAAGGTGGGTTTGACTATTAGGATGAGTTGAGTTGAGTTGACTTGAGTTTTTCTACGGGGAATCGTCTTACGTCCAATTCTTATTACTTTGGCTGGATCATTGATCCCATACCAGCACTAATTCTGCCCAAGTATGATAACCCATGGGTACATGCACAAGATATTATACCGTTGGCAAGATTGTTTCTCAAATCTCAAACTTTTAATTTTCAGTTTTTAACTTATTTGGAAAATTGATTAGTTCAATTAAACTGATTTTGGAGTTCGGGCCTGTCTAAAGTGAGGCCCACAGTTTGGACAGTTTAACTTGAGGAAAGCTTATGTGTGTTATCTAATACTGTCCAGCTGTTTTTTCAGATCATTTTACGGCATAAGACAACAAAGGACACATCCAAAAATACAACCAGATTCATATCTCAACTGGTAGACTGAGTGAAGATATTTCATTTCAACACCCTGGGGTCTTGGTATCGATCCCTAGTGGGGGTGGCTAACACTGGTCTTGGTATCGATCCATAGTGGGGGTGGCTAACCTGGAGTGTGTGTACTGACATAACATGGGTGTGTACTAACAAACTAAAATAATAATTATAAAAAAAAGACTGATTCAAATATCAGGTAACATGGTGTGTGTGTACTGACATGGTCGTGTAATAACAAGCTAAAATAATAATAATAAAAAAAAGACAGATTCAAATATCAGGTAAACCATGCCACGAGAAAACAGTGGTGATTGAACACCCATAAATCATGGTGGTGTGGTCCACATGATATTTTGATCTGTCTTATTTTTTATCTCATCTCATAAAGTGATCCGAAAAAATGGATGAATGGCTTGGATTAAACACATAAATCATGGTGGGGTCCACATGGCATGGTACTTTAGCTTCCGCGTGGCTACTGACACCATCAATAGGCAATCCGCTTCCCAGCCGAACTATAGAAGTAAGAAGACGGGCCCACCGAAGTCAGTCTATTTTGAAAGGCTTCCACGTACGCATGCCATGGACCGGGCTTGGACCGACTAGCTTGGCTCGTGGGCCAGTCTGTGGCTTGAAAGCATGGCCGTTCAACTGCTCAGGCTCAATCCATTTTAGCCTGAATTTGCCTGGTCACACATGCATAAATTGTGCATATCACATAAAGTAATTCAAAACACGATGTCAATGAGTTACACAATGAACTCAAATTGTTTAGACAGTGGAGCTCACCAATTCTTAAAGCAAGTATAATGTTGATTTAGATGATGAGGTCATCTCTTATAAACGATGGTATGGGATCTGGAAACATACCTCTTGACAAGGAATTTGAAACAACTTCAAGAGTAGTAAATGGAATCTATTTATTACTACCACCATATCACCATCCAAACGCACCTACTTTATGCATTTACCATCAATTCCTACCATTTATCATCCATTCCTACCAAATGATCCCTAAGGGGATTTTTGACGTACGCATGGTATTGGAAAGGATTAGGTGGGATGGAATTAAAAAAAAAATGTAATTATTATATATGACAGAGATTGTCCCTATTACCATATGGGATAACATGAAACAATCCTAACTCGATGATATGTTTGTATCACGGTTGCATTTACACTTTGGTTGGTTATCCATTGAATAAATATATTCACCATCATTTGGAACCATCAAAAATATCATATATGTATTATATCCCCATCATTTATTTGTTTTGCAACCTCGTTTTATGACAAGGGCTTAAAAATGAGGTAGATCCCGAGCTTACGTAAGCCACAATATAGAAAGCAGTGGGAATAATGATGCCCACCATTGAAATCTTCTTAGGTCCACCGTGATGTTTATTTGTCATCCAATCTATTCATAAGGTCAAAAGACTTGGATGAAGGGAAAACGCAAATATCAACTTGAACCAAAATTTATGTGGCGCCAAAGAAGTTTTCAATGGTAGGCGTTCAATCTGCGCTGCTTTCTATGGTGAGGTCCACTTCAGCTTTGGATCTACTTAATTTTTTGGCACATGCTCTAAAATGATCTCGAAAAAAGGGTGGATGGTGTAGATATACCCCACACAACATGGTGGGACCTACATAACTTGCTAACATCAACAAGATTTTTCAAAAATTTCAAAACAGAATGCATGAAGCAAAAAGCTACAGCACCCTAGATCAAATGCAATTCCATCTAATCTAATTCAAGCTTTCCCATTCTCCTCATACGTTGGGTGAAATTGGCACGGGATCAAATGAAATTCCATCCCACCTAATCCCATGCGCCAAACGCCTCCCAAGTTACTTCATATAAGCTACTTATGTCATAAGTCACTTATCTTTGTAATGCCCGATAAAATCTTAAATTTAATAAAATAATATATATATATATATATATATATATATATATATATATATATATATATATATATATATATATATATATATATATATATATATATATATATATATATCTTATCTTATCTTATCTCTATCTTATTTATATATTTTCTATATCATATCCTATCTTATCTCCATATTATCATTATCTTATCCTCATCTTATCTAAATCTCTAATCATTCTCCCTTATATGTATACCTTTAACTCTTCACATATCTCTCAAGTTCACATTCTTCAAATAGATTTTTTTTTTTTAAATAAATTTTTTTTAATTTTTTTTTTATGGAGTGTTTCATAAGAGGAGTTCCACTCTAACTTAGATATTAACAAGGCATTCGCAACAACTAAGAAATGAAGAAAGATGGAAGATTTTGGAGAGCTTAGATATGGTAAGTTTATAGTTCATTCTTTCATTATTTTTTAATGTATTTAATGTAATTTGACTCAATTTATATAATGGAATGATATGGATCGGCCACACGTTCATTGCATTGATCTGAGGATATATTTGATGTAAAATTAATGGAAGTATAAAATTAACTGCGAAGTTTCTTGTCGCAGAGATTGACTAGTCGACATCTGGTCGAATTAGAGTAGATCTATACAGATCATACGATCCCTAATGTCAAAATATACAAGGGCCCTAACTTTTAGATCAATCTAACCATAGGATGAGCCACGCTAATCAAATTTAAAAAAATTTAATAAGTAAAGCTCATATTTCTGCGCAAATGATTGGTATCACTTAGCGCAGAAAGTCGAGATGGGTTATTGGTGTATGTGTAGTTAGATCCACACCATTCATCCAATGTATAGATGCAAAATATGTTAAAACCTTAAGAATCGAGATGATTCAATCATCCGATGGGTCACCTCGATCATTCATTTGACATTTAATTTCAAAATCTTAAAAAGAAAAATATAAATTTTGATAATTAAATTTAATAAATATATTATTTTAATTATTTGGTCATTTAGGGTTTGACCACCTAAGATGTATATCAAATGTGGGCCCCACCGTATAATATAACTAGATGACTAACGATATCGTTGATATAATTGATAAGATCTCTGAATTAAAGCCAACCTAATTAATTTCTATATTATCAATCAAAAGTTTAAATTTTTTTTTTTTTAAAAAGTTTGGTTTCCAACATCATAAGTATTTATCTCTCAAGTATGATTGACCTCCCTTACATTTATTGTCCACCATGTGGGGCCAATATTTGATGTAGATCATTCATTGTGTGAGTTGTCCATCACGCAGGGCGTACCTTGGATGTGGCCTATTCATCTGACCTTTAATGTGCATTGTCTATTATGTAGGGCTTATCTTTGATGTTGGTCACCTATCACGTGAGGCCCATCTTATGGAGGAATCGATGGCCATGGAGAGTGTCTACACACACACACACACACACACACACACACACACACATATTCTAAGTTGTCATGTCACCCACAAAAATGAAGAAAATAAGTTACTTTGAAAGTTGAAAACTAATAAAAAATAACTTTTAAAAAATAATTTTTTAAAACTACTTATTTAAGTTTAATAATGAAATTAACTTAATTAAGAAAAGTAACTTATTAACTTACATATATAAGTTAAAAAGGCTACTTATTCGGTTGTATCCATAAAAAAACTACTTATTTGGTAGTATTCAAAAAAAAAAAAAAACCCTACTTATTTGGTAGTATCCAAATGAGCCCATACCATATAAAAAAGGAGAGGTAATCCATACTTTCATGAAAACATGGGAAGGAAACAACTTTTTGTGATAGTTTCTATCATTTCTCAAATCTCAAGCATGTGATTGCTCATAAGAAGCAAATTCCTCGAATTTATGGTGACTTGTGCAAGAGTGGATTGCCTCTTGAGTAACTTAGGGCATGTTTGTTAAATCTGACATCCGAAGTCATAATCTGAAATCTGAACAATTAACTAGTTTGTTAACTAAAGTATGAAATATTTGAAATATGTTAATTTGACATATTTACCCATATGAAATAATCATGATTAAATCCCTACCATTAAAACTTCATGGATTACACGAGAATGTTTATTTGTCATCCGACCAGTTGATATACTAGTTGGGGTCCACTGTGATGTTAGTAAGAAATCCAACTGTCCATCTATTTTGCGAGCTCATTTTATGACACATGACCAAATACGAGGTGGATCCAAAACTCAAGTGGGCCACATGAGAGGGAAAATTGGAGAAAGAAATGTCTACCATTGAAACTTTCCTTGGCTCCACCTTGATGTTTATATGCCATCGAAATCGTTTATAAGGTCATGAACATTGGAATGAAGTGCACACACACACACAAACACACACACACACACACACACTTGGGACGATACAAAACTTTCGTGGCCATACTAATGTGTTAACAGTGGTCATTGAATCTTTACTATATCCTCCTGGGTGGCCCACTTGAGTTTTGGATCCACTTCATTTTTCATATCATGGTCTAAAATGAGCTCAAAAAACATATGAAATGGGATGGATTTTGCACAAACATCATGGTGGACCCTATAGTCAAGGGTCCCACCCACATCGATGGATCCTTGCTTGCTCGGATTTGGATGCGGATTTCTTGCCAAAGACTTTCGCAGGAATTTTCGACACTGGAAATCTAGGTGGGGCCAACATGATGTTTGTGAGAAATCCACCTCATCCATCCATTTTATGAGATCATTTTAGTATATGGGGCCATAAATGAGCCGGATCAAATACTTAAATGGGCTGAAAACATGAGGATTGAACGTCCATAGTTGAAATATTTTTTAAGCCAAAGAAGTTTTGAATGTGGCTAATATTTATGGTTTATATTCTTCTTGGTAGTAATGAAGTCATTGAACTATATTGATGGCATGTAAACATCACTATCGACCTAGGGAGGTTTCAACTATATAAATTTCTCTACCCACCTTTTCGTTTGATGTGGCCCAATTGAGTCTTGTATCCTACTCATTTTTTGTCTCAAGTCCTAAAATGAGTTCAAAAAATGGATGGATATATTAAATTTACCTTGAACATCATGGTGGGCCCCACCTATGTTTCTAGTGCAAGAACTTCCCGTAAAAGGCTGGTGCAGAGAATCCGCATCCCCAAATTTGGGGATTGGGTACCACCTTGCCAGGATCTACCCAGAGACGAATATTCCAGGCCTACCATGATATATATGTTTTATCCACACTGTTCATCCATTTTTTTTTCATATCATTTTAAAAATTAAGATAAAAATAAGACATATATAAGACTTAAGGTGGCCACGCTACAAAGAACAATGGAAACCTTCTTGGGGCCACAGACGGCTCTGATCAAATTGATTTTTGTGTTTTCCTTATACAGAGGTTAGATGGCAAATAACCTTATGGTGGACATCGGGAAGGTTTTAATGGTAGTCATTCCATTCCCACTACTTTCCATGGTGTGGTTGGCTTGAACTTTGGATGTGTACAATTTTTGGGACAATGCGTTAGAATGATATAAAAAAGTTGATGGATGGTGTGGATGTAACACATAAATCATGGTGGGCTCAGGAAAGTATCACACGTTAGGTTGTTTATTACGTAAACAAAAAAATCTTTGTTTTCATGGGGTAATATTTAATTTAAGTCTAGGGAGCACCTCATAGATGTTTTTATTTTTTTATTTTTTTTTAAACACACGCGCACACACCCCCACACACTCACGTTTGGTGGAATTTCACCACCTATGGGTACTCAAACCCTTGATCAAGAGCAAGGACTCTTTTAGATTTACCATTAAGTTAAACCTCATTTATTGAAATTTTTCAGCATAAAATGATGGACCGCTTTCCTCATTCTACGTTAACAAAATCTGCTAAACATGGAGGCTTTCCTAATTCTATATTATCCATGCTGTCCATCTATTTTTTCTAGCTTATTTCATGGCATGAGCCCAAAATTGAAACATATCCAAAGCTCAAGTGGACGACATCACAAGAAATAGTGGGAATAAAATGCTTACTATTGAAAACTCATGGGGATCACACGTTTTGGATCAAGCTGATATTTGTGTTTTCCCTTTATCCAAGTCTATGTGTCCCTATGAATAGGTTGGATGACAAATAAACATCACCGTGGGCCTTAAGAAGTTTTCAATGATGGACCCCATTTTCCTCCATGTTCCTTGTGATGTGGTCCCCTTGAGCTTTAGATATGATCCAATTTAGGTCTCATGCACTAAAATGAGGTGATAAAACCGATGGACGGTGTGGATAAGACACAAACATCACCATTGTACCCATAGAGTTCACTAAATACCTGAGCTACTTAGTACGATAATATGCTCTCGATCGGTGTTTCCATTGCAAACTCATTAATATTAAAAATACATTAGGAAATACAAAGGGGAGTAGTATTTCGTGCAATGATGTTAAAAGCAAGAAGAGAGAGGATCGAAAGCAACGCTTGCTTTCAAAAGAGATGTACATCAGTTTTATAGTAAGATAAGTAAAATTTTTGTTCATGGAGCATGTAATTAAACTGGACATTTGATTTACTTAATGGGATGCCAAGTTTGCAATTTTTAAGTACCTGCGTATCATCCACCACACTCTATCAGAGTATTAAAGGATTCAACTTTTCACGTACGCCTCTGCAACCCCTGCCGTTGGGCTCAGGCCCAACAACCATCTAGCTCTGTCGGGCTAACTGGATATTTGTGAGAAATCCATTCCATCCATCGGTCACTTCGCTTCATGTTCACTGTACGGAACAAAAATCAGTGGGATGCAATACCCATGTGCGCGACACCTAAGGAACTTCCTAAAATCACGACCCAAACTTCTAAATTCCTGCATCAACACTCACATGAGATTTTGATCTTTATTATACACCTTCATCCTGCTGGGGCTGATCTGATGAACGGGTTGGATGGCATATAAATAAGACAGTGACCCCAGGAAGGTTTTTGTGGTGATCTTTCCAGTCCCCAGTTTCCCCCTTCGGTGTGGCCCAACTGAAATTTAGATTGCCTTGATTTCTACAATCAGATACCAGCATGATATGTCTCAACTGATGAACCGAATGGATGTAACTCACACATCAGGTGGGCCTAAATAACTCAGGCATTGCACGGTCTCACTGCAACAACAGGTGTTACGGAGGATTTCATCACGGATTAATGCATAATGCAACCGTGAGGTCGTTGACTCGTTTCTATCATAATATAATGAGCTATCTTCCACCGTCCAAATGAAAGGGTGGATTATATATCGGGACCATCCGCCTAGAGGGGTTGGTATTAGATGACCCTTGATTCAAGAATCATATTAATAAAACAATCCTAGCCGTCCATTATTCTCAAAATTCCTCTCAAAGTAAAACCAACTCCTTTTACATTTTATTACTCATTTTAAGGCAATAAATCAAATGTTTAGAGACCTCCATTTTTATTTTTATTTATGAAATTTAATTAGTGGCCCATCCATGGTCCCATCGTAGGCCTAATCATCTTTTGTGTATAAATCAACGGAGTGAGACTTGGTCTTGTTGGATAATATGTTGAATTAAATAGAATGTAAAAATCGAGAATCAAAAAAGGAAAATAAATTTAGAGAAAGAAAAATTTATTGAATTGAGTCGAAGCGTGACTGAGTCACTCGGCTTGAAATCGAATTTGCTCTCCTTGGACAGCATCGCAAGTGCAATAGGTTTCTAGAGCAATCGACCTCCAGGATACAACGACTATGACCCGGTCTTAGCGGTGCACTCACTGTACACGGGCTCGAACCACTTGCAGTTTAATTCGAAAGTGCTGAGTTGACTCATCAATAAACTCAATAACAATGGTAAAACTGTATCAGAGAGAGTTTTATAAGACAGTATTTTCGTATATTGAAGCTGGAATCGGAAGTCCATATATAGACTCCGAAATGGTGCATAAGCACCCTTTACAAAAGGTTAGGTCCGTTGGGTTTAAACCCAACAGGGGCGACCGACCGGAAGGGAATCATCTCTCTGGTTTAAAACGAAAAGGCGCAAGTGCGAGTACACTCTCGCACATACAGTCCTGCGAGTACCCATACACACACACCCACGCGAGTACACTTACACTGCACCCGCACCTGCACTCAGCCCAGTTCGTCCCGTCCCGTCGCGTCACGCACGCGGACGCGGACTCGGACTTGGCTCGGTACGGCTTGGCGCGCGCGCGTGCGTGTGTGGTCAATGACATATATTAGAGCTATTGGCATAGCCCCCCATAGGACCAAATTCACATGCCCCCTGAAAGGGGCTCAAGCCCTAGGCAAAAAGCTTATCATATAAATAAGAGAATTTCTTTTTTCAAATCCGATGTAGGACAAAACCAACACCTCAAAAACATTAAAATTTTAAATGTGGAGGGAAAACACCGAAATTTAAAAATTTAATTTTTTAACATTATTTTAAAACAAATACAACAGGTCTATCGTATCAACATAGCTTGCTTTGATGCTAAAAAGAGGCGATGCTAGTTTTAGCTTGGTTAAACAAAAAGCATATGGTCTTGGAAGACGCAGGGTACAAAGAAAAAAAAAAAAAAAGAAGAGGAAAAGCAATCGATGGTGCAAGACGAATAGTATGAAAAAAAAAGAAAAAGACAAAAATCCCTCGTTTGAATTCCCACCATCATGACAAGGGACGCATATCTTGGATGGATTCCCGAATGTGGGGCCACTTTGATGGATTTCCCTTACATCCACGCCGTCCATCCGTTTTGACGGATCATATTAGGTTATTACCTAGAAGTGAAGTGGATCCAAATCTTAGCTGGACCACACCACATAACTAGTGGTGATTAACTACGTACCATTAAAAAATTATTAGGGGCCACTGGAATATTTATTTGACATCCAACCTTTTGATAAGGTAATAAAGATATCAGGTTGATCAAAAACTTTTGTGGCCCATGAGAAGTTTTTAACAGTTGATAAACACTGTTTTCGGTAGTGTTGTTAGCCTGAGATGTGAATCTGTTTCATTTTGGAATCCTTGACCTGAAATGATTTTAAAAATAGATGGACGGCATGGATTTAAGAAAATTACATCAAGGTGGGCCCACATTCAGGGATCTACCGAAGCTGCGCCCCCCATGACAAGGTTAGACCAAACCAAACACGTGGCAGTAAGGGTGTTGGATCCAGACTGTCCATCTAATGGGTCCCATGGGAACGCACCTAGCAAACCATCCCATCCAAAGGAACGGATGAAGCCAATATATTGTGACACGAATGCAGCCATCCATTTTGGATCTGCATACGAAGCTAACTTATTTTGACCGTCCACCAGTAAAACTGCAACTGCGACTGTGCATTTCATGTGTTTTTTCCCCACTGTAATTTAGGCCACGTGAGAGGATTTTGGTACAAATTCACCTACCGTACACCACAGCAGGGCCCATTTGGACACCACTAAGTTTCTTTTTAACTTATGTTGAATATATATACATACATACTTGAGTTAAATTGGTAACCATCAATGTAAAAATAACTTATATATAAAAAGCTACTTATATTAATATAAGTAAAATTTCTTTTCTTTTTAGCTTTTTAATTTATAACTTTTCCACTTCTCTATCTGTGCATGTCAAAAGGAGAGAGCGGATCAGGCTACACCTGACCCCACCCAAGATGGTCGCGCCCTTATCATGGGTCCACTTTGATGTATGTATTATGTATTATGTATCCATGCAGTTCATCCATTTTTTATTTTTTATTTTTCAAATCATTTTAGAGCATTATTCAAAAAATGAAGTAGATGTAATTATTAGGTGGACCATACCAAGAGAAACATTAATGATTGGCCGTCTCACCATTAAAAACTTCTTAGGGCTACCATAATGTTTCTGTAGTGATTAACCAGGCCAATTTTTATTATACACCTTCATCCTGCTGGGGCTGACCTGATGAACGGGTTGGATGACATATAAATAACACAGTGACCCCAGGAAGGTTTCTGTGGTGGACTTTCCAGTCCCCAATGTCCCCCTTCGGTGTGGCCCTTCTGAAATGTGGATTGCCGTGATTTCTACAGTTAGGTACCAGCATGAGATATCTCAATTGATGAACCGAATGGATGTAACTCACACATTAGGGTGGTCCTAAATAACTCAGGCATTGCACGGTCATCATGCAACAACAGGTGTTACGGAGGATTTCAGCACGGATTAATGCATAATGCTACCGTGAGGTCGTTGACTCCTTCCTATCATACTATAATAGAGCTATCTTCCATCGTCCACATGGAAGTTTGGATTATAGATCAGAACCATCCCCCTAGTGGGGTTGGTGTTAGATGACGTTTGATTCAAGAATCAAATTAATAAAACAATCTTAGCCATCCATTATTCTCACAATTCCTTTCAAAGTAAACCGTTAACTCCTTTTGCACTACATTATTCATTTTAAGGCAATCAATCAAATGTTTAGAGTCCTCTATTTTTTATGAATTTTAATTCGTGGGCCATCCTCGGTCTCATCGTAGACCCAACCATCTTTAGTACATAAATCAACGGAGTCGGACTTTATCTATCCTATCAACGTAGCTTGCTTTGATGCTAAAAAGACGTACACGTGATACAAGAATTTTTTATTTTATTTTATTTAAAAAAAAAAAAAAAACTTAGGATGACAAAAAGCATATGGCATTGGAAGACGCATGGCATAAAGAGAGAGAGAAAAAGGAAATGTAATTAATGGTGCAAGATGCATAGTATAAAGAATGAAGGAAAAAAAAATAAAAATAAAAAAAATAACTTCTTCATCTTATTCATATGGTCCACTTAGAGCTATTAAGACTGATTATGCAACAACACGGATTAACGCATAATGCTACCATGAGGTTGTTGACTCGTTTCTATCCTAATATAATACAGCAATCTTCTATCATCCACATGGAAGTTTGGATTATAGATCAGAACCATCCACCTAGTGGGGTTGGTGTTAGATGATGTTTGATTCAAGTATCAAATTAATTTTTTTTAAAAAAAGAAAAAGAGAGAGAGAAAAAGGAAATGTAATTAATAGTGCAAGATGCATAGTATAAAGAATGAAGGAAAAAAAAAAAAAAAAAACAAAAATAACTTCTTCATCTTAACTTTTCATATGGTCCACTTAGAGCTATTAAGACTGATTATGCAACAACACGGATTAACGCATAATGCTACCATGAGGTTGTTGACTCGTTTCTATCGTAATATAATACAGCAATCTTCTATCATCCACATGGAAGTTTGGATTATAGATTAGAACCATCCACCTAGTGGGGTTGGTGTTAGATGATGTTTGATTCAAGTATCAAATTAATTTTTTTTAAAAAAAGAAAAAGAGAGAGAGAAAGGAAAAGTAATTGGTGGTGCAAGACGCATAGCATAAAGAACGAAAGAAAAAGAAAAAGGAAAATAAAAATAAAAACTAAAATCCCACGATCGAATTCCCACCATCATGACAAGGGGCTCCATATCTTGGACGGAGCCCTGACTGTGGGGTTCACTTTGATGTTTTTTTTTTACTTACATCCACGCCGTCCATCCGTTTTGAAAGATCATTTTACATCATTTAACCAAAATCGAAGTTGATCCAAATATTAGGTGCACCACACCACAGAACCAGTGGTGATTGACTACACACTATTAAAAAATTATTGGGCGCCACCGGAATGTTTGTTTGACATCCAACCATTTGATAAGTTAAGAAAGACCTGGAGGAAGGGACAAAAATATATCAGGTTGATCCAAAATTTCCGTAGCCCACGAGAAGTTTCTAACGGTTGATAAACACTGTTTCCTGTAGTGTTGTCCGCCTGAGAAGTTGATATGCTTCATTTTTGGATCCCTGACCTAAAATGATCTGTAAAAATGGATGGACGGCATGGATTTAAAGCAAAGACATCACAGTGGGCCATACAGTCAGGGATCCACCGAAGCCGTGTCCCATGAAAAGGTTAGACCATACCAGACACGTGGCAGTAAGAGTGATGGATCCAGACCGTCCATTAAATGGGTCCCATGTGTAGCTGGGGAACGCACCTAGCAAACCATCCCAGCCAAAATGAACCGATGAAGCCAAAATGTTGTGACACGAATGCAGCCATCCATTTTGGATCTGCATCTGCAGTTAACTTATTTTGATTGTCCACCTGCATGCGGTAAAACTGCAACTGGTACTGCGTGTAATTCCCCCCCCCCCCCTTCTAATTTGGACCACACGATAGGATTTTGGTACAAATCCACCAACCGAACATCACACCAACGGCTGTTTGGACACAACTCAATAAGTTTGCTTTTTAACTAATGTTAAATAATTATGTTATTTTTTTCTTTACTTGAGTTACATAGGGAAGTATCAATGTAAATATAAATATAACTTATGCGGCAAAAGCTAAGTAATTTTTTTAAAAAGTTTTTGACTTGAGTTTTACACTGCTTGTGTGCATATCAAAGGAGAGCAGATTAACGAGACCTAGCCTCCCCAGGATGGTGCAACCGTTACTATGGGTTGTCACGGGCCCACCTTGATGTATGTATTATGTATCCACGTGGTCTATTTATTTTTCAGATCATTTTAAAACATTGTTTAAAAAATGAAGCAAATCAAATTATTAGGTGGTCCATACTATTAGATATGGTAGTGAATAACTGTACTACCATAAAACTTTTCAGGGCATACCTTAATGTTTCTGTAGTGTTTATTTACCATTCAAATCTGTTGATAAGATCATATAAGCCTCGATTTAAGGAAAAATCAAGTGGCCCATTAATGGTCAGTTTCTTATGGTATGGTCCACTAGATAATTGGATACGTTTCGTTTTTAGAATAATTCTTTTAAATGATTAAAAAAACGGATGTGAATAGATGCATATGTCAAGGTGGGCCCCATGGTAACCCCACAGTAAGGGCCGCAGCATCTTGGGTGAGGCAGTGGTCTCAACCAATCCTCTCTTTAAAGGAGGTTGTCTCAATGTACATGTCAAATGAGGCCCTGGATCATCTCAATGTACATGTCAAAGGAGGCCCCATGCGGTGGACTGTCTACATTGAAGGTGGAGCTCATGGACACTCCACATAAAAAGGTGAGCCCCACATGATGATAAAGAGCCCAAATCTAAAGCGGGCTGGTACGATGGATGACCCACTTCAAAGGTAAATCCTAAATGATAGACTATGCACATCAAAGGTGGGCTTCACATGATGTGCAGTGGGCATTGAAGCGGGGCCTCACATGATGGATGAACCATATTGAGGTGGCCCCATATGATGGACAATTCATATCATAAGGTCAGCCCCCAATGATAAATGACTCACATCTAAGTCAAGCCCTGCATGATGGGCAACCCACATTGAAGGCGGGCCTCATGTGATGGATAGTCTACATCAAAGGTGGACTCCATTTGATGGGCAATTAATAATGGTGGGCCCCACATGATGGACAGTCCACACTAACATGGGCCTCAGATGATGGACAGTTCACATCAAAAGTCAGCCGTAATGATGAGTAGCCCATACCCAAGGCAGGCCTTGCATGACGAATGACCCAAATCAGAGGTGGGGCCCACATGATGGACGGTCTACATTAAAGGCGGGCTCCACAGGATGGGTAGTGGATATTGAAGGTGGGCCCCATTTGATGGATGACCAATATGAAGGTGGCCTTACAAAATGAATGGTGCACATTAAAGGTTGGGTCATAAGGTGAGCTCCTTATGATGGACGGTTTACATTAAAGGCGGGGCATACAATGAATGGTCTACATTGGCTGCATACTACGGATGGTGGATGTGAAGGTGACCAGATAAACTGGATGGATAATTGGTTAAAATGTTGGAAACCAATCATGCATACGTTTTTTTTTTTTAATTGATAAGTTAGTTTGTTGCAAATATATTTAGACACTGCATGAGTAGAAACCAAGGTAGGTTACTTATAACATAAGTATCTTATGGAAACTAACTTACTATCCAAATGCCTGAAATGTTCCTCTACAAGGATTATTGTCGGTCAATCACCACTGCTTCCTGTAGTATGGTGCACCTGATATTTGGATCTGCTTCATATTTTGGATCATGGCCTAAAATGAGCTATCAAAACGGATGAACGGCGTGGATTTAAGGCACATACATCAAGATGGGCCCTACTGTCAAGGATTCACCGAAGCTGCAGCTCCCTTCAACGCCAAGAAATTCATGCTCTGGCCACTCCAACCATTGAAGACATTGGCGGGAATCAAGCTATCCTTTCATATTCCAAAATCTCATACGTGCTCGCATTGCGCACGAAATACTTTCCCCCATCAATAATCCAAGAATATATTCATGATCAGTATGCTTTTCACTTTTGAATATGGACGGTTGATATTACCATTTGTTTTACCATTCGTTTAGAGGCCACGAGTAGACGGTTGAGATAGATTGTACAATGTCTTCTAAAATCTGTGATGGATAGTCCTAGATAAAATCCACCAGATGGAAGGTCCAGATTCATCAACCAAACAACAACATGTACTTTTGAGTGGCAACGAACCATGAGTGATTTGTCGCGTGACTGGTCAAGTTAGTATGTATAAGTTGAGAGACATGCAAGATGAACTGTTAAGAGAAAGCAAGCTTTGATCTGAATTTCTTTCTTGTGAGAGAAAAAAACAGTGAGGAAAGATGGCCGCTGCTAGGTCCGTTGTCGAGCTCCTTCTCCAAAAACTCGCTGACCCCCTCATTCGAGAAGCCTTTTTCTCACATGGGGTTGGTGATAAAGTCGAATGGCTCGAGGCAAAATTTAGGCGGATGCGACCCTTTCTGAAATACGCAGACGACGTCGAACAAGAAGCAGATGAAAGAGTGAAGAAGTGGGTGGGGGAGGTGAGAGATGCTGCATTCGATGCTGAGAACGTCGTCGAACAAGATGGAGATGAAAGAGCGAAGAAGTGGGCGGGGGAGGTGAGAGATGCTGCATCCGATGCTGAGGACGTCGTCGAACAAGATGGAGATGAAAGAGTGACGAAGTGGGTGGAGGAGGTGAGAGATGTTGCATTCGATGCTGAGGACGTCATCGACACGTTTGTCTTAAAGAGAGCGAACTTGAGGCGAAGAGGATTTGTGGGCTGCATTAGAAGGTACTGTTATATTTTGTTTTAAAATAATAATAAAATTTTAATTTTCAAATTTTCAATGTTTTTCCTCCAAATTTAAAAAGTTGAAGTACTTTTGAGTTGTGGGTTTTGTCCCACATCGGATTTGACAAAATAAACTATTTTGTATATAAGAGAGTCTTTTTGCCTAGGGTTTGAGCTCCTTTCAGGGGGCATGTGAATTTAGTCCTGTGGGGGGCTATGCCAATAGCTCTAATCTATGCCATTGACCACACACGCGCGCGCGTCGAGTCGAGTCCGTGTCCGTGTGCGCGACGGGTTGGGCTGGGCGCGGGTGCGGGTGCGATGTAAGTGTACTTGCATGGGTGTGTATGTGAGTATACTTTTAAACCCAACGGACCTAACCTTTTGTAAAAGGTGCTTATGCACCATTTCGGAGTCTATATATGGACTTCCGATTCTAGTTTCAAAATATACGAAAATACTGTCTTATAAAACTCTCTCTGATACGATTTTACCATTATTATTGAGTTCATCGCTGAGTCAACTCAGCACTTTCGGATTAAACTGTAAGTGGTTCGAGCCTATGTACAGTGAGTGCACCGCTGGGACCGGGTCATAATCGTTGTATCCTGAAGTTCGATTGCTCTGGAAACCTATTGCACTTGGGACGCTGTCCAAGGGGAGCAAATTCGATTTTAAGCCGAGTGACTCAGTCACGCCTCGACTTAATTCAATAAGTTTTTCTTTCTCAAAATTTATTTTTCTTTTTTGGTTTCCAATTTTAATAGAGTATTTAATTCAATCAATCTTCCAACAATCTTAAAATCGAATTTGTTGAATTACATAGACTATGACTACAGTAACAGTAAATGCTTCTACCGAGTTAGCCAAAATCGAACTGTTCGCTGGATAATCCTTTAAACGGTGGAAACAGAAATTGATGTTCGCTCTTACCACCCTGAAAGTTTCATACATTTTATCTGAATCATTTACTATAGATCCAGTAATCAAAATGAAGTAACAAATGAAAATAATTGTAAAAATTATATTCTAAACTCTTTATCCAACGAACTATATGATGTGTATGCTTCTTACGCCTCTGCTAAAGACATATGGACTGCTTTAGAAAAGAAATACATATTAGAAGATGCATACGCTAAGAAACATGCAATTGCTAATTTCTTTCACTATGAAATGACAGACGATAAATCTGTCACAAATCAAATTCACGATTTTCAAGGTCTAGTTCACGAACTATTGACAGAAGGAATTAAGTTGGATGAAGTGTTTCTGTCAGGAGCGCTAATAGAAAAGTTACCGCCCTCGTGGAAAGAATATAAAAATAGAATGAAACATAAGAAGAACGATGTTTCTTTGGAAACCACTATCGTACACATACGAATAAAAGAGGCCAATAGAATCAGGGACCAAAAAGAAAATAAAAATGAGATAGATTCAAAAGCGAATCTTGTGAAATCAAGTCGGGCAAATAATAAGAAAAAGGGCAACTGTCATAACTGTGGCAAACCTTGACATTATGTAAATGAATGCAGGTTCAAAAAGAAGAATACAAACAATCAATTCAAGAAAAAAGAAAACTACTACAACTGTGAAAAACCTGGGCATCATGTTAAAACCTGCAGGCTTAAGAAAAATAAAGATAAGCCGCAGGCTAATCTTAGAGAAACAGGCAATGAGTCTGACTAATAGTAGCTGTGGTGTTAGAAGTCTTCCTTATAAACAACTTGGAGTGGGTGTTAGACACTGATGCAACTAGGCACATGTGCAAGGATTGTAGCATGTTTACCTCCTACCAACTATCAGGAGATGATGAACAGGTGTTCATGGGAAATGCTAGAACGTCTCCAGTTGTAGGGAAAGGGAAAGTACTTCTAAAACTCACTTCTGGAAAGACTCTAATGTTAAATGATGTCTTACATGTGCCTGACTTTAGAAGAAACTAGGTCTCTGGTTCGCTCCTCAATAAGGCTGGTGTCAAGTTAGTATTTGATTTAGATAAGCTTGTAATGACTAAAAATGGAACCTTTGTTGGTAAGGAGTACTGTAGCGATGATTTATTCATTGTAAATGTATCCAATGATAAGAAGAAGACATCTAGTTTTGTTTATATCGTTGAACCTTTTTATCTATGACATAGTAGATTAGGTCATGTGAATGTGACATCTTTAAAGAAAATGAAAAGATTAAGTTTATTACCTATATATCTAATGAAGAATTTGAAAAATGTGAAACATGTGTAGAATCAAAATTCATTAGAAAACCCTTTAAACAAATAGAAAGATCATCTGCTCTATTAGAGTTAATACACAGTGACTTAGGTGATTTTAGAAATCACATGTCTAGAGGTGAAAAAAAATATTATATAACTTTTATAGATGACTACTTTAGGTTCACTAGAGTATATCTGTTAAGGAACAAAGATGAAGCTTTAGATGCTTTTTCTAAATACAAACTTGAAGTTGAAAATCAATTAAATATAAAAATTAAAAGACTTAGAACAGATAGAGGAGGTGAATATGAATCTTCTCAATTTAGAGAATTATGTAAAAAGAATGAAATAATTCACGAAACTACAACTCCTTATACATCAGAACAGAATGGAATAGCAGAACGTAAGAACAGAACTCTAAAAGAAATGATGAATGCTATGTTAAATAATTCAGGCTTACCTTAAATATGTGGGGAGAAGCAATTCTGTCTGCTTGTTATATCCTAAATAGGATTCCATCTAAATCTTCTGAACAAACACCTTATGAACTTTGGAAGAATCATGTTCCTAGTTATAAATATATTAAAGTGTGGGGGTGTCTTGCTAAAGTATGATTACCTGAAACTAAGAAAAGAAAGTTAGGTCCTAAAACGACCGACTATGTATTTATAGAGTATGCACAAAACAGTGCGACTTATAGGTTTCTAGTTTTAAAATCTAAGGATAATATTCTAGATCCTAATATAATTATACAAGCTAGGGATGTGGAGTTCTTTGAGAACGTATTCCCTATGAAATCTAAATATATAAGAATAGAAGAAGTTAATGAATCAGATGTTGCGTCTACTAGTAAAAATGCCTACAAAAAAGTAGTAGAAGAGATACAACCAAGAAAAAGTAATAGGGTTAGAAGAGAAACTAACCTAGGAGATGATTTTTTCATCTTCTTAGTAGAAGATGATCCTACAACTTATATAAAAGCTATTAACTCTCCAGATGCAACTTTTTGAAAGGAAGCAATAAATGATGAGTTAGAATCTATTATACCTAATAATACTTGGGAACTTGTAGACCTACCACCTGGTAACAAACCAATATGCTTTAAATGAGTGTTTAGAAAGAAACTAAAATCAGATGAGACTATTGATAAGTTTAAGGCTAGGTTGGTAGCAAAAGGCTTTAAAAAAAAGGAACGGATAAATTACTTTGATACATATTCCCCTGTAACTAGGATTACAACTATTAGAGTCTTAATAGCGATAGCCTCCATATATATACTAGTGGTACACCAGATGGATGTTAAGACGACTTTCCTAAATGGAGACTTAGAAGAAGAGATATATATGGAGCAACCTGAGGGTTATAAAATATCAGGTAAAGAAAATAAAGTATGTAGACTAATTAAATCACTATATGCTTTAAAACAGGCTCCTAAACAATGACATGAAAAATTTAATGATGTTTTAAAATCAAATGGTTATCATATAAATGATGTAGATAGATGTGTATATAGTAAAATTTTTGAAAATGATTATGTTATTATATGCCTTTATGTTGATGACATGCTTATTTTTGAAAATAATATTAAATTAGTTAATGCAACTAAGAAATTCTTGTCATCTAAGTTTGACATGAAAGACTTAGGAGAGTCTAGTGTAATCTTAGGTATTGAAGTAACCAGGAAAAAATGTATTATTATATTATTACAATCTCATTATATTGAGAAGATATTGATAAAGTTTAACCATTTTGACTGTTTACCTGTCAGTACTCCCTATGATTATAGTGTGACTCTCATGAAGAATATAGAAAATACTGTGTCTCAATTGGAGTATTCTAGAATAATTGGTAGCCTCATGTATCTAACAAACTGTACTATACCTGACATAACTTTTGTACTAAGAAGGCTAAGTAGATATACATATAACCCTGAAAAAGTGCATTGGAATGCCTTGTCTAGAATTTTGAGATACCTAAAAGGCAGTATGGCCTATGGTTTACATTATAATGGTTATCCTGCTATATTAGAAGGATATAGTGATGCTATCTGGATCAGTGATTCAGATGAGACAAAATCCATTAGTGGATATGTCTTCACTTTGGGTGGAGGAGCAGTCTCTTGGAAGTCCACCAAGCAGACATGTATCGCTTGGTCAACTATGAAATTCGAGTTTGTTGCCTTAGAAAAGGCTGGATTAGAAGCTGAGTGACTTAGAAATCTTTTAGCTGATATACCATTGTGGTCAAAGCCTGTATCGGCCGTATCTATTCATTGCGACTGTCAAGCAGCTATAGCGAAAGCAAAAAGTAAAATATATAATAGAAAAAACAGGCATATTAGACTCATATACAACATTGTGAAACATATGTTGCGTGATGAAGTCATATCTATTACTTTGTGAGGTCAGAAAAGAATCTAGCAGATCCTCTGACCAAAAGACTATCTAAAAATTTAGTCAATGATACATCGAAGGGAATGTGGCTGATCCTAATATATGAGCTGCCAGTGTCGGCAACTCAACCTATATAAGTGGAGATCCCATGAGATAGGTTCAATGGGTAAACAACATGGCATGAGGTAGACGATTGCACTGAGTTGTTTAAGCCCCTTTTATGGTATACAGTGCAAGAAGCAACGCAGAAGGATGAGTTTTTAGAATTCTTAATGGATCCATAGCCATATATTTGGTGGTGTATACAGTTGCTGCATACACTTGATGAAATTCACCTATATGGGTGTGGAGGTGGAGGCCGCTTCCTATGAGAATCTAGGCGAATTCTCTAGAGCACTCATGAAATCCAGGTAAAGGTGTATGACCGAAACACACCGAACCACAGAATCACTTGCAGAGGAAGAATTGTGTGAGTGACATGTACTTGCGATCTACATTAAAAGGATTTAGGTTCAAGACTATGGTGTCACCTGATTTTTATAGACTTGTCTTGCTTACTCTAATGTTGGTTCAAGTCTATGGTGACACCGACACCATTGCACCACTATTACGCTTTAATCTGAAAGTGTTTTATTTTAAAACATGTAGGAGATTGTTATATTTTGTTTTAAAATAATAATAAAATTTAAATTTTCAAATTTTCGGTGTTTTCCCTCAAAATTTAAAAAGTTGAAGTACTTTTGAGTTGTGGGCTTTATCCCACATCGGATTTGACAAAATAAACTATCTTATATATAAGATAATCTTTTTGCCTAGGGCTTGAGCCCCTTTTAGTGGTATGTGAATTTGATCCTGTGGGGGGCTATGTCAATAGCTCTAATCTATGCCATTGACCACACGCGCGCGCGCTCGCCGAGCCGAGCCGAGTCCGTGTCCTTGTGAGCGTGCGCGACGCGACAGGACAGGACGGGCTGGGCTGGGCTGGGCGCGGGTGCGGTGTAAGTGTACTTGCGTGGGTGTATATGTGTATATGGGTATTCGCAGGACTGTATGGGTGAGAGTACTCGCACTTGCGCCTTTTCGTTTTAAACCAGAGAGATGCTTTCCTTCCGGTTGGTCGCCCCTGTTGGGTTTAAACCCAACGGACCTAACCTTTTGTAAAGGGTGCTTATGCACCATTTCAGAGTCTATATATGGACTTCCGATTCCAGTTTCAAAATATACGAAAATGTTCTGTCTTATAAAACTCTCTCTGATATGGTTTTACCATTGTTACTAAGTTCATCGCTGAGTCAACTCAGCACTTTCGGATTAAACTGTAAGTGGTTCGAACCCGTGTACAGTGAGTGCACCGTTGGGACCGGGTCATAGTCGTTGTGTCTTGGATGTCGATTGCTCTGGAAACCTGTTACACTTGGGACGCTGTCCAAGGAGAGCAAATTCGATTTTAAGCCGAATGACTCAGTCACGCCTCGACTCAATTCAATAAGTTTTTATTTGTCAAAATTTATTTTTCTTTTTTGGTTTTCAATTTCAATAGTCTATTTAATTCAATCAATTTTTCAACAGGTACACTTTCTTCTTCAATAAGTTGATAGGTCGTCATGATGTGGGCTCGGAGATGGAACGGATAAATAATAATATCCATTCGATCTCTGAAAGAATGTTAACTTGCGGAATTCAAAATATAGATGAGGGAGCAGGGACGAGCTCTGCGAGTCTAAGCCTCGAACAACGCATCCGCACTTTTCCTCTTACTCGAGATCCAGATTTTGTTGGTTTTGATAATTTGGAGAGATTGGTGGCCCGATTGATGGAGGGTGAGTCGCGCCGTTGTGTTGTTTCTATATTCGGAGTAGCTGGTATCGGTAAGACCACTCTTGCTAAGGAAGTTTATAATGACTTCCGTGTTGAGAGACATTTTGAGTATCGCGCATGGATTTCTTTTTCACAACAGTATGGAGTGGGACATCCTCTGGAGAAGATCTTTGAGCAGCTAATGGAAGAGAAGGTAACGGAAATGAAGGCCACTGGGTTTTATATGGGCAAAATTTCAGAGTATTTGAAAAAGAAGAGATACTTGATAGTATTAGATTATGTATGTACAAAACAAACATGGGATGATCTCAATGGTGCTTTCCCGGATATGAAGAATGGAAGTAGGGTCATGCTCACCACGCGCAACAGAGACGTAGCTTTATATGCAGATGAAAACAGCTGGTCCCATCAACTCACATGGCTAAACAATGAAAACAGTTTGAAATTGTTATGTAAGAAAGCATTCCCAGGACGAGATGGTTATTGCCCTCAGGATTTGGAGGAGTTAGGAAGAAAGATCGTGGAAAAATGTTATGGTTATTGCCCTCAGGATTTGGAGGAGTTAGGAAGAAAGATCGTGGAAAAATGTTATGGTCTACCTCTTTTAATCGTAATCATAGGAAGGTACTTATCAAGGAAAGAACAAACGGAGTGGGAGAAATCACGTGAGTTCATCACGGAGTTCCGGCAGTTGTTCTGGTGGCTGTTTTTTGATGAAGAAATCGAAATCTCGGACGTACTATGTTTTAGCTATAAATATCTGCCCTATTACTTAAAATCATGTCTTCTCTACATGGCCAATTTTCCAATCAACTACGAGTTGCACACCAAGGATTTGATTCGACTGTGGGCGGCAGAAGGGTTTGTTGAAGAGAGAGGGGAAGAAACAACGGAGGAGGTTGGAGAAGACCATCTGAAGGAGTTAGTTAAGAGAGGTATAGTTAAAGTCGCAGGAACAAGTTCAAGCGGGGGTATCAAAAGTTGTCGCATCCACCCCCTTTTGTGGTACTTTTCCATATTAGAAGCCGAGGAATGTAAGTTTTCCCAAGTTTACCCTCGCTTTGTGGATAATCCTCCTGCAATTAGAGCCCGTCGACTTGCACTTAACCAAGCAGCTTTGAGTTTCTCCGCTCCACTCCTTCGCTCTCTGATGGTCTACGCCCCATCTGATACTATTCTTTACAGGTCAGAAGAGAAGTTACTGTACACAGGGTTTAAGTTGCTTAGGGTGCTGCATCTACACGGTTTCCAAATAAAAAACCTACCGACGGAAGTGGGTGAACTAATCCACTTGAAATACCTCCGGTGTAACAAAACTTTATTAAAAAGCCTCCCATCATCCATAGCCAATCTTTCCAATTTACAAACCCTACATGTAACATCTACTTCTCACATCAACATACCTAGCACAATCCTGGAGATGCAACAGTTAAGACATCTGCTAGTGGCGGGCCTAGTTAAGGTGAATTATTTGGGACGGATGGGAAATTGGGGATTGATACAAGGTCATCCAAGGTTTGAACGGATAAGTAACCTGCAGACTCTATCACAAGTAGGGCCTGGAGAATGGATTCAGGGTTGCTTGGGAAAGCTCACCAATCTCAGAAAATTAAGTATAGCTTTAGATACAGTAGCAGATACTGATGTATTGTATGAATCCATTGTCAAAATGGATCACCTCTCCTCTCTGTCTGTAGTGACACTAGCCCATGCAAACAGAGCCTTAGGGTTGTTGGTACCTCCTCTTTCACATCTTCTCAAGTTAAGTAAGTTGCGTTTGGAAGGAAAGTTAGACAAGTTACCCGAGTCTACTGAATTCCCCACAAATCTCACCAAGCTTACCTTGGCATCCTCCTGTTTAAATCAAGATCCAATGGCTACATTGGAGAAGCTGAGGAACCTTCGCATTCTCAGATTGTTGGGCTATTCGTACGTGGGAGAGGAGATGGTTTGCTCTGCACAAGGGTTTCCTCGACTTGAATCCTTACATCTTCAAGGGTTATTTCAATTAGTGGAGTGGAGGGTGGAGGTAGGAGCTATGCCAAGTCTTTTACATTTACAAATCAGCACATGCCATAATTTGAAGAAGCTTCCAGAAGGACTGCGACACCTGAATACCCTCAAGACATTGGGTTTGCGGTACATGCTCAATGACTTCCAACAAAGGCTTCGAAAATATGAGGGAGAGGATTGGCATAAGGTTCAGCACATACCCTCCATCGACATAAATAATGATTACGATGCATCGAATTTACTACTCAGATCTCCACTCTTTGGTGGCCTAAATTGGTGAGACTTCTTTTCTAGCATCGTTTTTAATTACTTGTTAATCGGTACTTGAAGTTTATATAATCACATGAATTTTAAATTATAGGTATATGAATTTGCTCTGTTTTACAATCTTTAAAATCTTTTTATGAAAATCTGTACCCAGGCATTGTCGGATAAACTGATAAACTTCTGCATTCTCAGATTGTATTGAAAAGCACAAGAGGGAAAAGAAATGACTTGCTCTACACAAGGGTTTCCTCTGCTGGAATACTTGCATTCTAAAGGAGTGGAGAGTAGATGAAGTATCGATGCCAAGCCATTTGCATTTGTGGATTGATGTATGTCTTATTTGAAGATGCTTCCAAAAAGGACGACAAGTAATTGGAGTTGTGGATCATCCATTCGGAATTCAAAGCCATGTTTCAAGAAGACGAAGGAAAGATTGGCATAGGGTTCAACATATATTCTTTGGTGATGTAGGCGATTATTAAGATGTGCTGGCGCGTTGAATTCATTACTTGCATTTCCTTTACTTGTGAGGTGAATAGGTAAGACTTCTTCCCCTTAAATCATTTTCATTTCACTGTTAGTAGTTACCTACATGAAGTTAATATAATCATATGAATTTCTATTATTATTTTAATGAAGCATTTCATTATTTTTTATATATTTGGAAATCTGCATGCTAATTGTTCTAGGAAATGCCTCAACCAAGAACCTTTTTGTTTTAATTGTGCTATGGGTCTTGCATTTTGGTGGTTCATAACTGGGGTGCAAGTCGGTATATGGTTGGATGAACCCATTGTATCATCCACTTAATTAAGGACCATAGTATAAATTCACAATGATTCATGGAATTTTCCTCTGTTGGCCATTTTTGTTTTTAGTCATCCATTGGAAGTAGATTGCATGGCGGGCCACATGTCACCGACCTTGGTGGGGTGTTGACATGACAAAGTTCTGTGGGCTCCACTATGATGTATGTATCATATCCACACCATCCATCCATCCATCCATTCTGATAGATCAATTTAGGGCATGAGCCCAAAAGTGAGGCAGATCCAAACCTCAAGTGGACCACACCAAAGAAATCCCTGGCGACAATGATGCCCCACTGTTGGAACCTTCATAAGGTCCAACATGAAGTTTATTTTCCATCCCATCTGTTCATAAGGTCATACAGACCTAGATGAAGGGAAACACAAATATCAGCTTGTTCCAAAACTTTTGCGGCCCCAATAAGTTCTCAGTGGTAGGCGTTCAATCCTCGTACTATTGGTGATGTGGTCCACTTGATGTGTGGATATGCCTCATTTTTGGGCACATACTCCCAAATGATCTCGCAAAATGGACCTATGGTGTGGATATAACACATACATTATGGTGGGGCCAACAAAGAATTGCCACATCAACACACCACCAAGGTAGGTGATGTGTGACACACCACGCAATCCCCTTCCCTGTTTGAAGGCCTTCTTTGAACTGTGGTCACCCACAATAAGACCTATCAGAAGGATGTTCTGAAGCATCCAATCCAAAATGTAGCTATGCAGGGCTCAGGACTTCAAGGACTCCATTGACACAAATGTTCTTAATTTAAAACGGCACAAGGATGCCGTAGCTACTTGATTTCTTTTAGTAGTATGCCTTTGTTTTCACTTATCTTGTTTCCTTGATAAAGAAAAAAAGGAAGAATTTTAGCTGGCTAGTTCAAATGTGGTTCTAATTAGATGTGTAATTCCCCCTTCAAAAAGAGGCAAAAAAGGATGTGGAATTCCTGCTTAGTTTATGAGATTATTTGCATTATTTACTTGTAGCAATGATAATCATCGCAAGCATCTGGAACATGATTGGGTAGTCAAGGCAATCATTTTTAATAACCATCTATCTTCTGGCCTTAGGAAGACCCACTTGAGGTGATCTCAGCAATGGAACTGGCCCATTTCGTTGCCTTCTCAATCTTGTAACTCTTCCTGCACCTACCTGATCATCAGCTTCACTGACATCGTCAAGGGCATTGCCAACATCTTCCCCATAACCACTGCCATGATTACAACAAAGTGTATGTATATGCTCTTCTTTCTACTAGTTTTCAAGCTTTTTTTTTTTTTTTTTTTCAAGAGGCAGGTTTGCAGAACACAGAACGTACTGATGTGGCACATGTTAGTGATATCTGAGCCATTCATTAAGGGCGAGCCGCCATAAACACAACCTCAGTGAAAAATAGGCCATTCCACTCATCCTGTGGGGGTGTACCTTTATAAGAAAATGAACTATTGAAGAAAAGAGAATCTAAATTTAATGTGTACATTTGGACCACCTAACAGATGGGCATTTTATTTTTAAGATAGTGCATGTTTACAGTGGTCCCATCAAATGAGTGGCCCAAATCTGTTACATGCATGCCATGTTTGCATGTGTGCCCTATATGCCTCTTTACATGAATTGCCAATCGCCTCAGTATGATCTCTCTATTGTTTTTGTTTCTTGTATAATAGATTCAACACTAGAGGATGGTGTTTGCAGTACAAATGCCAACCTAGCAAGTGTATAGAACTTCTGGCTGGTATATAAAGCAAACCCCCTTTGACTTGTGAAGATGACCATATGCAAAAATCAAGTGAGTCAACTAACGAACGTAAGCCACACGTGCATGTTCAATTGGCACAACTACTTACTGCTATTCATTTGTTTTAGGTCCTCATATGTGATTGTTTGATCCCTTCTATATAATTGCTGTTGGAACCCTATTCAAGTGGAATTTCCTAATCTTTGGGTTTTTTCCACTGCCATTGCTGATTTTCTATCAACAATTTATTTGTAGGCCATGGATCGAAGGATTAGGAACTTCCAATTTGGGGCCATCTTGCATCCGCACTGGAAACCGATCAGATCTATAGTTTGGATCTACATACCACAGCCCATTTGTATAGAATGGATGCATTAAGACACTATTTGTATACCAGTGCATCAGGCCTGCTTATAGATTTTAATTACAGATGTGATTTATGGATTGTTACTTGTAATAGGTGGAGCTAGTTGGCATGTCTGAGGTGACTGGTCAGGACGTGGAGAATGATTGGACATGGAAGTTCATTTCCCTGTTATGCTTTTTGTTTTTTTCACTTCCTAATTTATGGATGGTGTGAGATATTTGGACGATGCTTTTGAACTGATATGTATTTTTATTTATTTTTTTTAATATTCTTTTGACCAGTGTATTGATATGGTATCATGTTATTTTATTGTTCAATACTTTAACAAAACAAACGGCTTCCATATATAATGTTTGATTTGTATTTAATGTATCAATTTTTGAATGTAATGTGAATATTCAAGGCGGAAGAAATTGCGTTAGAGTATAGGCTTAGTCTGGGTCTAGAATGCTTGATTGGAGAATTTCTACATGGGTGTGTGATCAAAGCTGCTTGTTAGGTGCCGACTGCTATAAAGCTTCCCTGGTGCTAAATTCAGGTTGGTCCATTCATCGGCATGGCCATGCATGCCCATTGCCCATTCTGTTATGCACATGTTGAATCTATTTCATATGATTCTAATCTTATCTTCTCCCTTTCCTTTTGACAGGGCGCTGGAAAAATGATTCTTATAAATAGAAAACAAAAAAACCCTACTTTCGTGCACTCTCCCCGCCCAGACTCTTTCCTCTCTCCCCACCACCGACTCTCTCCCTCTCTCGCGGTATTGGATGTTGGATCCGGTGCGGCATCTGCACTGAGAGCACTGAGAAGTGAAGCGTCTCTCTCTCTCTCTCTCTCTCTCTCTCTATCTATCTATCTATCTATCTATCTATATCTCTGTAGAAGATCTCAAAAAGTAATTTTCACTCTCTTTTGTTATTTTATCTTTGTGATGATTTGAGGAGACGATTTCATTCTATTTTGGGAAATGTAACATGAGTTTTGTTTAGTTTCTTACAATTTTGCTTCTTGCATGGGATTTCTGAGGGTATTTATTAGATTTTCTTTTTAAATCAGTAGATTTGGGTGTGTTGTTTATATTTTTTTTGCTTAGGTTTCACATTTTCTACTTTTAGAGGAGGTTTCTATGGATATTTCACTTTTCAATTGGTGGTTTCTCTGGAGTATTTAGGCTTCTCCCTTTTTTTACTAAGAAACTAGATCAGGCAAATAACATGGGTCTTCAAAAAACTCGAAGAAGGCCTGCAAATCCATTCGCATGTTTTCCTCAATGGGCTCGCCCGTTCGTGCAGACTAGGCTGTTGAATTTCTATGCAAAATCTGAAGAGATTGGGTATGCACGTGGGGTGTTCGATGAAATTCCTCAGAGGAATTTGATTGCCTAGAGTTTTTGAACGGTGCTAATTGGTGGATATTAATGAATGGCCAAAATCAAAACAGTCAATGGTCCAAATTCAAGGATAAATGTTCATAAAATAGAAGTCAGGATAGTTACATCAACCTGCATTTTGAATAATGAGCTGTCTAAGGTGGGATCCACGACTTGGACGGTTTGATTGAGTTAATGTATGTCATGTGCAGAATTTCAAAGCTTGGATATCAAGCATCACACCCATATTGTTGAACCTCTCTCCTCTTAAAACTGCTTCTACACCCCCTATCTCCCACATCTTGCAAGCCACTCCCTCTCCACAGGCATTGCACGTGCCATGTCCACTAGTATTTCTTTCTACAAGATAGATTCTATTTCGACTTTTGGAGATTTGAGGGCGAGTTTAGACATAATGAAAATTCATCGCATTAAATATGCTTGGCATGAGTTTTTTCTTGAGGGTACTCATCTTCCTCTTGGTCCATGATATCTTGGCTTTTTTTCATTTCATTCGTATAATTTTTTTATTACGTCAATGCATCTAGGTACAACATTAGTGCAGTTATTTTGCTCTGGGCACCTGTAGCTAAATTGGTGAGTCTTCTTTCCTTCATACTATATGATTCATTGATGAAGTGGCCTGGCCATTTGGACAGGCATATGTTTATATATTATCTCGAAATTGATGAAGTAGATCCGGATGTGCATCGGAGCTATCCGGATGTTGAGCGGGGGTCCCTGGAAGGTGGGAACCGCTGTTATGACCATACTGAAGCAGTCCATTTTCTATGGACGGCATTGGAGGGGCCAGGCCATTTGGACAGGCCGTGTTTATGTATTTGCTCGAAATTAATGGAACAGACCCGGATGTGCGTCGGAGCTATTCAGAAGAGCGAAGGTCCCTGGAAGGTGGGAACCGTTGTTATGACCATGATGAAGCTGTCCATTTTCTATGGACGACATTGGAAGAGCCTGACCACTTGGACAGGCTGTGTTTATATATTTGCTCGAAATTAATGAAACAAACCTGGATGTGCGTCGGAGCTATCCGGAAGAGCAGGGGTCCCTGGAATGTGGGAACCACTGTTATGACCATGATGAAGCTGTCCATTTCCTATGGACGGTATTGGAAGGGCCTGGCCATTTGGATATGCCGTGTTTATATTTGTATTTACAGGGACCACACCCTAAACCTAAACCCGAACCGATTCTCAAATCCAAAAACCGATAACATAAACCAAAACCAAAACTTATAACCTAAACTCGAACCCATTCTCAAATCCCAAAACCTATAACCTAAACCAATACCAAAACCTATGACCTAAACCCGAACCCATTCTCAAATCCAAAAACCTATAACCTATCCCTAAACATTAACCTATAACCTAACCTAAACCTATACTTATAACCTAAAACTATTTCCAAATCCCAAAACCTATAACCTAAACCTAACCTTAATCTAAACCTAAACCTATAACCTATAACCTTAACCAAAACCTATAACATAAACCCAAACCAAAACCTATAACCTAAACTCGAACCCATTCTCAAATCCCAAAACCTATAACCTAAACCAAAACCAAAACCTATAACCTAAACCCGAACCCATTCTCAAATCTCAAAACCTATAACCTAAACCTAAACCTAAACCTTATCCTAAACCTATAACCAATAACTAAAACCAAAACCACAACCTATAACCTAAACCCAAACCCATTATCAAATCCCAAAACCTATAATCTAACCTAAACCTATACTTATAACCTAAAACTATTCCCAAATCCCAAAACCTGTAACCTTAACCTAAACCTAAATCTATAACCTATAACCTTAACCTAAACCAAAACCAAAGCCTATAACCTAAACCCAAACCCATTCTCAAATCCCAAAACCTATAACCTAAATCTAAAACTAAACCTTATCCTAAACCTATAACCTATAACTTAAACCAAAACCTATAACCTAAACCAAAACCAAAACCAAAACCAAAACCTATAACCTAAACCCGAACCCATTATCAAATTCCAAAACCTATAACCTAACCTAAACCTATACTTATAACCTAAAACTATTCCCAAATCCCAAAACCTATAACCTGAACCAAAACATATAACCTAAATATGCCCATTATCAAATCCCAAAACCTATAACCTAACCTAAACCTATACTTATAACCTAAAACTATTCCCAAATCCCAAAACCTATAACCTTAACCTAACCTAAACCTATAACTTATAACCTTAACCAAAACCTATAACCAAAACCAAAACCCAAACTTATAACCTAAACCCGAACCCATTCTCAAATTTCAAAACCTATAACCTAAACCTTATCCCAAACCTATAACCTATAACCTAAACCAAAACCTATAACCTAAACCTAAACCAAAACCTATAACCTAAACCCAAACCCATTCTCAAATCCCAAAACCTATAACCTCAACCTAAACGTAAACCTTATCATAAACCTATAACCTATAACCTAAACCTAAACCTATAACCTATAACCTAGACCAAAACATATAACCTAAATCAAAACCAAAACCTATAACCTAAACCCAAACCCATTCTCAAATTTCAAAACCTATAACCAAAACCAAAACCAAAACCTATAACCTAAACCCGAACCCATTCTCAAATTCCAAAACCTATAACCTAAACCCGAACACATTCTCAAATCCCAAAACCCAAACCCAAACCTAAATCTAAACCTAAAACCTAAACCTTAACCTATAACATAAACTCAAATCCCTAAACCAAAACCAAAACCAAAACCAAAACCTATAACCTAAACCCGAATCCATTCTCAAATCCAAGAACCTATAACCTAAACAACAACCTATAACCTAAACCCGAACCCATTCTCAAATCCCAAAACCTATAACCTAACTTAAACCTATACTTATAACCTAAAACTATTCTCAAATCCTAAAACCTATAAACTTATCCTAAACCTATAACCTAAACCTAAACCTATAACCAATAACCTTAACCAAAACATATAACCTAAACCAAAACCAAAACCTATAACTTAAACCCGAACCCATTCTCAAATCCCAAAACCTATAACCTAAACCAAAACCAAAACCTATAACCTAAACCCGAACCCATTCTCAATTTCCAAAACCTGTAACCTAAACTCCAACCCATTCTCAAATCCCAAAACCCAAACCCAAACCTAAACCTAAACCTATAACCTAAACCTAAACCTATAACCTAAACTCAAATCCCTAAACCAAAACCTAAACCAAAACCTATAACCTAAACCCGAATCCATTCTCAAATCCTAAAACCTATAACCTATACCAAAACCTATTACCTAAACCCGAACCCTTTCTTAAATCCCAAAACCTATAACCTAACCTAAACCTATACTTAAAACCTAAAACTATTCTCAAATCCCAAAACCTATAACCTTATCCTAAACGTATAACCTATAACCTTAACCAAAACCAAAACCTATAACCTAAACCCGAACTCATTCTCAAATCCCAAAACCTATAACCTAAACCAAAACCAAAACCTATAACCTAACCCGAACCCATTCTCAAATCCCAAAATCTATAACCTAAACCTAAACCTTATCCTAAACCTATAACTTATAACCTAGACCAAAACCAAAACCTATAACCTAAACCCAAGCCCATTGTCAAATCCTCAAATCTATAACCTAAACCGAAACCCAAACCTATAACATAAACCCGAACCCATTCTCAAATCCCAAAACCTATAACCTAAACCTTATCCAAAACCTATAACCTATAACCTAAACCAAAACCAAAACCTATAACCTAAACCCGCTTAATTTCTAGTTTGTCCCGCTCAATTTTCAGTTTGCCCCACTCAATTTCTAGTTTGCCCCGCTCAATTTTCAGTTGAGAAGGGCAAACTGGAAATTGAGCGGGGCAAACTAGAAAATGAGTGGGGCCAACTGAATTTTTTTTTTTGCGATGTTGCTTTTGTGGGTCCCATCATAATGTACGTGTTATATCCAAACCGTCCATATATGAGCGGGGTAAACTGAAAATTGAGCGGGGCAAACTGAAAATTAAGCAGGGCAAACTAGAAATTGAGCGGGGCAAACTGAAAATTGAGCGGGGCAAACTAGAAATTGAGTGGGACAAACATGAAATTGACCCCACTGTCAAAATCTAGTTTGCTCACCTTTTATCTAGCTATTTTTATGAAAGAATTCAAACTTACTTTTGCAACTTAGACCTCCACGTGCAGAGACCCAATTCCAGGATGAAAATACCCCTTCTTTTCATTATTGTCCACTTTTCCTCTCCCTTTTTACTATTTAATTTTCATCTCCCTTTTCAGGATAAGGTTTAGGTTTAGGTTTGAGTTTAAGTTTGAGTTTTTAAGTTTAGGTTTAGGTTTAAGTTAGGAAGCTGAGATTAGGATTAGGTGTATGTTTCGATTTAGAGAATTGAGTTTAGGTTATAGGTTTAGGGAAAGGTTAGGTTTAGGTTATAGGTTTTGGGATTTGAAAATAGTTTTAGGTTATAACTATAGGTTTATGTTAGGTTATAGGTTAAGGTTTAAGGATAGGTTATAGGTTTTGGGATTTGAGAATCGGTTCGGGTTCAGGTTATAGGTTTAGGTTTAGGTTTTAGTTTAAGTTATAGGTTATAGGTTTTGGGATTTGAGAATGGGTTCGAGTATAGGTTATAGTTTTTGGTATTGGTTTAGGTTATAGGTTTTGGTTAAGGTTATAGGTTTAGGTTTAAGTTAAGGTTAGGTTTAGGTTATAGGTTTTGGGATTTGATAATGGGTTTGGGTTTAGGTTATAGGTTTTGGTTTTGGTTTAGGTTATAGGTTTAGGTTTAGGTTTAGGTTATAGGTTTTGGGATTTGAGAATGGGTTCGGGTTTAGGTTATAGGTTTTGGTATTGGGAGAGAAAAAGTGGACAACAGTGAAAAGGAGGGGTATTTTCGTCCTGGAATTGGATCTCCGCACGTGGAGGTCTAAGTTGCAAAAGTAAGTTTGAATTCTTTCATAAAAATACCTGGATAAAAGGTGGGCAAACTAAATTTTGACAGTGGGGTCAATTTCATGTTTGCCCCGCTCAATTTCTAGTTTGCCCCGCTCAATTTTCAGTTTGCCCCGCTTAATTTTCAGTTTGCCCTGCTCAATTTCCAGTTTACCCCGCTCATATATGGACGGTTTGGATATAACACATACATCATGATGGGACCCACAAAAGCAAAAATAAAAATAAAAAAAATTTCAGTTTGCCCCGCTCAATTTTTAGTTTGCGGGACAAACTGGAAATTGAGCGGGGAAAACTGAAAATTGAGCGGGGAAAACTGAAAATTTGAGCGGGGCAAACTAAAATTGAGCAGGGCAAACTAGAAATTGAGCGGGGCAAACTGAATTTTATTTTTTTTTTACTTTTATGGGTCCCATCAAATTGAGCGGGGCAAACTGAAATTGAGCGGGGCAAACTAGAAATTGAGCAGGGCAAACTGAAATTAAGCTGGGCAAACTGAAAATTTGAGCGGGGCAAACTGAAATTGAGCGAGGCAAACTAGAAATTGAGCGGGGCAAACTGAAATGATTTTTTTTTACTTTTATGGGTCCCATCATGATGTATGTGTTATATCCAAACCGTCCATATATTTTACGAGCTCATATTAAGGCTTGAGACGAAAAATAAGATAGATCTAACTATCAAGTGGACCACACTGTAAAAGGCAGTGAGGAATTGAACGTCTACCATTGAAACCCTTTTAGGGGTTACAAAAGTATTGGATCATTATGAAAATTTTTTCCCTCTTCATCGAGGTCTTTTTGACCTTATGAATGAACCTAGATGAGGAGGATTTCTCACAAACATCACAGTGGGCCCCCTAAAGGTTTCTAATGGTTGATGCTCATTCAACACTGTTTCCTGTAATGTGGTATACTTGAGAACTGGATATATCTCATTTTTGGTCTCATACCATAAAATGATCTAAAAAAATATATGAATTGAGTGAAACAACCTACGAATTGTGTGAGGGAAGCTAGAAATCCAGTGAGGCAATATATAAATTGAGCGAAGGAACCTAAGAATTGAGCGAGGCAACCTAGCAATTGAGCGATGCAACGTAGAAATTCAGCGAGGCAACCTACGAATTGAGCGAGGGAAGCTAGAAACTCAGCGAGGGAACCTATGAATTGAGTGAGACAGCGTAGGAATTGAGCGAGGGAAGCTAAAAATTTAGCGAGGCAACCTAAAAATTGAGCGAAAAACTTAGGAATTGAGCGAGGGAAGCTAGAAATTCAGTGAAGGAACCTAGGAATTGAGGGAGGCAACCTACCAATTGAGCAAGGCAACGTAGAAATTCAGCAAGACAACCTATGAATTGAGCGAGACAACCTAGGGATTAAGCGAGGGAAACTAGAAATTGAGCGAAGCAGCTTAGGATTTGAGCGAGGGAAGCTAGAAATTGAGCGAGGGAACTTAGAAATTGAGTGAGGCAAGGTAGAAATTCAGTGAGAAAACCTAGGATTTGAGCAAGGAAACCTAGGAATTGAGCAAGGGAAGTTAGAAATTGAGCGATTTTTTAGGTTCCCTTATTGAATTTCTAATTTCCCTCGCTCAAATTCTAGCTTCCCTCGCTCAATTTCTAACTTCCCTCGCTCAATTCCTAGGTTGCCTTGCTCAAATCTTAGATTTTCTCACTGAATTTCTACGTTATCTCGCTCATTTTCTAGGTTCCCTAGCTCAATTTCTAGGTTGCCTTGCTGAATTTCTAGGTTCCCTCGCTCAATTTCTAGCTTTCCTCACTCAATTTCTAGGATTCCTCACTTAATTTCTACGTTGCCTCACTCATTTCCTAGGTTCCCTCGCTCAAATCCCAGGTTGCCTCGCTCAATTTCTAGGTTCCCTCGCACAATTTGTAGTTTCCCTCGCTCAAATCCTAAGTTGTCTTGTTAAATTTTTAGGTCCCCTTGCTTAAATTCTAGCTTTCCTCGGTCAATTCCTAAGTTGCCTAGATCAAATTATAGGTTCTCTCGCTCAATTTTTAGGTTCCCTCGCTCATTTTCTACATTGCCTCGCTTAATTTCTAGCTTCCCTCTCTCAATTTCTACATTCCCTCGCTCATTTTTTACATTGCCTCGTTTAATTTTTAGCTTCCCTCTCTCAATTTCTAGATTCTCTCGCTGAACTCCTATGCTACCTCGCTCAATTTCTAGCTTTCCTCGCCCAATTCATACCTTGTCCTACTCAATTTTCAAGTTACTCACTCAATTTCATATTTGCCTCGCTCAATTTCTAATTTGACCATGAAGTGATTGAAATTGACCGTGAAGTGAATGAAATGTATTTTCGACCATCGACCTAATAGAATCTTGTAAAATAACTAGGTTGGTTGGCTAAAGTAGCTTCTCCTACCCCAAAATCATATGTGGTACGTCAAGTAACTAATTTTAATTTAGAAGATATTCTTGTTAAATGAATAAAGAAAGAAACGAAAAAAAAAAGGAAAAAATTTATATTTATATATACACACATACACACATATTTATATAAACATTTATTAAAGAAAAATGTAGGTACAATAAAGTTCTCCATGTAAAAAATCAAAAAGAAAAAAAGAAAAAAAGTGCATTGTAGTTATGGCTACGGTTATAATATGTAGCCATAGGCCAAGATATAACCCCATCCGGGTTGACCCGGTCGACCCCAACTCTCTGGCTTCTTTTTTTTTTTTTTTTTTTCTTCCCTTTTCCTGTTGTAATTCTCACCAATTTTTGTGGGTCCCATTATGAGGTATATGTTATATCCAAACCGTCAATCTATTCGGTGAACTTGTATTAAGGCTTGAGATGAAAAATAAGACTGATCTAGCTATCAAGTGGACCACACAGTAAAAGGTAATGGGGAATTGAATGTCTACCATTGAAACCCTTTTAGGGGTTACAGAAGTTTTGGATCATTATGGAATTTGTTTTTCCTCTTCATCTAGGCCTCTATGACCTTATAAATATATTGGATGGAAACTAAATGCTATGATGGGCCTTACAAAATTTTGTACGGTGAAAATCAATTTCCCTGCTGCTCTTTGTGGTGTGGTCCATTGATTTATGGATATGATTTTATTTTTTTTGGATAATGCTCCGAAATGATTTTGAAATATGGGTGAACGTTGTGGATATGATAAATACATAGCTGTGGGGCCATGTAACTTTGATCTCTCCTAAGCCGTTCGTACAACTCTCAGTTGGAGGAGCGTCAGCTCTCGTCTTCGCAGCGAAAAGGAGGGGTAGTTTCGTCCTCAAAGTCGCTGTCCGCACGTGTTAGTCTAAGTTGGTAACTTAAGTTTGTATTCTTCGATTAAAACCGCTGTATAAAAGGTTTTGCCTACAGTGGTCATTTTCTCAGAAATCAGTTGGATGCAATACTCATGTGCGCAACACCTAGGGAACTTCTTAAAATCACGACCCACCGTCCAAATGAAAGGGTGGATTATAGATCGGGACCATCCGCCTAGAGGGGTTGGTATTAGATGACCCTTGATTCAAGAATCATATTAATAAAACAATCCTAGCCGTCCATTATTCTCACAACTCCTCTCAAAGTAAAACCAACTCCTTTTGCATTTTATTACTCATTTTAAGGCAATCAATCAAATGTTTAGAGACGACCATCTTTTTATGAATCTTAATTGGTGGCCCATCCATGGTCCCATCGTAGCTAACCATCTTTAGTGTATAAATTAACAGACTGGGACTTGATCTATCATATAAACGTAGCTTGCTTTGACGCTAAAAAGACGTGATGCTAGTTTTTGCCTGGTAAAACAAAAAGCATATGGTCTTGGAAGACGCATGGTACAAATATATTTTTTTAAAAAAAGAAGAAGAAGAAGAAGAAGAAGAAGAAGAAGAAGAAGAAGAGAGAGAGAAAAGGAAAAGCATTTGACGGTGAAAGACGCATAATATTAAAAAAAGAAAAAAAAATCCGACGTTCGAATTCCCACCATCATGACAAGGGACGCATATCTTGGATGGATCCCCGACTGTGGGGCCACTTTGATGCATTTTCCTTACATCCACGTCGTCCATCCATTTTGACGGACCATTTTACGTCATTACCTAAAAGTGAAGTGGATCCAAATCTTAGCTGCACCACACCACATAACTAGTGGTGATTAACTACATACCATTAAAAAATTATTGGGGCTACCGGAATGTTTATTTGACATCCAACCTTTTGATAAGGTAATAAAGATATCGGGTTGATCAAAAACTTTTATGACCCTCAAAAAGTTTTAATGGTCGAAATTCATTTAACACCGTTTCCTACAGTGTGGTCCACTTGAGATTGGCATATAACTCGTTTTCACTCTCATACCATAAAATGATCTATAAAAATATATGAACAGAATGGATGAAACACATACATCATGGTGGGCCCACAGAACACGGAACACCAGCCATTGGCTGGTGGCAAGGGGAGTAGTATGGTTCCAAGACCGGCCCCACCAAGTAAATCCTGGACCCGAGCCCCACTCAACGTGCGTGGCTTTAGTGGATCCCGGATTGCGGTACTGACAGTGATGTACGTGACTTACATCCATGGTGTCTATCCGTTTTGAAAGATAATTTTAATGCATGATCCTAAAAATAAAGATTATCTAAATCAGAAGTGGACAACACCATATGAAACAGTAGTGATTGAATACCCACCATTAAAAAGTTTTTAGGGGCACCAGAATATTTACTTGCCATCCAACCTGTTGATAAGGTCACAAAGACCGGAATTAAGTGACCACACAAATATCAGATTGATCCAAATCTTTAATAGCCCATAATAAATTCTTAATGGTCAATGGCCACTGCTTCATGTGGTATGGTGCACCTGATATTTGGATCTGCTTCATATCTTGGATCATGCCCTAAAATAAGCTATCAAAACGGATGAACGGCGTGGATTTAAGGTACATACATCAAGGTGGGCCCTACTGTCAAGGATTCACCGAAGCCGCACCTCCCCTCAACACCAAGAAATTCATGTTCTGGCATCTCCAGCCATTGAAGACATTGGCCGGAATCAAGCGATCCTTTTATATTCCAAAATCTCATACGTGCTCGCATTGCGCACGAAATACTTTCCCCCATCAATAATCCAAGAATATATTCATGATCAGTATGCTTTTCACTTTTGAATATGGACGGTTGATATTACCATTTGTTTTACCATCCGTTTAGAGGCTACAAGTAGACGGTTGAGATAGATTGTACAGTGTCTTCTAAAATCTGTGATGGATCGTCCTCGATAAAATCCACCAGATGGAAGGTCCAGATTCATCAACTAAACAACAACATGTACTTTTGTGTGGCAACGAACCATGAGTGGTTTGTCGCGTAACCGGTCAAGTTAGCATGTATAAGTAGATAGACATGCAAGATGAACTGTTAAGGGTAAGAAAGCTTTGATCTGAATTTCTTTCCTGTGAGAGAAAAAAACAGTAAGGAAGGATGGCCTGTGTTGAGTCCGTAGTCGAGCTCCTTCTCAAAAAACTCACTGACGCCCTCATTCGAGAAGCCTTTTTCTCAAATGGCATTGGTGATAACGTCGAATGGCTCGAGGCAGAATTTAGGCAGATGCGACCATTCCTGAAATATGCAGACGTTGTCGAACAAGAAGGAGATGAAAGAGTGAGGAAGTGGGTGGGGGATGTGATAGGTGTTGCATACGATGCTGAGGACGTCATCGACACCTTTGTCTTAAAGATATCAACCTTGAGGCGAAGAGGATTTGTGGGCCGCATTAAAAGGTACGCTTTCTTCTTTGATAAGTTGATAGGTCGTCATGATGTGGGCTCGGAGATGGAACTGATAAAGAATAAAATCCGTTCGATCTCTGAAAGAATGTCAACTTTCGGAATTCAAAATATAGGCCAGGGAGCAGGGATAAGCTCTGCCGGTCTAAGCCTCGAACAACAACGCATCCGCACTTTTCCTCTTACTCGAGATCCAAATTTTGTTGGTTTTGAGGAAGATTTGGAGATATTGGTGACCCGATTGACGGAGGGGGAGTTGCGCCGTTCTGTTGTTTCTATAGTCGGAGAAGCTGGTATTGGTAAGACTGCTCTTGGTAAGGAAGTTTATAATGACTCCCGTGTTAAGAATCATTTTGAGTATCGCGCATGGATTTCTTTATCACGACAGTATGGTTTGAGACATCCTCTGGAGAAGATGGTTGAGCAGTTAATGGAAGAGAAGGTGACGGAAATGAAGGCCACTGGGTTTTATATGGAAAAAATTTCAGAGTATTTGAAAAAGAAGAGATACTTGATAGTATTAGATTATGTATGTACAAAACAAACATGGGATGATCTCAATGGTGCTTTCCCGGATATGAAGAATGGAAGTAGGGTCATGCTCACGACGCGCAACAAAGAGATAGCTTTTTATGCAGATGAAGAAAGCCAGCTTCATGAACTGCGATTACTAAAATATGAAGAGAGCTGGAAATTGTTCTGTAACAAAACATTCCCAGGACAAGATGGTAATTGCCCTCCTTATTTGGAGGAGTTAGGAGGAGAGATCGTGGAAGAATGCTATGGTCTACCTCTTTTGATCGTAATCACAGGAAGGTACTTATCAAGGAAAGAACAAACGGAGTGGGAGAACTCACGTAAGATCATGAGGAGTTTCCGGAACTCGCGGTGGCAGGTTGTTTATCAAGAAATCGAAATCTCGGACATTCTATGTTTTAGCTATAAATATCTGCCTTATTACTTAAAATCATGTATTCTCTACATGGGCAATTTTCGAATGGACCACGAGTTCCACACCAAGGAATTGATTCGACTGTGGGTGGCTGAAGGGTTAGTTGAAGAGAGAGGGGAAGAAACAATTGAAGAGGTTGGAGAAAAATATCTGAAGGAGTTAGTTGAGAGAGGTATAGTTAAAGTCGCAGGAACAAGTTCAAGCAGGGGTATCAAAAGTTGTTGCATCCACCCCCTTTTGTGGTACTTTTCCATATTAGAAGCCGAGGAATGTAAGTTTTCCCAAGTTTACCCATTCTTTGTGCAGAACCCGTCGACTTCTCCATATCCTCCTGAAAGCAGAGTTTTGATTTTCTCCGCTCCACGCCTTCGCTCTCTGTTGCTCTACCCCCCATATGATACTCATCTTTCAAGGTCAGACGAGGAGTTGCTGTACAGCGGGTTTAAGTTGCTTAGGGTGCTGCATCTACACGGTTTCCAAATAGAAAACCTACCTACGGAAGTGGGTGAACTAATCCACTTGAGATACCTCCGGTGTACCAGAACTTTATTAAAAAGCCTCCCATCATCCATAGCCAATCTTCCCAATTTACAAACTCTACATGTAACATCTACTTCTGACATCAACATACCTGGCACAATCCTGGAGATGCAACAGTTAAGACATCTGCAAGTGGCGGGCCTAGATAAGGTGAATTATTTGGGATGGATGGAAAAATGGGGAGTGATACAAGGGCATCCGAGGCTTGAACGGATAAGGAACCTGCAGACTCTATCACAAGTAAAGCCTGGAGAATGGATTCAGGGTTGCTTGGGAAAGCTCACCAATCTCAGAAAATTAGGAATAGCTTTAGATACAGTAGCAGATGCTCATGTATTGTATGAATCCATTGTCAAAATGGATCACCTCTCCTCTCTGTCTGTATTGACACTAGCCCATGTATACAGAACCTTAGGGTTGTTTGAATTTCCTCTTTCACGTCTTACCAAGTTAAGTAAGTTGCGTTTGGAAGGAAAGTTAGACAAGTTACCCGAGTCTACTGAATTCCCCACAAATCTCACCAAACTGACCTTGGCATACTCCTTTTTAAATCGAGATCCAATGGTGACGTTGGAGAAGCTGGGGAACCTTCGCATTCTTAGATTATTGGGCCGTTCATATGTGGGAGTGGAGATGGCTTGCTCTGCACGAGGATTTCCTCAACTTGAATACTTACATCTTCAAGGGTTATTTGATTTAGAGGAGTTGAGAGTGGAGGAAGGAGCTATGCCAAAGCTTTTACATTTACAAATCAGTACATGCCTTAATTTGAAGAAGCTTCCAGAAGGACTGCAGTATGTGACTACCCTCAAGGAATTGGAGTTGCGGCACATGCCCGATGACTTCAAACAAAGGCTTCGAAAAGATGGGGGAGAGGATTGGCATCAGATTCAGCACATACCCTCCATCAAGATACACGAAGATGAAGACGCATCAAATTCAGTACTTTGATCTCAACTCTTTGGCGGCCTATATTGGTGAGACTTCTTTTACATCTTCATTTTCAGTTAATCGATACTTGGAAGTTGATATAGTCATATAGGTTTTAAATTATAGGTATATGAATTTACTCTGCTTTACAATCTTTAAAATTTTGTTATGGAAATCTGTACTCATGCGTTGTCGAAGAATCTGACAAACCTCTGCATTCTCAGATTGCATTGAGAAGCACACAAGGGAAAGGAAATGTCTGGTTATACACAAAAGGGTTTTCTCTGCTAGAGTACTTGCGTTCTAAAGGAGAGGAGAGTAGTGGAAGTATCAATGCTCTGATTTGTGGACTGATGGATGCTCTGATTTGAAGTCACTTCCAAAAGCACTCCAAGAAATAGGAGTTGTCGAGCATGCATTCAGAATTCAAAGCCATGTTTCGAGAAGATGAAGGAAAGATTGGCATGAGACTCAACATAAATTCTTCAGTGATGTAGCCGATTATTAAGGTGTGGTGGCGTTGATTTCGTAACTTGCATTTCCTCTGTTTGTGAACTAATTTGGTGAGACTTCTTTACCGTTTTCATTTTCATTTCACTGTTGATAGTTACATGAAGTTAATATAATCATATGAAAGTTTTGTAACTGATCAAGAAAGAAAGAAAATAATATGAATTTCTATTTTTATTTCACTAAAGCATTTCATTATTTTTTAAATAGAAATCTGCATGCTAATTGCTTGAGGAAATGCCTCAACCAAGAACATTCTTGTGTTTATCATGCTAGAGGTCCTGCATTTCAACTCTCCTTAAATGGGGCACAAATCGCTGTATGGTTGGATGAACCCATTGTATCATCCATCTAGTTGACCCTTCTTTGGTGGACCAGCACACAAATTCACAATGACCGGGAATTTCACCCTGTTGACCTTTTTTGTTTTCAGCTATATGTTCAATCAAATGGCCAGGATTATCATGTCAGTTTGCCTTTTGAGCTGTGGTCAGCACAATAGGACCTGCCTGAAGGATGTTTTGGATCATCCAAATATACGGCTATGCAGACCTCACCAATGTATAGACCAATCAGAGGACCTCAAGGACTCCACTGGCACAAATGTTCTTAATTTGTAATGCAATAAGGATGCAGTAGCTACTGGTTGTCTTTTACTAGTACAACTTACTTTGTTTTCAGTTATCTTGTTTCCTTGACTAAAAAAAATAAATAAATAAAGAAGAATGTTAGCTTGCTAGTTCAAATGCAGTTCTAATTGGATGTGTAAAAAAGAAGATGCGTAATTCATGCTCAGTTTATGAGATTATTTGGTTGCAGCAATGGTAATTGTCACGAGCAAGCATCTGGAACATGATTGGGTTGTCGAGTTTATCATTTTTAATAACCATCATCTAGACCATTTCTCCATTTTGTTGCATTCTCTGTCTGGTAAATCTTCACCTAGCTGATCATCAGCTTCTCTGACATTGACAAGGGGATTGCTAATATCATGGCCACAACCACTGCTACGATCACTACAATGTGTATGCTCCTCTTTGGACTGGTTTTCAAGCTATTTATTTCAAAAGGCAGATGTGTAGCATGCATGCCAATGTGGCACATGTGAGTGATATCCGAGCAATTCATCAAGTGGGAGCCACCACAAACAAGAAATAGGCTAAATGTAGGCCGGTCCAGTCATCTCATGGTCTGTACCTTTATAAGAATGGATCGTTGAAGAAAAAATTATCTAAATTTAATGTGTACATTTGGCCCACCTAATGCATGGATCATTTTATTTTTAGGATGGGCATGTTTACAACGATCCTCATCAGATGAGTGGCCCAAATCCTATTACAAGCATGCCATGTTTGCATGTGTGCCATGGATGCCTTTTTACGTGAGTCGCCTCTGTATCTCTTTATTGTTTTGTGTCTTGTATCATAGACTCAGCACCAGGGGATGTTGTTTACAGTATGCATACCCCCTTGTTGATGAAGATTAGTCTCGCACCAATCTTCCTTCCAAATCATATGGAAATATCTTCAAATCGCACGAAGATTGGAGAAGAAAACAAAATCTTTTCTCTCCTTTTTAAAAAAAAAATAAAAATCATGAAATTCAATGAGGGAGAGGTAACACACCCTCCTCTTTTTATAGATCCAAGAAGTTTCAAAAATTACAAAAATCCCTCCGTCTTGTGAACTTTAACGAAAATAGTCCAAGTCTAAATAAAATCAACTAAAACACTCATAATGTGTCCAAATATAAAATAATAAAAAACTAAATCCAAAAATATGATAAAGTCTAAAACTGATGTGGATGATCAATGATCAATGGCCCGATCATGTGATCCATGTAATCTAATGACCCGATTGTCGCGTCCCTCTGATCCAACGGTCTGGATCACTCCATAAAGCATCTCATGTGCATCTTCCTAGTATGGGGTCTTCCAGATGCTCGCACATGCACATGGGGTCTTGAGCATGATCACAGGTACTCACCTAGCCACAGGGAAATCGGCACGGCCCGCCTCCTCCTCTGATACATACACAAGGGTGTACGTGATATAATGTCCTCATCACAATCTTCCTTCCAAAAGGTCAACCTTGTATTTTGTCATCTTCCGTTGTTTCTCATTTATGTGATATGAGGGAGAGAGAGAGAGGCTGGAGTTTTTCTTGCTGGTTTATGGACATTAAATGGCCATTACAGCCTATAACATCCATCATAACAATTATTTGTACCCTCTTAGAAAAAACATTTTCATAACCACAAGACCAAAACCCCCTGTTTGTCTCTCTAAAGACATCTAATAAAACTATAATGATGCAGAGAAGATTAGCATGGCTCCTTGCAAGGATGACATGCACAGATGGAGGAAAAAAACTCATAACTTTGCAAAATTATTATAAAGCCCTTAGAATTATAATGAAACATTTTCAAAAATTCATGTGTACCCACCACAATATTTTCAAAATCAGACAGTTGAATAGGAATTTATTAGCCCCAAAGTTATCATTTCATTGTTGGCCCTTCCTATTATTTGGTGAGATTTCACCCCTAGATTATTTGCGGTCCATCAGACTAATATTGACACATATGTGTGATTATATTCATTATATTATTGAGTTTTATCTAATGTACAAGTTACCATGTGTGGATGTGTTTGTTTTATGCATACAATGGCAATATGCATGCGGGGCATTGACGATGATAGCTAATTGAAAGCTTGGTCTGCATCTAACATAGTGTAGATCATTGTGCAAATGTGCACAATTTGGAGTAGTGCGTGACAAGATGGACATTGAAATGTACCTATGGATGATCGATAGGGTAACCAAGATGAGAAAACACTAAGATTGGCTCGATTGGCTTTGTGCCTGGCCAAATCATGCAAGCATATGGATTGTTGAGATGACAAATCAAGAAGACCCCACAGTTGATTATTCATATGGCAAGATTGTTAAATGGTGATGCTACCTTTGTGTGCATTTTCAAGGAAATGTAAGTGAGTTAGATTGTGTCGAAAGCATGATGGGAAGGTAGGTACCCAAGTAAAAATCGGATTACATAGATGGGTTAGAGAAATATTGTAGATGATTACAAATTACTAATGATGTACGTGTAACTTATATAAGGCATTAGATTGAATGGACAGTCAAATTTTGGTGTAAATATTTTTATAAGTTGATTTTTTCTTTCCTTTTTTTTTTTCTCAGGTGTGTGTTTACAAAGAGCCATCATTCACAATTTCCTGAAACTCTAGGAATTGTGCAGCATGAGATTTTGAACAAAAGAAGGCTGAAGGCAGGTCTTGACCAAGGTGAGTACCATGGTTCACTTTCATATCCTTGACAAGTTATTTTTTCTCAACACCACTTGACAGCTTCGTTTTCTTGAGGACTTGTCATGGCCTCTAGTGACTATTGTAGAAGTAAAGAAAAGTTGTTCACCTAAAAAAAGAGTGGCTCTAATTAAGTAATTTTATCCGACAAATTGACTCGGGTGAGTTTTCATGGTCAGGTAGATTGGCCAAGTCAATGCAAAACTTGGCTGATTTTTGTATAGGACTGATGCAAAGTATGAATCAGCCTTTTCTTTTTTTCCTGACATGAGTCCATTCACCAAGTTTTAAAGAATTGTCACAGCGAAGTTGAAAACATGATCCTATATTTTAGGCTATTTTCCTGATATGCTTTTATTTTGAAATTTCGATTAATTTATCTAGTAGACTGTAGGGATAAACAGATTATTGATTTATTTATATCAGTAAGAAAAGTGAGATATAAATAGGCTGTTGGATTTTCAGCTAGAGATTTGAAAAGTCAGGTAATTGCGTATTTATTATTATGAGTTTGTATTCAAACTTTCTTTATATTTTTAATTTTGTTTTGGATTCTTGGATGTAGATTACAATGTGGAGTACTTTAAACTATTTTCTGCTAAAATCAAATGAAGCTTCAATTTTTATTTATTTATTTATTTATTTTAATGGCCCGTGGATGTTTTGTTTTGTAAAATGTTGGGGAAATAGGAGATTGAGATTGTCTTCCCCCATTTTTAAAAAAATAATCATTCATCCCTCACCAATGCTGCCATGTGTGAACTATGTCTCTTCAATCTTCCTACCATGTGATTGAATTGTTTGTGTTGTAAGTTACCTCATTGAGAGCTTGATTTAGATTTATGGAAAATCATTCTTGGATTTAAAATATTGAAAATCTATTCTCATGCATTCGTATCTACAGGCCAAGGTACTAATGCTGCATGCATAGTTTGATTTGTACAATATGTCAAGGCTTCACATATCAACAAGGGTGTTGATATTCACAGGCAGCATTTTATGGTGTTTGACTTGCTCTTTTTGTTTTTTTTTTTTTTTGGGCTGAAAATAGCAGTACTCTTTCTATTCCTTTGTTTCTTCAACAGATTTAGGTGATATACTTGCTGTCAAATGATCAGTCACTGTTGGATGGTGAACATATATGAGGCATAGTGGTCCTCCATGCACTCACACAGTACCATGTGCTCGAGAAAGACAAGAAGACAGTGGGAGCCTGTCTCGAGAAGCGAGACATGGAAGTCAGGTGATTTCTTACCAGCTTTGTTGCTAAGCTACCATAACTTGCCTCTTGCTTGGAGATGCGTTAGGGCATTGGACTTGAGTAATGCTGTCATTTGAGAAATTGCCTGAAACAGTGGGACAATTGAAACACTTGAGATATCTAGATTTATCTCGCACAGACAGGAATTGCCGGAGGAGGTGACCAATCGTGGAAATTTACATACATTGAGACTCATTTTTTTAAATATATTTTTTTATTATTATTAGAAAACTGTGTAGAGAAATGAGAAAAATGATTAGTCTGAGACATCTAGAATTTAAAACAAGTATTGAATCTAGAACAACCTGTTTATTAATTATTAATTAACGTTTGAAATTTCTGAAATATGTTAATTTGACACATTTGCCCCCGTCTCAAAACAGTGGTGATTGAATCCCTACCATTAAAACTTCATGGATTCTTGAGCCCAAAAATGAGACGGTTCCGAAGCTTAAGTGGACCACACTTCAGAAAGCAGTGGGGACTGAACACCTACCATTGAAACCTTCTTAGGGGTCACAAAAGTTTTGGACCCATCTGATGTTTGGTTTTTCCCTTCATCCAGGTCTGTATGACCTTATGAACAGTTTGGATGTCAAATAAACATCATGGACCCTATGAATGTTTCAACAGTGGGAATCAGTCTATTTTTGTGTCCAGCCCATTTGTCACCATTTATACAGATTTATGCAGATTGACTTATTGTTGGGTTGGGCTTAGTGAACCGTCTGGATAACCCGATCCACTAGCACTCCTATGTGAGGGGGCCATGATCTGGTGATTCATTCCAATGGTTAATTCGATGGGGCATGCTTAAAAAAACCTCACAGATCAGAAGATCCCAGACATCCAACAAGGAGTCAGCACAAGATGGCCATTATCTGCGTCAAAGATGCTGACTAGAGGGAGCTTTCTGTGTTTCTTTTCTCTATAAAATCACACTAGTCAATCATCCTAGCCACTGATTTGAGGAGTCTTGAGGATTACAAAGGGGTGGTTACAAAATGGCCACGGTCCTCATTTCTGCGTCAAAGATGCTGACTTGAATCTTGTTTGGGGCTCTGCAGGAACTTCGTTGATCTTTAGCTTAGTCTGTTTCAAGAGTACAGATTAGCACCATGGCTGTGAAAGACAGTTTGATGGTAGCCGGTGGGTTCCAAGGGGAACTTATCTGTAAGGTATAGTAAGAATCCATGACCAAAGCCTCTCTCTTCTGTGATAGCTTGAGCTCATTATCTGATCGTTTTCTCCTGCGCTTCTTTTCTAGTATCTGAATCAACATCGAGTGGCCTTCTGCACAAAAATAAACAACGATGAGAATGCCATTACCAATGCAGTGGACATCTACCGGGCTTCCAAATAAGAACTTGCCCTACTTGCCTATCCATGAGTTATAGCAACCTTGTTGAGGGCACTTTCTGACGTGTTCTTCTATAGTGGCTCAACGTGATTGATGGCTGCCAACAACAATTCTCGCGTGAGGATTTACGACATCGAGAATTCTCATTGCTTAGTCATTTATCCTTCCACTGGTCAGTCAATGTGAGTTCCTGTGGCAAATCTATACCCGTTGCATATCCTTGACTGTCTTAGGAATGGATATCCTAATCAAGTTCCTAATTTCTTACCTTAGTTGTTGTTTTCTGCAGAACACTTCTGTAAGTCCGGATGGTAAGCTTCTTGCCGTTCTTGGGGACAGTGCAGATTGCCTGATTGCTGATGCTCAGTCTGGAAAGGTAAGTTCCGCACCGCCTTGATCTCAAGTCTTAAGTTTTTTTTTTAATGAGAAGAAAAGGAAGTATGGGCCTACAATGAGATGGACTAATAATAGTGCAAATATCATAACAGTGTCTCTTGGAGCAAATTACATGTGAAAATGAAAAGAAAGGTATATTGAAGAACAATATCATGTTCTTATTGTAAGAATGAACAAAAAGTAAATGTGCAGGATATTCTGTTGAGGTTTTGGTGCATCACAAAAACTACGTTTGTAGTTTACTCATTTAAGCAGCGTAAATTATCTTGTTTGTGTCAATCTGAGGAAAAAGAACCCTTGTATTCTCATTCATCTACCATCTATGCATACAACACTATACATGTTATGTATGCATTTGACAGCCGTTTAATCAGACAATACCTTATGAGATAGTCATGGGTTCCTTGTAGGACAATGGTTTTGAAGCTTTTTAAGAGAATGATTTCTTTTTTTTGGAAATTTTAGATTTTTTTTTTTTCTGAATTTCACGGGAATTTTGGAAAGCATCCATGTCATGTATGAAATGCCGCATGTATCAATCGATGCTGCTTAGTTTTTATGAGGGAAGGTGTATGATATATTGTGATAAAAAAATATTCATGCTGTTCTTGTGTCGATACAAGGGATTTTTACAAATCCTCCTGTATATCTTGTCAGTCAGGTGCAATACTGATGGTATTTGACCGATGCCAGCAATACATAGAACTCGTGTGGTGATTCACCACCTATTGCCTTTATATCTTTTGAAGTCACCTGCTGGAGTTGGTCCTCTCAATGGATGGTCCAGGTCATCTTCCATGCTTCCAAATGCGATGAACATGGTTGTCAAAATCCTAAAATTTATGATTTATAATTCAAGTCAAATCTTAGAAAAAATTATTTGACCTCCACTTCAAATTCATTTCTAAATGTATCTTACAATTTTATGATTTGAATCCTATCATTTACGGTTCAAATGTGGATTTACAATTCAAAATAAACTTGCTCCTTTTTCAAATTTTATTTGGCTTCTATTTTATATTTTGAAATTGGTGGGGGGCGTTAAGAATCTTTTAAAACAGGTCAATTGAATTTACCTTTTTTTTTGTAAGAGATTAAATGATGGATCTTCCTTCCAACCTTAAATTATTGAGCTTTTGTTTCTGATTTCTTACCTCTTAACTAGTTGAGACACCAAATTAATTTACGACGTATCTCAAATGTTTTATCTACGGCTGTGATCATGTTGACTTATGTGTATTGTGGTATTGTTTTAACCTTGCAATTAATGACTTATTTTTTAATTCATTGATTCTATCTTCGTCGAATGTTACTTTTTGACATTTTCTCCTTATGTATGCAGGATTTGATCAATTGTGCCTAAATTTAGGCCCACATGTACATAACCCTTTTGACGCAAGATAAGAATGGACATGGAGGATTTTTTTTTTTTTTTTAAATGTATTTAATACCATTTTCAACTTATTATTGTAAATATTATATATTTTTTTATTGTGAAGTAATATATTTTTTGTTTAATATTCATTTGTAATTTTATCGCAACATTTTTTAGGTTTCAAATAATTAAAAATAAAAATAAAAATACAGGTTTCAATTGAATAAAATAATAATAATAATTTATTAGCTCACTCTGCGGATTGCACAAATTTTCACCCGAGCCCGTCAAATCTTTGTAGCCCTTCAAAAGATTTTTGCCAGCGCTTGCATAGATTTTTATTGGCACTTTTCCATAAATAAATGCCGCTAAAAATCGTGCTATGAAATACTTTTAGTGGCGCTTGTCTAGACTTTTGCAACACTTTTTCAACTTTTACCGGCACTTTTCTAGTTATTACCGACTGCCAGTAGAATGCACCGATAAAAAACAGAATGGGCATCGGCAAAAAACTACTAAATTACGGCGACCAAAAAGTGCCGGTAAAGGATGATTAGTGCCAGTAAAACATTTACGGACACCCCTTTGCCAGTGCTTTTTTTGGTCTTTGCCGGCACTTTTGACAACCAACAAAGGTCTTTTTTGTTGTAGTGTCCTGAGCTCTGCAGGGCCACCATGTTGTATAAGTGAAATCCACTCCGTCCGCTAGGTTTTCTCTTTGGTACTAGGCTCTAGTGCTAAAAACCAATCCACAACTCGTGTGACCACCGGCAAAGGTCAGCTCTATAGAAGGTGGATCTTCTGGCCAGATTGGAGAAGATGACCCCTGGTTAATGGTGATTTTGCATTGGATGGGTGATTCAATGATTTGGGACATTTAGATGGTCCAGATGGTGTCCATTAGGCTTGTGGGGTCCATTCGCCGCTGAGTATGGGCAGCGGTGATGACATTTGTCTTGAAGTGGAGCTGGTACGAGATGTGGTTGACTCGCCAAAATCTCATCTTTCCTTACGAGATTTTCGGGCAGCCATATACTAGATGCTCCAGATTACTTGGAAGAAGCTTCCAGAAGGCGAGTGATGGCTGGGATTGGCAGTTGCTAAGAATGGAAAGGATTCTTTTCACTTTTTGCTGAGTAGAGTGCTATAACTAGAAATGGTAGGGGTGACGAGGCTATTGCTGCGTGCGTGGATGCCATCCGACGCTTTCCAACGACTGGATTTGCTAGCACACCTACGGACGTGGATCTTCTCTCCTCGTTAGCGCTCTCTCTTTGCAACGTCTGATCGGTCACTGACCGAGCTTGTGTGGTTGACTTCCGACCGTGGATCTCACCATGATTAGGGTTGGTGGGACCTTATCTAGAAGATGGACGGCTTGAATTTCCAGGATGGGGTCTGATGGTGGGTCATCACTAGCTACAGACGGGCGATTCTGTTTGAATGTGTGTCGGGCGGAGAAATGCTGGCCTTTTGAAATTCCAGATTTTTGTCGGGTCTCATGCACTGCGTGTACACATCATCCGTGCACACGCACTGATCAAACATGGGGTCCACATTATGATATGAGACAATCAACACCGTCCATTTGTCTTGGAAGGTCTCCTAATGGCTACAAATTAAGGGTTGGTATGTTCTAAAGGTTAGGTGTTTATCATTTAAGGGTTTATTATCAGTAAATGTAGATTATTGTGAGTGCCGATCACTCGTGGGTGTAATTTAAGCCGTCTGATCCTTTCACAGGGTTTATTAATTTCTCTGAACTGAAGATCAGTCCGTTTTTATTCTTGTAAGGGGTCATACTTGGAGATTTATCCTTGATGAGTGTTGATTACTTTAATTGGACTATTATTTTTTATTTTAGTGTGTAAGTTAGTAATCACAAGGTGTGTTTAAAGGGAGATAAAAGTTTTTCTTATGGCTAGGATCTTGCCTACCGGGTTTATGTTAGTTCATAGAGTTGGGAAGTGGAATGGTTGATCCCATTTGCAAGTTGAAATTTATGATAAAAATTGAGGGTCATTACAGTTGGGCATATCACTCGACGATTCGGAGATGTCTTGCAAGCCCTCCGCTGCAAAATATCATGGCGTCTCCTAGAGGGGAAGTCCCAATGGGCCGCTCTCTTCTCGGCCAAATACTTGCAAAAGTTTCTCCTTTCACTAGCCCTGCTAGACTTAATGGATCCAACCTTTGGAAAGACATTCATAGCAATCTACAATTCTGCATCCTCAATTCTAGATGGTTAATTGGCCAAGGTCAGATTCATTTTTTGCTCAAGAATTGGACTGGCATGGGCCTACTCATTGGCGCAGCAACCTTCATGCCCCAGCCTCTCACTAGAGATGTCCTTGTCTCTGACCTCTGGAACTCATCTGGCTCCTGGAATCTGTCGCAGGTCGCAAGATTTCTGCCTCCCCAGACCATCCAAGCTATTAAAGACAACGGTATCTTCAACTCTGACAGGCTGGATAAACTCATTTGAAACCTTTCCCCGGATGGGAAATTCTCCACCAAATCTGTCTGGAGCTTCCTCCGGGCGTCCAAACCTAAGCAACGTTGGTCAGCCTGGGCCTGGAATAAGTTCATTCCTCCGAAGGTCGCAGTCTTCCTTTGGAAGGTGATACACAAGGCGATTCCAGTGAACGCTGCAATCCAACACATATGGATTAACATGGCCTCCAGATGCGAATGCTGTGTTCTTCCTGTCCCCTCCCACGTTGCCCCCTGCGATGATCCACTCTCCCTTAGGCCTCTGCTTCCAGCCCTCAGCCGAATGTCTCGGTCAGCCAGCCATCAGCTGCAATTTATCAACAAACTCTTATTGCCAACCAGCAACCGCCTACTCTGATCGATCTCCAATCGGATGCGGATTTCCAGCAACCTTTTCTACAGCCCCCCACCTATGATTCCAGCACAGAACCTCAGCAACCAGTCGAGCGGGGCCTGAATCACCTTGCGGCAATCAGCAACCCTCCTTCCAACCTCTCTCCTCAACTTCCTAGCAACATCCATCCTCAGCAGGGCCAGATTTCTGCAACGCCTCCCAGCAATACAACTGCTAGTTCTCGTGTCCCTCTTCACAGCAGAAATCCCTCACAGCCTCCTAGCCTATCATGCCCCCTTCATGGTAACCATTTGATCCAGCCGTAAGCCCTCACTCTCAGGCACGCCCACTTGATCAGCCCTCCTATCTCTCCTAGTAGCTACCACACCCTTACAACCTCTTCATCTAATCCCTATCCTTATCCCCAAATAGAAGATTTGGACCACCTGCTATGTCACGGCCCTGGTCTGGAACCACTTCGCCTCCCTTTTCCAAATGCCTATCTTCTAGAACCAATCTATCCAGGCCAGAATTCAGCAATGGTCAGCTGTTGCTTCCTTTTCTTCTTCCAGGAAGTTCCTCCAGGGTTTGGCCTCACCCATCAGCATTTGGGAAATCTGGCTTGGTAAGTCTCCAATTGGCTTATTGAGATTGGCTCCCTCCTTCCCGATGTCGAGGTTGCAGTTTGGACAGAGCAGATCCTTCGGGGCTTTGGTGTAGTTCGTTACCCTACCCCTTATCGCGATATGGCTCAGGTCATTATTTGGTCAAGGCCAAAGGATAACTGGCTTAAGCTAAACATTGACGATTCCGTTAAGGGCAATCCAGGTGATAGAGGTGGGGGTGGCATTTGTTGTGACCTATCTGGGAATATGATCTTCATCTTCCACAATTGCTATGGGCCTTTCTTCCATCATCATTGAGACGGACTCACGAGTCCTCTTTGAGGCTGCCTCCAACCCGTCTCTTTCATGCGGCTGGAAGCTTTGGTTCCTCATTGGAACTATCTCTGCTCAATCTTAGTTTCAGCCACACCCTTCGGGAGGGAAACTCCATAGGGAATGGCCTCGCCAACATTGCCAGCAGCAGCACTTCAGGCAGGCTTTATCTCAGCGCTTCAGCCCTTCCCAGGTCAGTTAAAGGTGCCATTGTCCTCGACAAAGCTGGGATGGGCCAGATTAGGCATCTCAAGATCAGGAAATGTATAGGTTAATCTGGCCTCCTTTCTCTATTCTCTGGGCTCTCCCTGCCTCGAATGTTTGTAAATTTACTTACATCAGTACAAAGTAAGTCGGTGCGTCATACCGATTGACCTATGAGAAAATTCGCACTTTGTCAGTCAGACTAGCTAACACACAGTTGGATCGAACTGACAAAGTTCTGTCTTTAACTCCTAGACTGCGCAGAATACAAGGCATCCCTGCAATACTTTCCTTCAATCGGTATGGGATTCCAAATCAAGGTATCAGTCCAATGCTTTCCTTGGACTGGTATGGCATTCCAAATCTTTTCTTCTTCCCTTTGTCCTATTTATTCTATTAGTTTGTCCAAGCAAAGGCAGGCATCAACTTAAGTTGTGAAGTTCTTTACGTGTGTATGCTGTGCCGAATAAATAAAGTGATAGTTTAGCACGCTTTAAAACAGAATTATTACTCTTCAACCACAAGCATGTTATAGATCCGTGGCAATGTTGACCGCCCAAATTGCCAGCCCCAATTGTGGATAAAGCATGACCGACAAACTACACAGGGATGATATTAATTAAACTTTTGATTTTCCAAGAATTTGAACCATGTACAAATGTTACATCTAACCGTCCAATTGATGGCCACTGAACATGGATGATTGGGACCTCTTGATAATAATGGATTTAGTGATATTCTCCATCCTTGGACTTACAATTTTGATGGTTTTCATAGCTGTATATTTTCACCACAAGGAGGAGACGAGATGCTACTATTTTGAAAATGGTGCAAAACTAACAAAAGAGCATGTAACTGTTCAGAGCATGCCTCAAGCAACTGGGCTCGGCTTTGATGATCCCCAGATACACCGTGGTGCGTGGATCCCTGACTGTGGGGCCCGCTGTGATGTGTGTGCCTTACATCCCCACTGTCCATCCGTTTTTCTAGATCATTTTAGGGCATGATACCAAAATGAAGAAGATCCAAATCTCAGGAGGACCACACCAAAGGAAACCATGGTGATTGACCATTAAAAGTTCTCGTGGGCCACAAAAGATTTGGATCAAGCCCATATTTGTGTGGCCCCTTCAACCAGGTCTTCATGACCTTGTCAACAGGTTGAATGGCAAAATAAACATTCCCGTATTCCCCAGGTTTTTAATAATGAGTATTCAATACACCCTGATCCATATCTCAGCTGACAGACTTAGCGGAGATACCTCGTTTCAACACTTGAGGACTGGGTATCGATCCCTAGCGGGGGTGCTAAGATGGAGTGTGTGTACTAACATGGGTGTGTACTAACAAGCTAATCTAAAATAATAATAATAATAATAATGGGTATTCAATCACCACCGTTTCCTGTGGTATGGCCCACCTGAAATTTGGATCTACTTCATTTTTGGGATCGTGTCCCAAAAGATGAATGTCTGTCCCTCTATTTTTGGGCCATGACTGCGCTTCAGGGCACACACATCCAAAACCCTACACGAGAGTACTATACTCACAAGCTATGAATGGCGTTTAAGCAAAATATGTTATACTAACTGTGGCCTGGGACCGTACAATTAGTAATCCTCACCATGGATGGCCCACCGTTTAAAATTGGGCCCAAACTAAGGTCACTGGACATTTTGATCCGTAGCGTTCAAATGGACAACATAATGCAGAAAGAGTTAATGTACGTTCCTATTCACGGGAAAAGCTAAGAGAAAAGGATGGATAGGATTGTCCTATTAGTGTGGGTTTAAGGCAGAGCCTACTGGGTGGACGGTAATGATTAACCGTCTACCCTTTCATGTGGACAGAGAAAGGTGGCTCTATTATATTGTGATAAAGGGCGGCGTATCTTATCATTCCTTAGGTAACAAATACCTTGCTTACGTTTGTTAACGCATTCTTTCCTTTTTAAAAGAGATTAATTACATTGGTAGCAATGCTTTATAAAAGAATGTGCTGTGCTGTTCCTCTATTATATTGTGATAAAGAGCTGCCTGTCTTTTAACGTGTGGTGGCTACACACAATAAGTGGTATCAAAGCTGACAGTGACTCAACGAGTGGTATCAAAGCTTGCTGTAACACGATGAGTGGTATAAGAGCCTATACTTTCATATAGGGCTGTACATCGAGCTGAGTTGAGTTGAGGTAGGCCAAGCTCGGCTTGACTCGTCCATACTACACTCGAGTTCGAGCTCGAGCTCGAGCTCGAGCTCGCCCTCGAGCTCAACATTAAAGTTTGGCTTGTTTGCCAAAGCTTTCAAGTCGAGTTTGAGTTGAACTAGTGGTTCAAATCAAGTCAAGTTTATCGTGAGTCGAGTCGAGTTTACCTCAGTAGGGTAAGAGAAAGAAAAAGAGAGAATGGTGATGAATAGGGTCAGCTAGGGTGTTTTAGTAAAAACTTTTAAGTTTTAACTTCTTTTTCTTAACTTAAATATATATTATATATATTTAATATTAATATAATATGTATAATATATATTATTAAAATATATTACTCGAGCCGAGTCAAGCTCGAGCTCGAGCTTCAAGTCAAGTCGAGTTCGAGTCGAGTCGAGTTGAAATACACTATGGTTGAACTTGGCTTGAACTCAACTCGAACTTTAGTAAACAAGCTTGACTCGCCTTGAGTTAGCCTTTCAAGCTGAGTTAATCCGACCTGAATCGTGTCGAGTCGAGCGAGCTTTTCAGGCTAGCTTGACTCGTGTACAGTCCTACTTTCATTGAGGGTTTTTTAGATTGAATTTATAAGACATGACATCCAATGTGAAGTTCAAAACAGAGAAGTTCATAGGTAAAAATAATTTTGAATTATGGAGGTTAAAGATAAAAGCCCTCCTAATTTAACAAGGGTTGTAGCAGATACTCCTTGAGAAAACGAAACTATGAAGGAAGAGGATTGAGACAATCTTGATCAGATGGCAATTAACACAATAGAATTGTGCTTGGATGATGATTTCCTTTATAACGTCATCGATGAAATGACTACCACATTTTTATAGGCGAAATTGGAGAGCATCTACACTATGAAGTCGTTGACAGATAGTCTATATCAAAAGAGATAATTTTATACTATGAAGATAGTGGAAGGATCAGATCCCTCTAAGCATATTAACGACTTCAATAAATTGTTATGCAAGTTGACAAGTGTAATGGTGAACATCACTAAAGAACACAATGCCCTAATTTTGTTAACGTCTCTCTAGTAGAGTTCTACAAGTATCTAGTTGATACTCTATGCTATAATATGGATACCTTAAATGTCATGACCATTATCTTAACCCTTCAGTCAAAGCAATTGAGATAGACGAGCAGAGGCAAAAGTATTTCTATGGATGCATTGTTTACTCAGAGAAGTCGCGATTTAGATCAAAGTTGAAAAGTAAGAGCAAATTGAAGTGTTGAAACTATAAGAGTATGGGACATATGAAGAAGAACTATCCATATTTTAAAACTCAGAAGAAGGAGAAATCAGATAATCACTACCAAAAAAATGACCAAAGCATTGCCGATTGCTAAAACCGGTCGGTGAATCACAATTACTGTTGGCAAATATATGAGGTTTTTATAATGGATATTCAATTACCAGTATTTTCTGGTGGTGTGGTCCCACTGAGATTGTCTTATTTTTAAGATCAAGCCCTAAAATGATCTTGAAAAATGGATGGACTGCGTGGATAAAACACATACATCATGGTGGGGCCCATAGAGCACCGACCACTAGCCACCTAGCAGGAAGTTGGCCAATCTAGCTAGTGTGGGTACATGTCGTGCGAAGATGAGCGTTGGCGCTCGTTAAGCTCCAGTTGCATGGTTTAAAGAGATCAAAGTCACATGGCCCACGATGATATATTTATCATATCTATAGGTTTAAAGATATCAAAGTTACATGGCCCACAATGATATGTTTATCATATCTACACCGTTGATCCATCTAGGGAGATCATTTTAGATTTTTCTTCCAAAAATGAGTAATTTCCTAGGATCAAGTGGACCACACCACAAATAATAGTGGGGACAATGATTCTCACTATTAAAACATTCGTAGGGCTAATTGTAACATTTTCGTTCTATCCAATCTATTTATAAGGTCACATAGACCTAGATGAGGAGAAAATACAAATACCATATTGATCCAAAATTTCTTTGACCCCTATAAGGCTTTCGCCGTCAGCGTCAGTCAATCCAGCCATCAGAAAATAAGGAAAACACAACTACGCCGATGACTATAGCCATCGACATTTTTGACGGTTATAATCGTTGGCAAGCAACGCGGATGCCCTCTTCCCCGATGGCTAAAAGCCGTCAGGGAAAGCTATCGCCAATGGTTTTTAGCCGTTGGCGTTACCCTATTTTCTGGTAGTAAATTCACTGAAAGAAGCTAATTCGGCATAATCAGATGAAAGAACGAATTGTTGTGACGTATTGTCAGTTTCTAAGATTGGACACTTCTATTACGAGTAGATTTTAGAGATACGAGTATCGTACCATATGTGTCCTCATTGGAGTTGGTTCACCACATTTAGCGAGTATGATGGTGGCCTAGTTCTTATGGGCAATTATCATGCGTGTAAGATTATTGGAATTGGTTCGGTTCGCATAAGAATGTTTGATGGGATAGAGTATACTCTGACCGATGTGAGGTATGTTCCTGATTTGAAAAAGAATCTAATCTCTCTGGGAGCTCTCGATTCACTTGGGTGTAAGTTCACCGGTTATGAAGGTATCCTGAAAATTTCAAAAGGGGCACTCATAGTTATGAAAGCATAAGAATGAAAACTTTTACTAGTTGATCGGAAATACTATATCGGGTGGACTATAGTTTCTGTAGTGGAATCCACGTCAGCACGTTTGTAGCGTATTCACCCAGGCCACATGAGCGAGCGTGGTATGAAAGTACTTCTCAATCGTCGTTTGATGTCTGTTTTTAAAAGTTTTGATTTAGAATAATGTAAGCATTGCTTATAGGTAAACAATCAAGATTAAGTTTTAAAACCGGAAAACATATATGCAAAGGACAACTTGACTATGTGCGCTATGATATGTGGGGGCCATCAATCGTTGTTTGTAGAGAAGGGTCATCATTCTTTGTTACATTCATTATCGACTTTTTTAGAAAAGTTTGAGTTATTTTCTAAAACATAAACTTGATGTATATACCACTCTCAAGATGTGAAAAATGATTATTAAAAAATAGTTAGGGCAAAAAGTGAAAATTTTGAGGACAGATAACAAAGGAAAATTTACTTTAAAGATATTTAATCAATATTGTAAGAATGTCGGGATGGTAACACTAGAGTAAAATGGTGTGGTTAAACGTGTGAACTGGACTCTTTTAATAAGAGTCTAAAGTATGTTGAGTAATGGTGGGTTGGGCAATGAGCTATAAGCTAAGGCCATTTCTACGGCTTGTCATTTAGTGAATCGAGCCCCATCTATACCTATTGATTGTAAAATTTTAGAAGAAGTATAAAGTAGTCATGTATTTGATTACTCAGGGTTGCGCATATTTGGTTGTGTTGCTTACTTTTATATACCGTTAGTTGAGAGAGATAAGCTAGAACAAAAGGTTAAAAAATATACTTTTGTCGGTTATGATGATGGGGTAAAAGGTTACATATTGTATATATGACTAGCTTTCATGAAAAATCATAACCAAGATGTCAAGTTTAATGAAGGTTCGTTGTTTCGTAATGATGACCATAAGGAAACAGAAAAATCTATGATTAATGTTGAATTGAGAACGATGAAACATTTGAAGAAGCTGAGATGCAAGAAGTATAGGAATAGATGGTTGCACCACTTGTTAGGAGAAATCCACCGAGGGATAGCATGTTATCAGTGAGATACATGAATTGTTCAAATGTTGCATTTGATCTCAATATAAATGAAGAGGATTCATTTACTTTTTAGGAATCATTGAATGAAAGAAATAAAGAGAAGTGGACAACAGCGATACATGATGAGATGAACTTTCTGTATAAAAATGAACATGGGAGCTGGTGAAGCTGCTTGTTGGGTGGAAAACGATTGGTTGCAAGTGAAATTTTCTGAAGAAACTAGATAGGTACAAAGTTAGATTGGTAGTAAAGGACTATTCTTAAAAAGATGGTGTCGACTTCAGTGAAATATTCGTGCCAATTGCGAGGTAGGTATTAATTAGATTCATATTAGTGTTGGTTGTCAAATGCAATATGAAATTGGAATAACTGGATGTGAAGACTTTGTTTCTACATAGGAATATGGAAGGGCATATTTATATGAAGTAACCTAAAGGATTTGAGGTGTAGGAAAAAAATATGGTTTGTATGTTAAGGAGGTCATTGTATTACCTGAAACAATCGCATAGGCAATGGTACAAAAAATTTAATTCATTCACATTGAGCCAACAATTTATTAGAAGGGAATTCAATCATTGTGTCTATTCTATATCACTAAGTGATGAAGAATTCATTATCCTAATATTGTATGTTGATAATATGATTATAGCCAGCCATAATATGCCTGAAATCAAAAAAGATTCTCGACATTGGTATACATAAGAACGAGAAAACAAGCAGGCTATATATAGTTGTCTTAGGAGGAGTATCTTGAAAAAGTCTTGGTCAAGTTGGGACTAGAAAATACTTAATTAATTAGCACTCCTCACGTTGCTCACTTTCGGCTTTCTTCGAAGTTATGTCCTGTATCAGATAAAGAAAAATAGTATATGTCTCATGTGCTCTGGTCGAGTGTAATTTATAGTCTTATGCATGCCATGGTCTATACTAGACTAGTTATTGAACATAAGGTGGGTGTTGTGAAGAACATATATTTGTTTAATTTCATCAAGTAATACTGGGAGGCAATGAAATTACTACTTCGATATATATGAAGTATTACGTCTTGACATTTAAAAATTCTAAGGAGAAACTTATACGCTATATAGATGCGGATTACGCAGGGAATATGGATAATATAAGACCGACTTCTGATTACTCGTTTGTGTTAGCAGGTGGAGCCATCAGTTGGATGCCAAAGCTTCAGTCTGTGGTTGGACTTTCCACAATTGAAGCTAAGAATATAACAGTGATAAAAGTATTTGGGAAAGCAGTTTGATTGAAATGGATGATGAATGAGTTAGGGCTTTAGCAAGAAGTCGAGTCTATGGATTGTGACAACGATAATGCTATCAATTTGGCAAAGAACTCATTATATCACTCTCGAACTAAACTCATTGATATGAGTTATTATTTTATTGGGCAAATGCTAGAGGAAGGTGGTGTTACTCTTGAGAAAATTTACACCGACAAAAATTTGAAAGATATACTTATGAAAGTTGTTTATGCAAAGAAATTTAGGTTTTGCTCGACTTCTCTAGGCTTGGCAAAGAAGAAATGAAGGTGGAGTGTGCACAACAAGTGATATTAGTACTATATTGAAGTTTAGAAATGATGACAATAACTTGGAGTAGTGGGGATGGAGGATTAAAGCCATGGTGTAGATTGTTGATCAAATGTCTTTAATCTGGTGAAGTATAGTTGGGTCAATCGAAGTTTGCTATGATGTTCCTGGTCGACCGAAGTCTTTTTTGGTTGACTAACAGACTCTAGTGATATTTCGGTCAATCAAAGGTTTAGTTGGGTCGACCAAACGAGTGTGTAAGTTTTGCGTAAGTGCGTGTTTTGTTTCCTAATCTTATATGGGGGTATTTAAGGGATCTTCAAGTTTTGCATAAATGCGTGTTTTGTTTCCTAATCTTATAGGGTTAAGCTCGTCGGTTAGAATGTGAAAGATTGAAAGCTAGGGTTTTGAAGGGAAAAAGGGTAGGGTTTTCTCATTCGTAAGTTGTCCATCTCTGGTAACCTTTTGAATATGGTGGATTAATATTCGCTTGGCATCATGGGTTTTTTTTTGTTTTTTTTGTAAGAGGTTTCCACGTAAAAATTATGTGCTCTTTATGTTTGCTCAAACTTTTCTTTTTCTATTACTTGTTTGATTAGTATCTAAGGTTGTTTTCACACCTAACGTGTGGCGGCTGCACATAAGAAGTGGTATCAAAGCTTGTTGTGACTCAACACTCATCTTATGATCATGTAGTTCCTCCTAGCATTATATACAGTCAAGCATGGAAAGTCTTATAACTATCTTATAAAGTCGCTTCTTTGATTTGATTGACATGCAGTGTTCACTTAAATCTGAGGCACATCTCCACTTCATCCACCTAATTCTAATTCTATAAGATATCAATTTTATTAATTATCAGCCTAAGATATCAAAAGTGTTCATTTCGGGTTACTTCTTGGCCATCAGTCCTAACTAGTTCCTCATTCATATTCTTATTATCACTAAAATTGCATTCGATATATTCTATTCTAGTGCTTGGTCATAGGTCTTTGATGCTTCAGCATTAAGACGCTCGATTTTTCCCTTTGTCCCGTGGATGCCATTGAAACAGAAGTGGGATCCAATGCGAATGTTTCTGGGATAAGATTCACATACAAATAGATGTGTTGGGCCCACTGTAATGTTCTAATGACATCCAATCTGTCCATCATCGGGCCCCCTTCTATTCTTGTTGGATCCCAAAACTCAGGTTGATCCAAAGAAGGCCATACCATGTAAAATCATGCCCAGAGCCTCTAGAATCAAGTGACGTGGCCCACGTGAGTTTTCGAATATTGGCCTTATTTTTATTTATTTATTTTGTATCCATTCATCTTGGTCAGTTTTTAGTGTTATCTGTCCCCATTCCAACCATTCCCTGTGCGTGTTGTCATCGTCATCATCTAGGGCGCCATGTATTTCCTGTATTTCAAGCAGGTTCCTTGGCCTGAGGCGAAGTTTGGGAACCCAAGCCCTGGGTCTACAATGCTAGGTGGCTCCACCCATTGGTACACCTACTAAGCATAAAAAGATTAGGTTACCTTGAATACTTTTCCTAAGCCAATGAAGTTTTGTAGGAACCACATTCCGAATAGGTCTGTCCATTTCCAAATCCAAAACCAATACATACGTAGTTTTCCATTTCTACCATCATCAATGAATGTGAGCATTTCCCCAAAATCATAAGAAACTCCTTCCATGAAATTATTTCCGTCTGCATTCGTCTTGAATATTGTTTGTGCTTTCTCCAGTCATGTCGAGAACGAGGGAACCCTTCGATCCTTTCCTCAGCAAATTTAGCAAATTTTCAGCAGCAGCTGAAGCCAAAGCTTCTGCACTCATTGAAGAAACTGAAGGCCGCATCAGAGAGATAAAAAATGCACTACATTTAGCCAAGAAATGGGAGGAAGGCATATTTGACGGCTTCGCCGAATTAACTAGAACCGTCGACAAATTTCTTGGCGATGACCAAAGCATCACAGAACAGCCATTGAAGGATAAAAATTCGATCAAATCCGAAGGAGATTTTCTTAACACCGAAAAAGGCAAACAGCTTCTTGTAATTGCCAAGAGAGTCCAAGAAATGGCTTCAAAAGTGCTCGACGACCTCCGATCATCCACAACAGCATCCAGCCCTTCTTTATATTCAGAAGGTGAGTCGAAGGAGTTACCCGTGCACGAGGAAGAGCTCCAGCGCATGGCACAGAAAATCAGAGTGCAGGAGCCGCGCCTGACATTCCTCCAGGGGATTTACGACGAACTTGATCCTCAACTAAAACAATGCCTGCTTTGTTTCTCCGTCTTCCCTGAAAACAGAGTCATCAAGAGGCGGGTCATGATCTACTGGTGGGTTGGCGAAGGACTGGTGGTCCCATCGAGAGATGGCCAAACAGCCGAGCAAGTTGGAGAAGATTGCTTTAAGACGCTGATCTTGAGCCATCTGATCCAACCCATCTATCAAAAACATAGCAAAACCGCCAAGTACTGCAAAATCTACCCTTGGATTCGGCAGATGCTGGTTTCAAAAGCGAAGGAATCTGAAGAAGAATTCTTCACATTCGACCAAGAAGACTGCCCGACCTTCAACTCCAGCAAATGTAAGCGGTCTTGTTTGGTGGCAAAGAAGGAGAAAGATCAAGTGGCAATCTCTTTAAAATCCAATCCAAATGAATTGCGATCGCTTTTCAATCTAAGTGCGCAATACCTAAGCTGCAATAAGGATCAGCTCGCGAGTTTGAAGGCGATTGTTGCTCTGCAGCTTGGAAGGTGGCAGTACTTGTCTCGTCATCACATTGAATTCACTGACACTAAGTTCTTGGAGGCCCTACAATTCCTGAAAGGATTGAGGTATCTCAGCCTGCAAGGGATCTCTAGAATAATGGAGCTGCCGGAGACCATCGCCGGCCTTACCAATCTATTGATCTTGGATCTTCAGTCATGTCACAATCTAGAAAATGTGACGCCGGCGGTGACATCGATCAAGTCGCTGACTCACCTGGACGTATCAGAGTGTTATTTACTAGACAAGATGCCACCAGGGATCGGCTCGATGACAAACCTCCAAGTTCTCAAGGGGTTCGTGGTGGCGAGCACCCTAATCAGAGACCCGTGTCGACTCCGTGAGTTGACTCAGTTGAAGAAGCTATGGAAGCTGAGCATTCGCATTGGGAGCGAAGCAGTACATATTGGCAAAGATTTGAGTGAATTAAGTAAAATTGAAAGCCTTCTGTCGCTAAAAATTACGTGGGGCCAGATGAAATCCTCACCGCTGGAGATTAGAGAACCAAAACCATCAAGCATCAAGACAATGAAGGGATCAGAGCCAATGGAAAGATTGACGACAATGAAGGAAAGGACGGTGCCGGCATTTTCGCATCCATATCTTGAGAAGCTAGTTCTCGAGTGTGTTCCTGATGACGACTCAGTGAGTTGGCTAATACCCGGAGGATTTCCGATGTTGAAGAGGCTGTACATTGCAGGAGGGAAGCTGACGAAACTGAGCACTGTTACTGAAAATGATGGATGGAATGTAGAGATTCTGCGTCTCAAATTTCTGAAAAAATTGAAGTTGGAATGGGATGATCTGAAGAGGAAGCGTCCACAGCTGAGATGTGCGCAGATTTACGAATGTCCGAATATCGTATCTTCTCCTTCTGGATTCGATAACAAGGGATATTGGGTGAGGGATGACGAAGAAGCACGTTCAAGCTCCATGGCTGGAACTGGTGCTCCTGTTCGTATGAGAAATGAAGCAGAAGCAAGCTCAAGCCCCCTGGCTGGAACTACCGCTCCAGTTCCTATAAGAAATGAAGGAGAAGCAAGCTCAAGCTCCATGGCTGGAACCAGTGCTCCAGTTTGAACGAGTGAGTGCCATTTTACATGATCTGGACTGTTAATCTGATTGGGTCCCAAAACGGATGGGTGATGCATTAAAAATATCCTGAATTGGAGTATCCTAACCCTTTGATCTTTGGTCTGGTAAATTAACGTTTGAGATAAGGCATAACAACGGTCCAAAATTAAGGCCAAAAATTAGAGGGTTAGTATATATTATCCGGTCTGGATGATTTCAGCACCATCACTCATCCATGGTCTGGATCGAAGAACCATGGACCCGTTTGCACTGATGGGGGTGCATTGGATATTATTCACAATATGATGCATGGGATCCACATAGCCCACCATTTTATTTCTTACTTGTTTCCCTTTTAATTGTCGGATTGTATTGGTAGTCACTGATTTTAATAGACTAGTTTAATTTCCTTGAAAGGATCTAAGCAACTTCCACCATCGTATGTGGGCTCACCATCAAGGAATGTAAATCATTAGAGTTTCGGCAATCCTGACCATCCAAAATTTTCACAAAAAAATCCCTAAAATATGATTACTGATTTTTGTACTACATTTTTCTGCATGGATAGGATTGCCCTGCGGATACACACGTGATTTGTTTATGGTCCATTCATGGAGTCTTATGATGAACAAGCGGTTCATATTAGCCTATATCTAAATGGATGCGGATTGCCTACTAACAGTGTCCGTACAATAGTTTGTGGGCCCATGACGTATCTGTCCTATCTCCTCTATCCATCCATTTTTCAGACTATTTTATCGCACGACCCCAAAAATAAGTAGATCCAATTCTCATATGACCACACAATAGGAAGAGTGGTGATTGAACACTTACCATTAAAAACTTCTTAGGGGTCATTTGGATCAAGCTTATATTTGTGTTTTCTCTTTGTTCAAGTGTGTGTGACTTAATTAATAGGTTGGAAAACAAATAAAAATTATAGTGTCTAATGCTTTTTTTTTTTTTTTTAAATAATAATAATAATAAAATTTAATCTTTTTAAAATTTAAGTGTGTGAGAGAGATTTGTCAATCTCATCTTATCTCTCCTTATCCAAACTCTTTCTTATATCTCATAATCTCTCAACAAACCATCTTTCTTAAGGAGGGAGTGTGTGAGAGACAGAGTCCTACTAAGACTCAAAGAAAAAAAGAAGAAAAAAAATACTTTTAAAATTCACATATTCATGTTTGTGTAATGATCTTCTCATTGTTGTCTTTCTGCGATAGTTTACTTCGGTATTGATCTACACATGTGACGAATTTGATTAGTTAGGAATTTATTATGTGCGTCTAACTCTTCCATATGAAAAGGTACACTAATACGCATAGCTTTAGGGCAGATGTGTAGAAGGTGGGATTTTTCCATGATGCATAGCGATCAATACGATTCATATAGTTCACGAGTTTTCTAAGACTCAATTATGTAATAATTTAAGAATTGAAGTATTCGACACCTTAATGGACTGTACCGATTATAGATTTATCAAGATTGTTCATTAATTTAAGGAAATTGAATTAATATTGGAAGAATAATTCTCAGCGCAAGCTACAACTTGGCACTGAGAATTATATATCATAATCTGAGACAAGTAATTAAATTATCGTTATTCATCATATTCCTAAGAATAAAATTAATTAAAATACTAAATTTCATACTGATTAGACCATTAGATGGGACGCATCAATCTGAGGTAATGGTAGATAATGAATCATATGTTAATCTATTGTGTGGAACCATTGGATGGTTGAGATCTAAATTGATCTAGACTAACTATCAAAATTCAGACATTGGTTGATGATGACATTCAAATTTGATAATTGATCTAATCATTTAGTAGGTCGCGTTGACAAATCAATGTGACCATTTATGTAATTGTAATAAATTAATGTATTGATGATCGGATCAAGATAATCATTGGTTGACCCTTGAAATTGATCAAGTGATGATCAATGGTTGGCCTTAATTCATCTATCAAATTTAATTTCAACCTTAAATTATCAACGTAAATAAATTTTCAAAATTTTGTGTAAATTATCACAAACTATGTAACAAATTTAGAATTTTAGGAGTAAAATATATATTTTTCGTGAAGTTAGGAAGTTCTGGCATAAAATTTCATAATGTAATACAATGCCGCCTGAACCTTTAGAAAAATCAACTTTCAAAACTGTTACTAAAAACAGCCCGAATCTGCAGAAATTCTAGGAGCCAAATTTTAACAATACCTTAGTTTTTGTACTATTTTTTCATAATGTATAAATTCATTTAAATAAGATATCTAGATTTAGATCAATTAAAGGTAGGCTTCACTATGTGAATTAGTGAATAATTTTCATTTATGTGATTTTAGAAAATTATAATTCAAATTAAACTATTGATTTACATAATCATATCTACTGCATGAAGGTGAGTGATCCCGATGTGTTTTTCCTTCATTAAGTTAAAATAGATTAATTTATCATATTTTATATGTTTGTTTTAATATTATTATTATAATCTCTTATTAAATTTAATTAAACATATAATTTTGATTGATGCATTATTAATGATGTGATTTGTTCAATCTACTAGTATAACCAATGAACTGATTTACTGTGTTGGTGAACTTATAATATGATTTTCTGTATAATTGCAACTAATGAATTGATTTACTGAATTGATATAATTATAGATTGATGGTTGTGATGATGTTAACAATTAGTATGAAAATATGAGAATGGGAATGATCATATGATATATCATTCACGGATACTTAATATGCTTATGCATCCATCATTTGCATGTACGATACGTGTTGAATTCATGTGAGACATCTCTCGGTATGATTGTTGTTATTCTATTATAATTTGATGTAAAGAATCATGTCGGAACCTCTCGTTAGGCTTGAGCAACTTACATTATATTAATGTAAAACTGTACAGTTTTGATTGAAAGTTAGCCTGTAACTAAAGAATATGAGTACGTGGTCAAGCCAGAAAAAGACCCAAGGGACATGCAACCCTACTTGATAGAGGAAGAAGTTGTTACTCTACACCAGACATGAATTTTAATTCCATTTAATATTTTTAAATTATTATTTATTTATTTCAAGTTTGTTGGACAAGCTTTATTTTATTACATAAGACTTCAAATGAGAGGGTCATTAATTATGTTAATAACTGATTATTGAAATTAATGGTTGATTTCTTATCTATGAGATGCGATTAAGTATGAATGGAACTTAGATCTATGGTAGTACTATTTGTTAAACAAATTTTTTGTAAGTATATCAAATAATTTAAGTAAACTTAGTATATAAGTCAGGACCTGAATTTCATATTCAAATTACACACAAAGTATCCGAAATCTAAGTCGTGACATAGTGAGCCTTAGGAAGTTTGTAATGGTGGGCATTCAATCTCCAGTGATTTCTTGTGGTGTGGTCCACTTGAGATTTAGATCTCTCTCATTTTTGGGCTTTTTCTATGTAATAATTTAGAAAATTGGATAAAACACACACACACACATGTATGAGAAATGATACTATAAGGTCATCTTTGTGGGAACTTTCCATGAGGTCGAGTTGTGTGAGCCCCACCATGATGTGTATCAAACATCAACACCGTGCATTTGATGGGTTCCCTTTAGGTTATCAGATATCCCAAAAATCAATCGTATAAGGAACTAAGGTGGGCCATACCATTTAAAACCATGTGAAGACATGCCTAAAACATATAAAAATATTTGTGGGGGCACACTTGAGTTTTGGATGCGGCTGAAACTTGATCTGACCCCTCATCCAAGTGAGACACACACAATGTATGGGTTGGATTCGTGAACCACATATCGGTGGGCTCAATAAATGACTATCAAGATTTTAACGGGAGAATTACCTCTGACAACTGTTGTATGTGATGTGTCACACCCAAGTCATGAATTGACTCGATTTTTAAGCCCGTGGGCCACCATGGAATGGTGCATCCTCTTTAGGGGCTATATATTCCTCCAAATCACCATAGCATTTGCACCATTTCATGTGGTGTGGCCCACATGAATTTTAGATCAACGTGATTTGTTTGTTGATTTACTAAAATGATCTAGCGAAAATGATGGAAAGAGTGGATGCCACTTACACATCATGATGGGTCCCACTCAAGATTTTAAGACATGGATGGGTCTCAGACTCGGTCAAAGTCGATCTTCACCCCTAATTCACTCACCCTGACTCATCTGAGTCGTGACTGTACTCATGAGTCACTCCGAACCGTCGATTCTTAAATCCCATTAAGCTTTTTGTTTTTGTTACAGGCTCTCCTTCAAAAACTACGTAGGAGGATTTCCCACCACGTTGTTGTTGGTAGGGCTTGCAATATTCGACCTCTGTGTGGCCCACTGAGATGTTAGTGAGATATATCGACTCCATCCATCAGTTACTTCACCACAACTTCAATGTACACAACAAAAATTAGTAGGATCCGAGACTACGTGCGCCACACCTGAGGAACAATTTAAAATCACCGTTAGAACTTCTATACCCCTCACTTGTGGCCCGCCTTAGATTTTGATCAAGCTGATTTCTATTATATATCTTCATCCAGCCGATGCTCACCTGATGAACGGGTTGTATGGTATATAAACAACACAGTGGAGCTAAGAAGCTTTCTACGGTGTGCGTCCCAGTCCCTAATTTTCCTTGCAGTGTGGCCCACATGAAATTTAGACTGCCCTGATTTCTCCATATGGGTCTTAGCATGATATTTCTCAACTGATGAACCGGGTGGATGTAACACATACATCAGGGTGACATGATGCCAAACACTATCACGGATTGGGTACTAACATGCTGGTCGGGATTTTGGAACTGTCTAAGTCTCTGAGGGGACCACCATGATGTATGGGTTTATCCACACCGTACCTATCATTTTAGAATAATAGCTTTAAAATCAGGCAAGCTTAGAGTGGACCACACAGTGGGCATTATTTGCCAACGTTCAAAACTTATCGAGATATATTGAAGTTTTGGATGAAGCTGATAGTTATGGACGCGGACGCAAGAAGTTTTGGAAATTAGGTAGGGCTGACTGTGGTGTTTGTGAGAAATCCTTCCCGTCTATCCGTTTTGGGAGTTAATTTTGAAAAATGTTGTAAAAAATGAAACGTATCCATAGCTTGAGTGAGCCATACAAAAGGAAAATATGGTTAGGAAAATTCCTACGGTTGAAACCTTCCTGAGTTCAACAGTGATGCTTAAATGTCATCCATACCGTTAATAACGTTATTCTTATTATGATGATCTGAAAACAAAAATATTAGCATGAATCAAAACTTCTGTGGCACCACAAATACTTCAACCGTGGACATTTAATTATCACATTTTTGGCTCACTTGAGCTTTTCATACCGTTCATTTTTGGTAACATGTCTTAGAATGAACTCACAAAACGGATGGATGGAGAGGATTTCTCACAAACATTACAATGGCCCCACCTAATTTCCCAGCGTTGGAACTTCCTCCCAAAGCCTTTCGCAGGAAATCCGGGTCCGATATTTATGTGTTGCTTTCATCGAGGACTCTTTATATGACTTTAAGAACGGCCTGGATGGCAAATAAACATCTCGACGTCAAGAAGGTTTCAACTGCTTATTTTTGGGCTATTCAACTAAAATGATATGGAAAAATGGATGAACGGTGTAGATAAATCCATATATAACAGTGAGCCCCTCATAGCGTCAGCCTGTTCCAAACTCGGGACGGGTGGGTGCCCCATCAGCGTCCAAAAAACACCCTTGAAGACAAAAGGCCAATGGTTGGGGAAGGTGCGTGGTGTAAGGATAAAGGAGCAAAAGTAAAAGTAAAAGGCGGTGGAAGACGCATGGTATAATAATAAAACAGAAAAGGAAATTGATAATCAAAATAATTAAGAAAAAGAAAAATAATAATAAAAATAATTAAAAAAAACGATTAGGATAAATAAAAACATATAAAAATAGATAATAAAAATAAAAATAAAAATAAAGAAAAGGGAAAGAGACCAGCAAAAGAAAAAGAGCCCCGGATCGAATTCCCAGGGAATCTATTACGATAGTCCGGAATGGAAGCAACTTTGAAAGGTTCTACGATTCCCTGTGAAAGCGCTTGGAACTTAGGTGGGATCAACCATGATGTTTTTCAAAAATTCACTCTATACATCTATTTCGTGAGATCATTTTATGAGATGAAATCAAAATTAAGCAGGATAAAAGACTCTAGTGGGCTCTAGTAAAGGAAAAGGTGGTTGGGAAAATTTCCACCATTGAAACATTCCTAAGTTTGACAGTGATATTTAAATGCCATCTATACTGTTAATAAAGTCATTTGTACCGGGATGAACTGAAAACACACATAATACCATGATTCAAAACTTTTTTGGTCCCATGAATATTTTAATGGTAAACGTCCAATTATCACTTTTTCAGCCCACTTAAGCATTGGATATGGCTCTTTTTTGGCCTCATATCTTAAAATAAACTCAAAAAACAGATGAACGGAGAGAATTTCTCAAAAATGTGGCAGTAGGCCCCACCTAGGTTCCCAGCGTAGGAACTCCACATCCCTTTGAAGGGACTGCCATTTATTAACTCTGTCATGTGAGTGGTTGAAGGGACTATCATTTATTAAATAGTGGTAAACGAACAATGGAGTCCAGCCTTTGGAAGTAGGGGTTTTTCTAAATCACGTAAGAAATTGCATCCCTTGACAATATAACAAATAAAAATCAAGTATCCTTACTACCCCACCGAATCACATCAACAAACGTAAAAAACACCCGTGTGACCAAAATCAAATAACAATCTGATGGAGGAAACGTGAAGAAGAGAAAATCAAGATCTTTGCAGGCAATCCAGATATCGAAGGTGTGTTAGGAATGGCCCAGGGTGCATATTACCAGGCCCAACAATCAGGCTGCTCAACTCATCAGTCTGTCCACACATGTAGAGGAACAACTCAGGGTGTTTGGTTGAGTTGGGAGGGTCGACCTGGCCGGCCGGACCCGACCTCAAGAGAACCCAACCAAATGTCCTAGCCAAGGTGTTCGACCTTAAACAGACCCATCCCAATCTAAATTTGCTCAACCCAAACCATCCCAATTTCAAATCAAGTTGGGAGTTTTCCAACCCTTACGTATCTTGAGGAACCCGGCAATCCAACTGGGGCTGAAAGTTGGGCGGGTTGGATTGGGTTGGGTCTGGCAACCCGAGACCTCAACCCAAGCCCAACCCAAGTTTGATCGGGTTGGTGTTTGTATAACGCAATCCCAAGACCAAACCCGATACATCCTGCCCGAACCCAACCCAATGTCTGGTTGGTCACGGGTCGGTTGGGTTGAACCTGCCCGACTTTCCGCCCTAAATCCAACCCAACCTCAATTTAGGTCAGTCAGGTTTGGGTTAGCTCGAACCCAATTTGTAGCCTCATGCAGCTCCATGTGGTGGCAAATCAACTGCAATGGACAAAATCACACCCAGGATTTCGAAGGTTGAGCCTGATTTATGGGCTGAGCTTTTCTTTTGAATTGGGCTAAGAAAAGATGTACAACAGCTAGCCTACATACATGTATGAAAACAATGGATGTTCTACTAAATTTTGACAAGTTCACGGTCCACCTATATCATCTAACTGGTGACCGTGGTGTGGACACTACAACAAAAAGGGGTATAAACAGCACTTGCGCTACTTGTTTATCGGCGCTATGTGAGACCGGACGACGGATATCGCACCATATATATATATATATAAACAACTGGCCGCGTCTCCTATTTCCTACCCATCTCTCTCTCTCTGTAACTCCACGACTCTCTCCTTCTCTCTGTCCTCTTTCTCTCTCACGGCTGCTTTGGGATCTCTCCAGCTGCAGCAACCTGCCTAGATCTGCTACTCTTTTGTTTCCTAGGGTTTTGGATCTATTTTCTGCACTCTGCTGCAGTTCGGTCTTCTGCTACTGGTGAATCTCAGATTCTCAGGTATGATGTAATGCTTTTCTCTTCTTGTTGTTGCTTTCTGAAATTTAGAATACTTGATTAGGAATATGCTTTGTTGAATACAAATCCCTAATTAGGGATTTGCGTTGTTGAATCCATTTTTAGGGATTTGCATTGTCGAATCCATTTTTAGGGATTTGCATGGTCAAATCCCTAATTTAGAAGAACTGGAATGCTATAAAGATTCGGCATCAGCAGAAGAACTGGAATGCATGGTCGAATCCATTTTTAGGGATTAGCAGAGGAAGCTTAGTTGATTTCGTTGATCATCACGCCCCTCAATGATTCGGTATCATTTGTGAAATCTGCATCCAAAATTCCATGCTGCTGCCCAAATTGCATCCTGCTGCCATATCTTGTAAGGTAAATGCTAGATGTTTATGTTTTATGTGTAGTGAAAGACCCAATCATTGAGTTCTATTTGAACCTTATGTAGGGATTTGCAGAACAATAGTTTAAAAGGAACTGTTCTAGACAGTTTGGGAGGTTTACAGAACCTTCATTTATTGTAAATCACCTTAATAATTTCCATCAGTTGCTGTATCTGAATCATCTTGTCCAGTTCTGATACACTCAATCCATATGATATCCTGTTCTGCAGAAACTTGGAAAACAATAAACTATAAGGCATCCTACCATAATCTTTGAACAAGGAGATTCTAGAAGTTAGGTCTGCAGTTTTTAGTTTATTATCACTGATTTTCAAATTTAGACATATTTGTGAGTCTTTTTTTGTTTTTTGGCAGAACATCCTGGAACTTGTGCCTTTCCTTCTCCACCTCAACAAGTGATGTTCTTCCAAACCATCCACCACTTCAGACACCACAGGTTACAGTCCCCAACATGAAGAAGAGTCATGGATCGAAGGGCAATTTTAGCTGGTGCACTTGGTGGTGCCTTATGTGCAATTCTGTTGATCATACTTTTGGGTTTCTTATACAGAAGGAAAAGAGAAGGAGATGAGGTCACATCCACACCAGGTATTCATATTTTGATATTCCTACCAATTTCTTTGTTACAAGGTTAAGATTGCTTCCTTAGACCGTCGCCTATCTTTAAATGCTCAGGTACTACGACAGATATGAAGAACAGGAATGCTGCAAAGATTTTCTCCTACAAAGAGATAGGGGTGGCTACAAACAACTTTAAGGACATCATAGGTCGTGGTAGTTTTGGATCTGTCTATCTAGGAAAGCTTCCAGATGGAAAACTAGTAGCTGTGAAAGTGCGCTTCGACCGCACCCAACTCGGATCCGGTTCCATTATCAATGGGGTCTATATATGTGGACTCTTTTAGCTATTATTCTTTTCTTCTATTCTTTACGAAGAGAATTACTGAACAGTCTTCTATGAATTATGTTTATCTGTTTTAGGTACTTTGACATTTGGCATTTTATAAGTACTTTCGGGTTTAAAATTAAAATACTTTTCATATTGGAAGGTTAAAATTAATTTTATGGAATTTAGTCTACTTGTTCCCTTCTTATGAACTTGGTAAATAATGAAATTTGGGTTTAATATTGTTTGTGCGAATGCCTTGGATTCTACTCAGTCTGGGAGTTAAAGTAGGGCTTTGTCGGCTGGACTGAATTGGGTGTTAATCTGACCTCCAGAGAGTAGGACTCTGTTTTGTTCTATTTTCAACGAAACTCAATTTTTTTTCTTTGACTAAATTGAGGCAGGTGGTCTCAGGGTGGAGTTTTTTAAATTGTGGGTTTTTTTTTCACTATTCTTAAATTGATTTTTCTACTGTGGTATTGACGGATTAAGAAGGCTCTTAGAGGTGTGAAGGTTGAGGTTACACACCGAGGGAACATGCGCCGAAAATACCAAATATCAGGTTTAACATCGCAGGCAACTAAAGAGCTAACGTAAGGATCTTTTTATCTTGATTTTTTTTAAAAAAAAATTTAAAAACCATTAGTCTTTGTTTACCAATATATCCTGTCTTATGGGGCGTCTGTTTAAGTTTTTTTTATGTTTGTGTTGCTGACATGGATCATGAATTGTCTTGTTTATGGAAAATTGGAAACATCAATAGTTTCCCAGTTGATGAGAAAGGCACAATGAAGTTGGTTGTCCAATACTTCCAAGAGACCTATGGATTTGTTATACAACATACCACGTGGCCATGTCTGCAAGTTGGAAATCAGAATAGACCAAACTATCTGCCTATGGAGGTCAGTACGTTCATACACTCTTCCCATGTTTTCTATGTATGAATCTTCTGGACCCTTCCCTTGTTTTCTATGTACGAATCTTTTGGACAAGTCTGCTATGAATTGTTACAGGTCTGTAAGATTGTGGAAGGCCAGAGATATTCTGAGTCCATTTTGCATGGACTTTCTATCACAGGAGACTAAACTAGAAAAACTAGTAGCAACAAATGAGCACTACAGTCCAATTATATAGCTGGTGAAAATTTGTTTTACCATGATAGGTCTTTTACCTCATCCTCATCAATTATCCCTGTGGCTAATGCTTGATATATTTTTGAAATTCTTCTCGTAGTGCCAAGCTCCATGTCCAAAATTCTGCACACCCGCAGAATGTAAGCTCTTAATAGAATGGAATTGAAGAATGAAGCAGTTACTCCAAAAACAAATGCCACATTAAAAATACAAGATGAATACAAGAAGAATACTCAATGCTTGGCAGCATGAAAGGAAGATAGCTTAGAAGCAACAAAAGACTCCAAATAACAAACCAAGTAGGAGCCAGCATAAAAAGCATACTTACAATTACAATGTTCAAATGTATTCTCAGTAGATAGTGCCAATCTTCACCAAAATATTGATTAGATATCATGAATGACACGAGTATGGAAGCAACTTATTAGATTATAAGGTACTGGAACTCTAAAAGGATTTTCCCAATGGTATGGTCGTGAAACAACCAAAATAAGGGTCCACTGATTAAGGATGGAAAGACACAAGGAATATTTCTTTTGGGAGCAACTGAGGTGAGCAAGCAATTTGATGCTTGCCACTTCTTCCACCAAAGAAAATTATCTAGTGTAGTTGAATCCTTCTAATTGCTAGTCTATAAATGAGGCTGTTACTCTATGTTCTGAGAATCAAGATAGTGCTTCCTAATTTAATCATTCGAGATTTTTATTGATAATGCATTTTCTATTATGCCACTTTCAGTTCTTTTTATTGATAATGCATTTTCTATTATGCCACTTTCAGTTCTTTTTATTGATAATGCATTTTCTATTATGCACTTCAGTTTACAAATATATGCAAATGCTAGTTTTATGAGATCTTGCAAGTTTTGCATTACTAAATGAACCGTCTGTCATTTAGTAATTTGTTTTGAAAGAAATATTAAGAAGTGGCAGCAATTCTCTGTCAAAAGCAGAGTTAATGGAAGTTGTGTCAAGGTATCTTGGTCAAGGTATCTGTCAAAAGCAGAATTAATGTATGTCTGTCTGTATGTATGTATTAATCTTGCCAAGATGGTTCTGCTAAGGAGGTTGTGTGCATGAAATAGGATTTACAAGCAAGTGAGCTTACAAAACTCCATTTGGTGGGATCAACCTGATGAAGGATGTCACATAAATGTGTCATGTTGGCACATTTGTGATGATTCACCTCTTGGATATCTCCTTGTTTTATTTATTTATTTATTTATTATTATTTTTTTTTTGGTGTTCTCATTGTCTATGTGAGTGAGTTCACCCTTATATAAGATGTGAACAAACATAAATCACTCATGCTTGCCTGTCAGCCTGCTTGGATGTATGCAATTTTGTGTAATCTTTCTTCTGTATGTAATTGAATAATAATGTTGATTTTCAGCTACAAGGATTGATTTCTTGCTGCTTTGCCAGCACCTCGTCGAGCAAGTGCTGACTTCAGTCAGCCTGTTGTCACAGCCACTGCATTCTACTTGTGTGTAAAAAGACACAAGGTAGCTAATCAATGAAATCCTTTCTTCTCTTTCCATTTTAACCTGCCTGATTTTTTAAAATGTTTCTTACGCTTCAGTGTTTACTTGTTTTGCAGCTTAAAGTAGACAAGATTAAGCTTATTGAATTCTGTGGCACATCAGAATCTGAATTTACTAGTGTAAGACATGCTCCTGTTAGCATTTTCTTTATTTCTACTTTGTAACATTTTTTTTTTATTGGACTTCCAAATCATGGTTGTAGGTTTCAACTTCTATGAAGGACCTATGCTTTGATGTTTTCGGTATTACAAAGGAAAAGAAAGACTCGAAAGCTGTGAAAGGGTGCACTGAGGTACATGTTTTTATTGAAAATTTACCAGGCCAATCTCCCTGTTCTTCCACTGCACTTCCCACCCTTTTTTTTTTTTGTTGTTGCTAATTTCCTCTCTTGTGAATGCACAGTAGAATTCCTGACAATTTTTTCCTAATATCCAAATGCAGTTTTTTTGATTCCACAGAATTAAAGGCCCAGTATGCAAACATGACAAATAGAATTTTTTTCTTAGGAATTTTTTTTTTTACTTTCATGGAAACAAATTCTTTAAGCCCTTTAAAATTCTAAGGAGTGGTGTTCACTCCCCAAGTGCAGGGTTGTGATGTAGTAATAACTCGGTAAGACCGAGGTCAAATCCCAAGGGACTGAAACTTGTACGTTATCTAAAATTAACTGGAAATAGAACTAGAATGAGATGAAATCTGAATTGAATTATAAATTGAGGAATAATTGTTAACTATTAATCTAAAACTTATAGAAATCAGAGGTAAGGAATCTAGGGATTCAGAGGATCCACTTGTAGAAATCAGGGAGAACTTATGCTTGCATAAAAAATTATGGAAATTACTGAACTGCCGTTGATCTAGTTTTCAAAGAGATGAAAGGTGAATGAATTAGAATGGATTCCATCACCAAACCATGCCCAAAGACTATGGCAAACAACAGAATCAAACTAATTACCACCCAATCACATGTATGCAAGTTAGGAAGGGTACCAACATCCAACCATGCCCAGGAGACTATGGTGAACAACAGGGCTTCCTGACATCATAAACATTAAAGAGAACGGAAATATTTAAAGCCATTGCAGACCCATTATAATTTCAGTCACAACAGACCATTAAAAACCTAAAACATTCCCATAATAATTAACTAAAATCAACGTCAATTCATGAATTAAAATTAAAATAAAATCAAATCTCCCATCTCACTACAAGCTTCACCTCCTAGCCCTAGCTAGGAGGTTTAGCCAGACATGGATGGCGGGATCTCCTAAATGAAAACAAAAGAAAGAAGAAGAAAAAGAAAAAAAATAATAAATAAGAAAGAAAACTAAGAACCTCTGTTTCTCTCTCTTCTCTCTAATCCACGTCCAAACCCAAGCCTCCACGTCTCTCTTTTTCTTCCTTCCTAGACCTGAATGAATCTCCCCACGTCCAAAAACCTCCTTTTATAGCTGCTGGAAGGCTGGAGTCAGTGACAGAGTTGTAGCAGGACACGGAGTGCAATTTTCGCAGCCAAGTTCGGTGCCACGAAACACACCACTTTCCTCGCTCAAATTTTAAGAAAACACTGTCCCTTAGTACTTTCTTGGGTTCTCTACATAATAGACGGTTCGGATCTGCCATATGATCAAAGATGGTGGGCCAAAACTGCCTGAAAAAGTCAGTTTTCGCGGATGTGCGAAACCTTTCGCACCATTTCGCTGTTGCGATCGGTGGGCCCCACAGAAGCATTTTCTGGAAAATCCACCCCATCCATTGGATTCAGAACGAAATTTCAGTCAAGAATGGGTGGTTTTGAACGTCCATTGATGTGGCCCAGAGAAGAAATAACTAAAAGATCAGATTTGAACGCTACCGGGCAGCCCTTTTGTGGCCTCTGTATCTCACACGTGTGCACGCATGGGTGAAAAGTGACAACATGGTTTTATAGTGCTCGCGGCTGTCTACACGGTGGACGGTTTGGATTGAGCTTATGGGGCACGTGTGGGGCCCACAGTCGATCGCAAAAACGGCCAGCGGCCGTGCATGACGCGGTGCGTAAGCGGAATCTTCTTCCGCTGTGATGATCGGTGGGGTCCACTGAGCTTTCTTTTTAAAAATCTACACTGTCCATTGGCTTCAGGATGAAAAAAGTCCAGAAATACTGAGTTTTGGAGCCATTTCGGTGTGGTCCACTTGATCGTTGATTCCGCCGTCCATTCTGCTTCCAACGGCCAGAATCTTCCAATACCTTGCATGGTGTAAAACGGATGCCTAGGCTAGGGGTTTGGTCTCCCTCTGGAGTGTATGGACGGTTTGGATTTCCCGTATGGGCAATGTGTGGGGCCCACTGATAAAAAATGGCCAGCGCCTTTGGGATGCTGTTGCGTCTCCGCAATTTTAAGAAAAACGTCGGTCAGCGCTGCTGACCGACTTCCAGATTTTCTGGTGCACGCCTCCGTATGTGTACTGTGTACACGCACGATGTAAGGTGGGTCCCCCTTCGACGTATGTGAGAAATTCGCTCCGTTCATCTGCTTCACCATCTCCTTTTAACCATAGGGACCAAATTTGAAGCGTATCCAGATAGCAGGTGGGCCCCAAATTGAAGATTGATGGGCTGATTTGACCGTTGGGCCACTTCTAGAGAGATCTAACGGCTGAAATTTGACTTGTATGGTTAATTTATGGTCGTCAGACCATGTATGAAGTTCCGAGCCAAACGGATGGTGGGAACCTCGTGATCTTGCATTCTGGACGTCCTTCAGGCCACTTGAGCTTCAGTTCCTTGATTTTCTCAGATCCCTGGCGTGTAATTTTAGTCGATCTTGGTCCCCTGGAGTGCGTCCCATGCTTTGGTGAATTTGGAGCGTTAAATCCATGCATTTTGTATCCTATTTCGATCCAAGCTTGTAAAATCAACCTGCAGCATCAACACGATTAAATCAGCCGTTAAACACTATTATGCTCGTAAATCCGAACAATATTTGGGGTCTAATATGAACTATTTGACCCTCAACAAGTGGGACTGTGGGAGTGTCATTTTGGTCAGATTTTTTTAACTATTAAAATTGATCCACCTTTTTTTCATTAAGCCCTTTAAAATTCTAAAATTCTGTTCTTGTTTTCATTATCCACCTTTTCTATGGCGTGTATAGGTTTGCAATGAGAATTGTATTATGGTGAGATTTTTCAAATGGGTCCGCTCGTATTGTCTCTGGTTTTGCCAAATCATTTTTATGTTATGTTGACATGTTCTTTCATTCAGTGCTGGAGTCCAAGGATGGAACTATTGTTGTGGCTTCCGCATTTCCTGGTCATCAAGAAGGTAAGCTATGTAACTTATGGGTTTGATTTTGTATCGAGGTTGAGAAAGAAGGGGAAAAATAAACCTTTGCGTATGGTTGTGGTATACTTTGTCCACTGTTTTCTTTGTGGATTATGATGCACTGCCTTTTTAATGAGAAATGTTAAGGAGATTCATTGCGGATGATTGAAGGCTTTCTTCATAGAAAACATGCAAGACTTGGGTCATTCATCAGGCAGGGTCGAATTTAAACAAGTCCTGGCCTGAAAATCACTATGCTTTTGTAACACCACAATGCTTTTGTAACCTTTCAATAAATAAAAAAAATTAGTAGAACAGTAGGTTTTGAGGCTTGTTTATGTGATCTATTGGGCTTAGCCAAAGGTCTTTACAATTGGCCTTGGTTTTGGAAGGTCTCTTTCATTTTTACATCAAAGTGACAATTTTGGAAATAACACAAATAGAGGAAATGAGTGGGCAGCCTTCAAATACAAATGGCAAGTGAGCTTACCTCATTAAATAGAAGAAATGAACATAATGGCCACAATTTTCTATAATTCTATTTTTTTCCCCCTCATTCTTGTTATTTCTGGTGCAGGGTGTCGACCCAAGAATCAAGGTGGAGGTTTGGCCAAGAGTAAGATTTTCTAATGCTGTCATCACACTACAACAAAAGCAGGATTACGCGACATTGTATTTGGGTAATTAGCGGCGCTAATTAAAAGGGGGCATCGGTTTGCGATAGGGTATAAATACTGTACGAAAATCCCTAAGCCTGTTTTGCTGCCCTCTCCCGACTCTCTCTCTCTCTCACCGCCCCCGCGCCTCTCTCTCCTTCTGCCTCTCTCTCTCTCTCTCTCTCTCTCTCTCTCTCTCTCTCTCTTGCATCATCTCCAGATCTGGTGTGGCCAGCAGCCCCTGCCCTTCATCTCTTCCCCGGCCAGGTACTCATTTCTCTCAAATAGATATTTAGGTTTTTTATTTTTAGATCTATAAATCCGCAGATTATCAGAGGATACAATATTGGAATTAGGGATTTCCTAAACTCTGTAATGGGAAAAGGATTAGGGCTTTCCTAAAAAATCCCTTTTATGGTTTATTGGTTTGATTTTCTTGTGTACTTCTCATTATCCATATGTTCATGGCTCAACATCATCTGTTAGTGGTTCAAATTCCGATCAGTGGTTTGATTTTCATAAATCTGTTAGGCCCTTGTTGTCTACGACAAAGAAACTACCGACCGATGGCAGAATGTGGCAACCATGGTTGGAGGAAGAAGCATTGGCGAGATCTGCATTGAATCTGATAAAGTCCCGCTCCCCAACTATGTAATGTCGGCAGATCGGAGACGTGAACCAGTTCAGGATAGCGGCCGGTGGACTGAGAAGGAACAAAGGTAATTTTTCAATTTTATTTACAATTACGAACAATTAGTTCTCTATTTCTACAAGGGGTTCTGCTCTATTTAGTGGATTTGATAATCTGTCATACATATCTACCAACTAATATTGGGAGTTTTTAACTTGGTGTTGGTTTCTTTGGTACTTTGGTTGAATTAGGCATATGATAGATAGGGAGCCATTATACTATCCTTAGATTTTTAGGTTGAATGAGTAGCCCCCATGGTTTGCAAGTAAACTTCACAGCTTTTGAAGATAATTTGTATGGATGTACAGTGAATATACCATCTAGAATTCTCCGTGTCCACCACTGCATGTCTATGGATAATGGTGCCGCACGATTTACTATGGAGAGTTAGTTATGATTTCTACCATATTAGTCAGAGCTCAAAATTCAAGAAATCTCACTTTTCCACTGACAAGCTAACAGGTATAACAGAAATCTCAAATGTGGCATACAAGTTGATTGAGGTCCTATTGTGCCTAAGTTCTATGCCAATTAAGGCCTAATTGAGGTCCTATTGTGCCTAAGTTCTATGCCAAAACTGAAAAAATACAATAAAGTTGCATTGCAGCAACCTTAGACAATGTTATCTCAAGAACATCCCACAAACTAGAGATGTAAGGTTTATCAGCAGTGGTTTGATGACAAAGAGAGACAAGATGACATCTAGGAGGTTAGACAACTGCTTTCATGAAAAGGTTGATATAAGGGACTGAAAGGCACATTGCTCTTGTAAGCAGCAAAGCATATGCAAGTTGAGGTGGTGTGGAAATTTAAACTCCAAGATATAGGAGTAGGACAAAATAGGGAAATCCCAAGACATGCATATGGGTACAACAGTCTGACACTAAAGATGGAAAATGGCAGGTGCATGTCAGGTCTTCATGCAACTAGGCAGTGCACAAGAGAGGAGTTACTTAATAAGCTGGAAAAGTATGAGAGTCATACACATGTACTCACCCATCGTACACATGCCACACGCGTAACCAAATCCAAACTGCCCAAATCCTGGGAGCAACTGTGGATCAGTTATAGCCTGGCAATCAGATTCATAGGACAATCCTAACCTCTGTTTAATGGGCGTTTGTTTGTTGAATTTGGAGAATTGATTTATTTTTTTAAAAAAATAAATTGCCCACTAGATGTCCACCTATCAGCCAGTTACAATCATACCTTAGTGATATTTGGGATATAATATAACCCCTAAGGCTCTTGAACATGTGGAGAGTTTGATCAAACAATCTAGACAATCCATTTGATGTAGCCAACTCCAGTGGGGTGATTATAACCATTCAATTATAGCCAACTCCAGTTATATAGCTAAAAAGGGCAGAGTCTGGAACTTTCTATTTTCTATTTTTATGGGCAACTGTGGTTATGGGTTTTAGGACTGGTTTGTAGGCTGAAGGGAACAGATTGAGGACATTTTTTGGACTGGGTTAGATCTGAAATGAATGGGCATGTTTAGTTGAAAATGAGCTGGTTTATAGGTTAAGCATGGGCAGATGAAGAGCGTTACTGGACAGGTTTAAGGACTGGACTGTGGAATTGAGCTTTGGGTGTTTGGTTGGATTTGGGTATTCTGGTATTTTATATAAACCATGCCAAGATATTTAGTGATTAGATTTGATGATGGGATGTGCCTGATTATTTGTGTAAACAGGGGCTGTGTATGTGGATTTTAGGGACTGTTTTCAGGGCCTGGTTAAAAGAAAAAGAAGAATAAAATTGTACAGTTTTGGGTTTCGAGAAAAGTAAAAAGGAAAAAAGAAAATAAAAACAGGAGGGAAGAACTTGCTTTGATGTCAAATGGATGGGAAAAATTGTAGGAAACAAAACTGAATTGAAGATGAGAGCACAAATACGGCTATAAAATTAATATTCAAGACTAAAATATTGAATGCGGGATAATGCAACAACCTTCTAGTATAAACTGGAACAAGAGAAAGATGAATTACTAATCTAAAAGTCTATAACTAAAAGACAACTAAGGAGACTTCAGTTGAGATATTCGGAATAACTTCATGTACAGGTCCCATTGTATGGTTTAGTTTATGTAGCTAATTGTTTACAAGAGTCCCAAATAAAAGCTGAAAACCTCTACTTGTTTCCTAGTGGCCATAGTTCCTGGATTAGTTTCTCATGACCAGAGACAAATCAACAAGCCAACAATCATTGAAAATCCTGATAAAGATATCATCTCGGCACATGCATAACCATAACCGTTGGCATCCTCACTCACCAACTTCTAATTCTATTGGACGCATCCTCGATTCTCCATCATTTTCAATGGAATGCCAGGATATGTAAAGGTTCTAAATGTGTGTCACTTTTGGATTGTTTTAGGAACTCAAGATACCTGTGAATGTAGTAGTCTATTTTTATTTTCACCCTTTCTCATTGTTCGGGTAGCATTTTGAACCAAATGTTTCCCCTTCTGACACCCAAATCTGATACTGCTTCTCTTCTCACTTCATGCAACTATTGTGACCTGGAGCTGAGGTTAAAGCTCTTCAGTTCAAAGGTTTGGGAGCCTTCATTTAGTTTTTCAGAGTTTTTCCACCATCTTGACTGAGTTGTGATCAAATCAAGTTTTTATGCAGATTAGTCCCGATGAAATCTGAAACCAAGTAGCTCTTCAAAGTTTCTATTTATTTTCTTTTTTCTTTAGCTTTGAGTGCTTAAAAAGGAGTAAGTTTTATAAGGCAAGACAATCAGGATCGAATTCTGAATCACTTATACAGATGAAACTATTTCTATCAGCTCTAATAAATAGCCGGAGACGGCTTTTTAAGCTTTTAAACTATGCTTTCTATACTTCCCCACCCTTTATACTTTGAGTAATGTAGTGGTTATATTTCCAAATAATAGAAATGGGTTTATCTATTAAGAAAAAGAACTGCTAACCACCACTAACAAACAAGATTGAATTTACTCAGCTTGGTTAAAACCATGTCCTGTAAATGGCAAAAAACAAGTTTGGATGCAAGGTCTATCCAAGTCAGCCTACAAAGTAAGACCTAGACCTGAGCTCTTTTTGAGCCCAACCCTTTCTTTGATGCATACAAGAACTATCTGGAGATTGACATCATTTTCTGATCACTGCAGAAAATGATGATGACCTAAGGAAATGGAAAATCTGGATTGAATCTCGGCTCTGCCAACTGACATTGAAGGTGAAAGGGTTTCTATTCATTTAAGAATTATATGATCCTGGACCAATGGATATATAACATCCTTTGCCAAGGTATGAATTTTCTATTTACCAACTTTGAATGAAGGGGGCTGCCATACTTCCTCTGATCCCTACAATTGTTAGAGAACTACCTGAGATGAAATTCCTAGCTATTCGATAGACATAAAAGAAATGAACATGACAGTGGTCCACACTGAACGGGAAAAGGCAAAACATTGGACTACTAGCATTTTCTAATCTCACACACATGGATCTCGATTCCATCATATTGATACTACACACGTCAACAGCTATAAGGTCAGAGACGTGTATTTCCATTTGAATCATGCTTAATTGCATATTGCTTTCCAAGCATGCCATTGTCCATTCATATTGGTGAAGGAACTTTCACAGAAGAACCCAAGAGAAGGAAGTAATGGAATGGTTGGTCCCAGTCAAGAAGCCATGTGGCTGAGATACATTTCCACAGAGAAAGCTCCTTGAGTCGAAAATGCAAACAGTGTTCTTCCAAGCATTGATTGGGATTGGGTGGGCAGACAAACTTCAGTCCCAGAGTCTCAATTGAATGTCGATAAGAGAACCTGGCCGGGGCACTTGCAGAATTTGTTGGGCTATGCTTGCTCTGTGTACTGTGTGTATAAAATGATTAAGGTATGCATATGAAACCTTAGGCACCTTTTTTTTTTATTTATTTTCCAATCTTTTCTCTGACCAAATTACGCTCGTCCTTTTATCATCTGTTCTTTCTTTACCTGGTTTTACATAGTTACTATTGAGCGAGGTATGTGACTGTTAACATTGTTCTTTTCCTGTCTGAGATCATGGGCATGTATTTCGTATCATCAATTCTATTGATAAGGAAGAGTTCAACAACTGAGTACAAGTATTCTGTCTGCCCATTATTGCTAGCAGATGATCAGGGGGCAGTGTCAGGTAGCCAACATCTTACTGTGGTGTTCTGGGAATGAAGCCAACCTATGGGCATCTCTCGCTTTGGACTCATGGCGTATGCATCATCATTGGATGTCATGGATGCTTAAGGTAGCCAAAATCATTTACTTAGTTATCTCAATTTACTTCCCTGAGATTTTAAGTGTTGGTGCTTGTTTCTGCATATCCATTTCATTATGTGGTTATGCTTTTTTTATTTTTATACTGATTACCTGCTTGGTATTGATTATTTCTAAAAGTTTGTACTAGTATATTTGTTCCTTTTCCCAATGTAAGGAGTTGTTAAGTTCGGAGGGTGAGGACATGTTAAGCTGGTGACTTTTTTGTGATCTGCAATATGCCACATGATCTGTTGATGCTGCTATATTTCTGCTCTCAAAATGCAAATCCCATCCAGTTTTTGGTTTTGTTGGGTTGGTTGTTTAGTGTCAAGCAGTTGCAGTTCCACTCATATTTGGCAATTGGAGACTTCATCCTTTTGAGCCCCTTAATATGTAATCAAAACAGGTGTGGTCTATAGAATTTAGAAATATCAGTTTGTGTGTCTCATGCAATGTCCATAAATCCATATTATATTCCATGTCCTGCCAATGCCAAGTATTTAAAGTTCCTATCAACTATTGGTTCTGTAATAATTTGTCATGTAGTGAAGTCAATTCCCTATTATCAATTTAAAGTTCTTATTATTATTTTTTAAAAAAAAAAGTTCTGTTCATGAAAGCTTTTGGTATGACAGAAAATTTTCGCACAATGGAATGCTCTGTTAAGCCCCATCCTTTATTTATTTGTTTATTTTTTCTTTTTTATTTTTTGAGAGATGGTTAAACCTGTAATTGTGCTGTGTGCCATTTTCCTTCTCTTCATAATTGTAATAAATTTTTTTTTATTGTGTATTAATATAAATTTTGTTTAATATTTGTTTTATTCGTATTGCATTAATTTTATATTTCAAATATTTAAAAAATATAGGTTTTGATTGAATTATATATAATAATAAAAATTACTGGCATGCTTGTGCCTCTCAAATCCATACAAAGGCTTTTAGCGGCGCTTGCGTAGAAATATTGCGGTGCTTTTTCGTGAGAAAAAGTGTCCACAAACTAGCGGCGCTCTGAGTAATTTTTAGCGGCGCTTATTCGCGTCGCAAAAACCTTCAATGGGCGGCGCTCAGAAAAGCGCCACAAAAGTTACCTCGCGCCTAAAACTTTTAGCGACATACTTATTAGCAGCGCTTGACTAGCGCCGATAGAATCATCGGCGCTTTGTTGGGTTTTACTGGCGCTTGTGAGCGCCGGTAGAAATCCCATTTGTTGTCACAAGACAATATGAAGGAAAATGGTCAACCGTCCAAATTGCCAAAGTAAAGTTGTGAAGATTATCGGATCAGTTCGAACTTTGGGCCACACACACTACATTGTGGCCTGCCAAAAACAAGCATGCGTGCTTGCCACTTGCCCTACCTCCTTGATTCAATTAAGGCATGGTACTGTACAATTTGGATTTTAAGCTTGTACCTTGTCATTCAGATTTTCTATGAGACCCATGGTTCAGTGATCCAAACATTGATAAAACAATGGGCATTGTATGATCATTAAATAATATCAGTGCACATCCTTTGTTTTTTTTTACCGCAGGCCTACTATTGATTGGGCTATTTTTAAACATCTAATTAATATTAAGGTTGAGATCCGGGTGAGTTCAACCCAACTGACCCGAAATTGGGTTGGGCTCGGGTAGGATGTATCGGTTCGGTTTTGGGCTTGGGCTATACAAACACCGATTGACCCAATAAAACTTGGGTCGGGCTTGGGTTGAGGTCTTAAGTTGCCCAACACAACTCAAACCCATTTGATATATAAGTTATTTATAAATTATAATTGAGTGTGGATAGTATGTGTTGAAGGCATCGGAATTTTCAGTGTCATCGGGTCTCATTGGTCCACATCATTTCTGGTAACTCAAGCTAACAAGATACACTGCATGTTACACCATAACTTTTAAAGGAGTAGTTGTCCTATATTTTAGCTTGTCTGTTTAGAAAAGAAAAGAAAAAACCGAAGTTCTTTGCTTATAAATAACTACATATATAATAATAAAATTATAGTTACAAGAATAAGACAGGCGTGTATTGAAATATAATAGAGAAAAATATTAGCACCCAACCAACCCAACCAAGCCTGCTTGGGTTGGGCTTGGGTTCTAGAATCTCTAACCCCTTGCTTCTCGCTGTGAACGGCTCCTCGGTGGAGGAGTAGAAGCGTTGGCCCCCTTCGGTCAAGTACTTGTTACCTACCATAGGACCTCTGTCCCCAAAGTGAAGAAAGAGAAGCAGGAACAACATGTTGTCCTCTCCCAACCCAGTAGTTCCGCAACTACTACCATGGTTGTTGCCAACGGGGTCCCCCATTCCGAAAGGTGACAGGACTGGCTGTTAGGTTCAAAGTTGTATGTCACTGCTGTGGTGCTGATAGATTGATTACTTCAGCGTGGTTACAGGACTTGGTGGGGATGGATGCATCAAGATAATATTCGTATTTTAATGCATTAAGCTTCGTACTTCTGCTTTGCTTATAGGTTTTAATTACAGATGTGATTAATGGATTGTCACTTTTAATAGGTGGAGCTAGTCAGCATGTATGAGGTGACTGGTCAGGATGTGGAGAATGGTTGTTCATGGAAATTCATTTCCCTTTTATAGTTTCTTTGCACTACCCAATCTATGAATGGTGTGAGATATTTGGATGATGTTTTTTTTTTCGTTCCTTACCTGTACTTTTTCTGAAAATGTATTTGTTCAATATGTTGATATGGTATCATGTTCTATGATTGTTCAATACTTCAACATAACAAATGGCTTCTGTACAGTTTGATTTGTATTTAGTGTATCCATATTTGGATGTAATATGATTATTTAAAGTGAAAGAGAAATTTCTTAGAGTATAGATTTAGTCTGGGTCCACACTGCTTGATTGGAGAATTTCTAGATGGGTGCATGATCAAAGCTGCTCGTCCGGTGCCAAACGCTGTATAGCTACCCTGGCATTAAAATTCAGGTTGGTCCACTCATCTGATATGCGACTAGCCTGATTCTTGGCCTAGAGAATTAGCTTTGACTAAGGTTTGCTAAGCCCACGTGTTTGGAGCCTGCCCAACACATGATCATCATCATCATCTAAGCCTAACCACAACCAATTCCGGTGTCGCCTAAACTAAGTAAACAAATAAAAACCGGAGATGTCTAAGAAGCTTTGCAAATGCTCTCTATCTGGGATTTGGAAATTGATTTCAATGGCACCTTGCATGGCATATTGAGACCATGTGGTATGGGCGGTGTGCTCAGGGATGATAAACAAGTCAACCACAAGTCCTTTACCAGTTCTTGCACTTTGGGGTGGGCTAACATTGTGGAGGCTCTCACTCTTAGGGAAAAGCTACAGCTGCTTGCAAAAGACTATGGCAGACCCAAAAGTGCAGTCACTTTGGGCTTCTTCTGTCCAGTCAGAACCCCACAATGTCTACCATAATGAAGGGAGACATGAATTGCGAATCTATGCACTGGGTAATTTTTCCTTTACTGATGATATTACTTCTAAATGAAATATGATACATTTCCAATGTAATAGGTTAAATAAATTCTAGAGACTTGTCTAACATCAACCATCTGTCTGTTGTTGATGTATTAAATCTTCATTAATAGGAGTTTGTCAATGCCATCGATAGACCCTTGATGACATCAAGCAGATGTCGATACCATCCATAGATGCTTGATTCGGGTCATGCCATTTGGTCTGAAGAACGTCGAGAAGTATACTAAAGATTGGTGAACAAGATGTTTATCGAGCAGATTGGAAAGACTATGTAGGTCTATATTAATGACATGCTTGTCAAAATTACTGAACTCACAGACCACATGGTTGACCTGAGAAAGACATTTAGTATCCTGAGGATGTACAAGTTGAAGCTCAACCCGAGCAAGTGTGCCTTTTGCTTCAGCTTGGGGAAGTTTTTGGGTTTCATGGTCCACTAGAGAGGGATTGAGGCTAACCCCGACAAGATTTGAGCCTTCATGGAGATGAGCTTGCACAACTCGTCAAAGGAAATTACGTGCATCACAAGCAAAGTGGCAACACTGAATATGTTCTTCTTTAGTGCTACAGATAAGTGCCTACTCTTCTTCAAATAGCTAAAGGAAAGTAAGAAGTCGACCTGGACAGAAGAGTAGGAGTAGGCATTCCAACAACTAAAAGTCTATCTAGGGTCTCCACCCCTGCTCTTGAAACTTGTACAAGGCGAGGAGTTGCTGTTATATTTGGTCATCTTGCCAACCGTAGTCAGCTCGGCCCTAATCAGGGAGAGTAGGGGTGCTTAGCAACCTATTTATTAGGTAAGCAAAGCAATAGTTAATGCCTAAACGCGCTATCCCAAGATCGAGAAGTTAGCCCTCGCCTTATCCATGTCATCCTGACATCTTAGGTCCTACTTCCAAGCCCACCCTATCATTGTCCCAACCAATCATATCCTTCAACAAGTGCTATAGAAGATAAAAGCTACAGGTTGACTCATCAAGTGGGCGATCAAGCCTGATGAGTTCGACATAAGATATTGACCCCAATAGGCCATCAAGAAACAGATTTGCTGAGGTCAGAATAGTAGGGGCAGTACGCAATCTACGTCCACAAGGAGTGTAGTATCCCATACGTTCATTGGACATCAATGTTCCTTAAAAGAAAAAGAAGAGGAAGGGATGTAGAAAAACACTCTTCTGGTCTATCCTGCAAGCATATACTCACATCAATCCAGATTGACCAAATTGTAGCACTCATTGTGGATGGTGAGCCCAAGGTTGTTTTAGGCCTATATTTTGAAATGGTGGGGTTGACCCTACTCCAAATTTTAATTTTGCTAGGCTCTGGGCGTGGTCTATTGCCAGCCTTAATTGTGGATGGAGCACGGCCTTAAAATCAAACTGACATAATGAGCCTTCACCATTGGGTTTATGGTTATAAATGGACAGTTAAAACAAAAATGATCCGTGGTCCAAATTAACCAACCAAATTCATCCATAAAATAATTTGATTAGTAAGGATTATGCTAATCCACAATGGGACCAATGATTCAAACAAATGGATAGTGGCAGCCACTATCAACACTAGTGGTCCAAAATTCAGAATGGTCCACCTATCCCGTGATTCATTCTATAGTACGTGAAAATGGGTAGGTATAAGGAAGATAAATGGTCTAGATTCAATGCAAACTTGAAGTACACTTGGATAACATTGTCATTGTCAATATTATCCCTTCACAGCGCCTCTCAATACAAAACACTAATGGTTTGAATTATCAAATCATGCTCCATTCCTTAGAAAACCCGTAGTAGATGGGAATACTACGGTTGCTTTTCTTCAAGGAGGGGTAGATCTGTGTTGGGGCTGGTGTGGCCTACTTGAATTTCAGATCAATGTGATTTATAATCTCTAAACAGGAAGGGGTAGATCTGTGTGGGGACTGGTGTGGTCCACTTGAGCATTGGATCTGCACACGTACCCCACACACTTATTCCATTGTCAGATTTCATAGCCTATAGGCAATGTTTTAAATATAAACGATATCACTCGATATATCTCACGATATATATTGTATCCCACCTGTGCGATACAAAATGTATAGGCGGTGCCGATATGTCCTACCTATTTGATCTAGCGAGTATTTTCAATTTTCAATTTATGTTTTTATTATAAATAACGTAAAATTAGTATCAAATGATTACAAATTTATGATTTTTTATGATTTTTATGAAAAATTATTGATTTAGAACTTCGATTTTAAGATTTTGGAGAAATGAGTCAAATTACGAAAAATTGAAAAAATAAAAATTTCTTAATTTCTCATATTTCAGTTACAATTTTTGTATTTAAACATAACATTAAACATATAAGTAACTTAAAGTTTCATTGAAAAATTTAATCAATTTCCCAATATTTCTATATTTTTCAATAACAACGTTGCATTACGTGATTCAACCGGTATATCTTATGCGATAACTAATATTTACCCATATTCTAAGAGTGCGGGTCTTTTTCATTTTTTCTCTTAAAACAATCTTAATATGAAAGTTGTATAGTGACATTGTCACATTCTACGAGCCCACCATGATGTATGTGTTTTATCTACACTATCCATTCTTTTGGAGATATCATTTTTAGGGCATGAGCCAAAGAACGAAATAGATCCAAGCTCAAGTGAACCGCACCAACAAAAATAATAAGGACTGAACGTTTATCATTAAAAACTTCTTTAGACCATAGAAGTTTCCAATCAAGTTAATATTTGAGTTTTTCCTTATTCTATGTGTGTTAACTTATAAATAGCTTAGATCTCAAATAGGCATCATGGTGGGCCCTCTCCACTGTTTTGTGGTGGGTCCACTTGGACTTTGGATCTGACGCATTCTTTGGCTCGTGTCCTAAAATGGTTATGTCCGAGTATATGTCCGAGTGGATGGATGGTGTGGGTACAACACATATCATGGTGGGGCCAAATAATGTGGTGACGTCACTTGCGTAGGCAAACTCGCTACTGTCGCGTCCGAGCGTCCGACGCGGATGACTACTGAACCCGACGGTAGCGAGTCTGGCTACTAAAGCTACGTCACCACATTCTTTGAGCCCACCATAATGTATGTGTAGTATCCACACCATTCATTCATTTGGAGAGATCATTTTAAGGCATGAACCAAAGAACGAAGCATATCCAAAGTTCAAGTGGACCCCACCAAAGAAAATAGCGAGGACAGTGACTCCCACTGTTGAGACCTTCCTAGGGGCCACCATAATGTTTATTTGAGATCCAAACTGTTTATAAGTTAATAAAAACATGGATCAAGGGAGAACATAAATTTTAGCTTGATCGAAACTTATATGCCCAAAGAAGTTTTTAATGGTAGGCATTCAATCGCAACTGTTTTCTATAGTGGGGTCCACTTGAGCTTCGGATCTGCCTCATTCTTTGATTCCTCTTCTAAAATAATCTCTACAAATGGATAGACGGTGTTGATACAACATACATATCATGGTGTGGGCCACAGAACATGATGACGTCACTTCAGTATCGAGAATGCTATTGTCGAGTTCAGTAGCCAATAGACGGTGTTACCGCATAATAGACGGTGTTTTCTATACTCGGGGATTTTTCCAGAAGACTCTTGAGTTCCCCGCTAAGAAACTTATTCGATTGTGGCCGCAGAAGGGTTACTGCAGAGGAGAGGGGATGAAACACTCGAGGAGATGGGAGAAGATTGTCTGAAAGAGTTGATTCAGCGAAGCATGATTCAACTTGCAAAAAGAAGTTCAAGCGGGGGTATTAGAAGTTGCTGTGTTCACGATCTTTTGCGAGATCTTTCCATATCAGAAGCAAAGGAAGATGAGTTTCTCCAATTTCATCGTGAGAAGGCGGATGCTCTTTCCATATTTACAGCCCGTCGACTTGCAATTTACGATAATGCCTTAAGTGAATTCTGTATTTGGGAATTATGGTGTATCTCTGGGTGTGCTAGAAGGGCACCACGACTCGACCGGATTAGTAACCTCCAAACCCTGTCATATGTAGAGGCTGGCGAATGGATGAAGGGTTGCTTGGGAAAGCTTACGAATTAGAAAACTAGGAATAATTTTAGATAATGGAGGAGCGTATGCTGAGGTATTGAATGAATCCATTGTCAAAATGGACTGCCTGAAGTCCTTGACCGTGAAGGGACACCAATTCCCATCGAAATTTCCTTTTACACATCTTCTCAGTTTAATAAAGTTGCGTTTGCATGGAACGTTACTGGAGTCTACTGAATTCCCAACAATACTCACCAAGCTTACCTTAGCATACTCCCATTTAAATCAAGACCCACTGACAATGTTGGAGAAGCTGAAAAATCTTTGGATTCTCTCTTTGCTCGATGCGTCATACGAAGGAGTGGAGATGGCTTGCTCTTCACAGGGGTTTGCTCTACTCGAATCCTTGCGTCTTCAATGCTTACGTCAATTAAAGGAGTGGAGAGTGGAGGAAGGAGCTATGCCAAGCCTCTTACATTTAGGGATCAGTGACTGCCGGCAATTGAAGAAGCTTCCAGAAGGACTGCAACATGTTACTACCCTCAAGGAATTGGAGTTGTTGGGAATGCCCGATGAATTCAAAGAAAGGCTTCAAGTAGACAGGGGCAAAGATTGACATAATTTTCGGCACATCCCTTCCATTAGCATATCCCATAAACGATACATTTGTGAGACTTCTTCCCCCCTTCATTTTTATTTACCAATTATGCGATACTTGAACTTAGTATCATCATATGATTTTATTTTATTTTTTAAAAAAATTTCTAATTAACTTAGGAAAAACATATAGTCTCATGAATTTTAATTTCTACTTACATTCTTTATGTAATTTATTCTTTTAAATGGTCCATTTCATTTAGAGTTTGTATCCATACATCATAAGGAAGATAAAAGTATTCTATAGTTTGGGGAAGCGTTTGATTATTTTTATGTAGAAATCTGCATGCTAATCGTTTGCAGAAATGGTTCAACCAATACACTTTTTGGATGAAACCATTTTAGCGGTCCTCCGGTTTGACATGCACAGGTCACTGTATGGTAGGAAGAAAACACTACATCCATCTAATTGACCCTTCTCAGCCTATTCACTTTGACTTGACAAATTTAATTGTCTGATCAGACTTGTTAAATGTGGACTTTAGACCATTTTATGTTGAAGGCCATTGATCGGATGGTCAACATCATCTTATTAGTTTGATTTTTGAACAATCGCCATTCCCAATAGGGCCTGCCAAAAAGATTGTTTGGATCAATCATATAGACAACACTCGTGGTTTATCCATCAATAGGCAACACTTGGGGCTCGTCCATGAATAAGCTAAGCCAAGGACCTGGAGGACTCCATTCGCACAAAATGTTCTTATTTAGATGACGTGAGGATGCATTAGCAACTGGATCTTTTTAGGGGTTTTCACAAATAGCTAACAAAATAACAGGGTATTTGCAAATACCCACATAAAAAAATATGTTTATAAATAACCACATTCTTAATTTATCGTTATTGCAAATACTGACTTTTGGTTAGTTTTTTCTAGCGGCTGTCAACTTTTTTGGCATATTTTGAAAAAAAAAAAAAGACAGCTTCCTCTACTTTAAAACCTTGTTCTCTCTCTACAACTTGGAAAAGAAGAAGTCAAAATTGCTTTTAGTATGTTACATATGGGGGAGAATTAAATGGTTTATGTTCTTCCCATGGAGAAGAATTTTATGGTATGTTCCATATGGGCATTTTCACATTTTTCTGACAGTTGCTAATGGAAGTTGTGCAAAACTAACAAAATGTGGGTATTTGCAATAACGGTGAATTGACGATGTATTTACTTGTAAACCACACTACGTCCAATCATTCCGGATAACGCTTGCATTACCTGTCTTATTGCCGTTGCTAGCACAGAGTTAGTCAATGCTTATTTCTCAAATACCGTCATTGCTTCTTCTTCTGAAAAAGAAGTTCACGACCCGTGGGCCTTCTACCTCCACGCAACATTGCTCCGTCGGGCTTTTGGCCATTGCAGAAAATTCCCCACTGCTGCCTTCCATAGGAGTTTGGGTGGTGTCTCAATCCCAGTGTTGCTGATATATATATATATATATATATATATATATATATATATATATATATATATATATATATATATATATATATAATGTGGGTATTTGCTATCTTATTATTGACGTGAGAATCTGCAAACCACCAACCTCTGCCATTTTTTTTTTTATTTTTTTTCTATATCAAGGGAAAGGAATGTTAGCTTTACAAGCATGCCATATTGGCATGTGTGCTATGGATTGCCTCTTCACATGAATGGCCTTGGCATTTCTCTATTGTGTTTGTTTAGTGAATCATAAATTGAACACATGCCAAACTAGTCAGTGTGCCAAGCATATTCAATAGTGTATAAAGGGGAGTTCCTTGTGAAGATGACAGTGCAAAAATCAAGCTTGACAACTAACAAGGTGAATCACATGTATCTTCAATTGGTACAGCTAGCTATTTTATTTAAACTGCCCATACAATTTTGTGTAAGACCACATTATGAGTGGGCTAGCCTGAATTTTTCATATGCACATCTTCTATATGATCATTTGCTCTATAATCTCTGTTCCTTTTGGTGGCAGCATTGTAATTTTTTTGTTGTTCACAGAGAACATCAATGAGCCAAGGAGTTTGAATTTTGTGGTCAGTCCATAGTTTTAAGCTGATATTTACTAAACATGGTGATTTCCTATCTTGGATGAAAATTGAGTCGCATTTGTAATATGTCTACAATTTTGCAAGATATTGTATTAGAATCTGACCCAATTGGAAGTTCCAAACCATCCAATCTTGGCCTTTACAACAAACCATTGCTGTTTTTTTTTTTTTTTTTTTTTTTTTTCACCTAACCATTTTTTTTAGTAGTGACTGAAGGATTACGAACTTTGAAGCTGAGTGCATCTTGTTTTGACCCTGAAATCGATTCTTTTTTATAACTTGGATTACCACCAAACTCACTTGCATGGAATAAGTGCATCATGACAGTTTTTATATTTAGGTACTTCTATTTTGCTGATGAGTTGCTTTAGTAAGAATAGTTGCATATCATTTTTAGGCTTTAACCAGAGATTTGATTTGTAGTCTGCTGATTTTTATTGGCAATTTTACTAGGCACTTTTGAGGTAATTGATGAAAGAGTTTTACACATATGTGTGATCAAGTTGCTGATAAAGTAGGGGGCCACTATTTAGCTCCCCTTCTCCAAAATTCAGGCCATCTGCTCATCTCATGTGCCATAGATGAATAGGTAAATGCTGATCATCCATTTGTTCGCATATGATTGGTTCATCTGATTTAGGTCTGCCCTGATTCCTTGGCCAAGGCATAAGTTATGGGTGAGGTTTCCTAAGGCCACATGTATGGAGCATTGCCCAACCAAATGTAGCCAGATGCACCAACGTAGCATTAGGGTGTTGGATAAGGGCTTTCTATCAAGTGTGCCACACTTTCTAGAACTTCTGGCTTAAAAATTAAGTGTTTTACTCGGGTGGACCATTTAGTACAAAACAAATGGATGTAAGCCATTGGAATTTTATTTTATACATCGGAAGAATCCATTTTGTTATTAATAAAACAGGAGAGGGGAAAAGATATTAACCAATTATTTCTTTTGTATATTGTGCCCAACTTTAGGGGTGAAAAGCCTGATTCTTGTGTGCGGCTCATATAATGGGAAGTTGGGATCTCACGCATTTCATATTAGCATGTGTGGCTGCATGTGGATGGTCACAAATCTACAAGCATGTGGGCTTATCCTCTGTTTTATGTTAACTTGATATGATTTTTGACTTGTTTGGTCCCATATGATTGTTGGCGTTGCAACATGTATAGTGTTCAATTGCATAGTGTATTTTTTGTTGTATATAAAGAACTCATTGAAGAGCCAATGCTTTTGGATTTGCGTTGCAACATGTATAATGTTCAATTGCATAGTGTAGTTTTTGTTTTATATAAAGAACTCATTTAGGAGCCAATGCTTTTGGATTTCTTTGTATTCAATCCATGCTTTGAAGCCCATAATGATGAATATGGTTATTTTACGTCCTGAGCTAGCAATTGGTTTCTGTTAGTAATATTCCTACAATTTTAAAGCTCTCTATTTGTTATGACCCTAGCAAATCTATTTGGGAGTTCCTTGCCATCCAATCTTCGGCCATCTTTTTCCCAGGCAATTGATGTATTATTTTCCTAACTGCCTTTTGTAGGTTGGTGATCTACAGATCAGGAGCTTTGATCTGTAAGATTTTTGTGCATGTTCCATCTATGGTGGAGCCTATCAAATCCAAGTTTGAATCTCAGAACTACTGGTCCCACTTGTAATGCGCATCAAGACACTTTAACCATTTGCACTATGAAGTTATACTTCCTGTTTATCCACGACTAGTTTTTAAAGCTAGGTATGTGCTTTGACTTCTTTTATAGATTTAACCAACCAAATTCTAGCTTAACTTTCAGATTTTTATCATAAATTGATATCCATATCTTTTCTCATAGAAGAGAGATTGCAATGACCTGCACATGCAAAGTGACTAGATGGAGTGAAGAATGGTGGAATGGTGACTAGATGGTGATGAGATGTTTGGATGATATTTTATAATTGTAAGCTGAGGATTGATGTATTTTTTGTCACAAATCTTTCAATGTGGTACCATGTGCTAATATCTGTTATACGTTTTGTACTTCAATTCGTGTAAACATTTCATTTAGTATTGGATTTATTTCACTGTATGCATTGTTTGCTTGTAATATGCTAGTTGAAAATTGAAATAGAAAGCAATTTCTTTACAGTGTAGGCCTAGGAGGGCTTCCACCATATTTCTTTTTTTAGGAATCATACCATGCATAACTAACAATTCCTAAAGTGAACCCGGATTAAGGAGCGAAACAACCTTTTTTTTATGCAGGAAGATCTAATCACTATTGCTCACCTTTATTCATGGTGGGAACATCAATGCTCTGCCTGCATCTAGATCCTGTCAAATTGCATTTCATTATAATGCCACAAGCAAGTACACTTCCTTTCATGATAATGCCACAAGCAAGTACACTTCCTTAAATTGCTCCACTCAGCACCTTTGTTCAGTTCTGTTCGCTCCCGAAGATGAAGGCTGGCTTGAAAATGAGCAAGAGAAGTTTCTTTACAGAGGCTTTAAATTGCTTATGGTTTGCAAGTACACTTCCTTAAATTGCTCCACTCAGCACCTTTGTTCAGTTCTGTTCGCTCCCAAAGATGAAGGCTGGCTTGAAAATGAGCAAGAGAAGTTTCTTTAAATTGTTTATGGTTTTGTATCTAAAGGATTTGCCAGTAGAAAAGATAGCAAGTGAGATAGGTCATGGGTGAGCTAATCCATGTGAGATACCTCGGTTGTACAAATACTGGATTAAAAAGCCTCCCATCAATAGGCAATCTTCACAATTTACAAAATCTATTTTTAACATCCGTTTATCACATCAAAATACCCATCACAATTGAGAAGATGCAACTGTTAAGACAGTTCCATGTGAAGCATACCTGGACTTCTTTGGGAGTGTATCTTATTGAAGGGTTTCCACGACCCGACAAGATAAGTAACCTTCAGACTGAGATATGTAATGGCCGGCAATTGGATCTACAGTTGCTTACCAAATCTGACCAATCTTAGAAAATTAGGAATATGTTTAGAGTTGGAAGCGTATATTGAGGTGTTGTATGAATCAATTGCTAAATTGGACTGCTTCCAGTCTTTGTTTGAGTCATCAGGAATACGATGGAGAATTGCAACATTGTTTACTCTTCAACATCTTCTCAAGTTACGAAAATTGTATTTACCTGGAATGTAAGAGAAGCTAGCCGAGGGTTGTGAATTCCCAACAAACCTCACCAAGCCTCCCTTGGAATGATCCCATTTCAAACTCAGCCTCTCACTTTTCAGGTTGCAGTGTGAATGGTAGCACATCGCTTTTCTGGTTTCAGTAACGGATTTCATTTATACAAGAATCTATGTTGGCACCTGTGAGGTGACTTCATATCTATAATGTTTATTAATCTAAGTTTGGTTGTAATATAACTTTCAAAGTAGAAGCAATTTTCCCTAATCCAGGCTCGGGTTCTACCAATGCTTGCCCAGAGAGTTTCTATAATGCAAATGAGCAATGCTGCTCATCAGTTATGGTCCAGTGTATAACTACTCTGGTACAAAGTTCAGGCTACTCGGATAATGTGATGGGACCATCCATGCAGCTTGAATGTGGATGTCAATTTCCATTGTCTATGTCTAGGTCACCTGATTTGTGGTTGGCCTGATTCCTGGACCAAGGTATTATAAGTTTTAGGTGAGTTTTATTAGCTTCCCTAGACAATTGATGTATATTTTTTAACCCTCTATTTGTAGGATATTTCTTGAGGGATTATGAGCTTTAATTTGTAAGAATTCAAGAGCATCTTCCATCCAAGGGAGGGCCAATCAGACCAATAGTTTGGATCCTCCAACTGAGGCCTCAGCTGTATGGACTGTGGCACCTGGACACTTAAGGCTGTCCTGTTTTATTCTTAACGTAAGTATACACTTTAAATGCTTTTAAAGATTTAAGCAAGAAAATTCTGACATGTAATTATCAAGTTTTTAATCACGGATTGATTTCCAGCTCTTTCTTTCACATGATAGACCGTGATGACGCACACGTGTTGCAATTGGATGGGTAATGAGAATGGTGGCATGGGAATCAATAACCTTTCAATGGTTTCTTTCCTCACTTTTGTAATGAAGGGTGACTCAAAAGAAATAGATAGTATGGTCAGGTGATTGTGGGAAGAATTAAGGATAATCTTATCCTTTCGGTGATGAGCCATTACTTTCCATGGCATCTCTGTAGCTCATGGAGCGAGATTTTGTGGTCCAAGTCATCATCCCTTGGAGATGTTCTTAGGTGGCCTGATCGAGAGGCTGCCAGTGGGTCTTTATATTTGATGGTGATGGGTGCATGAGAATTTGGATAACATTCCAAATTATAGCATGAGTAAAGATGTATGTATGTTTTCTTAACAATCTTTTGATATGTTACCTTGTGCCATTTTAAGACATGATACATTCAGTAGTTGTCACAACCATTTTGTGTAATGTTCGATTTGTAATAGTGTATGCTTGTTTTCATGTAATATTCTTTTTGAGAATTGATTACAAGCAACTTAATTTTCATTTTTGTTACATACCACTCTTTTCTTCTAATATATTATACAATGCGTGATAGAGAATTTCTACAGTGCTTCAATTTTACCAAGTGGAGCCCAGTTCCACCACAGATGTCAAATGCTCCACTGTCCCACATAGAAAGATCCTGGCTGTTGTAATTTTGGCCCAGGTTAGAGATGGACTGCTGCCACATTTTCTTTGGTAACTACCCGTTTGATTGTCCCTAATTGTACTATATGAAGTTCATCATGGAAAAGGACTATTTGAATAGTCAGTGCATTGCATGGACCTTACCGACCATTTCCCACCAAATCAACAGTTTGGATCGTGGAACTAGAGGACTCACTTGCACAAGCCGAAAACCCCTTTTGTGTTTTTTGTTGAAACTCCCTGTTCGAAGTTGTACACTAACGCTTCTTTTTGGGTACCGTATATATCAAAGTTGATCAAAAGAAATGGGAACTTTTGTGTTTGGGCCAGCATGTTTCAGGTAGGGCCCACAGACTGGATAGCTAGGATTGCATCACCAATGATTTTTAAGTTAAGAACCCAGAATTTAGATGGTATGGATTGGCTTTGTTTCGTGATTTTGGATCTAGGGCATCCTAGTAATTCACGTTTTGGACTGAGTCGAGATTTCTAGGGTTGTTCTTTGTCTATGGTATTTGGGTAATAATCCCCTTTTTCTATCCAATATTTCTTTGTATTACTTTCTGACTGCTACAGGATGATTCCATTCGTGTTACTGTTCTACGTGATTGTAAGACTCTTATTACAGATCCATGGGCTGAGGATAGTCTAGATCTTCAAAGACTTGCAGATGCTAGCCGTGTTAGTTTCATCTATTCTTTTTCTGGTTTTAATTTCATTCTCGTCATTAAAAGTCTATGTTTGCTTCTTCTTTTGGTTTTTAGACCTCAAACTCATGTTGTTTGTGGTTAGTGGTGCGATTCTCCTGTAAATTTCTGGAATTATATTCGTTGTTCATGGGCACAAGCTCTTGGAGGTTTGCTAATCTGACATGAGTATCAGCCAGTGCAATTTCATGCCACCACATGTTCCAATGTGGGTCTTCGCTTTTTGTACATGTCCATAGGTGGGTCCTTCTAACATGGGCCATGCTGTTAGAAATAATCCGATGGCTTAAGAAAAGTTGGGAGCAATCCATTTGTTGGAGCAGCTTTCAATTCCCTACACCCTTTTTCTCAAACTTAGTCTAAAAATCTTCATATTAATTGAAACACTCCCATTCCTATTTGTGATATATGCGCGTCTCTATCTCCATCTCTTTTTCAGGAAAGAAAGAAAGGAAAACTAAGCTTGTGGTCAATAACCAACTACTCTGAATTTCTCCCTCTTCACGAGCAGTTTTTCATCTGATTCTTCAGCTTCTACTTTCGGGTTTCTTGGTTCTTTATAAGTTGAGGCTGAAGTTGAATTTTCTCTGTGTTTCTCCTTGCTTTGGAATCACAGTTCAAATCTGTTCTTTTGTTATGTTTTTTTTTTCTTCTTCTTTCTATTAGTGATGTCTGAGATTTTCAAGCCCAATGGAAATCATGAAATATCAATGGAGGAAGGAGTGAATGGGAATTTATTGTTCCAAGTAAAGATGGGGATTCTTCTTTCACTGCTTTGAAAAACAGCAGAGGATGGAGTTCTCAGTTCTCTGTGTCATTCTTACAGAAGGTGAGTTTTCTTTCTTACCTTTGTTTCGTTCTCAGGTTTTCTTAGAGAAACTCAATTCCATTTACCTTTATGTGTTTTTAATGTTAGATGATGGGTTTATAGGTCTGAATCTTTTCAAATCCACTTGTTTTTTTAATCCAAAGCACCAGTTTCTTCACTGGAATTGATATTAAATCTCAATGAAAATTGGTTTTGGATGTAAAACCAAAAGTAATTCAAAATCTCTCTTATTGGTGATGGATTATATTGAAGTTTTCTTTGTGTCCAAGTTCCTGGAGCTTGTGGAGGCAAGCCGTGTGGCCAAGGAAGTCAAGCACCCATTCAGGAACCTCCCCAAGAGACGCAACTGCCCGCAGCTGATTACTGCTGTGGTCATGCAGGTCAGCCTCCCTCACAAGTCTCTGCCTTAAGTATAAAACACCCACAACAAATGACAAAACGGGTCATTTTCTGATCAGTCTGATTAAGTTATCTTCAATTTCAGTGATCCATTGCACTATAAACACCCACAATGATTAATGATGCGGGTCATCTTCATTGCTAATGCTAGTGCTCAGTTTCTAGACCTGATCAGATAGCTCTGAGAATGTCCCGCAAGTGTAGTCCATTGTGGGCATTTCGTATGCATTCCTCTTTTTATTGTTGGTATCTCTTTGTAATCGTACAATTTTTATTTTTTATTCTTCTCCTGGTTCAGGTCTTCCAGCAATTCAGGGGCATCAATGCCATAATGTTCTATGCACCAGTCCTTTTCAACACTCTGGGGTTCAAGAACGATGCTTCCCTCTACTCGGCCATCATCACAGGAGCTGTCAATGTTGTCTCCACTATGGTCGTGATCTATGCTGTAGACAAGGTGGGCTGCAGGCTGCTCTTGCTGGAAGCAGGGGTTCAGATGTTTTTCTCTCAGCTAACCATACTTGATCATTGTCTGTTGTTCTTTAAAACCTCACCTGCACTGAATTGGACTGAATCGTAATAACCTAATTCAAACTAGAAATAACCAAAATGGAAGCAACACAACTTTAGTTTTGTAGTGACAGCGAAACCACTGATTGCAATTCCATACATTTCAAGTTGGTGAAGGTGCACATAAGGATTTAGTTGCGCACCACCAGTCTAAGTGGATAGTGAATGAATGAATGAATGAGTCAAATATTGAACATGCAACTCCTACTTACTAAGTCCACATTTCAGTATAATTATCATTACTGGAATCATCACCGGGGTCTAGAACACTCCACATTAGCTACCACCCCATCGCGCGTACGCCTAGGAGAGTGGAAGAGACCTCACTATCCGCCTTGCTACTGTTATGTCAATGCCCACCCGGCTCGTCGATAACGGACCCATTTATGAGCTGGTCAAACTCAACCTAACTTACAGCCCCCACCCTCGGGCGGATAAGGTCACACCCCTTTCCAACTGACCACGACACAGTTACGGGGCTAGCCCGCCACTTGGATCATTTCAACTTGTAATGTGCTTAGGATGAGGCATTATATGAGAAATGGCCCACATCTTTGCACACTATACACGGGTTTTCAATTCCAACAAGTGGGTCTCACATTTCAGCAATCTATTTATTGGGCTGTTGAGCGTCACCACGTATTTCATTTACAGGTAGCCTAATTTACAGGCATCCAAACGACCCCTTACATTAATCTTGTAATATTTGGGGCATCAATCTCTCTCCCTTGTAGTAGTATTATCAAAAGTACAAGTATTTACTATTTACAAATTACAACATAAGCATTCTGAGACATTGGCCAGCCAAGTTCAATACTTCTTGTGCTTTGGAAATGGCACTCTAAATTGAATATTTCTGTATTTGATGCAAAAATGCCATTTAGCTACATCTCTAGATCGAAGTATTGTATATAGGCAGCAATAATGAAGAAAATCTACTTCCATTTTTTATTTTTTTATTTTTAAACGATACTATTGTCGAGATTTTCCCTGCAAAATTAGTGAAGAAAGTTGCAGGATTCTTCTTCCTTCTTGCTCCTCCCACTTTGAACTTGTGCTCTCACTCCCAGCTTTTTATACCTTTCGATATTTTGAAATAGTTGCATTGCCTTTTCAAATCTTCTATCACTTCTATTCATGCTTCGAGAAACTACAGATAACAGCGAGGTTTTTTTGGCTTGATCTGAAGCAAAAAAATAAATTAATTAAATTGATCAATCACCCAAAGACAGTAAACAAGAAGACTAAAAAATGGGAAAGAAAGAAAACCCAAATCTCAGAAAATGGAAAAAGAAAGAGATTTACTGGTCGGGGAGATGTTTATTCAGATGAGCATTTATTCAGATATAAAAGAAAAGAAGACCTCCATATATATCTATTGTCCCCTGTTTGTGGAAAAAATAGTGATGCAAACTCTTTTCCATTTTCAAGCTTTTCAAGGAAATTATAGATATTGGTTTCTTTCAAAATGCTAGACTTTCAAGGTGTTTTTCATTTTCAAGCTTTTGGAGAAAACTGTGGTTTCTTACTTCTAATATTTTCATGAAAAAACAGTACTCCAAGTTAAATAATAGAATTTCTGTTAGAATCTTCAGTTATTTATTTCCAGAGGATTCATCATCCATGTTTTAGTTGCTCTCTATTAAAAGTAATGATTTTCATTGACTGATTATATGAAACTCTCCTAGGTGATAGTTTGATTGGTTTGGTTAGAGATTTAGTCAAATAGCCTATGTTATGTTACTTGTTGTTTCATTTAACTTCCTTTGGTGATCTTAGAAGCAGTTCTAAAACCCAGACCCAACTCCTGGCTGTATGATCGGATAGTTTTTGGACTAATCAGTCAAAAGCAGAAACAATTTGTAAAAGAAAAGAAAAAAAAAAAAACAACTATATCAGTCAAAGCTCATGTGCAGGACTTGAAAATCAGACAGTTCCACAATGCCTATAATGGAATACTAGTTATTTTTTTCTATTTTTATGATTTTAGATTGAGCAGATTGTCAGGCTGAAATGAAACAGAGTTAGGTCTGACCAGATGGACTGGCTGTTGGATCAAACCGCCACCCAAGCCTAATCCATGTTTTAAACCATTGCTTAGAATAATCTTAGGATGTCATTTAAACAGTTAAAAAAACAAACAAACAAATAAAATAAGTACAGAAGGAAAAAAAAAAAAAAAACAAAAACAAAATTCACCTTGGGCTTAATGGAAAGCCAATGTTTGGTTCTGATCAATAATATCTGTAATTCTTACCATCTGATCACCTTCACTTCGAATCAGTGACTTTCTCTCTATACCATCTTCTCCTTCCATTGAATTCATGCAAAAACAAGATGAATTTGAGCATGAAGAGAGACAAAAGCAATCCAACACCTTCCCAATGGTTTGTGTTTTTAGTGAATTTTTTGTTTGTGGTAAGTATTTGTTCATTATGACATATGCTGATATTAGCAACTCAACCTTTGTACAGGTCCAATCCCTTCAACCCTTTCAGAGACGCCAAATCTCAAAACTCTGTAAGATTTCTGTCACTCGTATTTGAGTTGCTTTTTCTATTTTGTGGTTTATGCTTTCTAATATCTACTTGAAAGAATTGAATTGTTTTTTTTTTCCCCTTTCTCATTTGGGCGTTCTCAGTTACACATTTGCATTGGGAGTTTGTCAGATAGAAATACCCGAACTACAATTTTTACTTTTTATTTTGGTATATTTGTGATCATTCATCATGGTCCCTGTGATATATCTTGGTTAATGTACAAGGAAAGATCTTGGCTATTGTGTTAGTAAATGGGCTTGATCATTTGACAAGATGACCATCTTTCAGTCCTCAAACCAAACTTTGTGGTAATGTTGTGAAAATAGTTAGCCTTTACTTGTTTTCAATTGTAGTGAATGGTAGTATGCAATTTTTTCATTCCTTGAACCCTTAGTCCCTGATGGATTGACTTTTGGCGAGGCTCGATCCTCAGTATGGTCTCTGTAATTGTCTTGTTCGAACTTGTTACTACTTTCTCTCTCAAGCTATTAAAATGTATAGTCTCCTTGTTGGATACTTAAAACTGTTCTGTTCTTATGAAACTTTCATTTCAATTAAATGCTAAACGATTGCTGAATTGGGTTTTTTCGGGATTAAGATTTTAGTTTCTATAGTCCTGATTTTAATTTCTAGTGGTATATGTAGAGGAATCTTTCTAATTCCTTGTTTTATTGATGTTTTGCTTTGAGCTTGGTTTGTTAATTTCTCTGATTGTGAGTTGTGGGTGTCTGCTCAAATTAGATACCAGCGTTGTCCCGCGGCTGATTTATGCTGCTATGGGGAGTTCGAGGGAGAGCCATCCCATCGGTTCAGTTGCGGTAGTTTTGCTGCTGCTGTCTTCCATGCTTCAGAAAGTAGTATATCCTGCTGATCCACTCGCATACAGAAAGCTGGCTTTCACTGCAACTTTGTTCGCTGGTGTCTTCCAATCAACATTTGGATTGTGCAAGATTGAGTCCATTAATCTGGCTTGTCATTAATCAGTCAGGCAACACATGTATGTTGAATATAAAAATGTATTTATTTTTCGCTTTAACTGTCTATATGAGTGGACTGGCCTGATTTTGGGTACGTGCCCTAATTTATGGATAGATCATATCTTTCGTATGTGTGCCAATTCAGACGTGCAGTGAGAGCATCACCTGGACAATTGATGACATGATGGTCTTGATTTCTGTTTTTTTTTTGGGTTCTTGCAGGAATGTTTTAGACCCAACATGTCTAATTTTATTGGGTCTAGATATCAGCCCCAAACCAAACTATGAATATGTTGGTTGGATCCAACTCAATATAAGCTGGATCTGGTTGGGCCAGGGTTGTTTTAGGGGAGTAATTGTTGAGCCATTCAAAACAGAGCTCTAATACAAATAATTGTTGAGAAATAAGTTTACAATATTGCACACTCACCAGCCTCTTATTTTAATTTTTCATCTTTTTTTTTTATTTTTTTTTCCTTTTTTATTATATATTTATTTTTATTACATTAACCATTTGTAGGCCTCGATGGATGGATTGGGGACTTCCAGTCTATGAATGAACTGACGGATTAGGCCCAGGCTAAAAATCAGCCACATCTGAGGTTCAGGTTTTTCTTGTGGTGTGTTACACCTGAGATTTGGATATTCTTCATTTTAAGGCTCATGCATGAAAATGTGCTGGTAAAATGAATGGATGGCATGGATAAAACACATACATCACGGTGGAGCCCACACGGCATGGACTGGTAACTAGTCCGCAACAAGTTTGTTGATATGAGGAACTGTAATGGAGGCGGGTTCTCCTACAACTATTGCAGAAAAAGTGCCTCCACGACAAATGACTGCGGGTGGGGGCCGATGTGGTTTGTATTGCATCCAATCCGTTCAATGAGTTCACTACATAAAAAAAGGACAGGCAAGAAATCAGACATGTCCAATCATCAGATGGGCTACCACGGCTACCACATGCATTAGGAGGCCTTTGGATGGTTGTCATTATTTTATTATTTGGTCATCTGATAATTGAATGGACCCGATTTTTGGTGAATCCCATTTTCCTGATGTGTGCAACCTTCTCAAGTTGAGGGGTTGAATAACGTGGGCATACGAGGTGGGCCTTCTCGAAGCTAGTCAGCTGCGGAATTAAATGTCTATCATTGAAAATTCCCTGGGGAGCAACAGAAGTTTTGTATCAAGCTGATATTTGTGTTTTCCTTTCACCCATGTCTTTGTAATCTTATGAAAATATTGGCTGAGGCTTGGCAACAAGCGGGCTTAGGGTTGTTTTAGGCGTAGGTTTTGAACTGGTTGGGCCGTCTCTGTTCAGAGTTCTCATTTGCTAGGACCTGACCTGGCCCATATTGCCAGCCTTAATTGCGAATGGTGCATGGCCTTAAAATCAAACTGACTCCTCACCCATTCGGTTTATGGCTATGAATGGACAGTTAAAACTAAAAAGAAAAAAATGATTAGCGGTCCAAATTAACTGACCACATTCTTATGAATAAGATCACTTGATCACCGACTATGGGCTATGCTAATCCACAATGGAACCTATGTTTCTAACAAACCGAAAGTGGTGGTCACTATCAACGTTAGTGGTTCGAAATTCAGATCGGTGCACCTATCATGTGATTCATGCTTCTATGTGATGCAAGGAGCACCATCTTCTTAGGGGATAACTATTCCGAATTCACGAGGAAAATAAGAAATTAAAATAATTTCTAGAAATTCGTAATAAATTGATTAATGATTAAAACGAGCTTACAACCCGCTTAAATAATAACACAAAACCTAGGAATAAGTCTTAGAATTAAACTACAAGTGTCCTATTTGGCTCAACCATGCTATTCTCCTATTTATTCTAAGCACTTTTAATGTTGTACGACTTCTAAACACCTGAAGAGTTATAATCAAACTAAAACTTACTATAAATAATATAAACTAAAATAAAATGGAAATTCAACTATCAATTTGATGAAATCTTGCAAATTCGGCATGCACCTGGCTAGGTGAATAAAGTAGCTCGTCCTACCTCAAAATCATATATGGCATGTCAGATAACTCATTCTGGCTTGTAAGATACGCCTGTTTTAAGGTTCTGATGGTCCAGATCACTTCTGCCTCCAATCAGGCCTTTTCTAGTCCATCTTGGCCATGAAATTACACTTGACCCGCTCTACATCACTGCAAGAAAATGGGTTGATATAAGGAAGATAAATGTTCAATATTCAATGCAAACGTGAAGGATTTCCCACAAATTTGAGTGCAATATTAGCAGATATCCACATTGCGCTAATTGAAAAACCACAATGATTGACCACGTCTCTAGCCTATGGCCTATTCATGCGTTGGCCTACTAAATCAACCGGACAGATCACCATAAGACATCTCACGTGTTTGTCGGGTCCACACTTGATCCTGCTTTGTCTATGTACATATCACAAGTCTTTTTAGATCCCCCACACTATATATACATAACAATAACAATATATATACATAACAAAAATTAGACTCATGCGCGCCACACCTGCAAACAATTTAAAATCACAACCATAACCTCTACAGTCCTGGCTTGTAGCTCCCCTGAGCTTTTGATTAGGCGTATATTTAGAAAATATCTTCATCCTGGTGGAGCTCACTTGATGAACACGTTGGATGGCATATAAACAACACGGTGATCACCTTAGGAAGGTTTTTGTGGTGGGCACCTCCATTCCCAAATTTCTGTGCTGTGTGGCTCACCGAAAATTTGGACCGGCCTGATTTCGACATTCAAGTTCTGGCATGAAATGCCTCAGCTGATGAGAGTGGATGTAACACACACACACACATCATTGTGGAGCCAAAGAGCTCGAGTGTTGTCTTCCTAAAAGGGGTTTGCCTTAGATGACCTTCATTTCAAGAACCACAGTACAAACCTAGCCATCTCTTATTCCCACCGTTCCCCCTGAAAGTAGAACTCTTTAACTACTTTTGCTGAATTTTAATATATGGACCATCTATGACAGCCACAACTATGGGGTCTAAATCAAGCGGAGGAACCTGATCTATCTCATCAACGTAGCTTACTTTGATGCCAAAAAGATTAGATGCCTAACAACCCTCCAAACACAAAAAAACAAACGGTTGTGGAAGACGCGTGGAATAAAGAAAAGAAAAGAGGAAAGTAAAAGCAAATGGTGCTGGAACGCGTGGAAATTGGAATAAAGCAGGAGGAAAAAGAAAAGCAAATGGTGCTGGAATGCATGGAATAAATTAAAAAATAAAGCAAAACGAGGAAAAGGAAAAGCAGATGGCGCTAAAACGCGGAGACGGATTGGCTACTCCCCCTGACACTAGCCCCGTGGCTGATGGTCGGTGATGTGGGCCCACTGTGATGTATATGTTTCATCCATTCCGTTCATCCATTTTTACAGATCATTTTACCTATAATTAAAAAAATATAGGGATTAAATCTTAGGTGATCCACACCACAGGAAAACAATAATGATTGGATATCCACCATTAAAATCCTCCAAAGGCCCACTGAACTGTTTATTTGACATCAAATCTGTTGATTACGTCATAAATACCCATATGAAGGGAAAAAATAAATATCAGCTTGATCCAAAAAATTTATAGCCCCCAAAACGCTTTTAATGGTCAACGTTTATTCAACACTGTTTCCTGTAATGTGGTCCCTTGAGATTGAGATATAGTTCATTTTTTCTTTCATGCAATAAAATAATTTATTAAAATATATGGACGGCATGGATGAAACACATACATCATGGAGGGGGCCACGGAGCACCAACCACAGCCAATGGCTAGTGGCAGGGGGAGTAGCCAATCCGTCGGAATGAAGCAAAAAGATTAAAAAAAGGGGACGTGGATTGCTTCCTACCCTCGCCCGGACGGTAATCTATCCGGGCAGGGCTCTATGAGGCTCACCGTGATGTAATTATTTTATCTAAGCTGTTAATCGCTTTTCTTATATCATTTTAAGATATGAGCCAAATGTTGAGCAAGGTACAGGGCTTAAGTGGACCACAAAGTGGGGATTTAATGTCCACCATTAAAAAATTCTTGAGAGCTGGAGAAGTTTCTGATCAAGCTAATATTTGTTTTTTCACTTCATCCACGTTTACATGACCTTATTAATAGGTTGGATGATGAAAAAACATCACGGTGGCCCTTAGAAAGGTTTTAACAGTGGGTGTCATTATCACTGCAGCTTCCTCCAGTGTGGTCCACTGACGCCGTGGACCTGCTTCAATTTTATATAAATAACTTAAAATGACCTGAGAAAAGTGATAAACGGCGTGGATAAAACATTTACATCACGATGGGCCCCACATATCAATTTTATGTACATATCTTAAAATGATACGAGAAAAGTAATAAACGACGGGGATAAAACACTTACATCACGGTGGGTCCCACATATCCCCGCCCGGGGGTCCATAAAAAGGAAAAGCATATGGCGCTGGAACGCATGATATAAAGCAAAAGGAGGTAAAGGAAAAGCGAATGGTGCTGGAAGACGGGAATGGACAGGTCAGGTTGAGGTCACACCGTGTTTGGTTAGGTATTGACTGTGGGCCCACCTTGACGTATGTTTTGTATCTTTACACTGTTTATAAGTTTCGTCAGCTCATTCCTAGGCTACAAAATGAAGCAGATCTAAATTTTAATTAGGTGGATCACACCACAGGAAACAAGGGTCCTTGACCATTAAAAACTTGTCCAAGTTTTGGGTGAAGCTGATATTTGTATTTTCCCCTCATTTATATACACGTAATGTTGACAATAGGCTGGATGAAAAATAAACATTAAGGTAGGCCCTAAGAAGTTTTTAATGGTGGGGGTTCAATCATCATTTTATCTAATGATGTGGTCCACCTGAGATTTGAATCTGATACAGTTTTTAGATCATGCCTTAAAATTCACTGGCAAAACAAATGGATATGAACAGCGGGCCACACCTGAGGCAGCAAGTTCCTGTGCTCAGAAGCTAGGTATGGGTACTATGATGTTTGTGATATATCCAACCAGTCTCCCTTTTATCAAATCATGTTAGGATATAAAACTCAAAAAATAGCCAGAATGAAAAATCAAGTGGGCTGCATGGTAGGAAACAGTGAATTTTGAATGCCAAGGGTTGAAACAGTCATAAGGCCCTTAGAAGTTTTGGATCATACTAATATTATTGTTTTTTCAGTTTATATAGATGGCGAACTGAAGTGTCGACCCCATGGATCTTTCAACGGCAAACATTGCCTACTAGAGCTTAGGATGTGACTCAATTTTTTTACTTAATTTTAGACTCATTCCATGGCATCCAGAACCATTTGGGGTCTAAATCAAGAAGATCTATCTTATCAACGTATTTATTTTGATGGGTCCTTGCTCTTACCCGGGTGGTAGAATACTTGTGGAGTTTCAACACCGGGTCAAGGTTCGAGTACCTATGGTGGTGAAATCCCAGTGTGTGTGCGTGTTAAAAAAAAAGAAAAAAACGTATTCTTTTTTATGCCAAAAAGATTTGATGCCTAACAACACCCGAAGCAAAAAAAAGAGAAAGAAAGCAGACGGTTGTGGAAGACGCTTGGATTAAAGAAAAGAAAAGATGAAAGTAAAAAAGCAAATTCCTCGTGGAATAAACCAAAAGGAGGAAAGGGAAAAGCTAATGGTGCTGGAACGACATGGAATAATGCGAAAGGAGAAAAAGGAAAAGCAGAATGTGCTGGAACGCATGGAATAAAGCTAAAAGAGGAAAAAGGAAAAGAAAATGGTGCTGGAAGAGGAAACGGATTGGCTACTCCCCCTGCAACCAGCCAATGGCTCGTGTTGGGTGCTTCGTGGGCCTCATCATGATGTTTGTATTTCATCCATGCCGTCTACCTAGTTTTCTAGATCATTTTATCGTATTATATCAAAAATGAGTTATATTCCAATCTGAAGTGGACCACATTATAGGAAACAGTGTTTCGACCGTTAAAATTTTTTTGGGACCATAAAACTTTTGGATCAAGCAGACATTTGTTTTTACACTTCATCTGGGGTCTGTATGACCTAATCAACAGATTGGATGTCAAATAAACAGTATAGTGGGCCTTAGGAGGATTTTAATGGTGGATATCCAATCAATATTGTTTTCTTGTGGTGTTGTCCACCTGAGATTTATATTCCTCTCATTTTTCTGATCAAGCCCTAAATGATCTTTAAAAATGGATGAACGGAGCGGAGAAAACACATCTACCATAGTAGGGCCCAAAGAGCACCGACAACCAGCGAAGGGGCTGGTGGCAGGCAGAGTAGCCAATCCGTTCCCGCTGGAAGAAGGGAAACGGATCGGTCATGTTGAGGTTACACCGAGTTTTGTCAGGTGTTGACTGTGGACCCCTTATGTATGTTTTGCATCTCTACACTGTCCATGAGTTTTGCCAGTTGTCATAGGCTAAAAAATAAGCAAATCTAAATCTTCATTAGGTGGATCACACCACAATAAGAAGGGTCGTTGACACTTAAAAACTTCTCATGGGCCTCAAGTTTTGGATGGAGCTAATATTTGTGTTTTCCGTCCATTCATATTTGCGTGACGTTGTTAATAGGTTGGATAAAAAATAAAAATTATGGGGGTATCATGCCCCGAAATTCAAATACAAAGTATGCACCCTCGAACCCATGTTCCGGCTCATGGCCCGCGCACTAAGGGCCTGTTTGGCCGGGTGAATCTTATGGGATTAGGAGGGATGACATGAATTTTAAGGTAATGATGGTGGTGTCAGTGGATTGGTTTAAGATCATGGAATTGATATATCCGGGGACAAGATCACTAGATCTGTTTGGCATGCCCTGCGTATCCCGAGATTTTACCTTCCAATCTGTCCAACCAAGGGATGAGATCAATTTCAAGGTAATGATGGTGATGTCAATGGATTGTTTTAAGATCCATGGGATTGCTTATATCATGGGATAAGTTCACCAGGTCTGTTTGGCTCGTCATGCATATCCCAGGATATTGCGATCTCATCCCTCCTAATATCGTCGGATCGGTCCGGCCAAACATGCACTAAGTGTACTTAATTCTTTCTTCATACAGTTGCTGGAGGCACAATTTAATGAATTCTAAGTTCACATCTAAATTTAACATCTATTCATCCACATTTGTGTTACATTCTTATAATTTCCATCATCATATATTCAAAATCACATCATTTAAACAAGAATCATCTGAGTCCACTTATTTAAAACTTCATTCAACAGAAAAAATTATAATTTTTTTTTTTTAAATAAATATCATTCACCATGATCAGATTTATAAGCAATGATAAATCACATTTAGGTACAAATATATACAATAAGGAAATCAAAATCCTAAATAATAAACATATAAATAATTCATTAATCCAGCATAACTAGTTCATCTTTCGCCAAAAATGGAAATTGGTCCTACGATTCATTTGAAAATCGGTTCTCATTTTTTAGCATTTGGTTTAGACTTTTTGTTTCATTCGTTTTTGTACAATTGTCAATCCACAACGTTAGTTGGCCAGGCTAGTGAGTAAACCCATCATTATTCATGCACGATATAATTAAAATAATATACACAAGTAAAGTAAAATGGTCAAGTATAAAAAATAGATATACAACGCACGATGAAATAATTCAGATTATCCCATTAATTTTGTTTCTACCATCTATTTACAGGCTAGTGATGAAATGATTCAGATTATCCCATCAATTTATACTTTGAAACACAGGCAAATTGGAGGAGTCCATAAATACCACTTCATTCATTAATTTCAGTTGCAAAAAGTAACCTGGGGTGTTGGTTAGAACATATACAGAAAAGGGTTGGTAGTATTTAGAAATATGCATACACGAGATGTTATTTGTGCTATATATAAAACAAAGGGTGGGTATATGCAAAAAACCCTTTCTTAGTCATACAATGAGAAACCTGTTTTAGATTAAAAAAGAAATAAAAGAAGAAGTTATCAGCTTCATTCAATACCATTTAGAACTAATGTTGTTGGGGGGCCTTGCACAAAACCTTAGGATCTAGCTCTCCAGAACAAACCAGAATTATGGGATAATAAAAGCAATGAAGTAAATCAAAACATCAATCACACAACACCAGAGATTTTTACGTGAAAAACCCTCAAAGAGGTAAAAATCACGGGACCTCGTCCAGATCAACAATCCACTATAAGGTAAAACGTTACAACCGGTCATAAGCACACACCGTTTGGATTAAACCTTCATGACTCATGCAGGAGCAGATAAACAGTAAGAGAAACAAAGAAGATGGAGAGATCTCACCGATTACGAGGATGTGAAAGCGCTAAGATTGGTAGATCACCTCTACGAGCATAGTCTCCCTTCCACAAGCTTCATCTCTCTCTCTCTCTCTCTCTCTCTCTCTCTCTCACAACCCTAAGCCCTTTAGTAAACCCTTGCAAAGTTTTAGAAAACCCTAGAATACCCTGGAATACACCCCAATCCCGGATACACCCCTTTATATAAGAATAGAAAGAGGTAGAATCCAAATAGGAAACAAAATCTGCAAAATCTGCATTTCTGCAATCGCATCTGCGGAACTTTTTGACTATATCGAAGGTCTCTCGATAACAGTGTCGATGTCATCTGAAAGTCGCTCGATGATATCGAGACAGGACCAAAATTGACCAGCAACCAGGGGTGAAAATTTCAACAATTATCGATGCCATCGAAGGTCTATCGATAACAACCTCGATACCATCTGAAAGTCACTCGATGATATCGACAGGACAAAAAAACAGTCCAGTGACAAGGATTGAAAAATCCTGTAATTATCGATGATATCGAAACCCATTCGATTTCATCAATTCCGGCAATGAAGAGAAAATCTCCATCAAATGCGTAGCTTTTTATCTGGCTTTTCTGCTTGTACGTATGTTGTTCCTTTATGTCTTGATTCAGTTTAGAAATGTAGGGTTAGGATTAAGAATCTAGGTGAAATTGGGGGTTTAGAGTTTTGACCTAAGAAGAATTTGCAATTTAAGGGGATGTTTAGATTCACTGGAACATAAATTGAGGAAAAGCCAATTTCCTGGCTGTTAGATGAGCTGATAGGGACAATGCAGTGTGTGTGAGTCATCTAGGGTTCAATCCCTGATGGTGTAAAAGCCGTTTATGTGGAAATGATGTTTTGGTTGTTTGTTTTACTAAATTTCTAGGAAACATCGTTGTTTCAATTTCTCTCATTTCTTGAAAAATGCTTCTTCTTTTTTTTTTTTTTTTTTGTTTGCTTGCCCATGGTAGTCATGTGTTCTACCACCCATCTTCTAAGCGCCCCACCGATGGAACCATCCATCTTCAAATGCCCCACATGTGCCAGAGTGATGTCCTCCATATTAAAGTGCCATTTGTTTGCTAATGGGCCACATACACAACATGTGCCACCATTCATCTTTTGCTATTACACATGTTAGTGTGCCACACACTACAATGTGCCATGTGTCATCCTCATCTTCAAATGCCACCATGTGTGCTAATGTGCCATATGTGCTAAGTGTCACATGGCCACCATCCATCTTTTACTACTTCACATGTGAGACATGTGCCTGTGTGCTACATGTGCAACATATGCCGTTGACTGCTTTCAAGTTCCCCACAAGTAGGACATCCATTCAAGTACCTAACATTTATCTCTTGTGCTAGAATCCATCTTAAAGCACCATGCATCTAGCAATATGCCACATGCAAGACACAACTTGCCATTCTTAAGCATTCCACTTGAGCCCCAAGTACCAACATAGCACAGGTGCAATGCATGCCACCATCCATTTTCAAGCAGTCCACAGAAGCCAATATGTCACAACTCACAAACCAACTTCAGGGCACACATGTCATTGTCTGTTTTCAAGCAAAGTTTGGTAAAATAGATTTGGAGATGAAGGAAATTTTTTCGAGGAAATCTTGTTGAAACAATTAACCAAAATGGCTTTTCCTCTCTTACCCTTTTCTAGAAATGGTATTTCCTAATGCTTTTTTTTTTTTTTTTTTTTTTTAAAGAAATGGTATTTCCTGAAAAATCTCATTTTCTTAAATTCTTTTTTTTTTTTTTCCTATGAAATCAAACAGGGCCCTAGATTAGGGTTTCTAGGTTTGGGAAATTGGGGGAGTTAGAAATTCTAAGATTTCGTGAATTTGTTGAAATGGTGATGTAGATGTAAGTTTTTGGATATGTTGTATAACTATTAAAGAAATCAAAATATAGTTGTATATATAATACTATGATATAAAATAAATAAAAGAATTACTCTTGGATTCTCTAGGCTTGCACCTATTTAGGTGCGACTAGGTGCTTGTGCATTCCAGGGGCACTTGTGTTATGCGAGTAGTGTTTTACTATCATGATTTTTCATCCACTGATCTGTTGAATGTAATAGCAAGCACCAATTGATGTTCTTGATCGGTATATCATGATTTTTTGAGCCATGAGCAGGGTATTATAGGGTTTGGAGCCTTTGGTTCAGCATTGGCCAGGAATTGCCCAGTTCCAAAGATCCAATTCTTTGATTAGTAGCTTACTAATGTATGGTTGGGAAGAAAATTTATAGCAAAGGTTCATTTTGGCAATAGGTCAGAACTATTACATTGTTCAAGCTAGGAAACTTGTAGAGCATGCATAATGCAGGGGCATTTTCACACCGGTCTCGAGTGGAGTTGTCTGTGGGATGCAGGGGCATACTCGGGGTGGGCGGCCCGTGTGATGCGGTACCTATGTGCTTTCAGGTCCATGAGAGGGGTTCGACCAAGGTCCTAACCTATGAGATGTGGAGTTTGGGCTATGGGGGGATTGATTCATCATATTCTAATAGTTCGAGCTTTTGGAGTAATTGGTTAATTGTCCTACATCAAAGTGGTATGCAGGGGCATACTCGGGGTGGGCGGCCCGTGTGAGGCAGGCAACTCATGTGAAGCAGGTCCGTGTGGGGTGGTACCTATGTGAGGTGGGTGGCTCATGTGAGGTGGTACCCATGAGAGGCGTTCGCCGAAAGTCCCAACCCATGAAATGTGGGGCCTAGGCTATGAGATAAAGGGGTTGACTCACCATGCTCTAACAGTTTAAGCTTTTAAAGCAAGTGATTAATTGTCCTCATCAATGCACAATCTACTCAGGGAATAGATCAGCACTCTAGATCACCAAGCCCTGGGCCCCACATGTATGAAACATTGTGACCATACATTTGCACAAGTTCAAGACCTTACATTTTCCCTTCAGTTTCACTCCCGTTTGGCAACCCCAGCCCCCCATTTGGGTTCCCAAGTTCTTCCGGACTAAAGAGAACAATGTGAAAAAATGCTGATGCTCTTTATAGTTGAATTATATAATATCTTCTCCTATTTATGTTGAGATTTATTAATGCACATTGCTATTGTATTTTTTCTTCTTCTTCTGAGGTATCTACTTGCTGAAATTGCATCACTGATGCGTAGCTCATGATGGGAAGTGTATCTTGTTGGACACCATGAATAAATCATAGAAGAGTGCCATGTTAAAGTCGTTGTGAGATGGACGTGGGACTTTAAAAAATTTGATAAAATGATACATTCGTGCGGGATCTGGGCCGTTCATCATCTAGGACTACAATTTAAAGACTGTTTTGCTTATCAAGAGGGCCGTGGACTGAAAATATTAAAGTGCCGACGGCCCATATTCAACTTGCTGAACTAAACTGGTCTGTAGCGTACTAACAATGAGACCAGATCTTGTACAGGTGTGATGTTTTGGATGGGGGTGGACTCAATCAGAGCTGTGACAGTGGGGTCCACCTTCTTGCAGTATGTTGTATATCCAAGCCGTCCATTCGTTTTTAGAGCTCATTCTGGGATGGAGGTCCAAATCTTAGGTGGACCACACCACAGGAAACAATGGTGATTGACCATTAAAAACTTCTTTTAGGCCACAAAAGTTTTGGATCAAGCTGATATTTGTATTTTCCCTTCATCCAGAATTATTTGTCCTTATCAACAGTTTGGATGGCAAATCAACAGGTTGGATGGCAAATCAATATCATGGTGGGTCCTAGGAAGGTTTCAACAGTCGACATTATTATAACTTGTTTCCTGTTTTGAGATCCAAAGGAGATTTGGATCTACTTCATTTTTGGGCGCATTTCTTCAAATGAGCTGTAAAAACGGATGGATGGTTCGGATATACAACACGGTACTGCATCAAGGTGGGCCACATGGTTACAACCTGACCGGGTCCCCAACTGATGAGTTTGCCTGTTTTGCAATGGACCACGAAAGCAAGTCCATGCGAGGGAACGCTCTTAACATTCTTCGTTTGTGGATGTGAATTTTCGAGGCGGTTCACACTAGTTGGGCCCAACAGACCAACGGTCGTGGTCGATGATCTGCAAGTTCACTCATATCTTAATGGGTGTATAGTTAGATATGATTGTCAGGATATGATTTTTCTAACGGTGTGATATTTACTTCATATGTCAATTTCACTCCTATATGCTGAGACAAACCTAACAAGGAAGAGACCAGAAGCTAGGTGAGGCCTTAAGTGATGCCATCCATCCATTCTTCCAACCGAAGTTAGACCATATATGGCCTTTTTGATGCAGATTCGAGACTTTGGTAGACTGCAAAGATACAAAACAATGTGAATTGAACGTCCACTGTTAAAACATACATACGGTGGTTAAGTTTAGAATCAACTTATATTTTTATATTTTTGGTTCATTAGTAAAAATGTACCCATGGATGGCACGTAAATATCATGGTAGACCCCACCTAGTTTCAATGGTAGTCATTTACCTATCTACTTTTTCTGTCATGGGGCCCACTTGAATTTTGAATGGACTTATTTTTGAGTCTATGTTTCAACGTGATGTAGCAAAACAGATGAAAGCATAACAGTAGGCTACTGCTGGCCTCTCATCATAAAATGTTCTTGCGAAAGACTCTGTAGGCTACATTATAAAAAAGATTGATGATAGAAATCTTATAATGATTTCAATGGACAGAGTAAATGTCACAAGAACTTATTTAAGAAATTATAATAAGAGATGAGAGAAATTTGTATCCGAACCCTACCAATGATGACATATGGCACAAAAAAGGAGGATAGATATCTCGTAAGGATTTCAATGGACATATAAGAGAAATCTGTGTCCGAGCCCCACCGATAATGATGTATTATACAAAAAAGAATGAGGATAGAAATCTCGTAAGGATTTAAATGGACAAAGTAAATGTCACGAGGACTTTGGTCAAAAATTATAATGAGATATAAGAGAAATGTATATGGGAGCCCTACCAATGATGAGGAATGGCTTAAAAAAAGAATGAGGGTAAAAATCTTAGTAGTATTTCAATAAACGGAGTAAATGTCACAAGGATTTATCCAAGAAATTATAATGGAAGATAAGAGAAATCTGTATCTGACTCCACCAATGATGACTTATTCAAGAAATTATAACGAGAGATAAGAGAATTCCGTATCCAAGGCCCACCAATAATAACGTGTGGCATGGAGTTGAGCCCGAATCCTTGAATGCCACTGTGACCTAACAACAACACCGCCCATGGTATTGGGAAGCGAATTGGCTGATGTACCACACACCAGCTATATAACTGCTGTAGGTATGTGTCGTGCGAAGTCGAGCACGGACGCTCATAGATCTGCAAGTTGTACAAACGGTTTAAAGGAGATCAAAGTTACATAGCCCGGCAGTAATGTATTTATTATATTTATACTGTTTATATATTTTTAGAGTTCATTTTAAAGCATAATCTAAAAAATGAATTATATCCGAAGATCATTTGGACCACACCACAAATAGCAAAAGGAGATAATGATTTACTCTGTTAAACCATTCATACGGCTCACCATAATGCTTATTTTTCATCCAACCTGTTCATAGGGTCACAAAGACTTGAATTAAGAGGAAAAACAAATTTCATATTCATCCGAAGTTTTAAAGACCCTAAAAAGGATTTCAATGGTAGATGTTCAATTCCCTACTGCTTTTGCAGTGTGGCCCACTTGATAGTTATATCTATCTTATTTTTCATTACAATACTTAAGACGAGCTCGCAAAATGGATGGACGGTTTTGATATATCAGATACCTCGTGATTAGACCCACAGAACTTGCTGTCCATACAGCAGCTATATATACACTAGCGTATCCGCTTCTGCGAAGACTAGTGCTGGCTCTCCTCGAGCTTCGAGTTGTACGAACGGATCAAAGTATATCAAAGTTATACTGTTCATTCATTTTTCTATTCTAGGTTATTTTAAAGTACTGTGCAAAAAATAATCACAACCAAAGATCTACTAGACCACACAACAAATAGCAGTGGATATAATGATTTTCACCGTTAAAATTTTTATGGGGCCCACCACAACGTTTATTTTCCATCCAATATGTTCTTAAGGTCACAAAGATCCGGATAAAATGAAAAAATAAATTTTATATTGATCCAAAACTTCCGTGAACTCCAAAAGGATTTCAATCACAGACGTTCAATACCTACTGCTTTTTGCAGTCTTGTCCACTTGATTGTTAGATTTGTGTTATTTTCATCTCAAACCTTACTTTGAGCTCACAAAATGGATGGGCAGATTGGATATAATAAATACTTCATGATGAGATCCATAAAACTTCAATACATCACCTGTATAGCTGCGTGGTAAACTACCGAATCCTCTTCCATGGGATTGTATCTACCCCCGCCTGTCCGTATCTTCGAACGGTCATTTCTGTGGGCGTGCCCACCGTAATGTATCTGTACATCCAAGCTGTTTATCTCTTTTTTCAAAGTATCCAGAGACATGAACACAAAAATTAGGCAGATCCGACGCTCAAATGGACCACACCAAAAATAAGCTCGGTTGCATTAAAATGAGAAAAGCATTAAATGTCAGTTGCATTAAATTCAAGAGTCATTGTAGTGTCGTATAGTTGACCATTGGATCTGCCTCATTTTTGTTGTGATGCCTTAAAGTAATTTGAGAAAAGGAATAAAAGGTTTGGATGTACATACACATCAAGGTGGGCCTGTGCACAGAATTGCCTGTACAAAGCTAGGACGGGTGGAGGGGCCACAGATTGCGTCCTCCTCTCGCCCAGATGGTAATCTGTCTAGGCAGGGCTCGGCCGACTATGATGTGAGTGTTTTATCCACATATGAGATAAAAAATAAGGCAGCTCCGGAGATTAAGTGGACCACAATGTGTGGATTGAACTTCCACCATCAAAAACTTCTTAGGAGCTGGAGAAGTTTCAGATCAAGTTGATATTTATTTTTTCACTTCATCCACGTCTACATGACCTTATTAATAGGTTGGATAGTAAAAAAACATCACGGTGGCCCTTAGAAAGGTTTCAACAGTGGGTGTTATTATCACTGCAACTTCATTTGAGGTGGTCCACTGGAGTTGTATATATGCTTAAATTTTTTATATCATACGTTAAAATGATCCTAGAAAAGGGATGAACGGTGTGGATAAAACACTTACTTCTCGATGGGCTCCATAAAGCCCTGCCCGGATGGATTACCGTCCGAGCGAGGGTAGGAAGCAATCCGTGTCCTGGGTAGAGGTAGTACGCAATCCACGTCCGTAACTTAGCTGCTCTGCTGGACAGCGGGGTAGGTGAGACCCTGGCCTCACCTATGGAGCTACATCCATTACCGTTGGGTTACCGTGTACCTTGATGTATGTATTATGTATCCATACCGTCCATTCATTTTTTCCATATTATTTTAGGGAATTATCTCAAAAATGAAATCAATCCTATTATCAAGTGAATTATCCTATAAGAAACGGTGTTAATTGAATATGAATGGGCCATAAAAGTCCTAGATGAAGCTTATATTTTCTTTTTTCCCTTCATCCACACATAGTGCCCTTATTAATATATTGGAAGGTAAATAAACACTACAGAAACATTAAGGTGAGCCTTGAGAAGTTTTTAATGGTAGGATAGTCAATCACCACTGTTTATTATGATATGGTCCCGTAGACATTGAAAATTGGCACCCACACTGATTTGTATGTTATGTTTTTGATGGTGGGGGTGATTAGGCTGATTTGTGGATGTCGGAGTCGCCACTAGCCAATTAATCTTAAAATCCCGCAGTCGGCTAGAACCCGCAAAATATGTAAGGTTAGAGAAATCCGAATACTCTCCTACATTAGATTGACTCCTGGTCTGCGATCTGGGATTCCTTGTAAAGGACCTCGGTTACAAAGAGGGAAAGGGTTAGGCACCTTCTCTGCCAATACAAATGTACGGTCTCTACTTAGTGTGGTAAAATAATTTCAAGGGATGATGGATACTAGGGTCGAGATGAGACTAGGCATACACGCGGATTTCTGATGTGGCAGGTTCCGAGATTTTGGCAAGCCAAAGAGCATACGTCCAATGACGTGCTTAGAAGGCAGATGTAATAATGCTGATGCAAAAAGGTGAGAAAAAAAAACTACATCACCAAGAATTTCTGATGTGACAGGATCCGATGTACGACAAGTCACAGAGTATACATTTACTAAAGATCTAGAAAAGCAGAGAGGTTTAGAAGGGAGTAAATGTTATGATGAATGCTTGCATGTAGAATAGATCTTTGGCTTGATCTTAAGTAGGCTAAGACATGAACTGGACCATGATTTCACTGGGTTAGGTTCGAGGTTGGGATGGTTGGGAAAGTAGAGAGTGGGCTAAGGGGATAGCTAAAAAATCTGGACTTGAAGGCTTGGGAGCACCTCCTCACCCTCACTCTCTTCCTCTCTCTCTCCCCCTCCTTCTTCTTCTCACTTAAGCTTGGAAGTGAAGAATTGTTGTTGAAATGAGAGGAGGAGAGGGCTATTTATAGCCTTCTCGCATGGTCTTTTGGTAATTCTTGGTTCTAGGAGGGCTAAATGCTGACATGGCGAGGGGTGATTGGTTGGAGGGAGAGAGATGCCACGTGGCATGCTCTTATTGGCTAAGGGGTTTGGTAAAACGGTAAATAAGCTTGGGTAGGGGGGTAATTTTCTGAAAGAGTTAACTTTCGGACGCTGGGGCGGCTGTCCCCAGTTGTCCACACGCGAGCCCCGAGCGGCGGTACTTCGAGTATTGCCGGCTATAGTTAGATTACCGCTCAGGCCGCGCTCGGGTCGGGCTCGAGCATGTGGGCTTTGCTTGATGTGCTGGTTCGATCAGTGGCTTCCTTTTTAGGGTTTTATGGCTTAGCTAGGTGGGCTTAGGCTTGGGTAACGGGTTTTAGTCAAGGTATAAGGTATATGTGAGGGTTGTGTGTGGATTGAATAGTTTGGATCAAGGTTTTGGGTCTCGGTTTGGAAGTTTTGAGATTTTTGGGTCAGGGTTAGGTTTAGGCTAGGATTAAAGTTTGGTTTAAGATTTGATCATGGTTCGTGGATTGTCTTAGCCTTCTCGAGATGTTAGCCTAGGTGGGGTGTCTACAGATGCCCCTCTTTGACCGAGGTTATGAGCAACCGAAGGTCAAAGCGAGTGGACACCCCACCCTTCTGGTAAGAAAAAAGGGAGTGATTCGAATCTGTTGCTTGCTATTGTATCATTGTCAATTAACTGTTTGAAAAAGAGATGACTTGCACATATCATGAGGGTTGAGGAAAATATTGTGATTGTCCCCTGCGCATTTATCATGGTTTTACGGGTCACTAATCACAACCCTTTCACGTCCGATTGTTTAATAGCATTGGAGGGTAAGTTTGAAAAGTAAGGGCCTTTGTGCATTCGTCGCGACTTTACAAGGATTTTTGTATTGTTTGTCTGTTGTTCCTTTGCTACATAATCACCTTAGGAGTATTCGGTCTGTTTGATTGTCAAAGTGGTTAGCTGCCCTACACGTTGGTGCAACCTTACCGGGAACTCACTACGCCGACTTGGACTCAATTAAATTTTCTGAACATCCCGGACTAGGTGTGTGCAGATAATCCTTTGTCATGCAGTCTGCTGATTCTGATAATTTGGTTACAATGGATTGTTGTCACTTCGAGTTTGATTATTCTTTTTAGAAATAGATCCACTCATTTCTACTAGCTTTTGTGCAATTGTCCAGATATAGAGATCGGGTTAATCGTACATGTATCATGTACGGATTCGATCATCCTCCGAGGAAACTGGGAGAGATCGAATCTTATTTAGCTGTTTGCCTTGACCGTAACTAGAGAATATGGAAGATTCTTCAGTGTAATGTGTGTCGCGTGCATTTTTCTGAAAATTTTTGTTTGAAAATTATCCTCTTTAGAGCAAGACTCCTTAAGGGATTTTATTTGATTTTTTCTTGAAAAATATATGTTCGATCTTGCGGGAGGGCGTCGTCGTCCGATTTTTATTTACAAAAAAGTCAAATGGCCTCTACTAATAACTTAATAGGGCTGATGGTTTAGAAGAGTTATTCATTTTTTGAGGTTATACTCCTTGGGAATTTTATTTTTATTTTTACTTTTTTCTCCCCTTTTTTTTGACAATTATTGGCTTTTTTTTTTTTTACAATTTTTTGGCAATTCTTTAAGGCATGCTTTATAGAAATTCTCAATTTCTCGCGAGAAATCGAACCTATCACGAGACTTTGTGAAGAATCTTTTATTATATATGTTTTGTTATATATGTGTGTGTGTGTGCGCGCGCGCGCGCGTGTGTGTGTATTTTATTTTTTATTTTTATTTTTCTCAGTTTTTATCCAATGGTCCAAAGGGAGGACCGATCAACACAAATTGCCATGGGGGGACAGCACGCTGTCCTATGCAAGAGGCAGTCGATGGTGGCAGTCGGACTGCCGCTAGCAGTTGTCCGGCTGCCGCCGGTCCATCAAATGGACCACTGGTCTGAATGGTGGGCTGGTCTGAACGATGGCCTCCTCTCCCTTATTTGAAAATGACTCATGGACGTCCATGGACTCCATTGTGGTCCTTGGAAGGTTTTTGGAGGAGTTTTTCTTAAATTTTGGCTTATTTTCCTCTTGTCTTCCCCCTTTTTCAGGTGATTTGATCATTCAGTTGAGGAGTTTTGTCTGGATCACCATTTTTCATTGTTTGGAGGAGTTTTTGATGGGCTTAGATCTTCTCTTAGATTTTGGGAGGGCCATGATCAGGACCATTGTCTTGACTTAATCTTAACCGTTGGATCTGGCTGGATTTTGTATTTTGGGCCAAGTCATTGGCTGGATTTTGTTTTTCTCTTCTTTTTTTTCTTGTGTTTTGATGGAGTGGGGTGTGATAAGAAAGGGGCCCCACCCTATTATTTGGATTTTTTTTGGATGATTTGGACCGTTGGATGGACGATCTGGGGGCCGCTTGAGTGTATGGATGGTGTAGACTTTGTTGGTTGGCCATTTTGTGGATGATGGACAGCTGGGATTTTCCAAGTAGGCCCCACATCATGATCTTAATGTGTCCAGATGCATTTATTTAAAGGTGGACTTGATGTTATGGTGTGGATAAGGATTTTTTTTGAAAATGGGCCTTGAGAGGGGCCTGGGCATGGTCTTGGAATGGGCTTTGAAAATGGGCTTTTTAAAATGGGTCTTGAGGTGGGCCTTGGAAATGGGCCTTTGAATGGGCTTTTTTGAAATGGGCCTTGAAGTGGGCCTTAAAAATGGGCTTTTTGAAATAGGCCTTGAGATGGCCCTTAAGATTGGAGCCCATTGCTTTTCATGGTGAGAATGATACTTACCTGTGGGCCTTTATTTGTGCAATATGCCACGTCGGGGTAGGAATGAGGCTGGTCCATCTCGCCAGTCAACTGATCCGTGCTATGTGCCGCGAGAGGGCTAACACCTATTTGACATAGCCCAGGAGGGCGGCGTGCCTGTGATCTTGAGAGGGCAAGGGGTCAGGAATCATTGGCCTGACTGGTTCCATGATCCTCAGCCACTGTTCTTTGAGGTCTTGAAGCGTACTCCATTTGCTCACCTATTTCAGGTTCGTCTAAGCAAGACGAACATGTCCCTCTTATCTGCTTTGGCTGAGCGATGACACCCTGAGACTCACATCTTCCAGCTGCCTTTTGGGGAGTGGGGCATTACTCCCTATGACATATATATGTAGCTGGGACTGTAATATGATGAGGGATCTGTCCCTTTTAAGGATGACCTTCCGGTGCCTTCTGAGGATGATTGGATGGAATTATTCGGGATGATGCTAGATGCCCAGATTTTTTCGGTCATCGATTTAAGCTGCTCTGGCTATCTTCGAATTTTGCTCGACGCATCCCTTAGACTGAAGCCACGGCCATGATGAAGGCTCGAGCCTTGATTTTGTATACTATGGGAGCGATGATTTTCTGCCATGGGAATGAGCTTGTGAGTTCCTGTCTACTGTCGCTTTTGCAAACATCACCTTTCCCACGCTGTACAACTAGAATGTGGCCCTCTTGGCCCATTTGTACCAAGGGTTGGACAAGGCCAGCCGCTATATCAGTCGATCCTTGACTGGCTTTTACTTAGTCATTGAGGTACCCTCTTGATATCTGTTTCCGCCATATTTTCCCTGCGGACGACCTGGTGCGCCCTTTTCTAATCATGGTTTCACACAGGTCTACTTTTTCGATCATTTTCCCCATCTGGCTCCCACCTTGATCAATCATTTGCCTCCCTTTCCTCTCATGATGCTGTGGTATAAGGATAACCACAGCCGCACACGCTTATTTTCTGATCTTGCCTGGAGGTCGAATATCGATGCCCTTGTTCCTAATTATGTGAGTGATTGTCTCTCCCTGTATTGCTCATGTATTGCTTTCTGCTTATCTGTTGATCCTTAACTTCTCTCCCCTTTTACAGTTCCACACTAGGCCGTATCTCTAGTTGAATGCGGCGCTTACTTTAGGAGCTCAGGAGGCTTTTCAGGCCTCACGACGACGTCGCATTCTGGAGGACCCTCGAGTGACGAAGTGGTACCTTGGAGAGAGGCTCTTTTGGCAGTTGACCAGTAGCCCATTGGTCCCACTCAGTTCATTGTCCGGTCCATTTGATTGGAGATTTGAGCCTTAAAGGGAGTTGACCGTTACTGTGGAAGGTTTTAAGGCCAATGCTTTTATTAACCTGGATAGAGAGTACAGATCCTGGTGTGAGCAGTATGACATTGGTCCGATTTTGCAGTTTGGCTATGCTCCTGGTGGCGGCGCATGTTTTGCTGGAGGAGGGATCTTATGGCCCCATTTTCGTCACAAGGATACGGACGCTTATCTCCTGGATGACGATTAGTTCCATCGTTTCATATGATCATGTATCATTAATCGTGTAATTTTCCTTTTATATGAAACTTTAGCTGTTTGGTGTTGCTTCATTAGGTTGTTTTCCACTCATCATTTGGATGTTCGTTCCTTGGTCCTGGCCTTCTGAAATGGACCTTGCCTAGATCTCGCCCAAAACTGGGCCAGGGCGGTAGTCGAACTACTGCCCACTGACTTTTTCCCGTTTTTCTTGCTCTGTCAGGCATTGCAGTGGTTCAGTGATGACAATTCCTGCAATGGTACTTCTAGTGCTGCTACCGGCAATCCAATTACCGCCTTCGTCCATATTTTCTTCCTGCAAGTCCCCTTTCTTCCCTGTTCATTCTCTTTGTCCCTATTCTGTTTATTCCTTCTTGCTTCAGGCCGTCTGATTCCCATCTTTTGTCTTTTCGTCTCTTCCTTTTGTTCTTTTCTCCTCTTATCCTTTCTTTCTTTTGGATTGATTATGGCCAGCCATGATGAGAGGGTTGATGGATCCTTGAATAGTGGGGAGGTTGGTGGGCCCATAAATGGTGGAGAGGACCCATTTAGGGAGGCATTGATGGAGGTTGGTGGTCTCATAAATGATGGAGAAGTTAGTGGATCTATAAATGGTGGAGAAGATCCATTTATGGATGGACTGATGGAGGTAGATGGAGGAGTAATGGGCCCATTTAAAGAGGTGAATGCTATTTACAGCTTCAATTTTTCTTCCATCAATAGAGGATATGAGGTTGGGTTGGATGGTGAGGATGGTGCGATGATGGCGACCGATGGCTTGATTGGTGGAGGGATGGCTATGGGTGGTGTGGATGGTAGCATGGTGATGATCGATGGTGTGGATGCGATGAGTCAGGCTCGGATGGGCGGCAGGTCCTATCTTGATGGTTTGGATCGGATAGGTGATGGACTTCTTGTGGATGGCCTAGGTTGGATCTTTGGCACGAATTTCAAGGCTGTGATGGGACAGTTAGCTTCTGTCGAGGTTTAGGATATAGATCCTGTCAGCTACTAGGATGCTCTGGGTGCTGCAGCTCCTAGGGCTTGTTCATTTCAGACTGCTCCTGATGTAGCAGTCGAGATCTGCTCGGGCTCGCCTGTCGCAGCTTTTCAGGACACTTTGCAGGGTACGATGGCCGAGTCTGGCTTCTTCCGTCATCATGAGATTGGCCTATTGGATGAGAGCATGCCTATTTTTAATGATTCTCTTGTGGATCCTGGATTCTTGATTGTTGAGGGTGTACCTATCCGGACTTATTGTTTACAGTCGTGCAGCACCTGTTCTGAGCGACTGCATATCTGGATCGAGAGCTTGACCGAGTCCGAGATCTTTAAGTTGAGTTCTTTGGACTTTCGAGAGGTTCTTCACTTTCACCGGGTTCTCCTAGATTGACGACTGTTGACCCCGGTGTTGTATGATTGGGTTTCATCTCTGAATCTATTTTCCTTTAACGATCTAGAGCTGAGCCCCTCACTGGAGGAGTTTGCGCGCTTGTCTGGTCTTCCTCTCACCCGAGAGCCTTATGTTCCCTCGTCCGAGCCGGTTTGTCCTATTGATCTGATCTCCTAGTTCAGATTTCTTATGGCTTTTCCTAATACAGAGGGCGGGGCTGGTGAACTTTCGCTTGAGGTCCTGTATGATCTCTTCTCCATTGCCCGTGGGGGTCCTAGGTCAGACCGCCAGCTTTAGTGCTTGAATGCACTGATATTCTGTGTTTTAACTGAGCTGCTTTTCTTAGGATGGAGACAGTCATCTCTGGCGGCTTTGCTGGATGTATTCCGCCGTGTCTTGCATCGCAAGAGCATCATATCTGTGGTGTTGGTAGAGCTATTTTTGGGGCTGACCAAGTGCTCACTTGGACATAATCGTATCCTCCTTGGCTGTTGCTCGTTCCTTCAAGTACTCTTTGCTCTGTTCCTTTCTTTTACCTTATTTTCTATTTGCAACTTGAGCTTGACTTATGTTTTCAGGTGTGGTTATGGGAACACCTTTATATGACCCCTGTGCTTGTGTGGCCTGATTCCCGCCGTGATGATGTGTTGTCTTTGTTGCTTGATGGCCTTCCTCTTAATGCTGAGGCTACTGAGTCGTTGTATCGTTGCATGCTCTCTCAGTTACGGGGGTGGGAGATTAGCTGGGAGGCTCCCTAGCTCTGTTGCTAACCTTTGATTTGTGGCGCTGCTCGTACTCCTCTACTGCTATTAGGACTTCGGGGGTACTGTTCTTACCATCCTGTACGTTTCCTCCTACAGTTCGACTTTTGGTAGGATATTCCAGACTTTTCTTTCTTTGAATTTGGGCATGCCCTTCTTCCTTCTGATTTGATGGCCTTGTATAGGTGAGTCTGGATTTCCTGGTAGAATTCCTTAAATGCGACGGCTCTAGATCTTGAGTCTTGGGCTCCCCATTTGGGCACAGTGCCATATCAGCGATGGGTGGCAGAGTAGTCACTTTATCGTCAGGTTTTGGGCTGACATTTGGCAGATGAGGCTGCTGATCAGGACATGGTGGGAGATATTGCTTCATACTCTTCATGTGTTGTCGACTTGTTCGAGGCCTTTGAGGAGCGACCCTTCATTGCTCCTTCCTTCTTACTTATCACACATGGTCATCTGATCTTTGAAATTACTGTCCTCCGCCATGCATGTGAAGACATGGACCGTTGGCTGGCAGTGGGGGTACGGTATGATGAGAGCATGTTCGCGGTGCATCGCCTGGATAGGGATGAGGCCTTCTACCTGCGCATGGAGATAGAGAGGCTCAGGTAGAAATTATCGATGTACGAGAGATAAGCGTTTACCTGTGACCCCTGTTTTGATCGACTGCTTATTTTGTATGCATGTAAGGTTTTGTTTTGAGACAAAAAGGAAAGAAAAGCAGTTTCCTTGTAAGAAAGACTTTAAGGGAATGAAAGGTTTTTTTTTGTGCCAAATTTGCCAATGTTCACTTATTTTTGGATTTGTGCTTTGAATGATTGGAATCAGAATCTTAGGCTCAGCCCACGTTATGCGCAATAGTCTAGATGGTGTCCTTAGGGTCTTGGTTCCCTGAGAGGGTGTCTGGGATCGCATTCCATGGATTTGAGCAGAGTTCGATAGAGCGCTTATCTGAAGTTGATATTTCCTTGTATCTCATTGTGGTGCTTGCTACCTCGGCTTCTTTTGTACCTACACTTTTATTATTTTTTATTCTTTTTTTATTTATTTATTTCCTGCCATTTTTTCCTGTAGTGCCCTTTCAGGTTTTCATTACGTTTGGCGTTTCCTGTCATTTTTGCCCATTGCGTCCTTTTGGATTTTCACTATGTCCTGAATTTTTTATCTTGTCTGCCCCTTGGTAGCTGTGCTGTTTTTACCCTCAGTGCCTTTTCAGATTTTCACCGAGCCCGCTACATGCCCGCTGTTTTTACTTGAGGCGCCCTTTCAGGTTTTCACCTCGCCCTTTTTACTTAGACATGCCTTTTCTTTCTTTCTTTTTTTTTGGAATGCTGGAAGAGACGGAGAGGTTTCCTTCATAGCCGGCCAACTGGTTACCTTCCTGTCTTTGTCTTTGGGTACAATCGCAAGCTGCCTTTGGTGGGGTTGTGTGAAGGTTTGGGGATGGATTTGTTTTATTCTTTTCTTGGGTTTTCCTCTTGGAGATTTCCTATCTTTTTCTCTTTTTTTTTTTTTGTTTCTTTTTGCTTTTGTTTTCTCTTCTTCTTCTTTTTTTCTTTTTGCAGGAGAAGTGACGAGTGTTCTTAATGGGAGATGGCGGATACTCTTCTTTTGTTTGTTTTTGGGTGGGAAAGTAATGGATACAGCTTTGCGATGATAATCATTGACAAGGTTAGGTATGTTTACCCGTGATAGATTTTCACGTTATCGACGTCGATGGACTCGGGAAGATCCCCTCCTCTCAGACTAATGAGCCGAAGAGCCCCTCCTAGGAGTACTTCCTGAATGATCAGTGGTCCGTCCTACGAGGGTTTGAACTTTTCTCTGGGATCTGGTAAGTGAGGCGGTAGGATGAGCTTCATGACCATGTTGCAGACTTTGAAACTTCTCTTGCGGATCCTCTTGTTGTAGGCTCGGGCGATCCTTCTTTGATAACATTGGGAGTGGCTTAGTGCCCGCATGCGCTTTTCATCTATTAGATGCAGTTGGTCGTACCTTACTTATTGTCATTCGCCTTCCTCGACTTAGCTTTCTAGCAATATCCGAAGTGATGGGATTTCGATTTCGACTGATAGTACCGCCTCAATTCCGTATGTAAGCTCATATGGAGTTGTGCCTGTAGAAGACCGTACAGATGTTCGCTAGGCCTAGAGTGCGTAAGGAAGCATTTCTGACCAATCATGATATGTCTCCACCATCTTCTCCAGTATGCGGATGATAGTTTTGTTTGCAGCCTCAACCCTACCGTTCATTTGAGGGCGGCAGGGGCTCGACCGATGGTGTTGAATCTTGAACTTGTCGAGAAAATTGCCCATCCTTTTATTGAAGAACGGATTTTCGTTGTTAGTGATGATGGCCTGAGGGACCTCATAATGGCTAATGATGTTATTTTTCATAAACTTGACCACATGAGATGCTACGATGGTGGTGCAGGAGGCTGCCTCTATCCACTTGGTGAAGTAATCTACCGCTACTAGGATGTATTCGTACCCATTTGAAGCTTTGGGGCTGATCTTGCCAATGATGTCTAACCCCCATACAGAGAAGGGCCATGGTGCTGTCAAGCTGTAGACTTCGGAAGTGGGGGTATGTATTTGGTTTGCATGCTCTTAACACTTGAAACACTTCCTGACGTGCTTACAGCAATCTCTCTCCATCGTAAGCCAATAATAGCCGAGTCGTATGATCTTTTTCGCCATCATATGTCCATTCATGTGTAGGCTGCATAGTCCTTCATGGATTTCTGACATGATCTGTGTTGCTTCTGTCTCATCCACATAGTGGAGAAGGACTTAGTTGAAAGATCGCTTGTAGAGAATGCCCCTAGTTATCACAAACTGTGTTGGTAGGCATTGGATAGTGCATCAATCAGCTGGTGTTGCCCTTTTTGGGTACTTATATTCGAGGTATTCCTTGATGTCTGTGTGTAAAACCCGTATCCTAGACCGTACCATTTCGTAGGCTTCCACGGTCTTCCCGATTGAATTTCGACAACCTTTGACCCTTAACTAGTATTTGCGCGCAACCCTGAGTCACACGCCCTCAACCTGAGCTGACTCAACCTGAGACTTTTACCCTAGCAACTGCACCATCGCGGTGGTTTCGATGTTGCATCTCGCGTGCCGAGACGATACCCAGGCTAGGAGACATAGACCCGCGTTCAGTTCAAGGAAAATGTTGCGCATTGTAAAACTCAAGAGAATTCTACGACTTGTCACATCAATCAATCCATCATGTCAAGTACACATCGCCTTTCACCCATTCCCAAGCAACCCCAAAATAAAAAAAAGTTCTTACACAAGTCCATACTTTTCTTATACCAAGCAACTCCAAAGTCAAAAGTTTCTTACACACCCATCGCTCACCACATCCATCACCCATCTCTCTCTCTTTACAACCCTCTCTCTTATTTCTCAACTCACTTTCCCGAGCAAGCAAGAAAATCCCATGTCCAAGCTCTTTCTCTTCTCCATGAGAACTTTGTGTGTGGCCCACTTCCTACCCTCTCATCTCTCATCTCAACCATCCAAACTTCATCTCCTCCGTTAGAATCGAAGCTAAGGAGCAAAGGAAGCCAAGGGAGCAAGAAGAAGATGGTGGGTGATCTTGGATCTCCACTTCTTTATTTTTCTTTGTGATGTAGGGGCCCACTTATGGTAGGACACACCTTGATGTAAGCTTTGTATCAAAAAGGGGCCCATAGTGGCAGGGCCCCTCCATCCTCTCCAATCTCTCTCTCTCTCTCTCTCTCTCTCTCTCTCTCTCTCTCATGTATTGTGGACCCCACTATGATGTATGATCCACGTCGTCCCATCTATAGGGCCCACCTTGCTGACCATCTTTGGGTGGGCCTAGATGTAGGAGAAACCCAAATATTAGAATGAACACATCAGGTGGGCCACGACCGTGTGGGACCCGCCATGATGCCTGTGTTCTATCCACACTGTCCAGCATCCCTTGACGCTGGATGTTTGCTAACTGTGAAGTGTGGACTAGCGTGGGTGTGCTGACAGTGGGTGTGCTAAAAGTGGAGGTGTGCATTGACAGTGGGTGTTCTAGCATGGGAAGTGTGGACTGACATGGGGTCCATGGGACCCATCCACACCGTCCATCCTTTTAGATGGGCCACGCCATGGTGTATGTGCTTTATCCAAACCATCCACCACCCTTGGACGGAGGGACCCACGTCCGTGTGGGGCCCTCCTTGGTGCATGTGCACACCCAGCTCCATAGCTCACATGGTAGGCTGAGTAAAAGATACCTCATTTCAACACTGAGGTCTTGGTACAATTCCCTAGTGTGGGTGGCTATCAGTGAAGTGTGAACAGACTATAGGGTCCGTAGGACCCATCCACGCCTTCTATTCGTTTAAGATGACCCCACTGTGATGCATGTATTGTGTCCACCGTCCATCTGACGGTGGGACACACCCCATGTGTGGGGCTCTCCTTGATGTATGTGACTGTCCAGGCCACGGCTTGGACGTTGCATTTATATAATATATATATTATTATATTATATAATTATATATTATATGTATGGATGAGGGTGGGCCCTACGCAGGACCAACCTCTCCCTTTAATGCCTAAAAGCTGCACAGTAGCAGCTATTATAATATATATATATATATATATATATATATATATATATATATATATATATATATATATATATATATATATATATATATATATATATTAATTATATTATATTATATGTTGTATGTATATATAACGGTGGGCCCTACATGGGACCCACCTCTGCCTCTTTTAGGTAGCAGCAGCTGCCTTATTGCTGCTGTTTATGGCAGTAAGTGGACCCCACCACCAGCTGTTGTACACAACAAGTTTCGTGAGTCCTATCTGTTCCATCCATGTCGTCTATCTATGGGACCCACCATGATGCATGTGTTGCATCCATACCGCCTAACCATTTATGAGATCATTTTATGGCATGGGAGAATGAGTGAATTAGATCTAAAGTTCAAGTGGACCCCACCATTTAAATAGTGGACCGTGACATCCACCGTTCAACTTCTAAGGGCAGCAGTAGTTTTCAATTTAGTTGATATTTATTTTTATTTCATCTATCTTTATGTTAACTTGTGAATAGGTCGGATCTCAAAAATATATAAGGGTGGGCTCGATTTGATATACCTGAGGTCCATTTGACTAAGCCCATTTGAGTTGGACCAATGGATTCGACCCATTCGACTTGGCCCATATGATTAGGCCCATCTTGATGTAGTTATGGCCCATCCGTTGAGGCCCACCTTGATATATATGAAGCTCATGTTATGAGGCCCATTTAATGTAATTAAGGCCCATGGGTCGAGGCCCAATAGGATGTACATAGGTCCATTACAATGTGTAACCCTACCATGGTTTGAGTAATGATGTTTATGGTGACAGTGCCTTGGGAGCAATGATGGTTTAACGTCCACATTGTAAGAATAATGTTGGTTAAATGTCTGCATTATACTTCTCCTATGGGCCCATTGTTAGGCCCATACTTGTAGGCCGCCTAGGTCCATCTACGTGATGAACATAATCCATCACTATATAACATGTTTAGTATGGTTCTATAATCACAATCATATGCATCATATGTATGCTTAATATGCGAAGTGACTGATCATAGCATGTCTTCGGGTGGATTGTTTATGGGCTCCCAGATAAGTACTATTGCCCTACATGAGCGCACGATACACGTAAGACAGTTGCATGACTGGATAGTATGATTCATGCATTTCGCATTGTGTAACATGGTTACTGTACGCCTTAGCGACATCAAGGCTATAGCCTCTGTAGGCGTATCGTGGTTGGCAGGATTGGATATCGAAAATCTTGTTCTACATGGGGTGTCATAAATATCCCTGGATGAAAGTTCCTAAACCCTTATGATACCATGAGGTTGCTCCAATGTCTAGACCGAGTGGGTGCATGATCACCGAGTGCTGATTACTAGAAGGTCGTGCTTTCTACTGTGTCGTGGTCAGTTGGAAAGGGGTGCGGCCTTACCCGCTCGAGAGGAGGGGCCAAAGCTAGGCTGAGTTTGACCGGCTCAAGAAATGGGTCCGCTATCCAAGTGCCGAGCCCGATATTCGCAGACGAATAATGAGGTCTCTTCCACTTTCCTTATTACATGCAATGAGGCGACAATCTAGTTTGAAGTGTACTAGACACCGGTTATATTCCAGATTTGAGTTGTATTGATATATGGACTTAGATGAGGATTCGTATGCTTGAGTTGCATCTCACATCGCATGGACTTGGTATGGCCGACATCATTCATGCCTTGTATCGCATAGCCTTGGTACGGCTAATGGTATTCATAGATTCATCAGCATATTCCACATTACTTTGATACTGTATAATTATATTACTACTTTGTGCACACACTTTCACCACCCTCTAAGCTTTTCATAAGCTTATGCATGACCGTTGCATGCAGGTGACGTTGGACCACAGCAGCGCTGAGGTAGGAGCGCTTAGCAGATCATCTTGGAGGTTTTTATTCATCATCATTGCGTTTTCTGTTATGCTGATTGTACTTATAAAGTTTTTGATCATAGTGAAAATGTGATGGAGTTTTTGGTTGTTATTTGTAGGTTATGTCTTTGGTTATGCTTATTATGAATCAAACTGACGTTGAAAATTCTTCTCGTAGCATCCTAGGATCGGAACCTGGCGAATGGGCACTGGGAGCCGAGAATGTGGTATTATGGAGGCTGTCGGCGCCGGATTCGACGATAAAAAATTTTGTGAGCCTGGTTTTCGAGTTTGGGGCGTGACACTGTGTACCACAGCTGATCATTTGAGGGAGCTTCAGCTTCGTCGATTTGAAGACAATGCGGGCTCCTTCTAGGGTTCGACGGTGAGTTTCCATTCAGTAACTCCTTTTGGGATCTCGAGCATTGAGGCAAGAGTAGCCAGAGCGTCTACAAATTAGTTCTTGACTCGGGGCATGTAAGAGAATGTGAACTCATCGAATTCTTCAACTAAAATTTTCAAGTAGATGTGATATGAGATCAGCTTTTCATATTTGGTCTTCCAATCGCCATTTATCTGATTAATGATGAGTTGTGAGTCTTCGAAGACTCGTAATTTTTTTACATTGAGGATTATGGCCTCTTAGGCCAGCAATGCAGGCCTCATACTCAACTATGTTGTTAGTGCATTGGAATGCCAGGCTCTTGGATATAGGAATTGGGATATCCTCAGGAGAGTAGAGTATGGTGCCTGCTCCACTCCCTTTTGAGTTTGCGGCTCCGTTAAAAAAGTATGTCCACTCTCCTTGTTTTCTGTCTTCTTCTTCCTCGATCTGGAAGATATCTTCATCAGGGAAGAAGGTCTTCAATGATTAGTAATCATGCAGAAAGTTTGCTATTAAGTGATCAGCCAATGCTTACCCCTTGATTACTTTCTAAGTGACATATGTGATGTCAAATTCTGAAAGTAGTAATTGTCATTTTGCGATCCTACCCATTAGTGTTAGCTTTTTGAACAAGTACTTCAACGGGTCCATGTGAGCGAGCAGAAGGATTAGGCGAGCGATCATATACTATCGTAGCCATTGTATTGCCCAGACTAGGGCAAGGCATGTTTTCTTTAAGCTAGAGTATTTAGCTTCATAGCTTAGTGAATCATCTACTTAGATAGTAGATCGCTTGCTCTTTTTTTCTTGTGTTGTCGTGTTGGCTAAGAACGCATCCAATTGCTTCTGTTGTAATGGAGATATGCAGCAGTAATGGCCTACTTGGAGTAGGTGGCATGAGCACTAGAGGATTTAGCAGATACTCTTTGATCTTGTCGAAGGCCACCTGCAGTTGTCATTCCATTCCTTTGGTGAGTTCTTTCGCAGGAGCTTGAATATGGGCTCACAGATCGGAGTGAGCTGCGTGATAAATTGGCTGATATACTGGATTCGCCTGAGGAAGCTCTGAATTTCTTTTTCAGTCTTAGGCGGTGGTATTTCGATGATTGCCTTAGTTTTGGTCTCGTCCACTCAGATACCATCTTCGCTGACAATGAAGCCTAACAGCTTGCCTCTGGTTACATCGAAGACACATTTTTGTGGGTTGAGTCGAAGTTTGAACTTTTCTAGCCTGTCAAAGAGCTTTTTGAGGTCTTTGAAGTGTCCTTCGATCATGTGAGATTTGACGATCATGTTGTCCACGTAGACTTCCATTTCCTTATTTATCATGTCGTAGAACAAGACAGTCATAGCTCGCTGATATGTTGCTCATGTGTTCTTCAACCCAAAGGGCATGACCCGATAGCAGAAAGTTCCCCACGGTGTAATGAAGGAAGTCTTCTCTCGATCTTCAATGGCCATCTTGATCTGATTGTAACCGGAGAAATCATCCATGAAAGAGAAGATCGTGTGTCCTGTAGTATTATCTACCAGTGTGTCGATGTGGGGCAGAGGGAAGTCGTCTTTAGCGCTTGCTTTATTGAAGTTTCTAAAGTCGATGCACATCTTAACTTTCCCATCCTTCTTTAGGACTGGTATGATATTTTCGAGCCATTCTAGGTAGTTGGAGACTACTAAGAATCCCGCGTTGTATTACTTGATGACTTCATCACGAACTTTCTAGCTTCATTTTTCGTAGCTTTTGCTTGATAGGTTTCATGTCTAGTTTGGTAGGCAAGTGGTGCACTACCAGACCATCGTCGAGTCCCAGCATGTCTTCATAAGAGAAAGAAAAGTTGGATGACCTTAGTCTCAGGAACTCTATCATCATCTGCTTGTTCTCCGCGGACAGCGATCTTCCAATGCGCACCTCTCTGGGGAGTTTCGCTGACCTTAAGTTCACAATTTCGAAGTCGTCTGCCACAACATTGGCCTTTGTTTTAAACCTTTCGAGAGAATTCTCGAGTTCGAGAGTTGTATCATTATTTCCTTCATCCAGGGCTTCATCCAAACCCATGAGCTCGAAGTCTAACTCTAGATTGAAATCATATGAGTCAACTTTACATTCTTGCATTGTGGGCGAAGTGTTTGGCACAGTGATTTTTAAAAGTTTTTCTATTGTTTTTATGTTTTGAAAAATTTCTGATGTTTTGTGGTTCTGAGGAATATTTTATTTTTTTGTATTTTTGGGAATATGTGATGTTTTTGTGTTTTGAAAATTTTTTGATTTTTTATGTCGCCAAGGTATCCCGAACAGGACGGTGTTGCAAACCATGATTGATCGCCTTAGTTCGGGGTACCAACTGCTATTTATATTGGCTTTTTTTTTTATGCCAGCATCCATGAATGGTTCGCCGGCTAATTCAATCGTCAAGGGGGTGGCTGACCATCTTGGTTCTTTCCCCTTTTTGATCCTACTGTTCTGCTCTATCTGTTCATGTGGGTCATCTATCCTGATGACCATGATGTCTGCTGGGTTGGGCTCAGAGTCGGAGTCTGATTCAATTTCTTCTCCCAGTAATGGGAGCTCTTTTGGCTCTTCAGGTTCATCTTGTGATGGAACCTTGATGTTCGTTCAGTCAAGTGAGGATCACTTCTCTTTGTCGATCCAATGGATGAGCTACTTCTGCCCCTTGTGTTGCTGGGCTAGTGGTGGGGATGTGTCCCTTTGACTGTGGGTGGGGATGAGTGCCTCCTCGTTCTTATCTATGTCCCCTTCAAGGGGCACTCCTGGTTCTGTGTCTATTGTGGGTGGATCCTTTTCCATGCCCCTAGCATCATGTAGTGGGTCTGAGGGTTCTGCCCCTGGCGTCAGATGTATTTTTAATGCCCTGAGGATCCTATCCCACCTTATCGGTAGCCAGACAGACTCCTGGTTAGAATGTTCTGAGAGTTTGAGTTGCTGGAGGTGGTCCTCAAGAGAAATCATCGTATCTCCACAAACTATCCCAGTCTTGATGAATTTGATGGGTATACACCTAAACGGTTGACCCTTTCTTGGCCTCTCAGCTTGATCTTCTAGTGTCGGCTGATATCCTAGTCTCCGTCTCTATACATTGATGCGTGCTAGCTTTAACACCATACCTTTTTCATGAAACTCGGTACGATAGTTCAGGATTAGTTGCTTAGCAGGGGGAATGACATATTCAGCAGCGAGAGTCCGTGAGTTGGCGATTACGTTCACATTTTCGAATTCGAAGCTGTGATAGGATATGTTACCCGCTGCATGCTAAATGTCAATCACTGGGATGTCAGCTTCTGGGATATTGACCGTCATTGGTAAGATGGTTTCTGGCTCAGCCAATACCGTAATGATTCGATTTCTTGAAGGGAATTTAACCCTTTGATGGAGGGTAAATGTAACGCCCCGTGTTTTCAGGACCCGAGTATATGACCCGTTTCCCAAAAACCCGAGTGGCAACCATGAAGGATGGTCAAATTCGAGTATAATTTTTTTTCTTTCATCATTTATCAGAGTAACATATGAGTGTAGAATGGACAAATCAACATAAAAGAAAATTTTTATTTCATTTAGAATATACACGTGGTTGCCCATAATGACTCATACAAACCAATGTCTCCACAATAACAAATAAAAGATTACACACATAAGAAATTTAAAAGCATATGAAACACAAACAAAAGCCGTAAGATCGCACAGCTTCCTTGACAGGTACAATCACGTGTACTTGACCATCATAACGGCTCCTCATCAGTCTGAACCTGCATATCACTTAAGCCACCTGTGCTACCTGTACGATTATATTTTTGATGATGAGTGGCCAACTCAGTGTAAATTTTTCTCAAGATTACGCACCACCGTATTAGGTAAGCATAGTTATAAATCCAAACATACAAAACAATACATGATGCAAGTCTTATTAGATGCATGGATGTATGAATGCAGTCACACCCCAGGGATGCTCATCCGTATGGAATTTGGGCTCGTCGCCCTTGTAAATACGCAATCAATGCCCCGAGGATCAACCGTGTGGAATGTAATCATCGACCTAGGAAAAACACCCAGTTGGTCAGAGGTTAGTTGTCAGCGAAAGTATACTAAGTGCGGCGTAACGACTGCCTAGCAATAGATGTTAGTTTGTGCCATGTATGTATGATTAACTAAACCATTATTAGTCTAGTTACAATTAACTAGTTTTAAATAAGCTCAAGGTCACTACGGGGAATTCATCTAACGTAGGCCGACAGATTGAGCATAGGTCCCATACCACCATCCACAGCTCATGAGACTACCATCTTAGGATGTTTAATGGAAACTCGTCGACTAGTGACCAATCATATTACAATATATGGGGCTTACCATTGCATGGTTGCACGGTATAAAACATCAGACCCATATAGAAAAAATACCAGAACAAAGCCACATAGGGGTGTATCAACAAGCCACATAGGACAATTATTAAAATAAGCCTCATAGGGCGAGTATCAAAACCATGCAATAAAAGACCATCCTTGAAAACCATTGGACACAACAACCCTGGATGGTAGGCCCATATCAATGATCCATTTACACCACCACTCAATAACCACTAAGTCGAAGGTCCATTTTAATCACAACTAGTCGGGTTACATCTCAAGTATGGGCATACATTTATAGGTGGGGGTTTCCCACTAATGTACTAGTTTAAAGTCCATAAGCAATACACAAATAATCCACAAGCATAGACAAATATACATGATGATCATTAAGCAGGCAATATAACAATTCAATTTCCACCAGTTAACACATGTGATTATAAAAGAGAGATATCAATTATAAATCTAAATAAAAACTATAACTTAAGCTAATGAGAAGATGGAAAGCTCAAGGGGAAGAATCATCACCTTATACTTGTAATTGCCAATTGATGTCGTTAGGAAGCGCGTGCACCCTTAGAATTGAATCCTACCATGGGTTGTGAATTTGTACATGAGATCAAGTTTCTACAAAGTATTTTTGGTTAATATGAATGTAACCTAGAGTTTGGATTACTTATTTTTGGGGTTCTGACGTAGAACTTAGGGTTTTATCCTAGTTTTGTCCTATACTTAGATTCTAGGATTTGAACTCTACTTGACACATTAGTTAGAATTAAATCTTAATAATTATAAGAATACGTTTAGCGTTAGTATTACAATTTATATTAGTTAATATGTTAACAAGGATGGTTCATAAGTTCATATGTAAACCTACTCGTATTTTTTAATGTTCCTGTAATGACTTATAATCCCTTATAAATGATACAAGTAATAATAATAGTAATTTTATCAAAAATGATATAATAAGGACTAACACTCAACACTCATATTCACAAAAATTATATTAATTCCATGAGGAAGGTGATTATATTATTTGATGATGATGATTGTAACTATTAATAGAAATGTTTAAAGTTGGAGAATAAAACACTTAACAATTTTAATCTGTTTGTAATAGCTAATTATAAGTGATTCACTAATGGTTAATCATGCTTAATATTAGTACCTTATCAATGATATTTATGGTAACACAAATAACTATAATCAAAATGAATTTAATATGGAAAGAGGAGGTAGACTCACCTAAGTCGACTCAGTGGTTCCACTTGGCTTCAATCCGAACCGACGACCCGCTTTACAACTCAACTTCGCTCAACCGAGTTGACCCAACTCATCAACTCAGCCCAGTCAACTCAGTGCTCCCAAGCACCACTATTCCACTCTCTTTCACTTCCCTCATGCTAGAAATCTCGCCCAACTCGACTCGGCTGGATCCGGTTTCAGCCGAGTCAAATCAACAGCCTTGGTTTCCATCTCTATCTCCCTACTCTCTACCCTGGGATGGGCTGGACCGAACCAGACCCAACCTTACCCCAGCCAGCTCAAACCGGACGAGTCAAGCCTGCTCGACTCGACCGGGATAGCCCCACACACATCTCTCACAGTCTCCTTCCTTCTTTCTCTTTCCTTTCCTTCTTCACTCTCTCCCTTTGGCCAACAACAGCAGGTCCGGACTCAAGCCCAAACCTGACTGAACTCATCCCGAACTCAGACTGAGTTTGGGTTGGTGCAACGGCAGCAGGCAGCAGCTGCTCCGCTCCATCTCTTTCTTTTTCTTTCTTCCTTCTACTTCCTTCTTGCTTTTCTCCCTCCTTTCTTCTTCCAGACTTTCTTCTTCCTTCTGAGATGTCAAGAGGGATAGAACTACCAGATTTAACCCGAAATTGACTCGGTTTGGTGCCGGTTGAATGAGGAGGAAGCTCTGCCGTTAATGGCAGATTGCAAACGAGGGTTTATTTCTTCAAACTGATTGTTGTAGGTGGTGTGTATAAGCTCAGAGGAGCTTGTAGAATGGTTGAAGTGAAGCTCCAAGGAGGTTTTTAAGGTAGGTTTGAACAAAGGAGGAAACGACTGGTCTCACGGTTGTGGCTACAAAAATGGAGGGTGAGCTACTCTTCCCCAAACCATATGCCTCTTATGCTCACCCTAACCCTTTCTAGGCCGTCAGATTGATGACAAGCAGTTTGAATTTATTCTGGTTGAAACTACCTTTAAATACCATGGGTAGGAAAACTGGACGTGGTTTTGTTTACAAGCCCTAAATCACTAGCATCGGACAGCTAAGAGCCTCCTAAATGGATGGCCGAGATTAGCTAAAGACCCCTCACAAGGATCGCCAAGCTGGCGCACGAAAAACAGTTTCCATTTTTGAAAACGAGTGTTTGTAGGGTCTATATGCGTCAAGGATTGTGCGCATGCACACGCATCCTAACATGCGAAATGGATTTGGTTTTGGTCAGCACTACCTCCCAAATCGGATGGACGATTCAGATCAAGAACGTGGACCCTGGTTTGTGGGCCACCATCGAAAACATGGACGTCTGTCTGTCCTCTGCCAAAAATTGAAGAGAGAGAGAGAGAGAGAGAAATCTCTCTTTATTTGGAAAGACACGGGTCGAACCTGCCTGATCGAGCTCCATGGTCCCGTGCACCACGTGTGCACACGCCCTGTGCACACACATCATATGAGTGGGGTCCACAGTGATGTTTGTGATAAATCCACTTCGTCTATTCACTTCTAGGAATCCATGTAGGGCCTTTGGCTAGGTATCAGGCGATTCTAAAGTCTAGGTGGGCCCCACAGCTCAGTTTAGGTCTTAATCATGGACTCACGTCAATCTAACGATTAGGTCATCCTGAAATCGATCGTCAATGGTTAAAAGGACCCTAAGACTTCATTTAGGTGATTGGGTCCACCTGTTCTATGAATTTAGAATATTAAGTGCTATTATTAGAATAAATTTCAACATTCGTTATTATTATTAGTATTGGTATTATTATTCTCTACAATTTCCTCTACTTCTCTGTAATCTGTTTAAGTGGTCCACCCTTCTTAGTGTCATTAAAGCCTATGATAATATTATTTGCATTACTTATTTCTCCTCACCTTATTACTATATTGTGCATACACAAATATTCTCTTATTTATTTTTTTATCTTTATTAGTGGGAGGATTTTACGTGGGACCCACCTTTGATTAGGGTCATCAACGGTTTGAATTTACGTCTTGTTAAGCTATGTGTCCAAATCTCAGGCACGACTAGTACTTGGACGGTTTATGGTTAAATTTATAATTAGATGGTTGAGTTAGGGGAATTGAACATTAAATCGATCAATGGAGCATTGTGATTGATTGATTGTTTATCTAAGGATTCCTAATGTAAATGTATGGTCTACCTAATGTTGCCAATGAATTGTTTGGTTGTAGAGGTTAAGTAAGGGATCCCAACATTGAGTAGCATGGCCTGATAAATGGTAGGCCTGAGGGTTCGGGGTTTAATGTCAATCTATTAGGGTGGTTGGAATCCTAAAGATAGAGTTACCTGATGATGTAGCGATTAATCCTTAAAGGAAGCGGATGGACAACCTAATTATGGATATGGATTACATTCAACCATCGGATTTAGGCTAGAATGTACGTGCACGTTTGCTCAAGCTAGGCTTATATTTATTTCTAAGTTTGGTTATATAGTAACACCCAAGTACTAAAAGTACAGGGTGTTAAAATAAATGAGATGGCTCTAACAGCATGGAGCCATGGCCGCCCCAACAGAAGGTTAAATGAGGTGGGAATGTCAATGACCTGAAATGTGACAAGGGTCATGTTTGTTCCAATTTGCAATTCGAGGTCGATTTCTGCCTCAACCTGCCTCCGAGAGTTATCAAAGGCTCTAACGCTCATGGTACTGGGTCTAAAAGAAGATGGTTTTATCCCTAACCATTTGACAATCCTTAAAGGGCAAAGGTTAAGGCTGGACCCATTGTCAATGAGCACAAGTGGGACCTTAAAATTCTTATGATGGGTGACTATGTTCAACGAACGCCCATGTTTAGGTGGCAATTCCTCATCAGAGAAAGTGATGGCTCATGGTGCAAGGAGTTGTCCAATCATACTTGCCACTATTTTAGGAGGTACGTCAGGAGAGACATGTGCATCATTTAGTGTTTTCGCAAAGATCTCCCGATGTGACCTTGATGTGCACAGGAGTTCTCAGATGGATATTTGAGCAGGAATGGATTTCAGTTAGGTTACTATGTCATAAGCAACATCGGTTTTGCAAGCAGTTCCCAATGAAGTTCCTCGGGTTTCCTTTGGGCTCTGGTTATCCCTCCTGAAATACTTCTCATTGTTGCCCACTTCAGCGCATTCAGGATAATGCCATGGGACTGCTCTTGGGTTGTAGGATGGAACCGCTCTTCCTTCTAGGTATATCAGTGGTTCTTAAGGCTGGGTCCCATAAACAATCTGTCCGAAGGCATATGTTATGATCAGTCACTTCTTGTATCAAGCATACATATGATGCATATGATCATGAGTCATGAAACTATTCTAAACATGTTATAATGAAATGAGCTATTCTTACAATGCAGATGGACCTGGACGGCCTATACATAATAAGTACGGCCTAGCAATGGGCCCTAAGGAGAGTCGTAATGTGGACATCCAACCAACATTACACTCGCAATGTGGACGTCAAACCAACATTGTTCCCCAGGCACGATCTTCTTAAACATCTCTACATGATCTGTATTGGGATTACACATTGCAATGGACCTTAAGTTCATCCCATTGGGCCTTACATATATATCAAATAGGTCATATCTTATGGGCCTTTTATTTATCAGATGGGTCATATAAATGGGCCACACCAATGGGTCTTATGTGCATTGCAATGGGTCATAACCCGTGGGCCTTAGATTGCATCAAATGGGCCTAATCTCATGAGCCATATACATATCAAATGGGCCTAATTCTATAGGCCATATATAAATCAAATGGGCCTAAACCCCTAGGCCTTATATAAATCAAATGGGCCTAAATTCATAGGCTTTATATAATTCAAGTGGGCCTGGTCTCATAGGCCTTGAGATATAACAAATGGTCCAATCCCATGGGCCTTACATCCAAATCAAAGTGGGCCCCAATAACTGTCACAATTACATTTAAGATGAGCCTCAAATCATACCAAGATGGGGTCCACTTGGACTGTGGCTCTGGCTCATTCTTAGACTCATTCCACAAAATGATCTTTAAAAAAAAAAGGGTGAACAGATTAGATGCAACACCTGCATCAATGGTGGGGGCCCACATGAAGGCCCACTATCATGTACATTACATAATATTATATAATATATATATACAATAATATGTGTGTATATATATATGTATATATACATACATATATATATATATATATACATATATATATATATATATATATATAATATACAATATAATATATATATATAGGCACACACGTGTCACCCCACACATACACACACCCACACGCATGCACCCATACACCACAGCGGGCCCCACAGTCCGCTGGACGGTGGGGGGTGAAACACAAACATCAGGGTGGGTACCACCGTCCACCTGGACGGTGGGTTTATTTGAAATCCATCACTGTGGGTCCCATGTGGGGCCCACTGAAATGTTTATTTGAAATCCAAACCATTCATAGGGTCACTCAGACCTGGGTGAAGTGAAAACACAAATTTCAGATTGATCTGAAACTTCCGTGGCCCATGAGAGGGGTCCCAATGGTAGGGGTTCAATCCCACTGTTTCATGTGGTGTGGGCCACCTGAGTTTTGGATCGGTCTCATTTTTGGAGGGGGGCCCACCACTGGGGTGGCCCACCTCATGAGCAGGTTGGATTACAAATAGACATTACGGTGGGGCCCACACGCAGGGCCGTGGGCCCCTGCATCCGTCCGCCCGCCCTCACGGCTGCACGCAGCAGCGTGCAGCTGCTGCCGCTGACAGAGGGAGGCAGAGGGTCTGCCTCTTGCAAGTTTTTGGAAAAACCCATTTTTAGGGGGTTTTTCACATGTGGGGCCCGCTTAAAGAAAATTCACCCCGGCCATTGCGTTCTTCAGCTTGCAACCATTCCAACAGGTCTAATATAGAGTATTTTCTATGTTTATAGAATAAAATAAAGCGAAAAAAGATCTTTTGAAGGGTAGGGATGCAACCCACAACGCTATGGCCCACCAGATCTCCCAATCAACCCCAACTCTTGGCTCAATGCCTAAAATTAGATGGAGAATGGGATGGACGGTGTGGATTTCATACTTACATCAAGGTGGGGCCTAAGCAAATGGACCACCCCAAAAGTCTCTTTTTCTTTTTCTTTTTTTTTTTTTCATGCAGGGACGTCCAGCGTCCCAAACGCTGGACGGTTCAGTCCTCAAAATACTTTATGGTGGGCCCTGTTGAAGTGGGCCACCACTAATGGATGATGTAGTTACAACATTTAAGGTGAGCCCCACTTGAAGAACACTTAGACACAATACCTCAAGGTGGGGTCCATTCAAGTGGGCCACACAAACCTATTACATAAAATAAAAAGAAATAAAAAGGGAGAGAGCCATGGAGAGTGGGACACGCTTGCGATGGAGGGACCCGACATTATGAGCCCTCCCTTAAAAGCAAATCATATAATAAAAAGGGTCCCTCAACACATGGGACCACCAAGATCGAGAATCAACGGTGGAGATCCTCTCTCTAACAAAATGGACGATCTAGATGACCTTTTGCAATGAAATAAACATCATGATGGGGTCCATGGAGAATGGTCCCATCATGGAATGATCATGATGATCCAAGTGGGCCATCGGCCTCATCTTAGGGTCCCAAGCGAGATCCACACCATTGATTGGTGGGCCTCACTTGGCCCATCATAAAAATAAGAAAGAAACTACCCTATAGAGGCACCCACCGTCCGATCTTCTTTCTCCTAGGGGTTCCTTGACACCTTAGCTTCAACTTCAATGGATGAGATAAGGAATGGAGGGTTGAGATGGGAGATGGTGGGGTAGGAAAGTTTGCCACATTTGGAGCTTAGGAAACTTGGAGAAATTCCATACGTATGGAGCTTGGGATTTTGGTTGCTTGGAGATTTGAAATGAGAAAGAGAGAAAGAGAGAGAGTTGTAAAGGGAGAGAGAGAGTGATGGATGGATGTGGTGGTGATGGGTGAGTAAGAGTTTTTTTAACTTTTGAGGCCTTTTGTGTAAGAAAAGGCATGGGCATGGAAGACTTTTGTAGCATTTGTGTAAGAAAGGTATGAGTTAGGAAGACTTTTGTGGTTGCTTGGGAAAATGGATGAAAGTGATGTGTACTTGACATGTGATGGATTGATGGATGATTGATTGATGGGATTGATGTGATTGATGTGACACATCGTAGAGATTCCCTTGGGTTTCGCAACGCGTGACGTTTCCTCACACCGAACGTCGGTCTACAACTCTTGACCAGGGTATCGCCTCGGCGCGCGAGTCGCGGCATTGGAACCGCAACGACGGCGCGGTCGCTATGGTAATGGTCTTGGGTTGAGTCGACCCAGTTTGTCGGCATATGAATCAGGGTCGAGCGTCGATATCGGTTATGGGTCGAAGGTTGCCGGAATTCGACCGGTAAGACCGCGAAAGTCTACGGAAAGGTACGAACCAAGATACGGGTCTTACAATGTGATGTAGGGGATTTTGGAGAATGTTGGCCTGAGGCATGTTGCTAGCCTATGGGGTGACAACGATCTTCTAGCTTTCGATTAAGTCCTCGACCGCATGCTTCAAAGCGAAACATCGGTCGGTTAGGTGGTCAGGAGCCTGGTGATATGCGCAATACTGATTTTCATTGTAACCCAATGGCAAGGAGTTGGGTGGAAGTCTCGGCTAGAGTGATGTCAAGAGTTATTTTTGTATTAGCATTGTCAACACCTGACTGTACGTTTGTGCCAAGGGGGTGAACTTCCTTCCCAACATCGCTTGCTTATATGGTCCTTGCGCATTTCCCCTGGGTTGTTGTTGTTGTTGTTGAGAAGGTTGTCCTTGATATCCCTATTGGGCTTGTTGTGATTGCTACTGTCTATTTGACTGTGGTTGATATTACCTGTCTTTTCGTGACTTTGGCTATGGAGCGCACTGATTGCCTTGAGTGTTGGTGATGATGTTATTAACCTCTTTAGTGCGCTACACAGGAGCAGTGCCATTTCCATTTCCATATCCAATGGGTTTCCCCTTGACTTTGTTTCTTTTGATTGTGGGGGTTTGATGTGGCCATGGGAAAATGGTTCTGGCTCTGATCCCGACTTCTACTTGTTCTCCAGCTCGGATGAGTTGGGAGAAATTTATATACGGATATAAGATTAGATATCCTGAAATGCTAGGATTTACTGAATGTACGATCATGGATATCTGCTCTTCCTCATCGATGAGGTTTCTCATCGAGCCTCCATAGCTCACCATCGTCCTATTATGCTGACAACGATTCATCACTTTTTTTATCTCAAGGCAACCAGGTCAGATCTTCTTGGAGCCATGTTCATATTGTATGAGAACCTGTCAATGAATGCCTAGGAGAGCTTTTCCCAGGTTCTAATTTGATAGTTGTCCAATGAGGTGTACCAATCCAAAGCGTCACCTTTGAGGGATTTCTGGAAGAGCCGTATCAAGGCTCCATCATTCCCTACTATCACATTGAGTTCCACACAAAATGCTTTTAGGTGTGTTGTGAGGCTTCTACTGGCGATGTACCTTTTAAATTTTGGTACCTCAAAGTTTGGAGGTACTCGGGTGTCTAGGAAGGGACAAAGGTCCTTGAATTTAGTGGATGGGTGGTCCACTCCTTGTTGCCTCTGAGGTTGATTTTGCATAATCTATAATTGTTCTCATAGTTCTTCGATCTCAGACTTACCTTGCGGTGGATATCTTACCCCTTGCTATAGGGCTTGTGCTAATTCTTCTTCATATGGATCCAGAATAGGGGATTGTTGGAAAGAAGATGGGCTCCTAGTAGCGAGAGGTAGCTGGAATTGAACACCGTTTCCTTTTGGGAGAGGGTGTGTTGTTCGAAAATGGCTCCCTCATGGGGGATCTGTCAATTCCAGAATGTTACTCCCGTTAAGGGGAGTGAATTGGACTAAAAAATGACCCCCTTCATGGGCATTCGCTAGTTCTTATTTGTGGTTCCCGTTAGGGGGAACTTGTGTTGTAACCTGATTATTGTGATGTATAGAGTAGAGATGTGTGAGAGGGTTGCTACCGCTTGTCGGTTGATGTTGATCTTGTATGGACTCTTCTGGGAGAGGGAGAATAGGATTTGTTGGAGGAATGAGGGAAAAAGCGAAAGGGGTTTAGGGGAGTGAACTGTTCTGTACACTAGGCTGAGTTGCCTGTGTATTTGGTGTGGGACTTGGCACTAAGCGAAGTAGTAGCTCTTGCATTGTTTGAAGTAGCAGCTCTTACGTGGTTACATTGGCATGTGGGTTTGCCTGAACCATTGGTGGTAGCGATGCAGATATTGGTGCAGGTGCGGGTGCTGATGTTTTGGGAGCTGGCTGAGCTACCGGCTCTTCTTCATGGGTAGCTTGAGAGGTTATGGCTACGTGAGATTGGGTGGTCATAGTGCGAATCTGTGCCCGAGAATGTGTAAACCAAAGATTTTTTTTTATTTGTTTTTGTATGAATGCAGTGATGATATCCCTTGAGATTAAAGTACTACACACTTTCAAGTCGGGTCTCAGTTAGTGAGCGTTAGATCATCCCTAGTGGAGTCACCATTTTGTAGACACTGAAAATCGGTGCCCACGCTGATTTGTATGTTATGTTTTTTATGGTGGGGGTGATTAGGCTAATTTGTGGATGTCGGAGTCGCTACTAGCCAATTAATCTTAAAATTCCGCAGTCGGCTAGAACCCGTGGAATATGTAGGGTTGGAGAAATCTGAAGACTCTCCTACCTTAGATTGACTCCTGCTCTGCGATCCAGGATTCCGGGTAAGGGACCTCGATTACAAAGAGGGAAGGGGTTAGGCACCCTCTCTGCCGGTATAAATGTACAGTCTCTACTTAGTGTGGTAAAATAATTACAAGGGACAATGGATGCTAGGGTTGAGATGAGACTAGGCATACACGTGGATTTCTAATGTGGCAGGTTCCGAGATTTCAACAAGCCACAGAGCATACGTCCAATGGCGTGCCTAGAAGGCTGATGTAATGATGCTGATGCAAAGGTGAGAAAAATAGATTAGATCCCCAGGAAATTCTGATGTGACAGGATCTGATGTACGGTAAGTCACAGAGCATACGTTCACTAGAAATCTAGAGAAGCAGGGGGCTTGAGAAAGGAGTAAATGTCATGATGAATGCTTGCATGTAGAATAGATCTTTGGCTTGATCTTGAGTAGGCTAAGACATGAACCAGACCATGATCTCACTGGGTTAGGTTGGAGGTTGGGATGGTTGGGAAAGTAGGGAGTGGGCTAAGGGGATAGCTGAAAATGTGGACTTGAAGGCTTGAGAGCACCTCCTCACCCTCTCTCTCTCTCTCTCTCTCTCTCTCTCTCTCTCTCTCTCTCTCTCTCTCCCCCCCCCCTTCTCTTCTTCTGACTTAAGCTTGGAAGTGAAGAGTTGTTGTTGAAATGAGAGGGGGAGAGGGCTATTTATAGCCTTCTTCCATGGTCTTTTGGTAATTCTTGGTTCTAGGAGGGGTAAATACTGACATGGCGAGGGGTGATTGGTTGGAGGGAGAGAGATGCCACAAGGCGTGCCCTTATTGGCTAAGGGGTTTGGTAAAATGGTAAATAAGCTTAGGTAGGGGGTAATTTTCTGAAAGATTTGACTTTCGGACGCTGGTGCAGTAGTCCCCAGGTGTCCACACATGGGCCGTGAGCAGAGGTACTCCAAATATCATTAGCGGTAGTCAGACTACCGCCTGGGCCGCGCTCCGGCCGGGCTCGAGCATGTGGGCTTTGCTTGATGTGTTGGTTTGATCAGTGACTTCCTTTTTAGGATTTTATGGCTCAACCAGGTGGGCTTAGGCTTGGGTAACAGGTTTTAGTCAAGGTATAAGGTATAGGCGAGGGCTATGTGTAGATTGAACGGTTTGGATCAAGGTTTTGGGTCTCGGTTTGGAAGTTTTGAGATTTTTGGGTCAGGGTTAGGTTTAGGCTGAGATTAGGGTTTGGTTTAGGATTTGATCATGATTCCCGGATTGTCTTAGCCTTCTCGAGAAATTAGCCTAGGTGGGGTGTCTACAGGTCTACTTGATAATTGGATCTTCTTCGATTTCGAGACGATGCCCTAAAATGATATGAAAAAAAAAAAACGGATGCACAGCATGGATACATAATACATGAATCAAGGTGGGCTTCACGGTAAGGGCTGCACCGTCTTGGGTGAGGTCAGGGTCTCACCTAATCTGTTGTCGCTCTGTTGTCATTATCTGAATGGGAATACCTTCGTCTGAGGACTGAGATCCGCTTGCCACCAGCTACTTCTCCACACTCTCCCACCCACACATACGAAACATTTACGTGTTGTGCGTGAAGTGGGCCCCACATGCAGATGATCTATCCCAATAGTCAGTCGTCCAAATCATAAGATAACCGTTCAAACAAGTATCAAAATGATGGACAGTTTAAAAGAAGTTGACAACCACCTACATGTAACATACTGGTGTGGGTGCGGCCTACCTAATAAGCTGACGAGCTCGATTCTAGTGCTAGGGCTAGCAAATCTCAAATATTATTGATGATTTTGTGATGTGAGAGAGAGAGAGAAAGAGAGAAAGAGAAAGAGAGAGAGAGAGAGAGAGAGAGAGAGAGAGAGAGAGAGAGAGAAATGAGAGTCGGATGGTGGTCCACCACCCTTTGTTTTTTTCTTGTGGTGTGGTCCACCTGAGATCTATATCCATCTCATTTTTGGGATAAAGCCCTAAAATGATCCATAAAAATGGATGAAACACATACATTATGGTGGGCCCATCCAGATTGTGTACCGCTCTAGTCAGGCCTTTTTACTTAGGTTCATATTGGCCTTTTGCTTGGTTCTTTTAGTGTCAAGCAAGGACCATACCTAACCTGGGTTAGGCTGGCCAAAGCCGACGCGGATTAGATACTAGCAGGCTGAGTAGTGAGACTCACTACTGAAGTGACGTCACAAAGTTCTGTGGGCCCTACCATGATGTATATTTTATATCTAAAGGTGGGCATTGAGTTGAGTCTGACTGAGTTTGGTCCAACTCGACTTGATCCAGTATTGTGAAAACCTTGACCGAAACTTAATCTGACTCAAGACCGAGTCCAAAGGGCCTAACTCGATCCAAACCGAATCTTGGCTAGGCTAATCCGAACCAAGTCCGACTCGGTTAGAGATATCGAGTCGGATCGAGTTGGCTACGAGTCATATTGGGTCACCAGATCATCAAAAGATAGAAACTTTCTGATTTTTTTTTTCTTTTTTATGATTTGAGATTTAAAAATATCATATTTTGATTGTAGAAATAGAAGCTTGTGCTTGCCAAATACTTCATTCTCAATTCCATTGTAAATGAAAGGTAAATAAGTTATTATTGTTTTTTACATTTTTTTGAAAAAAAAAGTGATTTGCAGCGTAATTCGACCTCAAAAACCGTGACAAAAATAGTGGGTAAAGAGATAGAAATTATGACAGTATAATTAGTGGATCCCATTGTTATCCATTTGTCTGATCCACTCCGTTCATCTGTTCTATGTGCCCATTTTAGGGAATGAACAAAAAAAATGAGGCAAATACAACGTTTAAGTGAACCATACCATAAGAAACAAAGAAAATTGTGAATGCCTACCATTGAAAATAAAAATGTGCCAAGGGGCCATAGAGATCAACCTGTTCATGGCATCACATAGACATGGATGAAGAGAACACAAATATCAACTTGATCCAAAACTTTTGTGGCCCCAAAGAAGAAATGAATGATAAACATTCAAATTCTCTTGTCTCATATGGAGTGGTCCACTTGAGTTTTGGATCTACCTAATTTTTTGGCTCATGCCATAAAATGAGTGGGAAAAATGGATGGATGACATGGATCAAACACATACATAATAGTGGGCCCCATAGATTTTAATGAGAAAAAACTTTCTTTACCCTTTCAAATGTAGAAGCTTTTTAAACAAGCTTCCCATCAACATCATGTCAACATTAATGGGTGGCTGCAGAATGTAAATATAGAGGTAAGTAATAATTACTATTTATAGCTTTTTTACCTCATAAATGAGAAAAAAAATAGGTTAGTAGTCTGCTAGACGAAAAAAAAGTGTAGAACGTGGGCCCCACCATAGATCGAGTTGGGTTTCAGATCAGTTCGGGATCTGACCGGATTGAGTTTCGGTTCGAGTCAGATTGGGTTACTATGTAACTTGAACTCGACTTGGTCAGAATTCAGATCCGGCTGGGTCTACTCGATCCGAATTCGACTCTGGCATTTAGTTCGGGTCGAGTCGGATCCGCTAGATCGAGTCGGGTCTTGGCCAGCTCTATTTGTATCCATGTTGTTCATCCATTTGGAGAGATCATTTGTAACGACCTGGATTTTCAGTATTTTGAATTTCCAAAAATTTTTAATTTTTTTATGTAATTAACTTATATTATCACTTACTGACCATTAGCACTTAATGTTAGTTATACACGGGTGGTACCAGTAAAGAACTGCACAAGTCCGATTAATCAACCGTAGGAAGCCAACAAATCCTCTCGATCATTTAAACACCGAATTTAGCCACATGATTTGCTCACACAGAGACTAAATATAACCTACCTACCACTGATTAATCAAGATAATTATAACTAAATTAAAAGATCTACTAGAAGCCAAGTTAGATAGGGCCCGGATCTTGACTAATAGACCAAATCAACTTCGTTACTCTTTTAGCCTAAAACCGACAGTTTAGAGTAATTATGACTAAATCTTCACTTTCACTAGTTATAAATAGGTTGCACTATGAACATAGTTAATACAAACCCTAACCATTGACCATGAGAAATCTCAATACCTAATTCATTCAAAAAATGTCCTAATTTTCTGAATAAGCTCTAGACCACTCGTTAGTGGGCCACTAGTTCCAAAACTATAGAATAATGTCCGTTTTACTGGGCTCGATGTCTATCGCAGGAGTCAGACCTGGGTAGCGTACAGAATCGCTCAACTTGAGCCGAGGGATGAGTGTATGAGAAGTGAAAATACCCTAAAGGAAGAAGCTGAAACTTAAGTGAATTGGGTCGTCCACTCTTATGCAAAGTTGAGAATTTTGGACCGTCGGTTTACGACCAAACTTCACATGTTGATTAAGGATATTTTTCTGCTCATATCCGTATAGCCCCGACCTCGATCAACCATTGGTGATCATTGAACATACTTCTAATCATATTCATCGATCGATGCATCCAAATGGCGGGCCGATCATATCCATACATAGATCATCATTAAGGCTAATTATCTTACGGTGTATATCGACTTGTACGCCCCATAGTGGGCCCTAGAGGTTAGAAAGACTCTCCCATAGGGCTAATATAGTAAAATGTAGCCCTTAGGCCATTTACACCAAATCTGACATTATAAAAGGGCCTCATTTGGGCACCCCCTTCTCCCATACGAATTTCATGCCCTACCTTGGTGAAGGAGAAGAGAAAGAGAAAGAGAGAAGGAGAGAAAGAAGAAGTAAGAGAAATGTGGGCCCAAAGGAGGTAGAATCTTATAACCCCTCTTCCCTCTTCCTCAAGAAACTCCTTATTCAAAAACTACAAACACGATCTTCAATCGATTAGGTGAGTAACCACTCCTCCTTTAGAAGCTTATTGTGTTAAGCTAGGCCTTTCATGAATTATAACATGCAAGTACGTTTGACTCAGGATCTTTACAAATCGACCCGCAAGTTCGACAACCCTAGGTCGATTCCTCAAGCTCTCAACGATCTGTAGGTGTGGACTATTATTCTTAAATGACCTAACACCAATTTAGTATGGATTTAATGATTATGAATGTCTGGGTGATGTGCCTGAGAAATCTAGAGAGAACCTAGCAAAGATCCTACATGATAGGTCCTCCCAAATTCCATAATATGATTGAGTATTGTTTATTGTTCTTCAACATGATTAGGCTTGAATTGGTATGGTATATTTATCTTATATGTGATCCTAGTATAACCTTTCTTGTGTCATACTTGATTGCATAAATCTTTGTTATATGTTTGTCCTATGAATGATGTATAGCTCTTGTTCGTTTCGTTAACCTCATACAACACACATACACATTTATTTCATATTATTGATAGTAGTTGCAATTATAGAAAAATTTGAATTCACATGTTTGATGTATGAGTGTATGACATCACTTGTGTTAGATGATAAATCCAAATTTGTTGAAGTGTTATTGAATGTTATCAAACTCCTAAGTTGGTCAGGGAATTGAGGTGGGAGAAGGTGGTCCCGTTGATAGGACCATCTTGCGGTTAAATCAGCGGATTTGGGCGGATGCGAATGGGCGACAGTAGTTGGACTACATGGGTCGCTTGTACTTAATGTCGTCCATCATGCACTCGCCTAAACTCGCACGGTCTAGTTCGCTTACTAACCAACCATGTTCGTTAACCATGTCTGCTCACACCTGTATGGAACTTGAAACATCCTTTAACTGCTAAAACTTATTAATAACCATTCGAAACCATTCCACTGACTCGAGAGCCGGGCATGGTGGAATGAGACACTGTGTCCGAGATGTCAGCCTATGTTGGGGTGACAAGCCTCCCCGTAGTGACCGCGAGCGATCCCTCTTCTTAACACTCCCTATGTGCTTGAAATCAAGGATGAGGAACCCAACGGGATCAAGGATCGCGGGGTCCAGGCCTCGCACGTTGAGGGGCCTTGACCTCGCAACCAGTTGAGGGCAATGATACGTGGGGTGTACCAATTTTTTCAATCTACTGGATGAATGAAATTAACTAAACACTTCGCTAACATTATCCATGCATCGCATTAGCTAAGATTTGACGACTCGGCAGTTGAGGTCATAATGAGGGAGTGTTGGTCATGCGCGACCGTGAGATGAAGTCGCTCGAGGGAGTGTTGTGGGTGAGGTCATGCATCATACCATAATTCAAGCATACACATTTAACAAGATTAGTTAGAGATGTGTGAATATACGCCTTTCATTAAATTCATCATACAATTTATGCTTGTTGTAACTTGAGGCTAATAGTAACCACTGAGTTAGCTACTCACTCTCACTCTGAGACGGTGTTTTAAAACACCAACCGGATACATCATTAGATGCAGGTGAGGTGGAGCTCGACGAGCTGAGCGAGGTGAGCATGGATGAGGAAGAGGAGCTTCCCTACTTCCAGAATTTTGGCGAATCCTTCTAATCTAAGTTCGGGCTACCGCGGGGTATGGGTTAGGGCTCTAGTTACTTCGAGTCATGTATGGGTGGGACCTAGTTTCCGATTTAGATGATTTTAGACTTGTGCGTTTGATATTTTTATATTTAGTTGCACTTGATACTGCTTTATGACTTACTATGTTTCATGCTTTGCTAAATTCTCCATTATTTATGAGATTATCCAAGTGTAATTAGAATCTGAAGCCCATTAGGGCACCTATGACACCTGAGAATTTGGGAATCGAGTTCCTACACGGTTCCTGAAAACTTGAGGTATTATATCAGTTTAGGGCAACAGATAAAAAATGAGTCAATTCCAAAGCTCCAATTGACCCCACTATAGAAAATAATGAGGTGAATGACGCCCACCATTAAAAACTTCTAAAGGCCACAAAAGTTTAAGATCAATTTGATATCTATGTTTTCCCCTCTTTCATGTATTTTTTAATTTATGATAGGTTGAATTTCAAATAAACATCATGGTGGGCATTAGAAACGTTTCAACGGTAGGCATCACACTTCCCATTGTTTTCTATGGTAGGATCCCCTGTGGGTTTAGATCTGCTTCAATTTTTGGTTCATGCCCTAAAATGTTATCTCATGTCACTTTAGTAGCATGTCTCGCTGCTCAACATGTCAGTAGTTGATCCTGTTCAGCCTTAGCCATCCATTTCTTTTATACATGCAAGGAAACTCACCCATCCATGGGCTGTTTTGATTTTTGGAAGTGAATTGGCTGGTGTACCACGCACCAGCTATGCAACTAGTGTAATGATGTTAACAAGTTTTATTATCCCCATCACAAGTATGTGTTATATCCAAACTGTTTATCCAATCTGCGGGACGCAGCTCCGGATTCAAGGCACTGGCAACTCATGTATCTCTGCCACAATTACACTTATTGGCGTGATGTTTGAATGATCTATGTACTGTACACCAAAAATTAGGTAGATATAATAAGCGTATTTATTGTAATTGTGAGAAGTACCCATGTCTCTCTATCACAAATACTGTCACCGACGTCTCTCCGTCTCCGATACAGTCACTAACATGACATTTGAGTACCAGTGTACTGGACACAAAAATGACAACCCATGTTTCTGCTACAAATATAGCAAAGTGACGTGACATTTAAATGGCTAGTATACCACACGCCAAAAATGACGACTTATGTTGCTGCCGCAAATACAGTCACCAACGTGACATTTGAATGGCTAATGTACGACACACCAAAAATGACACTCATGTCTCTGCAATAAATACAGTCACCGCCGTAACATTTGAATAGCTAGTGTACCTCACTGAAAAGGGCAACTCATGTCTCTGTCACAAATACGGATGTGACACTTGAATGGCTAATATACAATACACAACTTAGGTCTCTGCCACTAGTACAGTTGTAGGCGTGGCAATTAAACGGCTAGTTAACGTCACACCAAAATTGACAATCCATGCCTCTACTACAGATACAGTGACTAGGTAACATTTGAATGGTAATAGACAGCACACCAAGTATTAATAAGAGCATGGTTATTTTTTCAAAGAAATGGTAAATACATCGTAAACGGTAATTCTCCTTACTTCAAGCATTTAAAAATTGAAATTTTATAAGAATTCATGACCTTAAAAATTGAAATTTTATAAGAAGTTTAAAAATGGTAGTTTTAATTTTTAAACCGCATGATAATCCACATGATATATCCATTCCGTCTATTTGTTTTACTACAATATTTTAAAGCATAAGACAAAATAAAGTAGATCTAATACTCAAGTGGCCCACGCTAAAAGAAACAGTGGCTCCACAAAGTTTTTAATGATCAGTATTCAATTTCCTTTTTCGCATGACGTGGTCCACTTGAGTTTTGGATATACCTCATTTTTTTTACTCATGCTATAAATTCAACTGAAATAATGGATGAATGATATGGATAAACAAAATGCATCACAGTAGGACTTACAAATATCTTAATTTTTGTGTCAAAAGGTAAGCAGTTAAATCAAGTAAGATATAAATGTACAGGGAAATAATCATTATTTTTTTTACATGGTATTCATCATTTCACCTGAAATCAAACAAGCCCTAAATCTTTCCACCACAATCATAGCATCTGTCGTGACACTTGAATGGCTGGTGCACCGGATGCTAAAAATTAGGTAGATTAGATAAAGAGAAAATGACCACGGTAGACAAAACCTTTTACCCAACAGTTTTTATGAAGGAAAACACACTTAAGTGACCAACTTAGACTAGCATGTGCGAATAATGACTTTGAGGACAAAACTACCCCTCCTTTTCACTGCGAAGATGAGCGCTGATGCTCCTCCATCTGAGAGTTGTACGAACGACTTAAAAGAGATCAAAGTTACATGGCCCCACAACTATGTATTTATTATATCCACAACGTTCATCCATATTTCGTGATCATTTCAGAGCATTATCCAAAAAAAATCATATCCAAAGATCAACTGGACCACACCACAAAGAGCAGCGGGGAAATTGATTTTCACCGTTAAAAATTTTATAGGGCCCACCATAACATTTATTTTCCATCCAATCTATTTATAAGGTCACAAAAGCCTAGATGAAGAGGAAAAACAAATTTCATAATGATCCAAAACTTCTATAACCCCTAAAAGAGTTTCAATGGTAGACGTTCAATTCCTCACTACCTTTTACAGTGTGGTCCACTTGATAGCTAGATCTGTCTTATTTTTCATCTCAAGCCTTAATACGAGTTTTCTAAATAGATGGACGGTTTGGATATAACACATACCTCATAATGGGACCCACAAAAATCGGTGGGGATTACATTAGTAAAAAAAAAAAAACCAGCGTGTTAGGGGGATAGGGTTGGGCCTATGGCTACAGATTATAACTGTAGCCATAGGCCTATGGCTTCGGATAACATCTATAATGCTATGCACTTCTTTCTCCCCCCCCCCCCCCCCCCCCCCCTTTTTTTTTTCATTTCTTTCTTTACTCATTTAACAAAAATATCTTTTAAACTAAAATTAGTTACTTGACGTACCACATATGATTTTGGGGTAGGAGAATCTACTTTAGCCAACTAGCCTAACTATTTTCAAAGCTTCCATCAGGCCGATAGTCGAAAATACATTTCATTCACTTCGCTCAATCACTTCACGGTCAAACTAGAAATTGAGCGGGGCAAACATGAAATTTGAGCGGGCAAATTAAAAATTGAGTGGGGGCAAGGTAGGAATTGAGCGAAGGAACCTAGAAATTGAGCGAGGCAAGGTAGGAGTTCAGTGAGGGAATCTAGAAATTAAGTGAGGAAAGATAGAAATTGAGTGAGGCAACGTAGAAATTGAGCGAGGGAAGTTAGAATTTGAGCGAGGCAATGTCAAGTCCCAAACTCGGAAACCGGGCTCACAAAATTCCCGGTCGCCGAATCCGGCGCCGACAGCCTCCATAGAACCCCATTCTCGGCTCCCAGCTCCCATTCGCCAGGTTCCGATCCTAGGATGCTACGAGGAGGATTTTCAACGTTAGTTTGATTCGTAATAAGCATAACCAAAGGCATAACCCACAAACAATAACCAAGAACTCCATTACATTTTCACTATGATCAAAAACTTTACAAGTACAATGAGCATAAAGGGAAATACAATGATGAAGAACAAAAACTCCAAAACGATCTGCAAGTGCTCCTGTCTCAGCGCTACTGCGCCCCAATGTCACCTGCACGCAACGGTCCTGCAAAAGCTTATAAAAAGCTTAGAGGGTGCTAAAAGTGCGTGCGCGAGATAGTAATATGATCATGCAATATTAGAGTAATGTGGAATATGCAGATGGATCCATAATATCATGAGCCGTACCAAGGCTATGCAATGCAAGATGCAAGTCAAGCATACAATCCTCATCTAAGTCCACATGTTAATACAGCTCAACTCTGGGATATCACCGGGGTCTAGTACACTCTAAACCAGATCGCCACCTCATTGCGTGCAATAAGGTAAGTGGAAGAGACCTCACTATCTGTCTGCCAATATCGGGCTTGACTCGTCGATAGCGGACCCATTCCTCGAGCTGGTCAGACTCAGCCTAGCATTGCCCCCTACACTAGGGCGGGTAAGGCCACACCCCCTTTCAACTGACCACGACACAGTGGAGAGCGCAACCATCTGGTAATTGGCACTCAACGCTCGTCTACCCACTCGGTCTAGACGTTAGAGCAACCTCTTGGTACCATAAGAGTTTAGGAACTTTCACCCAGAGATATCTATAGCACCCCATGTAGAACAAAATTTTCGGTATCCAATCCTGCCAACCACGATACGTCTGTGGCGGCTACGGCCCCGATGTCGCTAGGGCGTACAGTAACCATATCACACAATGCGAAATGGGCGAATCATACTATTCAATCATGCAACAATCTCGTGCGCACCATGCGCTCATGTGGGACGCTCCATCTCATATGGAGTCCCGTAAATGTCTCGGCCCAACGACTTATGCAATGATCAAACATTCCTCATATCAAGCATTCATATGATGCGTATGGGCATGAGTAATGGAATTACACTAAGCATGTTACAAAGTAATGAATTATTCTTACCACGCAGATGGGCCTAGACGGCCTACACACAATAATTTCGGCCTATCAATGGTCCTAGGGAGAGTCATAATGCGAACATTTAACCAAGACTATACTTGCAATGTGGACGTTAAACCACCATTGCTCCCAAGCCATAATCCTTAGTAAACATCGTTACACAACTCATGTTGGTTTCACACATTGCAATGGACCTTAGGTACATCCTATTGGGCGTTCATTACATCAACTAGGCTACATAAGTGGGCCTTACGTTCATCAAATGAGCCGCATTACTGGGCTTCACCAATGACCTTAGGTACATTGCAATAGGACATAACCCATGGGCCTCAGAGTACATCATAATGGGTCAAATCACATGGGCCCTATGTGTCTTAAATGGGCCTAAACCCATAGGCCTTATCAAATGGGCCTAAACCCATAGGCCTTATCAAATGGGCCTAGCCCATAGGCCTTATATATCAAATGGGCCTAAACCTATAGGCCTTATATGTCAAGGTGGGGTCCACTCAGACTATGGATTTGGCTCATCTAAGCCTCAATTTAGGTGTTTTAAAAATGGATAGACGGTTTGAATTTATCACATGAATCACGGGGGGGGGGGGGGGACGATTTAACTCATTCTTTAGCTCATGTGTGAGCTTTTAAAATGGGTGGACAGACAGGATGCAACGCATGCATCATGGTGGGTCCACAAAAGCCCACCATCAGGTATATTATATATAAAATAATATATAAACTACATACTATATATGTATAATATATACAACATTATATATAATATAATATACATATATACACACACACACACACACACACACACACACGCTGCACATAGGCACACCACACACCAGTGGGCTCCACCGTCCGCTGGACGGTGGAAATTAAGGCACATACATCACGCTGGGCTCCACCGTCCAACGGAAACACATGCTACATTATGGGCTCCACATGGGGCCCACCCCAATGCTTACATGCCATCCAATCCGTTCATAACGTCACTCAAACCTGGATGAAGTGAAAACAAAAATTTCAGGTTGATTCGAAATTCCTATGGACCCAAATTTGGGATTCAAAGACAGAAGTTCAATCCCACTGTTTCGTGTGGTGTGGGCCGCCTGAGTTTTGGATTCGATTGAAACTTGGAGGGGGCCCACCTCATGAATGGCGTGGATAAGACATATACATCATGGTGGGGCCCACGGCAGCAGCCGTGGGTGGCTGCTCGCCCGCCCACCTGATGACGTGCAGCGTCTACTGCAGTGTCAGGGGCAGAGGCAATGCCTCTGCATTGCTTTATTTTTTATTTTTTAAAAAAAATCGCTGATTTGAGGATTTTTTAGTGTGGGGCCCATATCCAAGAAATCCGTCCCAGCCATGAGATTCTATGGCTCCTAACAAGTGAAATAAGTCCAAAGTTTAGGATTTTTGGGTGCACGGAATCATCAGAAAATTTTTCAATGGTAACCACCAATGTTCCCTATGCCATGGCCCACCAGATATTCAGATCAGCCCCATTCTTCTACTCAACGGCTAAAATGATGTTGGTAAGAGGATGGACGGCTTGGATTGGATATATACAACAAGGTGGGACCTACATGTACAACCCTTCCAAAATCTCTCTTTTTTTTTACCTGTTGCGTCAATACACCCACTGGCAGCCCACACTTCATGTATTAGCAACGTCCAGCGTCCCTGGACGCTGGACGGTTGTATATAACACATACATATTTAAGGTGGGCCCCACCCTCATACATGTTACCAAGGTGGGCCACCAAATGATTGGATGGTGTGCATGAGGCCCACATCAAGGTATGACCCTTTTGATGAATGGTAGAGACATCTCACAACTTTTTAAGAGGACCACAAAATAGGAAAGGAGAGAAAGAGAGAGAAAGAAAGAGCGATCGAGTGATGGAGGGACCCCGCCACTATAGGCCCTCCCTTGCATGATTTGAAACATACATCAAGTGGGTTCCTTTACACATGGACCTATTAAATTAAAATCCAATGGTGGAGATCCTTTCTCTACTAAAATGGACGGTCTAAATGACCCTAAGTGAATGATCATGATGATCAAAGTGGGCCATCGGTTACAACTTTGGGTCCCAAGTGAGATCCAAACCATTGATCGGTTGGCCTCACTTGGCCCATCTCAAAAACATGAAAAGCTAGTATTAACTAGCACCCACCGTTCAATCTTCTTGCTCTTATGGGTTCTTTAACACCTTATCTTCGATTTCAATAGAGGAGATGAGAATTGGATGGCTAAGATGTGAGGTGAAGGGGTAGGAAAGGTAGGCCACACTTGGAGCTTGGGAATGCTTGGAGAACTCTCACACGTATGGGATTTTCTTGCTTGGAGATTTGAAAATGAGAAAGAGAGAGAGTTGTAAAGGGAGAGAGAGTGATGGGTGATGGAGTGATGGATGGGAGAGAGATGGATGTGTAAGAAAATCTTGACTTTTGAAGCATTTTGTGTAAGAAAAGTATGGGCATGGAAGAACTTTTGGACTTTTGTGGTTGCTTGGGTATGGGTGAAAGGTGATGTGTACTTGACATGTACTTGACATGTGATGTGATAAGATTTGATTGATTGATGAGATTGATGTGACACCTCGTAGAGATTCTCTTGGGTTTCGCAACGCGTGGCGTTTTCCTCGCACCGAACATTGGCCCACATCTCCTAACTAGGGTATCACCTCGGCGCGTGAGTCGCAGCATCAGAACCGCAGCGATGGCACGGTCACTATGGTAATGGTCTTGGGTTGAGTCGACTCGGGTTGACGGCATATGAATCAGGGTCACGCGCAAATATTGGTTAAAGGTCGAAGGTTGTCGGAATTCGACCGGTAAGACCGCGGAAGTCTACGGAACTGTACGGACTAAGATACGGGTCTTACAGCTCTCCCCTCATAATAAAAATTTCATCCTCGAAATTTACACAATCATCGCAACTAGGCATAACTCATGAGGAAGAAGAGACATAACATCATCATATAGAATCAGAGACGGCATACAAAATACAATACATGATCAATCATCAAAGAGATGAGGATAACGCTCTCGAATCTCAGCCTCACGCTCCCAAGAAGCCTCCTCTACAGAATGGTGACCCCATTGAACCTTCACCAACGGAATGACCTTGATTCTGAGGACCTGCTCCTTACGATCAAGGATATGGACTGGCTGCTCATTGTAAGAAGCGTCCTCATGAACCTCCAGCAGCTGTCAATCAATAACGGGAACAATGTCTGATCCACACTTCCTCAACATAGAGATATGGAAGACGTTGTGGACGCCAGACAACTGTAATGGCAAGGCAAGCCGATAGGCCATGGCGCCAACGCACCCAGTGATCTCAAAAGGTCCTATGAATCTCGGAGCAAGCTTGCCCTTCGTTCCAAATCGAACTACGCCCTTCATGGGCAAGACCTTGAGATACACATAGTCACCTACATCAAACTCCAAGGGAAGACGCCGACGATCAGCAAAACTCTTCTGTCAGCTTTGAGCTGTGCGCATCCTCTGCCTGATGATATCAATAGCCTCTGACGTCTCCTGCACAAGCTCGGGACATAGGAGATGACGCTCTCTAACCTCGGTCCAATAACTCGGTGATCTGCATGGTCTGCCATATAGTGCCTCGGAAGAAGCCATGCCGATGGTCGCCTGATAGCTGTTATTGTACGCGAACTCATCCAATCGTAAATGCTCATCCCAGTTACTCCTGAAATCAATCGCGCAAGCCTGAAGCATATCCTCAAGGATCTAGTTGACCCTCTCGGTCTGACCATCGGTCTGCGAATGGTACGCGGTGCTGAGCTGCAAATCAATCCCCATCGCTCGCTGGAAGCTCCCCTAAAACTGAGACGTGAACCTCGAGTCTCGGTCAAAAACGATCGAGACTAGAACGCCATGCAGTCTCACAACCTCCTTAATAAATAATCTCGCAAGCCGATACATAGACCAAGTCGCACGCATCGCAAGAAAATATGTCGACTACGTCAGATGATCCACAACAACCTAAATGGCGTCATGACCACGCTGAGTCCTCGACAAGCCCATAATGAAATCAGTCGACACGTGCTCCCACTTCTACATCAGGACGCTTAACGACTGCAATAGACCAGGAGGTCTCTGATTATCGGCCTTGATACGCTGGCACGTGTCACACTCGGCCACAAAACTGGCAATCTAGCGCTTCATCCCTGCCCAAAAATACTATCGCCTCATGTCATGGTACATCTTCGTCGAGCTAGGGTGGATAGAAAATCATGATCAATGTGCCTCGGTCATAAGATCTCTGCGTAACTTTAGAATATCCGGGACACATAATCGTCCTTTGAAGCGAAGTCCACCGCCTGTACCAATCTGCCAATCTGCCTGACTCTCAGATGCCGCCTCAGCCATATAACTCTGCAACGACTCATCAGCCTGCTGAGCCTCAATCACCCTAGCGACAAGAGAGGGTTGAATCGATAGGCTTGATAACTGTACGATAGAAGACTACAGGCCAAACTCAAAATCATACGCTGCGATATCCGCAAGCATCCGCCACTCCTGAATCATCATATGCGCCACTAGGCCTCGTGGCTGATGGCTGAGGGCATCTGCCACCACGTTTGCCTTACCCGGGTGGTACTGGAGGTCAAAATCATAGTCTTTTAGGAGCTCCATCCAGCGCCTGTCTCATATTCAACTCAGACTGCGAGAAGAGGTACTTCAAGCTCTTGTGGTCAGAGAAGAGCTCGAACCTGACCCCATAAAGATAGTGCCTCCACACCTTCAGTGCGAAGACAACTGCGGCCAGCTCTAAGTCATGCATGGTATAGTTCAGCTCATGGACCTTGATCTGACGTGACGCAAAGGCCACTGGTCTCCTGTGCTGCATCAGGACAACACCCAAACCAATATGCAAGGTATCAGTGAATACAATAAAACCGTTACTCCCAGAGGGAAGAGTGAGGACAGGAGTGGACGTCAGACGGTCCTTCAACTCTGTAAATGCTCACTCGCAGGCGTCACTCCAAATAAACTCTACGCCCTTCCGAGTCAACCTGGTCAGCGGGACTGCAATACGAGAGAAGTCCTCAATAAAACGCCGGTAATAGCCCGCCAAACCAAGGAAACTACGGATCTCTTTCGTAGTCGTGGGCTGGCCCTACTGACGCACTACCTCGACCTTCGAGGGGTCCACTGTGACACCCTCCCTCGTCACCACATGACCGAGGAACTTCACCTCCCCCTGCCAGAACTCGCACTTCTCTAGCTTCGCATATAGCTGGTGTGCGCAGAGGGTCTGCAAGGTAATCTCCAAGTGCTGCTCATGCTCCTCACGGGTCCTCGAATAGATCAGAATGTCATCGATGAAGACTATAACAAACTGATCGAGATATGGGCGGAAGAACTCGTTCATCAACTGCATGAAGACCGCGGGTGCATTGGTCAGCCCGAAGGACATGACCTGGAACTCAAAGTGACCATAACACGTCCTGAATGCTGTCTTAGGAATGTCCTCATCTCGGATCCGAATCTGATGATAATCGGAACGCAGGTCGATCTTCGAAAAGAACTGTGCACCCTGCAGCTGATCGAACAAATCATCAATCCTAGGGAGCGGATATCTGTTCTTGATGTGACTTTGTTGAGCTTGCGATAGTCAATGCAGAGCCTCAACGAACCATCCTTCTTCTTCACGAAGAGTACCGGCGCTCCCCACGGCTCGGACGGATAAAGCCCAACTCACGCAACTCCTCCAACTATTTCTGCAGTTCCCGTAACTCCAATGGTGTCATGCGATATGAGGCCTTCGAAATAGGCGCAGTACCGGGCACAAGATCAATCTGAAACTCGGTGAGTCGGCGAGACAGTAATTCCGGAATCTCCTGGAACACATTAGGAAAATCGCAAACCACAGGCAAATGGTCGATACAAGCGGCAACAGGCTCCTCTATGGCATATGACATCAAACAAGACAACCGCTCTCCTCTAGTCTCTACAACGAACTGGAACTGTGGCACGCCGGGTATACAAAACGTAACTGTCCTCGCGGCGCAGTCCAATATGGCATAGTACTCGACGAGCCAATCCATGCCCAGGATGACATCGAACTCAGACATCGGCAATGCAAACAGATCGGCACGCAAAAATGTATCCCCAACTAGAATGAGGCAAGACGAATAAAATCGTCCCAACACTACAGTCCTCCCCAAGGGAGTCGATATTGATAGGCTCTCACAAGAAGACTCCAATGGTAAGCCAGTCGATCGGCAGAAGCTCTCGGCCACAAAAGAATGCGACGCACCAGAATCGAATAACACACGTGCAATGCATGCAGAAACTGGAAGTATACCCTCAACAACTCCTTCAGAAGACTGCGGGTCCTGCTGAGCTGCATAGAACCTAGCCTGAACCGACTGGGGAGGTGTCTGTCCCCTCTACACGTGCTACTGCTGCTGATGGGGTCACTGAGGCGGTCAAAACTGTTGCCTCTTCTGCTGCGGCCTCGGAGGCTGGTGCTGATGCTGCTGCTGCTGCTGAGGTGGCCTCGGATGTGGGGGCTGCTGTCGCTACTGCTGTGAGGGTCTCTGTTGCGGCTGTGGTGGAGGCTTCTGTGGGGCCCTCTGCTGCTATGGACCTATCTGCTGCTGCTGGGGGCTGGGACACTCTCATGAACGATGTCCCATCGCACCGCACCTAAAACAAGTGCCGGTGAACTGTCTTGGGGGTGGTGGTGGAGGTGCTGCTAGTGCTGCTGGTGCTCGGAAGGCTGGACGACCTGTGCGTCTCTGCCGTGGTCGACGCTGCTAGGAATCAATGGAAGAAGCCTGCCTCTTCCGGTCTCTCCTCTAACCGAGATCAGACTGAGAATCGGCCCACTCAGCCTCAAAAATCTGGGCCTTCCACACCACTTCCTCAAAAGTCGGAAGTTCATGCCTAATAACACGGTTGCGAAGATCGTAATGTAGGCCGTCCTCGAATCGACGGGCTCTCCATTCCTCGTCATCAACTAGATATGGTACAAATCTGGACAGTGCTACAAAGCGAGCCGCGTACTGAGCCACTGTCATATCGCCTAGCACCAAGGCCTCGAACTCCAACGCTCGCTGTCGTCGGATGTGATCAAGGAAGTATTATCGGTCAAACCGATCCACAAAATCCTCCCATGTCCATACAAAATCAGCGCCCGCTGCTCCGGAGACTGATGCCCCCCAGTGCTCAGCCTCACTATGGAGAAGAAATACGGCTAGTCGAACTCGTCGCTCGGTCGTACATTCCATTGTCTCAAATATCTTCTCTACATCGGCGCGCCATCTCTCAGCTATAGTCGGGTCTTGCTCACCCTGGAAACGCGGGGGATCGAGCCGTCGAAATTCTCGAAGGAGGGCACTCGCATGATCCTTCTATGCATGTGCTGGTGAAACAACTGGCTGCTTGTCCTGCCCCTGAAGTGCAGCCCTCACAACCTGTAACATTTGCTGCAACTGAGAGGCACTCCTGGATACGGTCGGGTCTGCACTGGTCTCTGGTGGAGGAGCAACATACTCAGGATGGGCAGTAGGAATCTCTGATGGTGGAACGGGCATCGTAGGTGGTAGTGTGGGAGCCGCAGGTGGTGGAGCGGGATCCTCAGGTGGTGGTGCGGGAGTCGATAGAGTAACTCTCCTACACGCCATGTCCTACAGGAAAGAGCGAAGGCGCCTATCAACTTGAAAGCTCTCGAAGGTACGCACGTTAAGGGTTTGTAACGGAAGATCACGAAGCTATCCGAACTTCGGGACTTAGTCATTCTAGACTCATAGCAAATATATAATGTTGTTCTCGCTTACTCCCAGGTTATGTTCTGATACCAACTTCTGTCACGCCCCAAACTCAGAAATAGGGCTCACAAAATTCTCGGTCACCGAATTCGGCGTCGACAACCTCCGTAAAACCCCATTCTCGGCTCCCAGCTCCCATTCGCCAGGTGCCGATCCTGGGATGCTACGAGGAGGATTTTCAACGTCAGCTTGATTCGTAATAACCATAACCAAAGGCATAACCCACAAACAACAACCAAGAACTCTATTACATTTTCACTATGATAAAAAACTTTACAAGTACAATGAGCATAAAGGGAAATACAATGATGAAGAATAAAAACTCCAAAATGATCTGCAAGTGCTCCTGTCTCAGTGCTGCTGTGCCCCAACGTCACCTGCATGCAACGGTCATGCATAAGCTTATAGAAAGCTTAGAGGGTGGTGAAAGTGTGTGCACAAGGTAGTAATATGATCATGCAATATCAGAGTAATACGGAATATGCAGATGGATCCATAATATCATGAGTCGTACCAAGGGTATGCGATGCAAGATGCAAGTCAAGCATACAATCCTCATCTAAGTCCACATGTCAATACAGCTCAACTTTGGGATATCACCGGGGTCTAGTACACTCTAAACCAGATCGCCGCCTCATCGCGCGTAATAAGTAAGTGGAAGAGACCTCACTATCTGTCTGCCAATATCGGGCTCGACTCGTCGATAGCGGACTCATTCCTCGAGCTGATCAGACTCAGCCTAGCATTACCCCTTACACTCGGGCGGGTAAGGCCGCACCACCTTCCAACTAACCACGACACAGTGGAGAGCGCAACCATCTGGTAATCGGCACTCAACGCTCATCTACCCATTCGGTCTAGACGTTGGAGCAACCTCTTGGTACTATAAGGGTTTAGGAACTTTCATCCAGGGATATCTATAGCACCTCATGTAGAATAAAATTTTTGGTATCCAATCCTGCCAACCACGATGCGTCTGTGGCGGCTATGACCCCGATGTCGCAGGATGTACAGCAACCATATCACACAATGCGAAATGCACGAATCATACTATTCAATCATGCAGCAATCTCGTGCGCACCATGCGCTCATGTGGGACGCTCCGTCTCATATGGAGTCTCGTAAATGTCTCGGCCCAACGACTTATGCGATGATCAAACATTCCTTATATCAAGCATTCATATGATACATATGGGCATGAGTAATGGAATTATACTAAGCATGTTATAAAGTAATGAATTATTCTTACCACGCAGATGGGCCTAAACGGCCTACACACAATAATTACGGCCTATCAATGGTCCTAGGTAGAGTCATAATGCGAACATTTAACCAACACTATACTTGCAATGTGGACGTCAAACCACCATTGCTCCCAAGCCATAATCCTTAGTAAACATCGTTACACAAACCATGTTGGTTTCACACATTGCAATGGACCTTAGGTACATCCTATTGGGCGTTCATTACATCAACTGGGCTACATAAGTGGGCCTTAGGTTCATCAAATGAGCCGCATTACTGGGCTTCACCAATGACCTTAGGTACATTGCAATAGGACATAACCCATGGGCCTCAGAGTACATCATAATGGGTCAAATCACATGGGCCTTATGTGTCTTAAATGGGTCTAAACCCATAGGCCTGATATATTAAATGGGCCTAAACCCATAGGCCTTATATGTCAAGGTGGGGTCCACTCGGACTATGGATTTGGCTCATCTAAGCCTCAATTTAGGTCTTTTAAAAATGGATAGACAGTTTGAATTTAGCACATGAATCACGGTGGGGGGGTCCACATGAGCTAACGATCTGACTCATTCTTTAGCTCATGTGTGAGCTTTTAAAATGGGTGGACAGACAGGATGCAACGCATGCATCATGGTGGGTCCACAAAAGCCCACCATCAGGTATATTATATATAAAATAATATATAAACTACATACTATATATATAGAATATATACAACATTATATATAATATAATATACATATATATATTTATACACACACACGCGCGCGCGCGCTGCACATAGGCACACCGCACACCAGTGGGCTCCACCATCCACTGGACGGTGGAAATTAAGGCACATACATCACACTGGGGAAATGAAACACATGCTACACTGTGGGCTCCACATGGGGCCCACCCCAATGCTTACATGCCATCCAATCCGTTCATAAGGTCACTCAGACCTGGATGAAGTGAAAACAAAAATTTCAGGTTGATTCGAAATTCCTGTGGACCCAAATTTAGGATTCAAAGGCAGAGGTTCAATCCCACTGTTTCATGTGGTGTGGGTCGCCTGAGTTTTGGATTCGATTGAAACTTGGAGGGGGCCCACCTGAGGAGGGGGCCCACCTCATGAACGGCGTGGATAAGACATATACATCATGGTGGGGCCCACGGCAGCAGTCGTGGGTGGCTGCTTGCCCGCCTGCCTGATGACGTGCAGCATCTGCTGCAGTGTCAGGGGCAGAGGCAATGCCTCTGCATTGCTTTATTTTTAAAAAAAAAAATCGCTGATTTGAGGATTTTTTTGTGTGGGGCCCATATCCAAGAAATCCGTCCGAGCCATGAGATTCTACGACTTCTAACATGTGAAATAAGTCCAAAGTTTGGGATTTTTGGGTGCATGGAATCATCAGGAAATTTCTCAATGGTAACCACCAATGTTCCCTATGCCATGGCCCACCAGATATTTAGATCAGCCCCATTCTTCTACTCAACGGCTAAAATGATGTTGGTAAGAGGATGGACGGCTTGGATTGGATATATACAACAAGGTGGGACCTACATGTACAACCCTTCCAAAATCTCTCTTTTTTTTTACCTGCTGCGTCAATACACCCACTGGCAGCCCACACTTCATATATTAGCAACGTCCAGTGTCCCTGGACGCTGGACGGTTGTATATAACACATACATATTTACGGTGGGCCCCACCCTCATACATGTTACCAAGGTGGGCCACCAAATGATTGGATGGTGTGCATGAGGCCCACATCAAGGTATGGCCCCTTTGATGAATGGTAGAGACATCTCACAACTTTTTAAGAGGACCACAAAATAGGAAAGGAGAGAGAGAAAGAGAGAGAGAGAGAAAGAGTGATCGAGTGATGGAGGGACCCCGCCACTATGGGCCCTCCCTTGCATGATTTGAAACATACATCAAGTGGGTCCCTTTACACATGGGCCCATTAAATTAAAATCCAATGGTGGAGATCCTTTCTCCACTAAAATGGACGGTCTAAATGACCCTAAGTATACCAGAAAATAAACATCATGATGGGGTCCATGGAGAATGGCCCCATCATGGAATGATCATGATGATCAAAGTGGGCCATCGGCCACAACTTAGGGTCCCAAGTGAGATCCAAACCATTGATCGGTTGGCCTCACTTGGCCCTGAAATTGTGGTGAAGACCACTTTAGTTGAAGTAGGAATGGGTCAGTATATCCTAGAGGGGGTGAATAGGACTTTTTAAAATTTTTATAAATTATTAAAGATCCTTATCACACTAATCCTATCACAGAGTATAAATTAGGATTACTCAAGAATTAACTCTATTGGCTTCCAGCCTAATAGAGGGTCCAATCACAAACTATTTAAAAGACAAACAATGTAGATGAGATTGTGATGGATATGACTGTGTGTGTATAGAATGTGATCATATATAAAGACATGCAAGGCAATCACATAATTGAGAGGTAATATCAAACTCAAACACAGTCATTTTATAGTGGTTCGACGACTAGTCTACTCCACTCCCGACTTCCACACTCAACCCTTGAGTGACCGGATTTCACTAAGGAGGTTTCCCATGGTTCACCTCAAACCTAAGGTTTTAAATCAGGTTCACCTTCAACCTTTACAGAGGTTTCTACTCGGTTCACCTCAAACCCTGGAGTTTTATTGGCGTACTCCTAACCAGATGTTTATGCCCACACAGGACAAGGGTCTACACAACGCACCCTGAGGTTTCTACTCGATTCACCTCTAACCCTGGAGTTTTGCTGGCGTACTCCTAACCAGATGTTTATGCTCTCCACAGAGTAAGGGTGCACACAACGCACCCCGCACGTACACTCCCGTCGGAGGCATCCTTCGAGGACTTCAAATGGTGAGTAACACTTAAAATCCAATCCTAAAAAGGAATGATCGCAAGTGTCCTCTGGACTCTTAGTACTTACAGATAAGTTGATGAGTCCCTTTTCAGCACAATGATGAAGACCTTCTCCTTGTTGATGAAGAGTCTTCAGCTCCCTTGCCGCAACATGAAGATGTATATATGCTAGGCTTAGGTTGGGTCAAGGTTATGATGGACTACCACTCTCTAAAGGTTTTTCTATAAGGAAGATAGAGAGGTTCCTATCATCTATGCATCCAAGGCATCCCAGCTCAATGATATGTCATTAAAGCAGTAGCTGAAGGATCCTTGAATGCGGAAGTTCATTCCCCAATCCACTCTATAAGATATCAATGATGAGGGTGGATTGGAGGATGAACTTCCCGAGAGAAAGGGCTTAGGTAAATGATAGGAAGGTTAAAACACTCTAAAGCACTCTCTACTTTCTCTACCAGCAATGAAGACAACTCTCTCTATTTATAGGCAAAAGGTTCCAACGGATATAAACGGTCATATTTATGACAGAGTTCGATATCATCGAGCAGTCGTCGATATGATCGAGCGTATACTCTCGAATGTGTCGGCCGACCTCTCGATGATAAGAACTCAATTGTCATTTCGCTTTTGGAAACCTTCTGCCAACTGGTCGATGGGATCAAGACACACATCGATGATATCAGATTTCGAACTCCGATTCCATCGAGTGATGGTTCGATTCTATCGACAGTAGAAAAATAAGAGAGAAGTTTTGAAGAATTTCAGGATCACAGATATGATCGGGGAACCAGTCGATGTCATCGGAATTTGTACATCGATCATATCGGTGACCATTCGATGGGATCGAAAATCGTATAGATTTTACATGTAAGCTTGCTAGACGAATTATGTCCTGACTCGATCCAATCGACTTGGTCTCGATATAATCGATATATGAATATCGATTTATCGCAGGCACCCCGATCAACATTAAAAGCAACCTGAAATTCATGCTGGAGAGAACATGCGCCCCACAGTCGATATGATCGACTGACTCCCGATATGATCGATATTTGAGTTCAGATTGAATTGGACAGTCATCGATATATCGAAGCAATTGATAGTTTTCTTTAGAAAAATAGGGGTGCCGGAAAGCAGTCTGTCGATACGATCGATCCACTTCAGATATGATCGATTTTTGAATATCGATGATATCGACTCGAAGGTCGATATATCGATAAATCGTCCAGAAGATTGTTTGATTGCTGGACGCTGTTTGTCCTCACTCGATTGTATCGATTGATATGCCGAGGACATCGACAGAGCTGGTCGATCATATCGAAAGGGGAATCGATATAATCGACAGTGTAAGAAAAACTTAGAAAATTTTCTTCTGCATAAAAAGTTTTCTTACACATAAACCATAAGATGTTTTAATTCTTTTTAAGGATTTAATCACTTGATGTTTTGGGACATGGGATGTGAGGCTATGATTTACCTTTTAGTGAGCTTCCACACATTCAGATGAGGCAGACGCTTGACTTGATCTTCTTGTTAGGTGCTGTCGTCCGACTGACTCAACATACAACGTAATTGACAAACCAGGGCACGTAATAGGTGCACTTTTAGGCCCATCTCAAAAACATAAAAAACTAGTATTAACTAACACCCACCGTTTGATCTTCTTGCTCCTATGGGTTCCTTAGCACCTTATCTTCGATTTCAATGGAGGAGATGAGAATTGGATGGCTAGGATGTGAGGTGAAGGGGTACGAAAGGTGGGCCACACTTGGAGCTTGGGAATGCTTGGAGAACTCTCACACGTATAGGATTTTCTTGCTTGGAGATTTGAAAATGAGAAAGAGAGAGAGTTGTAAAGGGAGAGAGAGTGATGGGTGATGGAGTGATGGATGAGAGAGATGGATGTGTAAGAAAATCTTGACTTTTGAGGCATTTTGTGTAAGAAAAGTATGGGCATGGAAGAACTTTTGGACTTTTGTGGTTGCTTGGGTATGGGTGAAAGGTGATGTGTACTTGACATGTGATGTGATAAGATTTGATTAATTGATGGGATTGATGTGACACCTCGTAGAGATTCTCTTGGGTTTCGCAACGCGCGGTGTTTTTCTCGCACCGAACGTTGGCCCACATCTCTTGACTAGGGTATCGCCTCGGCGCGCGAGTCACGACATCGGAACAGCAGCGACGGCACGGTCGCTATGGTAATGGTATTGGGTTGAGTCGACTCGGGTTGATGGCATATGAATCAGGGTCACGCGCAAATATCGGTTAAGGGTCGAAGGTTGCCTAAATTCGACCGGTAAGACCGCGGAAGTCTACGGAACTGTACGGACTAAGATACGAGTCTTACAGGCAACCTAGAATTTGAGCGAGGGAAGCTATAAATTATGCGAGGGAACTTAGAAATTGAGCGAGACAACCTAAAATTTGAGTGAGACAACATAAGAATTGAGTGAGGGAACCTAAAAAATGAGCGAGGCAACATTGAAATTCAGCGAGGAATCCTAGGAATTGAGCTAGGAAACCAAGAAATTCAGCTAGGCAACCTAGGATTTGAGCGAGAGAAGCTAAAAATTGAGCAAGGCAACCTATGATTTGAGCGAGGCAATATAAGAAATGAGCGAGGGAACCTAGGAAATGAGCGAGGCAACGTAGAAATTCAGCGAGGAATCCTAGGAATTGAGCGAGAAAAACTAGAAATTAAGCGAGGAAACTTAGAAATTCAGCGAGGCAACCTAGGATTTGAGCGAGGGAACTTAGGATTTAAGAGAGGGAACCTAGGAAATGAGCGAGGTAACGTAAAAATTCTGTGAGGAAACCTATGATTTGAGCGAGGCAACCTAGGAATTGAGCGAGGGAAGTTAGAAATTGAGCGAGGGAAGCTAGAATTTGAGCGAGGGAACTTAGGATTTGAGCGAGGAAAGATATAAATTGTGCGAGGGAACCTAGAAATTGATCAAGGCAACTTAGGATTTGAGCGAGGCAACGTACAAATTAAGCGACGGAACCTAGGAAATGATCGAGGCAACGTAGAAATTCAGCAAAGAATCCTAGGAATTGAGCGAGGGAAGCTAGAAATTAAGCGAGGGAACCTAGAAATTCAACGAGGCAACCTAGGATTTGAGTGAGGGAACGTAGAAATTGAGTGAGGCAAGGTAGGAATTCAGCAAGGCAACTTAAGAATTGAACGAGGTAACCTACGAATTGAGCGAGGCAACCTCACTGAATATTTATGTTGCCTCGCTCAATTGTTAGGTTCTTTCACTCAATTTATATGTTGCCTTACTCAATTTCTAGTTTCCTTCGCTCAATTCCTAGGTTGTCTCGCTCAATTCATAGGTTGTCTCGCTCAATTCCTACGTTCCTTTGCTCAATTTCTAGGTTTCTTGCTCAATTTTTAGGTTGCCTCACTGAATTTTTAGCTTCTCTCGCTCAATTTCTAGGTTGTCTGGCTCAATTCATAAGTTTCCTCGCTGAATTTCTAGCTTCCCTCGCTCAATTCGTAGGTTGCCTCGCTGAATTTCTACGTTGCCTCGCTAAATTGCTAGGTTGTCTCGCTCAATTCTTAGGTTCCTTCGCTCAATTTCTAACTTCCCTCGCTCAATTTGTAGCGTTCCTTGCTCAATTCCCAGGTTCCCTTGGTTGCCTCGCTCAAATCTTACGTTGCCTCGCTGAATTTCAACGTTGCCTCGGCGAAATCCTAAGTTGCCTTGCTCAATTCCTAGGTTCTCTCACTCAATTGCTAGGTTGCCTCACTCAATTCCTAGGTTGCCTCGCTCAATTCCTACCTTACCTTGCTCAATTTCTAGGTTGTCTCGCTCAATTTCTAATTTTCCTCGCTCAAATCCTAGGTTGCCTCGCTCAATTCATAGGATTCCTCACAGAATTTCTATGTTGCCTCACTCATTTCTTAGGTTCCCTCGCTCAATTCCTATGTTGCCTTGCTCAAATCATAGGTTGCCTCGCTCAATTTCTAGCTTCCCTCACTCAAATCGTAGGTTGCCTCGCTGAATTTTTAAGTTCCCTCACTTAATTTCTAGTTTCCCTCACTCAATTCCTAAGATTCCTCGTTGAATTTCTATGTTGCCTCGCTCATTTCCTAGGTTCCCTCGCTCAATTCCTATGTTGCCTCACTCAAATCCTTGGTTGCCTCGCTTAATTTATAGGTTCTCTCGCACAATTTGTAGCTTCCTTCGCTTAAATCCTAGGTTGCCTCGCTAAATTTCTAGGTTCCCTCGCTCAAATTCTAGCTTCTCTTGCTCAATTTCTAACTTCCTTCGCTTAATTCCTAGGTTGCCTAGCTCAAATCGTATGTTCCCTCGCTCAATTTCTAAATTCCCTCGCTGAACTCCTACCTTGCCTCGCTCAATTTCTAGGTTCCTTCGCTCAATTCCTACCTTGCCCCCACTCAATTTTTAATTTGCCCACTCAAATTCATGTTTTCCCCGCTTAATTTCTAGTTTGATCGCGAAGTGATTGGAATTGATCGTGAAGTGAATGAAATGTATTTTCGACCATCGGCTTGATGGAATCATGGAAAATAATTAGGCTGGTTGGCTAAAGTAGCTTCTCCTACCCCAAAATCATATGTGGTACGTCAAATAACTAATTTTAGTTTAGAAGATATTTTTGTTAAATGAATAAAGAAAGAAATGAAAAAAAAAAGAGAGAGAGAAAGAAGTGCATAGCATTATAGTCATATTCTGTAGCCATAGACCTATAGCTACGGTTATAATCCGTAGTCATAGGCCCAGCTCTATCCCAGTCGACCAGGTTGTGACCCGGTCGACCCCAATACGCTGGTTTTTTTTTTTTCCTTTTGTAATCCCTACCGATTTTTGTGGGTCCCATTATGAGGTATATGTTATATCCAAACCGTCCATCTATTTGGAGAACTCGTATTAAAGCTTGAGATGAAAAATAAGACAAATCTAGCTATCAAGTGGACCATATTGTAAAAGGCAGTGAGGAATTAAACATCTACCATTAAAACCCTTTTAGGGTTACAGAGGCTTTGGATCATTATGAAATTTGTTTTTCCTCTTCATCCATGCCTTCGTGATCTTATGAATGGATTAGATTGAAAATAAATGTTATGGAGGCCCTATAAAAATTTTTATGGTAAAAATCAATTTCCCCACTGCTCTTTTTGGAATTGTCCAGTGATCTATGGATATGATTATTTTTTTTCTAGATAATGCCCCAAAATGATCTCGAAATATGGACGAACGTTGTGGATATAATAAATACATAGCTGCGTAGCATGTAACTGTAGTCTCTTTTAAGCCGTTCGTACAACTCTCAGATGCAAGAGCGTCAGCGCTCGTCTTCGCAGTGAAAAGGATGGGTAGTTTCGTCCACAAAGTCTCTGTCCGCACGTGATAGTCCAACGTTGGTCACTTACGTTTGTATTCCTTCCCCATAACCGGGTTTTGTCTACAGTAGCCATTTTCTCTTAGATAAATGCAATTACTGTAGTTATACTTTTGACTGGCTGGTGCACCGCATACCAAAAATGACGTAAAAGGCAATTGTTGTAATCGTCAGACGTCGCTTTTGAGTTAAGACACTGACAACCCATGCCTCTCTGCCATGAATACGGCCACCCATGTGAGCCATTTGAAAGGCCAGTGTACCAAAAATCCGGTGGATCCATTATTGCAATTACTGTCGCAAGACATTGATGGCCACTGAATCTCTTCAACAACTACGGTCATTGACGTGACGTCTGAATCACTGATGTACCGCACGCAATTGCATCAAGGTTTCTAATCCCCCAATGCTTTTTAGACTCCGCGGTGATTTGTTTTAACATGCAATACAAACTGCTCATAAAGCGGCGCAACCGCTCGTAAGGACATTACCACTGAGATGAACAAAGGTACAAAATTATTAAGCTGTATTCAGCTGCATTGGAAAGGATTAAGTAAGATGGAATATAAAAAACAAAATTATTAACCATGATAAGGATTATTCTGTGTTATCATGGGATAAGATTAACTCCATGCTTTATTTGTAATACTGTGATACATTGAAATGATATACTCACCACCATTTGAAACTATCAAAAATAACCCACGTGTTATGTCCAAATCGTTCATTTGTTTTGTATCATCATTTTATGGCATGAGCCTAAATATAAGGCAACTTCAAAACTTATGTGGCCCTAAAAAGTTTTCAACAGTAAGTATTCAATCCCTGTTGATTTCTATGGTAGGGTTCACTTGACCTTTAGATTTACTTTTTTTTTGGCCCATGTTCTAAAATGACCTCGAAAAATAGATGGACGGTGTGGATATAACCTACACATTATGGTGGGACCTACACAACTTGCTAACATTGAGTGAAATTGACACGGACCCAATACGATTCCATCTAACCTACTTCTAAGCTTTTCTACTCTGACCAAATGCAATTGCATCCCACCGAAGCCCATCTAATCCAGTCGGCCAAACAGTCCCTTAGGCTGATATAAAGCTTCTGTATCCCTATGAGTGTTTCAACACTATGCATATAGTCTCTCCTTTTCTCTTAAGGCTTGTTTGTTTTTTCAAAGAAATAGTAAATACATGGTAACCAGTAATTTTTCCTATTTCATGTGATTGAAAATTCATAGGAATTCGTGTCTCTGAAATTAGTTTAAAAGAGGTAATTTTAATTTTTGAACCACATGATAATGCATATGATATATCATTTCCGTCTATTTGTCTTAAAACAATATTTTGAAGCATGGGACAAAAAATAAAGTAGATCCAATGCTCAAGTGGCTCACGCCAAAAGAAATAGTGGCCCCACAAAGTTTTTTACGATTAATATTCAATTTCCTTTTTCGAGTGACGTGGTCCACTTGAGTTTTGGATATGCCTCATTTTTTTACTCATGCTATAAATTCAACTGGAATAATGGATGAATGGTATAGATAAGAAAAATGCATCACAGTGGAACCCATAGATATTTTGCAATATTCTTGGTTTTTGTGTCAAAAAGTAAGCAGTCAAATCAGGTATGATATCAATGTGCAGGGAAATTATTATTATTTTTTTACTAGGTATTTACCATTTCTCCCAAAATCAAACATGCCCTTAGGGCTTGTTTGTTTTTTCAAAGAAATCGTAAATACACGGTAAACGGTAATTCCACCTGTTTCACATGTTTGAAAATTCATAGGAATTTGTCTTTGAAATTGGTTCAAAATAGGTAATTTTAAGTTTCGAACCGCATGATAATGCATATGATATATCTATTCCGTCCATCTATTTTACTACAATATTTTGAAGCATGAGACAAAAAATAAAGTAGATCCAATGCTTAAGTGGCCCACGCCAAAAGAAACAGTGGCCCCACAAAGTTTTTAACGGTCAGTATTCAATTTCCTTTTTCGTATGACATGGTCCACTTGAGTTTTGGGTATGCCTCATTTTTTTACTCATGTTATAAATTCAACTGAAATAATGGATGAATGGTGTGGATAAGCAAACTGCATCACAGTGAGACCCATGGATATTTTGCAATATTCTTGGTTTTTGTGTTAAAAAGTAAGCAAGTCAAATCAGGTATGATATAAATGCACAGGGAAATAATCATTATTTTTTTTACCCAGTATTTACCATTTCACCGGAAATCAAACATGCCCAAATGTGGCCCACTTGAGCTTTGGGGCTACATCGGTTTTTGGTCTGACAATAGGGTATATACTAATGAGCTAACAAAAAAAAATAATCAAATTCTATACCTGTTATTTGTATTTATTTCTAATCCAATCTATATTAGTGGTACGACCTACTTTTGCTAAAAATTAAAAATAAAAATGTACAAAAATATACCAGTGTGACCCAGAAAGATTAGTAATTAGTTCATATTGGAATCTACAGGTTGTATTATTATCTATGGTTACCTCTAATTAGATTGTATTATGTGTAGGATATTCTATACTTTGGACATATTAGCTAGCATGTATGAGCAATATCCAAGCCATCCATTAAGCAGGTCTCACTTTACAAATGTTCTCACCCAAAAGTCGGGCCAATTCACCCATTAGAATTATGAACCAGTTTATTAGAAATGATAAGATTTTCAACTGTACATTTATTTAGCATATCACATTTTCCTAATAAATGGACCGATCTGATTCTTGAGGTAAGATATGAACCTAGAGTTACCTTCACGATGGATGTATTGCATTTTGTATCCATGTTCTAGCAAGTGGTGGCAGGTACATAAGATACATTAATATACATATGCTACATTATTTCAAAGAAAAAAAAAACCATTATATAGAATTTACATTCTAATGCCATTTTCAAAAAGCTCCCCATCGAGCAATCTCATAAACACATAAGTTTCCATTAGAGTACTTTCCCTTGTATTTATTGTAGGTAGCTCCGGTCAGTTGTGTGAGCAAAGGGCGCTGGAACTCTAGTGGGCCCACTGTGATGTTTATGTGAACTTTAATCACCAGGTGCATCATCACCTTGTGTTAGGCATAGGACCCAAAACTAAGCTACATTCATAATTCAGTTGTAAATGCAACGCTCACCTTTAAAACATTTTTCCTTGATATAACTACCAGAAACAGGGCAATGCCTACAGTTAAAACCGTCGGCAATGACCATCCGTGACGGGGTTTAGCTGTCGCAAGGTCCGTCGGCAACCTAGGGATTAAAATCGTCGGCGTTACCGACGGTTTTCGCCGTCGCCCTTGCCGTCGGCTTATTCGACAGCTAAACAGTGCATGGGCCAAAACCTTTCAACGGTTTTTAGCCGTCGGCGATTTTCATCAATTAAAAGCTACAAAAAATAAAATATAATATCCATAGAATTTGGATGATATATTTCTTGCTTTTCTAGTATAGATTTACCTTCTCAAATAGATTGGTTCGTTCAGGGCTTTGGAGAAATAGATGTGTTTAGAAATGGATCAACACATCCACTTCTAGACATATCCATTTCTCCAAAGCCCTAAACAAACCAACTTATTTGAGAAGGTAAGTCTCCACAATAGAAAAGCACATGCATGGCATACCAAAAACTTTTAAAGGCAACAAGAAGCAAAAATATTATTTCGGTTGCCGAACACTTTGAAGTTCATACGATATGCACAAGTTTGTCACCAGTCATCACTTACATGACAATTATTAGAAACATCAAAAGAAATCACTACATAGGCTTGGCATACAAAAGTATGGGTATATTTGTTTGCATTACATGTTATAACAATTTCTTATTAACTTCAGTTAGAAATGTGTTATACCTGGCTTATAGCTTCTACTTGGCTTTTAAGACTGGCCTCCAAAAATCTGGTTAATGAAGTTGTTAGCATGTGAAGATGAGGGCTCATCTTGCAGTTTCAAGTCCACGTAGAAACTGTGAAGCCTATTCAGCATCCACTAGAAGAATTCATGAACATCTTCCTGCCAGTATCTCTGTCAAGAAGTGGATTACAGGTGCGAAATTGGCTTCAAATCAGATTTAGGAATTAAACTAACACATACTGCAACAAAACGAAAAACTGCAAAATTCACTTCATCAAAAAGATGCACCTGTGATCAGATTTCGAATAACCCCAAAGGCTGTAAGGACCTTCTTACTGACAAAAAACCGGAATTTACTTGACCGCAATTACATTACCCAAGATTAAATGAAAATCTTACCAGAAAACATCCTTTTAAGCACTTTGGTGCATGGATTACAGCGTATTGAAAACCAATTTGCAAGCTGGGGCAAACTAATCCCCTCTTCATTTCTGAACCTGTTTTTCACTTCATGGCATGTAACATTTGGGTTGGGTGAAGTTGGGCACCTGGGGTTGGAATTCCATTAGATTGGGCTGTGGGTTGGGTCCTCTTGAGTTCAGGATGGGTACCGAAGTTGCACTATTAATAGCAATTGTTAGTCTCATAAAGTGCAAACATGAACAAATTGCAATTTCCTTTGGATTCATACACTCCATGTATGAAATACTATAACTGGATAAATGTGCACCAATAAAATGGATATTTATATATATATATATATATATATATATATATATATATATATATATATATATATATATATATATATATAGGGAAAAGGTACTATGCGCTCGAGCTCACGATAAGCTTATCGTGAGGTCGAGCTGTGTGGGCCCCACCGTGATGCATGTCGACCATCAACACCGTGCATTTAATGGTTCCCCTTTAAATAATGGGATATCCCAAAAATCAGCCGTATACGGAATTCAGGTGGGCCATACCATGTAAAATCATATGAAGACACCGTTCAAACATATAAAAGCACTTGGTGGGGCCCACCTGAGTTTTGAATGCTACTGAAACTTGGTCTGAACCCTCGTACAAGTGGGAGACACATAATGGATGGGCTGGATTTGCAAACCACATCTTTTGTGGGCCCCAAAAATGATTATGAATGTTTTAATGGTTGCACGGCCCGTCTCCACTTCTGTATGTGGTGTGGCCCACACAAGTCACGGATTGACTTGATTTTTGAGACCTAGGTCCATGGTGGAATGGCACATCTAACTGATGGGGTAGATGTTCGAAAGGCATCATGGTGGGGCCCGCACAGCTCGACCGCATGGGACGGAGCCGTAAGCTTGAGCGCATTGTACCTTTTCCCATACACACACACACATTGTAAGCCTATCCTCCATGATTTCTCCAAAATTGCATTCCCTGCAATGCTGAAAAATTGCAAGAAGCCTGTTGTTACTACAAACCTCATGCTTCCATCAAAATGCAAGGAATATGTAGAATGCTCAAAGTGATCTACAAACATGCATACACTCCATGAAGTGGTAATCAATTTCATTGAAATCAATCACACACCTGAAAAGCTAGAAACAAAAGCTGAAGTCTTCACATATTGGTATATAGTAAAGTGTAGAAATTTGCACATGAAGACACCCTTAACATGCAACAACTAATAGATAGGGCTAAAATGTTTAAATCTTATGGCCTTATGACAGTGACAGCCAAGAATAGAATGCAAAGTTGCATGAACCTTCACATTATTGCAGGACTTAATTAGCCCCTTTCATTTCCACTCAACTACACACATGGTTTATGGATGGTTCATTCCCACTCGACTAAACACATGTTTTTATGGATGGTGAATCTAGAACCTACATCTGATGAGTCATAATGTGGGTGTCCAATGCTACAGTACACGAGGATTGAGCTCTTGTTCTCAAACTCTACATCAGAAACTTATGTCAGAAACTTCAGGTTTTCTCAGATCACTCCGTATTGCAAAACTCAAAAAATGATTCAGCCTCAAAGTAGACACCAACTTGGTGAAAAAGGCCACCAATCCACAACAAAAAAGGGCATCCACCTAAATTTGGTTGTAAAAACAAACCTATAGTAGATTTTATCGTTGCTCTGTAAGTTCTCAGCATTGAAAATCTGCAGATCATTGCTAGCATTACTTGATTTCTTGTACTTGAATCTTCATGCACTTGATTTCTTGGCTAGTACAAGAAAGCACCTGAAAGTATTAGAAAAGACCCCCAAAGAACAAGTATTTCCTATTTCTGAAATATGAAATATCAAACAAACATGAAAAAAAAAAAGAAGCAATTTGGATTGAAAGATGAGATGGACAAATTAACTCCACCTGTCTTCTGCCTGTTTTTGAATAAGAACTTATGGGAGTATAGAATTTCTAGAAATTCTCAAGGCTAGGTAGCCTAGAGTGATAAAAATGTACTAAGGGTTCAGTTTTAGGCACATTTTTCTGACATATTGGACTTTATCCATTTCAACTCAGTTTTCTGGTTTTTATCCAGTTTGTACAAAGATATAAAGTGAGACAAAAAATAAAAATAAAAATTGAAACTTGGTATAGATAGCTCATTCCTGGCAAAGAATTAAGATTGAACAGGTTTTGCTTCAGTTTTCTGGGGAAATTAAACAGTATATGCATATGGTACATATCACCAATTGTGCCACTTGTTAAGCATTCCCACACTCATGCCAAAATCTGTTTTGGCTCTAGCTGCTAGCTAATGATCCGTCACTTGTTCACAAGTTCACCCTTTCCTTTTATAAATGAATAATTTACAAATAAAAGTAAATAAATAAAATTTGTTGAGTCCCATTTAGCAAGCAAATGTGTGACATATGTAGCATTTGTTGTCTAAAATGTAGCTACCATTAAAACATGAGCTAGAATTCAAATAGTGCACGATTCTTAATGTCTAGTTCTCATCCACCATATGGCATAAATGCATGGCAAGTTGGCAACCCCAGAAAATACAAATTACCCTTCAAAAAAAAAAAAACAAAGAGCATACAAAATAACAAATTGAGGCCCCATTGTTGAATGTAGCCCAAATCCACACTTGATTCTGCGATCTTAACAATCTGATATTGCTCATTGAATTTGGGCCTCTAGCCATTTTATTTGTTAAATGCCAATTTGATAGCTAAATGGTGTTGAACTGCCATTTTATCTTCAATTTAAATCTTTAGCGTTTCAGTAAGCACAATAATCAATAACTTAAATGTGCATTTTATTAAATGTAAGCACTTAAAGATTGCTTCCCAAGATCCTTCCATGGGTACTACACTACATTCTTCAGTATTGCTACACTGCATCCACATGAAACTAAACACGCATGCACATTATATAGGAACACAATTAATAGAATAAGCACACATCCTAGCATGATCATGGGACCTGTGATTGCATAAACAACACATGACCATCAAGCAATACGCAAATATCTGAAACAATCAAGTCAAGGACCTTAAACGAATAATTTCCACATAAATAGATTCCTAGTTGAATTCCTACCTCAAGCACAACATCAGGATTAATTTCTGAAAGGGTCTGAGCGTTTGTCTTGGTCATGCCAACCTGAGATGGAAGAGAAATAAGATGCATAGATGTTAAGGGTCATACAAGTAGATTCTCCATCAAAATGATTTTCAGTGTTAGATGTGTTCATATATCTTCCATTATTACAAATCGCAAATTGTTCCAAGGGTTCACTACTCATGCAAGTTATAGTTAAACTATTGTGCCCTCAAGCACAATGCATCCAAACGGAGAAAATTGACAAGATGTGGAATAATGCATGCCTGGTCTGGAAGAAAGATGAGCTGATTCATGTTAGCTAACTAGATTGTGTCATAATTGTACAACAAAAGATGTCCTATACCACACCTTGTGAGCATCTCAGCAATTCTGCTTTTCAAGTTGGAGCCATGCCCGTCCACATGTAGCTGCACATGCTAATATGAAAGATGCGTGTGAGATCCCAGCTTTCCACAATTCTATTAGATGTGCCAGATTGATCAAGTCTTCTTGTGCAAAATTTAGGCAGTTCTGCTTTTCAAGTTGGAGACAATATCCAAAAGAAATGGATGGGTCCAAGAATCAAGTTAGTCGCAAATCTGGCAGGCAAACATATGCAAAAGAAATGAACAATAGGCATTTAATGTACATGTGTGGCCCATCAGATTTGTGCACTGTCGTGAATTTTACACAAGGCAACCCATATAGTGGCTTGCACCTGATAAATAGATTATATCATGCATCCATGTAAGCGTTGTGGAACCCTGAGCCTACACTCTTAATGATTGCTTCAACTTTGAATAGGCATCTTACATCCAAATCACTAATACAAGTCAAACATTATGGAAACTCTTTGTAAATATTGAATCATAAAAACATCCTCATGCTACAATTTGAAACATCATCCAAATATCTTTCACACTATTCATAAATGAGGAAGGAAGAATAGGAATCATAAAAGCAAACAAACTTTCACTGAATTTCTCCTTGATTATAGTTAGCAATTCCCTTTCCACAATCACACAATAACAATGTTTAGAAAATCAAAACATGAACAAACCAAGTTTTAAATACATGTGTCAGTCCCTCGAATGCCCATGTACTGAACATCATATAGATTGAAATATCTTAGATGTAGAATTTTTGGGTTTATACCTGTTGGATATGAATAGTGCTGGATTTTCTTTCTCAGCCTTCTTTTTTTTTTTTCTGGGACACCTATTGCAGGGTTAGTATTTTTCTATTTGGGGTATTTTTGGTCCACCTGCCATCCACACTGCAGCCGGGAAATATCAATGGTTTGGATAATGGACCATAAACCCCATTTCTACAAACCGAAAGCTAGGGCTGTCAATGAGTCGGAGCCTATAGTACCCGTTCCCAGGATAATCTGCTTCTGGGCTTGCCAGGCTTGGATTTAGTTCTTGAAGACCCAGACAATCTCATGGTCAGTTGCCATCTCGCTCTGTATTTAATAGGGGAAAACTACAAATGAAAGCAATAACAAAATCGATCGAGATAATGTTTAGGGTTTTGAGGGGAAGGACTTACCTCAAACGAATTGAGATCTTGTGGAGACTCCCCTGCAACGTGCGACCTAGAACGAGAAAACCCTAGGTAAGGGGTTTACCAATACCCTAAGTAGGAGGGAGAGGGAGATGATGTGTTGGCTGTTGTGGAGAGAGAGAGAGAGAGAGAGGGGTCGAGAGAAAGGGAGCAGGGAGCAGGGAGAGAGCGAGAGCGAATTGGGCTGAAGGAATACAGATTGCGTCCTACCTCGCCCGTCTCCAGCTGGGAACGGGTAGTAGCTTTCAATGGCCACCATGATGTATGGGTTTTATCCACACCGTCCATGAATTTTTACGTATCATTTCATGTGGAATGAAAAAATTAGACAGATCGAAGGTTTAAGTGGACGACACCACGGGAAGCAGCGGTAATAATGATTCTCACCGTTGAAACTTTTATAGGGCCCACCGTGATGTTTATTTACCATCCAACCTATTCATAAAGTTACATGGACCTGGATGAATAGAAAAAACAAATATCACCTCCATCCAAAACTTCTGTGGGCCCCAAGAAGTTTTCAACGGTAAGAGATTAATCCCCATTGTGTCGTCTACATCTGTCTTCGATATGCCTCATTTTTGGGCTTAAATCCTAAAATGATTGTAAAAAATGGATGGACAGTGAGGATAATACCCATACATCAGGGTGGCTACTCAAAGCTCTTGCCCGTTCCCATCTCCAGAGGGGCGGGGTAGAATGCAATCCGCGTCCTCGAGCGGACGTGGTTTGGCTAGTGACGCTGCCACTTGGTCGGTGCTGTGTGGGCCCATCATGATCTACGTGTTTTATCCACACTGTCCATCCATTTAAAAAAAAACATTTTAATAACTTTTATAAGAAATGAGGCATAAAAAAAATCTCAGGTGGACCACACCATGGAAAACAGTAGTGATTTAACATCTACCATTAAAATCCTCCTAGGGCCCACTGTAATGTTTATTTGACATCCAACTTGTAGATTAGGTCATACACTTGGATGAAGGTAAAAAAATATCATCTTGATCCAAACCTTTTGTAACCTTAGGAAGTTTTTAATGGTGAGAGTCTGATTAACACTATGTGGCCCACTTGAGATTTTTATCTACCTCATCTTTTGGTTCTTACCATAAATTTATCTGGAAAAATGAATGGACGGCATGGATGAGATACATACTTCATTTTGAAGTCCACAGACCACCGATCACTAGACATTCACCGGTGGCAGGGGAGTAGCCATTCGTTTCCTCCTCGATCGCTGAGTCGCTGACGCTCCTCGAGTTTCGTGTCTACAGACAGTTCAACGGATATCAAAGTTACATGGGCCCACGATGATGTTTTTATCATATCTATACCGTTCATCCATTTGGTGAGATTGTCTTAGATCTTGGTCACAAAAAGAAGTAATTTCTAAAATTCAAGTAGACCAAGCTACAAATAGCAGTGGGGATAATGATTTTCAACATTAAAAAATTCATAGTGCTGAATGTAATGTTTAATTTCCATCCATTCTATTCATAAGGTTACAAAAACATAGATGAAGAAAAACACAAAATATAGTATTGATCCAAAATTTTTGTAACCCCAAAAGGGTTTCAATGGCAGATGTCCATTCTTCCGCTTCTTTTTACAGTGTGGTCCACATGATTTTTGGATGTGTCTTATTTTCTGGCTCAAGCCTTACGACTAACCAAGTGGACGAACGGTTTGGATATAACTCGCACCTTATGGTGGGACCTACAGAACATGGTGATGTCAACCGATCAACTAGGTTGCTGTGTGTGGTACACTAGTCCATCCGTCGCTGAACTGGGCGCAGGGCGGAGCCAGAGAAGGGACGGTCAAGTAAAGGGTTTGTGAAGCCCACCTTAAATGTATGTTGTTAATCCACTGTCCATCCAGTTCTATACTTTATTTTATGACATGAACTCGAAAATGAGGTAAATAGAAGCTCGGGCTGGAACACACCGCATACAATGGTAAACACTTAATCTTTATTGTTCCCTAAGGTATGGTCCACTTGGGCCTTTGATCTACCTCCTTTTTTGGCTCATTGCTTAAAATGAGTTTTCAAATTGGATGGACAGCTTAGATCAAACACAAACATTGTGGTGAGTGCCATAGTCTACTTTTTTTCTAGTGCAAATGCACTCGTTATTAACATGTTGGGTCTGGGAACGGCTTATAATGATTCACCGACGGCACCGACGGGTAAAATCCGTCGGGGAAACCACTACACGACCGTCGGCATTGGGCATTTTTTTGGTAGACTTGAATTACAAACATGTATAATATTTGAGCCCCAAGCTTAAATTTTTATTTGGCATATAATGGGTAGAGTGGATTTTATATAATCAGCATAGCGGACCGTATAAAATCAAGGCTAGATGTATTTCTCCCAACTATTTCCTTTTTTGTGGTCCACTTGAATCATAAGTTAACCTAATGTTTTGGTCCCGAGTACAAGCTAGGATTACACATCCAACAGTTTGAGTGGATCTCACATACAAATTAGAGTGGTCCTGTAAAAAATCAAGGGTGGCATCCCATAAAATCCCTCTCTTAATATTAAGCGTTTAAGAGAGGTACTCAATATTGATTTTATTTATTTAATGAGGCCTACCATAATGAGCACGTGAAATTCACTCTTACCATTAGATGTGTAATCCCATGTTTGGTAAAGAGCTAACAAATAAGGTTGACTATGATTTAGGTGGGCCACACCAAAGAAAATAGTTGGGCGAGAGACTTTAAACCCTCGATTTAGGTGGGCCTATGTCACGCCCCAAACTCAAAAATCGGATTCACAGGAATCTCGATCACCGAATCCGGTGCCGACAGCCTCCGTAATACCCCATTCTCGGCTCCCTGCATTCATATGCCAGATTCCGATCCTGGGATCCTATAAGGAAGATTTTTTATATATATATATATACATTTAACTAGTAATAAGCATAACCACAAGATTACCCAATTCACAAAGGTAACATCATCATCACATATCCACTAATATAATCATTTGAGTACAATACTGAAAGGAAAATACATAAATAGAGAATCAAGCTCTAGAAGACCACCGCACGCTCCAAGCTCAACACTGCTGCAGCCTAACGTCACCTGCACACATCTATCGTGCATAAGCTTATAGAAAGCTTAGAGGGTGGTGTAAGTGTATGCACAAGGTAAGTGTCAAGTATTCCATACAATATCATAATCATACAATACTGAAAATACTGGTAATTCATAATTTGTACATCATCGGAATAATCAGAAATACTGACAAGTCCATAAGTAAATAAATATCAGGAAACGTAATATAGAACAGTTATGCAATAAATAACCATAAAGAGATAAATATCAGATGCCGAGGATGCAATGAAATATACAAATTCTGCTAAGTCTATCTAGGCCATATAAGTGCAGAAACATAGCAACCCAAAATGTCATATGCTTGCGGATGTAATGCAATATGCGATGCGAATGAAATGACCATGCTTGGAGTGTGAAGTTGGGATAATAGTACGTAGTATCGCAGGCTACGGGGTCCGCCACAATGGACTTCTATCCAAACCAGTCCCATACCTAAATTTGGATAGTTAAACTCAGCATGGTAAACTCCTGATCTCAGGTTGGTCGAGCGCCCAACTGAAATCATTGCCATAATGAAGGTACACCACAATTAGTTGCGCACCACCAGCCCGAGTGGATAGTGAATGAATGAATGAATGAGCATGCAACTTTTACTCGATAACTCCACATATCAGTACGGTTCCTCTCTGGAAAATCACGGAGGTCTATTACACTTCAAACCAGATTGTCGCTCCATAGCGCGCAACAAGGTGAGTGGAAGAGACCTCACTATCCTCCTTCCAATATCGGGCCCGGCTCGTTAATAGCGGACCCATTCCTCGAGCTGGTTAGACTCAGCCTAGCATTGCCCCCTCCTCTCGGGCAGATAAGGCCTCACCCCCTTCCAACCGACCATGACACAGTGGAGAGCGCAGCCATCTGGTAATCGGTACTTGACGCTCATCTACCCACTCGGTCTAGACGTTGGAGCAATCTCTGGAACCAAGAGGGTTTAGGGACTTTCACCTAGGGATATCTATAACACCCCATGTAGAACAGATTTTCGGTGTCCCATCTGGCCATCCACGAAATACCTGTGGAGGCTACGACCCTGATGTCGCTAGGGCATATGGTGGTCATATCACACAAATACGAGATGCATGAGTCACACAATCCAATCATGCATTAATCATGCGCATACCGTGCACTCATGTGGGGCGACTCCGCCTATCAGGGAGCCCCATGAACAACCTGCACTATGACATATGTAATGGTCAATCACATCTCATAATAAACATGCAAATGATGCGTATGGGTATGTATCATGATGTTATGCTGTCACATACTCACAATCAATACCAATAACTGACATCGACAATCGGCATCGACAATGTGGACATTTAACCAACATTGCCCCCAAGGAATGGCCACATAGAGCCAAACATATAATGGGCCCACGACCTCACACAAAAGCCTATTGTACAACACGATGGGCCTTACTTAAAGGCCACATATACACAACAGGTGGACCCTGCTCATGGGCCAATAAATATCACAATGGGCCTTGCCCATAGGCCATGAATACCTCATAATAAGCCTTACCCATGGGCCATGAATACATCACAATTGGCCTTGTCCATGGGTCTCAAATACATGACATGTGGGCCCTACAGATGGGTCTTCAATACATCAGATGGGCCATGCATCATGGGCCTAATGTGTGTCACAATTGGCCTCAACAATCGGCAATCGGCCACGACAATCGGAATCTACAATCGACCACGATAATTGGCCTCGGTAATCGGAATCAGCAATCGACCACGACAAATCAAATTCAGTAATCGGCCTAGATCAATAAGCAGAAATCGGCCACGACAAATCAGAATCGGTAATCGGCCTTGATCGATAATCAGCCTCGATCGATAAACAGCAATCGACCATCAAAATCAGTAATCGGTCTCGATCGATAAACGACAATCGGCCATCAGAATCGGTAATCGGCCTCGATCGATAAACGGTAATCGGCCATCAGAATCGGTAATCGGCCTCGATCGATAAACGACAATTAGCCATCAGAGTCGGTAATTGGGCCTCGATCGATAATCGGTAATGGGCCACGACAAATCAGAGTCGGTAATCAACCATAATAATTGGCCTCGATCGATAAACGGTCTCGATCATTGAAATTGGCAATCGGCCACAACAATCGGTATCGGCCTCAACACTTGGATGAAAAAAGCCTAACGGAAGGTCACAATGTGGACATTAAACCATCATTGCCCATGTGGCCATTTAATCAACATTGCTCCCAAGGAGTGGCTCACATAGAGTTAAACGTATAGTGGGCCCATGGCCTCACACAAAGGCCTAATATACATTGTCATGAGTCTCGTTTATGGGGTATATACGCATCACATTAGGCCTCACTCATGCGCCAACTATATAATATCAGGTCGAATCAATAGACCGGATCAAATGGGTCGAGTCACATGGGCCGATTCGAATGGGCCAAGTTAGATGGGCCGAATCAATGGGTTGGATCAAATGGGATGAGTCAAGTGGGCTGATTCGAATGGGCCACAATACATCGTATCGGGCCCTATACAAGGGCCTCATATATCACATCAAGCCTCACCAAATGGGCCCCAAGTACGTAAGATGATCACACCAATGAGCCTCATAAACATTTACATCAAGTGGGTCGCAACAATAGGCCACGCCAATAGGCCTCATAAGCATCAAGTGGGTTGCATCAATGGGCCTAATACCATGGGCTTCAAATACACAACAAGTGGGCCTCATGGGTGGGTCGCCAATACATCAAGGTGGGCCTCATTAACATTAAATCGGGCCCACCGTTCTGGGTGAGCAACCTACACCACATATCTATTTTTAGAGATCATTTTAGGGAGTTACCCAAATGAACCACAACGGTAGATCATCTGGACCACAACTAACCATGGAGATAATGGTTCTTACTGTTAAACTAATCACAAGGCTCACCATAAAGTTTATTCCCCATCCAATCTGATCATAAGGTCACAAAGACCTAGATTAAGGGAGGGAACAAATATCATATTGATCCAAAAGCCTCTGTGACCCAAAAAGGGTTTCAATGGTGGACATTCAATCTCCACTGTTTTCTGCAGTGTGGTCCACCTGATCAATAGATCTATCTTATTCTTCTTTCCAAGCCATAAAATTATCTCTCAAAATGGTTGGATGTTGTAGATACAACACTTGCATCATGGTGGATCACAACAAGGACGACGTAGATGTAGAGCATTAGGGTGGGCCATACATGGCAGATGGACGATGTGGATAACATATCTAAGGTGGGTCCCACTAGCAAATGGATATGCGGTTGGGATATAACTAGGACCACATGATGGGGTCCACGAGGTTAGCCAATGGCAATACAACAGCTGTATTGCTACTGTAGATACACCATCCAACGGTTTCCATCAAAGGTGGGTGCCACATGGGGCCCACCATAATATATTATAATATATATATATATATATATATATATATATATATATATATATATATATATATATATATATATATATATATATATATAATATAGAATCATATTATATATTAATCTAGAACTTCTATGAAAGGATTTCACTGGATGACGTTCATTCGTTCACCGTCGGTGCAGTCCACCTGATAGATCTGCCTCATAGGGATGGACGGTGTGGATGAAAGGTAGGCCTATGTTGGATGGACTGGATGTAAACATATACATCAGTGTGGCCCACATACATCAGTGCCCACCGTCCATGCACCTGGATGGTGTGGATTCCGATCCATGCATCCAGGTGGAGTCCACATGAGTGGACGGTCAAGTTTATAACACATACCTCATGATTAGACCCTCAGGCCTACTGACGACAGCAGCAACTGCTGTTGCTGTAGCAAAACAAATGCACGGTGTGGCTGAAATTCACATCACAGTGGGCTCCACCGTGAATGGACGGTATGGATGATGCACATGCACGACTGTTGGTCTCACCGTTCGAGTCGCTAGGCGGTGCGGAATACAAAACATACATCAGTGGGTCCCACATGGGGCCCACCATGATGTTCATATGCCGTCCAACCTGTTGTAAAGGTCGCACGGACCCAGATGAATGGGAAGGATAAATTTCATATTGAGCCAAAACTTCAATGGGTTTCAATGGAAGCCATTAAATCACCATTATTTCCTATGATGTGAGCCACCTGAGCTTTAGATGGGGCTGGTATTTGGAGGGCGGCCCACTGCCCTAAGGGCCTACAAATTGGACGGTATGGATATATAGAACACACATCATGGTGGGGCCCACGGCCGACCGTGGGACGCTGGTCGCCCGCCCATCTGAAGACGCTGCAGCGTCTGCTGCAGTTGTCAGGGGGGCAGCGCCTGCTGCCCCATACACCTTTTTTTTTTTTTTGAAAAAAAATGAAATGCTGTGGTTTTTCACAGGTGGGGCCCTCATCAAACAAATCTAACCCATCCATTACATAGTATGGCTCAAAACAAACCCAATGAGTCCAATGTTGGATATTTTTCAGCGTATAGAACAAATCTGGAAACTTTAGATGGTGAAGGTCACTATTTACTAAGTTATGGCCCACCAGATGCTCCGTTCAATCTTATTTTCTGGCTCAACGCCTATAATGAGTTGGTGAAAGGGATGGACGACTTAGATTAGAACCATACATCAAGGTGGGGCCTATGTGAGCGGTCCGCCCCCAAACCCAAAAGAAATCTCTCTCTCTCTCTTTTTTTTTTTAAACAATTCACGTCCAGCGTCCAGAGACGCTGGACGGCTTGGCATGTCTTGCATAACGTAAGGTGGGCCTTGCTTAAGTGGGCCACCGATGGATGGTGTGGGTACAACACATACATGAAGTGGGCCCCACCTATAGATGGCTTGGCTAAAATATATGCTTCATGGTGGGGTCCATCCGGGTGGGCCACATGGCCACATCTTCAAATACAATAGGAAATGAAAAAGAGGGGGAGAGAGAGAGAAAAAGAGAGGGAGAGAGGCACCCACCTTAGGATCTCATCTTCTTCTTCCGCCTATAGCCCCTAGAGCTCCAAGGGAACAAGATTCAATGGTTGGGATTGATTTTGGAGGGTTGGATTTGGGGGTGGGGAACTTACAAATCGTTGGAAATGGAGAGCTCTCATGGACGTTGGGAGCTTACTCTCTCTTGCTAGGAAATAAGAAAGAAAGAGGGAGGGAAAGAGAGAGGTGGTAGTTCCTAGGCAATTAATGTGTTTGACTAATGGGGAAAAAGGGAATGGGTGGTTGCTTGAAAGGAGTTATGGCTAGGGTAGGGTAAGGTAGCGTAGGGTGATGTCACCCCTAGGGTGACATCATAGTAATTATGGCTTTCTAGGGAAATACATCAACAGGGATAGGTGGGTCTAGCGATCAAGCGATCAATGGTCGGGATAATGCACGGGCCGGATCTCATAATCTGAGCGTCGCCTTGACGCACGAGACGTGGCGTCGGAATCCCGTCGACGACACGGTCGAAATGACACAAGTCTCAGGTTGAGTCGGCTCGAGTTTACAGGGTGTGATTCAAAAGCACGTGCAAATGCTATTTACACGTCGTGGGTCGCTAGAATTCGACTGGAAGAACCGTGGGATCTTATGGAACAGTACATGCTAGGATATGGGTCTTACAGCCTACTATGATGATTATATAAAATTCACTTCAACCATTAGGTGCCACACTAAAATTTAGACCCAGATTGTAAAAATCCTGCCCATAAGTGATTCAAGTGGGCAACAACAAGAGAATTAATTTGAAGGGCGAGTGTTGCCCTTTACACCGTTTTCAATTGTGGTCCACCTGAATCATGAATGGAGCTGAGTTTTGTGCCTTGAGCCTAACAAGTAGACTTGTTGGTTGGGGTGTGTAATGACCTGAAAATTGGGGGTCAAGCAGAAGCTCAGCTCCCGAGTTCTAATGCATCACATATGCAACATAGATAATGATGATTGAATGTTGTTTGTATTAGTGCATTAAACATGAGTTGGTTATACTAAAATAATATATCGTACTCCAGAGACAGTTAAATTACGCAAGCGGAAGACTGTGATAGATATATAAAATATATAAACTGTTGTAAGTCTCCAGAGTATGAACATGTTGCCAGCTTATATATATACGTGTATACTCTAAAAATGAACAAAATGAATATACCTGGGTGTTCCAAAAGTATAAAATAACAAGTGTAGTGGCGTCTAATCAGCATCCTTGTAACTCCGTCGATCAGAACATGGTCTACATAGGCCCGCCCGATAGTTGGATGTAGGAGAACTCGTCGTCATAAAAGTTCGACTCCGCTTCGTAAGCATCGCCATCACCTGAAACTAAAACAGGGTCTGGTGGGTGTTTAAAACGCCGTCTCATAACGTGGGAGTGAGTGATCAACTCAGTGGAACTACGAAGCAAATGTTAACATGTTATCAATTCAGTCAAGTAGTAATGATAAAGCAGTACAACACTCATGTCCTAAGCACTCTTGTTAATGCAAGAATAGTATGTTGTAATAATGCATGCCCTCACATACACTCCCTCTTGCGATAACATCTTACGATCGCGTCTTGCACCACTCCCAGTAAACGTGCATTTCCTCGTCAAAGCACCGTGCAATGTGATGCATGGTCGTGCTAGCCAAGTTCTTAATTAGCCCTTTTCATACAGCAGGATTGGGAAGCTAAGGTATCACCCTTTATATCATTGACCCAAGTAATGATCTATCTAGGGTCGTCAATCCTAGTTAATCACATATGATATACAAGTTCGAGAGTTACACTCTAGATCGTTACGAGAGGCTTGTCACTATCAATGTAGGCCTATTTTGTACTCAAGGTCATACTCCCAATGTCCTACCAATTGACAGTCTATTTTTGAAGGCTCGTCACCAACCTAACTGGGGACCACAGCCAGGTTGCACCAAGGTAAACCTATTTCATACTTGAGGTCACTCCACTAACGCCCTACCAATTGACAGTCTATTTTCAAAGGCTCATCACTAACCCGAATGGGGACCACAACCAGGTTGTGTCAGTGTAGGCTGACAGCTCGAATACAGTATCCCATACCACTGTATTTGGCTCACAAGTTTTGGTTGCTCACTGGTCATTATGAGGAGTCTCGTCGCCCCAGCGTAGGTCGACAACTCGACCACAGTGTCTCATACCACTATGCCCGGCCCATGAGTCTTAGCGGATCATGGTATTATGGTTGAGATGGATCTTCACATTGGTAAGGGGTACCTTAGGTTCAAGCAGTAGTGTCCATACATCGTAAACACACAATAGGCCAATCGGTTTATTAGACGAGTTCGACTGGTACAAGTGTACACTAAATTAATTAACAAGGTACCACTGTCGATGATCTTCGTACGACTTGGATTCACCGAACGCATCAATGGTGGTGAGACTAGCTCGGTCACTCAAACAGGAATTGTTACCGATTGCCTGGATTACGTCGTAGTCCTAATCATAGTCAAATGCAATAGGCATTCATATGCACTAGTTAAGATAACATGTAGCAACCAATTCAGATATAAATCTCATTTAAGTATTTTAATAAACACATAGAGTACTTGTTAACATTCATAGACATTTCATCCATATATCACGTAACAACGAGGTAGATTACATGAAGGAAACTATAATTATAAATAAGGTAATCGAGAATCCTATCTCAATACCCTCATTAAACACATTTCATCAAGCATTTTCTCATTCAAGCATTTTATCAAACATTTAGAATACACATATTAACATACGTGTAATAAAATAGTTATAACATGTATTATGGCAAATCCTTTCACATAAGAATTACCACATGCACAATAATCATGTATTTACGATTAATGACAAGCATAAATCCATATTCTATATTCATTCAAACATTTCAACAAACATATGGAATACATTATAAATCAACATAACCTATATATATACATAACATACGGAAAATCTCGAATCTAAGCACATGTGATAACAATCAAGTCAATCATAAATCATTACTGACATTGAAGGCCTTGAAAACTATAACCTAAACATCTATAGTTCACACCTTTCACCTGTAGACTCGTAATGAACTCAGTTTAAACCCTAAGCATTTGTCTACAACACGATGGTAACCTATAGCATGAAATAGGTTAGCTGTTTCACCATTCTTTCTATTTGAATATCTAAACTAGATTAGAGTTAGGATTTCTTACCCAAGAATGGAATCAGAATTGCCGAAATAGCGATACGAGAGAGGCGGTTCAGCACGTGGAGCGGCGGGGATGAATCCCGACAACTATCTCCCACTCTCTCTCACTTCTCCTCACTTTCTCCTTCTCTTTCCTCTCTCTTCTCTCCTAGGGTTAGGAATTTGTATGGAATGAGAGAGGTGGGTTTAGGCCTTTATATAGGACCAGAACTGATGGGGATGGCCCCAGGGCCATGGTATACTTAGGGTGTAGCCAAAAGGGGTCTGTTTCGGTCCAATGGAGCTGATCTGGAGGCCCCTTTTCTACATGCGGTCGAACTTAAGTTTCCTGACATTGGATCTAGGCTAGGTTAAAATCTCGGCCTGATCGGATCAGAGGATCGGCTGCAAGGGATCAGTTTCAGTTCAACGATCACCGGTACTCGATCAGGGCCACAAGTACACTGACATGTGTTGAAAATTTTTCCTGATCCGAGGATGTAATTGGGTTAGAATCTGACGGTCTGAAACGTTAGATTCAACCTGAAAGCGAATGACTCAATTCACTTAAGTTTCAGTTCATTTCTTAAAGATATTCGCGTTTCTCACACACTTCGCTTCAGGCTCAAGTTGTGCATTTCGAGATACTATCTGGACTCGAGTTCTGAGATGGTTGTCAAGTCCAACAAGATGATCATAACCGTATAGTTCCGCGGTAATTGGACTTTTGACGCGCGGTCTAGGTCCGATATGGAGTTTTAATGTGCTTCCGAGACCAACTGGGCTTAGAGATTGATCCCAGGTTTTTAGGCGATGTAATGCTAGCGATCCTACTGATTTTGGGTCTTGCAGCTTGTATTTAAATCTATCCAAACTAATTTAACAGGTGATTTAGTTTAACACTTAGTAAATTTTCATCTAATTCCTAAAGGATTTGGTCCTAGTGATTTCTTCCTAAGGTGGTACTCGGGTCCTTATATGGATTTTTTTGAGACGTTACAATCTACCCCCTTTAAAGAACAATTTCATCCCCGAAATTGCCTAAGGGTAACTAGTAAAGGTTTTTATTATTTCATTTGCTTAGTTTTGTCGGTTTTAGGTTTATATACGTGTTAGGGTATATAATAACTACATCAGCCTAACTCATATTGGCCTACCCTCCTTAAAAGTTTCTACCTTTGTTTGATGATAAATTTTACTTAAGGGTAGTATAATCTACCCTTTATGATTAGGCTAATACGGAAAGGCAGCTGTGGTAGGCTCAAATCTGATACGTCGATTGTCTGCCTGACCAGGGCAAACAATGTTGTATCCCTTCCTAATTCTGATAGATCCTGGTCTCCTGCTCGGTCAAAGCAGTGAGTCCTTTGAAAATCACCCAGGATTGAGAATCAAGTTAAGCCGTGAATGCCTCGTAGGGATATGGTTCTGAAATTCTGAAATCTGATCATCCTAAGTATTTAAGGAGTGTTATAGTTCATTAGGAGGTTCAAGCCTCATGTTTATAAGGTTATTGTAATGCCCTGAATTTCGAGGGTCGAGCATAAGCTCCACTCCCGAGTTCCAATGCATCACTTATGAAACATAGCCAATGATGGTTGAATGTTATTCATATTAGTGCATTAAACATGAGTAAGATTACACCAAAATATTAATTCATACTCCAGATCAATTTATATAACGCAAGCAGAAGACTGAAAGATATATTTAAACGTGCATGAGTTCAAAAGATCGCTGTCGAACCCCAGAGTATGAATATATTACTGAGTCACCATATACATGTATTAGTTCAAAAAAATAATTAAAATGTGGAGAAATAGTTTCAACTAGAATGAAAAGCCCTATAGCCTCGTTGATCATCACGGCCTAAGTGAAACCGTCAGAGAACTGCATATACGAGAACTCGTCCTGATTGTCGTAGTAATCAGGCTTCGCCTCCTGAATCACGTCATCATTTGCAACTAAGCCAGAGTCTGGTGGGTGTTCAGAACACTGTCCCAGAACGTGGGAGTGAGTGATCAACTCAGTGGAATCATAGAGCAAAGATTAACATGTTATCAATTTAGTCAAGCAGTAATGATAAAGCAGACATCAAACATTCCTAGATACTCTTATTAATGCAAGGATGAAATGTTTTCATGATGCATGCCCTCGCCTACACTCCCTCGTGCAACACCATCTTACGTCTGCGGCATACTTTCTTCCCTCTGTGCTCTTCAACCCGGGGCACATGCAGTGCGATGTTATGAACGTGATTACTGAGTTATTATTATTAGTCCTTTTCATACAGCAGGATTGGGAAGCTAAGGTACCTCCCTTATATCATTACCCAAACGATGATCCATTCTAGGGTCGTCAGTCCTAGACAATCTCATATGATATTATAGTTCTAGATCACTGTAAAGGGCTCGTCACCAATCAATACATGTCTAGTTATATTCTATAGACTACAATAAGGCTCGTTGCCCCAATGCAGTTTTAGGATATACTCGAGGTCACTACAAAGGGCTCGTCACCAATCAGAGTAGGCCGACAGCTCGAATATAGTGTTCCATTCCACCATAATTGACTCAGGAGTCTATGTTACTCACTAGTCACTATGGAGAGGCTCGTCACCCCAGCGTAGGCCGATAGCTCGAGTACGGTGTCTCATACCACCATGTCCAGCTCATGAGTCTTAGCGGATTGAGGTACCAAGGTTGATGGGATTGTACTAGTAAGTTTGGTACCCTAGATTCAAACAGGAGTATCCATACATGGTGAACATACATCAGGTAAATCGGGTTACAAGCTCGACTAGCACGAGCGCACGTTGAGTTTATCGACATGAAGTGCGCAAACACTCCATGTGGCTAAATCACTACCGACAACTCTAGTACGGCTCGGGTTCGTCAAACACATCTTACGTGATGAATAAATCTCAGCCACGAACTCAAAGCCTGTTACCAATTGCCTGGACCATAACATGGCCCCAGTCACGTAGAATCTCAATAATAAACGTTTGATTCAAATTCTACATTCATAGGAACATGTTATGAAATATAACTTAAACATAAATACGGTACATAGAGGAAATCATACACACAGTTAACATGAATAAAATAGGCTAAACAATTCATGGAGGAATTCATACACACAAGTAAGGTGATTGAGATTCATATCTCAATACCCTTAAAAATCATACTTTACCAATTTCTAACCCATTCAAGCATTTACACAAACACTTAGACTACACTATTCAACATACATCACGTATGTTGGCATATTACATATTTGGGCAAATTCTTTTGTTAAGGAGTTGTCGCATACATAACAAGCATGTACTAATAACAATTAATCATGGAGATTTCATATGCATACAAACATTTTAACAAACACATGGAATACTCTATTTACAACATAGACTATATATATCCGTAAAATATAACAGATAGCGCATTTGGCATGTGTAATAGTACCCACGTCAAGAATCTATCATTAACTGACATTGAAATCTTTGAAAACCATAATCTATACATCTATAGTCCGCACCTTACGCCGATAAACGCGTAACGAACTCAGTTCGTGTTGAGGGTCAAATATTGCATATTAGACCCCAGATATTGTCTGGATTTACGAGCATAATAGTGTTTAACGACTGATTTAATCGTGTTTATGTTGCAGGTTGAATTTAGAAGCTTGAGCTGAAAAAGTATGCTAAGAGCTTGGATTTAACGTTCTGATGATCACTAAGGTAAGGGACGGACTCCAGGGACTAAGATCGACCTATATGCACTCCAGGGAATCGAGAAATTTTAGTCGTTCACCTTCAAATGGCCTTGAAATTGGTGTAGAATGCAATATCACAAGGTTTCCGCCATCAGATTGACACGAAACTTCATACATAACCTGAGGACCATAAATTAACCGTACATGTTGAATTTCAGCCTCTGGAGCCTTGTGAAAGTGGCCCAATGGACATATCAGCCCATAAAATCTTGAATTGAGGCCCACCTGATGTCTGAAACTGCCTCAATTTTAGTCCCAACGGTTTAAATAATATGAGAGACAGGATGGACGGATTAGATTTCTCAAAATCATCAAAATGGGCCCTGTACATGTAGCGTGTACATCATATACATGCACGTCCGCAGTGCACAAGAACCACTGACGCACTGACCAGCGACCGCCCCGACCGACTTAAGAAAAAATGAAAATTTTCGTTTTCCACTGCAGCGAACGGATGGTTCTGGTCCATTTTTCGGACGATTGTGGGCCCCACACATGCCCTTTACGTTTGATCCACACCGTCCATCTTGTAGAGAGCATCAAATACTACAAAACCATGTTGATATTTCACATCCATGCATGCACATGTGTGCGGTATAGAGATCACAAAAGGACTGCTCTGAGACGTTCAAAATTGATTTTATTATAATTTCTTCGCTGGGCCACGTCAATAGACGTTCAAAACCACCCATTTTTTTACTGAAATTTCATCCTAAATCCAATGGATGGGGTGGATTTTTTTGAAAATGATTCTGTGGGGCCCACCGATCACAAAAGTGAAATGGTGCGAAAGGTTTCACACATCCGTGAAAACTGGCTTTTTCAGGCGGTTGTGGCCTACCATCTTTGATCATATGGCAGATCTGAACAGTCTATCATGTACAGGACCCAAGAAAGTCCTAAAGGACGGTGGAATTTAAGAGAGGAAAGTGACAATTTTTGAAGCCCCAAACTTGGCTGCGAAAAAGCTTTCCAAATCCGATTCAAATTCGATTTTCACCACTCCAACAGCTATATAAGGAGGTTTTGGACGTGGAGAGCATGCATTCAGACCTTGGGAGGAAGATCCAGATCTTGATTGGGTTGGAACGTCAGGAGAGAGAGAGAGAGAGAAGAGCTTTGGTTTTTCTTTCCCTTTTCTTTTCCTTTTCTTTTTCTCTTTATTTATTTGGATCTAACCCACATCATGTCTGGCTAAATCTCCTAGCTAGGGCTAGGAGGTGAAGCTTGTAGTGAGATGGGAGAATTTATTTTATGATTTTTATTCAATTTATGAACTGAATTCATGTTGATGTTAGTTTAATTATTGGAATTATTTTTAGTCTTTAATGGTCTGTTGTGACTGAAATTACAGTGGGTTTGCAATGGCTTTGAGTATTTCTTTTCCTTTTTATGTTTATGATGTCAGGACGTCCCGTTGTTCACCATAGTCTCCGGGGCATGGTTGGATGTCGGTACCCTTCTTGACCTTCATGCATTGATTGATTGGTTGGTAATTAGTTTAATTCTGTTGTTTGCCATAGTCTCCTGGGCATGGTTTGGTGATGGAATCCATTCTAATTCATATACCTTTCATCTCTTTGCAAACTAGATCAACGACAGTTCAGTAAATTCCATAATTCTTGAAGTAGGCATAAGATCTCCTTGATCTCTACAAGTGGATCCCCTGAATCCCTAGTTACCCTTCTCTGATATCTCCTTAGTTTTAGAATAATTAACCTACAATTATTTCACAATTGTTACTTGATTTAGAATTCACCTTATTCTAGTTCTATTTCTATTTAATTTTAGATAACGTACGAGTTTCAGTCCCTTGGGATTCGACCTCGGTCTTACCGAGTTATTACTACATCACAACCCTGCACTTGGGGAGTGAATAGTTCGTTCACTCACACTTCGTCTACGGCCCAACAACAACCTATTACATGAAATAGGTTAGCTATTACTTCACTTTAACTAGTTGAAACCCTAGAACTGATTAGGGTTAGGTTTCTTACCCAATAGTGTATTTGAAATCACCGGAATAGCGATCCGTTAGCGATAAATAAGCATGTGGAGTAATGAGGATTGAATCCCAGGAGTAGCTCCCACTTCTCTCTTACTTTCTCTCTCTTTACTCTCTCCTCTTTCTTAGGGTTGTAGAAAATTCATATGGTGAGAGAGGGTGAGGGTTTAAGGTTCTTATATAGGCCTAAAACTGATAGAATTAGCCCTAGGGCCAAGGTATACTTAGGTCATAACCAAATCAGGCTTATTCTGATCCAACGGAACACTTCTGGAGGTCCCTTTACTGAATGTAGTCGGACTTAAGCTTACTAACATAGGATCTTAAGCAAGTTAAGTTTTAGTCCGATCGGGTTTCCAGATCGACCATGGTGGACCAGTTTCAGTCAACGGTCACCGAAACTCGATCAGGGCCACAAGTACTTTAACATGTGTGGGCCATCATCCCTGATCCGAGGGTGAATTTGGGTCAAAAACTAATGGTCAGAATACTTATAAATTACGTACAAGCGACACGACTCAGATTACTTAAATTCATATTTAATTTCTTAAAAATCTTCACTTTCTCATACTCTTCACTCCAAACGCAAGGAAATATCTTCAGGATACTCCCTGAACTTAATTTTTGAGGTGGTGGTCAAGTCCAGCAAGGCGGTCCTAATCCTATGGTTTTATAATGATGGAACTTTCGACGTGCGATCCAGGTTCGATACGAAGTTTCCAAATGCTCCCGAGAGCAACTGGGCTTAAAGATTGATTCTAGATTTTAGGATAATGTAGCGTTAACGATTCTACAGGTTTTGAGTCTTGCAGATCGTATTTAAAGTTATTAGTGCTAATTTCATAGGTAATCTAGGTTAGCACTTAGTTAATTCTCATCTAATTTCTAAAGGATTCAGTCCTGAGGGATTTCTGCCTGAGTTGGTACTCAGGTCTTTGTACGGATTTTTTCGAGTCGTTACAGTTGTCATTTGGGTCTTGTTTAACGAGAGTTCTTGTTTAACCTATGTTTAACGTGGTGGATAATAAGTTCTTCAATGGTGCTCATAGTCAAAAGGCTATATTAGAAGGGTTTTCAATCTCCTAAAAGTAGATTTGCATGTCACTAGTTCGATCATATGGCTAGGGGGTTACAAGAAGATTACACTACGGTTTCGTTAACTTTGGGAGGGAAGGAAGGGTCGAGGGTTCTAAATTATTTTAGAAGTTTAAAATCTTAGCAACATAAGGCCGTAGGAAAGGAAAGAAGAGGGACATCTCCTCGATGCGGTATGAACCTTGAGTTCACATGGGAATAATAAACTTATTATATTTACTATAGTCCGCCTTTAGCATGAGCTTACGGAGTATTAGACTATGAAACTCAATCCTACCCAAGGGTCCTAATTTAACTGTATAAAAACAACTAAAAATATATATACCTTTACCTATAATCAAATTTAATCACAGGATGATTCCTAGTATGATTATAAATAATTCCTAAATAGACACCACATACTAATCTTTAATATAGAAAGATATCACTAGTCTATTAGCAACTCGTAGTTGTAGAAATTTTTATTTTTATTTTTTCGTTTTGAGCCTTCTATTATTTATAACATATTTGTCACCTCTAGTTACCATATTATTTTTATATTTTTTATAGTAATCCATTGTTAGGCCTATTCCTTCATATGAATTGGTTTAATAGACCCAGTGTTTATCAATAGGAATACAGGTGTACCTTGAATGTGGGCAGTGACCTTAAAGGCTAAAGGCGCAGCAGTTGCTGACTCAGGTGCTTCAGCTGCAAGTGCACGCACATGGGCTTGTTGAGGATGATTTGGTTGCACTGCCATAGGTCATTGAGGCAGCCTATTCTGAGGTACAGGCGGCTGGTAAAATGGCTGCGCTGGTGGTGTAGATCGTAGAGGTGGAATCGTTATATTGCGTGGTGGCTGATGGTTGACCTCTGAGGTGGGGTGACACCACTGACCTTTATCTTGGCAAAACAGAAGGTGTCAGTGTGTCCCCCCTTGTTGCAATATATACACCAACGGTTTTCTCGTCTTTGCTGGGTCGATGGAGTCATGGGTGTAGGAGGCGAGTCTACATGTGGCCTCTTACCTAGGACTGGTCGGTGCTGTGATTCGGGATAAGGCCTTGGGCCCATTGTGTTGCTTGTCCGAAAAACTTTGTCACTATGTTGCTCAGCTCGTAGAGACAAGTTGACTAGTTTAGCGTAATTGGAAATGCTAGCGCAACTCATCCTAGTGCCGATATCAGGCCGCAGTCCATCTGAAAAATGCCACATTTTCATCGGTTCATCTGCTAGTATCAAAGGAGAGTATCTGGCTAGCTTCGTGAATTTCTTCTCATATTCTGATACGGTCATCCCTCCCTGTTGGAGGTGAAGAAACTCACCCTCCTTTTCATTATGGTAAGTGAGGGGAAGGTACTTCCCATGGAAGCGAGTTTCGAATGCGTTCCACGTCCACACGTATCTTGTGGGAATGGTTCGTAGGATGTTGTCCCACCATAGACTAGCCTCCTTCTCGAATATACAAGTGACTAGCTCGACTTGCTCTACCTCAGTGCAGTGCAATGGTTTCAACATCTTGGATATATGATCCAACTAGTACTCAACCTCCTCGGGTCTATTAGTACCTGCAAAAGTGGGAGGACGGAAACACTGAAAGCGCTTAAAAAGTTCGCTGGTATTCATGTTCCTAGCAGGGTGCGTAGGTGATGCAGGCGGAACCGCACTCATATTCTGGGCAAGGGCCCCTGCTATAGTGGTGAAAAACTGTTATTGCTGCTGCATCAAGAGCATCATTTGCTCCAACCTATTAGGAGGAGGAGCCGACTAAGGTATGTGTGGTGTCGATGTGGACTCCCGATTTTATTCAGGAACTGGTGGTGCATAAGGTGTTGGCCCATTGGTGAGGCTAGTGGCCAGCTGGGAATTCGGCATGGTACCGTGAATCAAGCCCAAACTAGGGTCCGTTTGGCTATCGCTCAGGGGAGGCTCCCCGACAGTCGAATCCCCAAAGGTGAGATGTGCCGAACTCCATGCGGCCTTAGGTGAAATTTTCTATATACAACATAGGGTACAACCCAGGTTAGATTCAACATACTCACAAACTCAACCACACAGCAATCACACACACTTAAAGAAACTTCATGCACTTCGTTTACCAAAATTGTCACAATATATGAGATGCCATATTACATGAATTATGATAGAAGATGCATGAGAGCTAACATAAGAAGGATTTCAAACGCTGCAGCCTACAAACCAACTTACCACATTACTTTGCCTAGCGAGGCTATATATGGTAACGAGAAAAGAAAACACACACAAAGAAAACTAAAAAGAAGATGACATGCGCGATTAGTTGTCAGAATCTGGCGATGTTGGAGGCACACTCTTGTCTTCTACACAGCACAGGATGACCCTCAAGGTGCGAGACACCTTGAATTTCTGTTTCATGAAGGCCTCGATCTCTTCAAACTTTTGCCTCACTTCGGCCCGGGTCTCCTGGATTTCCTGCCTTAGAGCAGCTTGACCCTCCTCAAGTTGAGCCAAGTGAGCTTCCCTAGCAGCCCGATCACTATCGTGCACCCGAGTAGTAGGAGGAGAGCCCCCATCAGAGCCCAGGGCCTCCTCTTCTTCCTCTTCTTGCACTTCCTCCTCGCCACCACTGTTATCTCCAACGCCATCCTCAGCACTTCCTTCTTCTTCATCGCCACTTTGCTCCTCACCTTCGGTCTCCTCGATCTCATCACTTCCCTCTTTGGTGTTGTCACTCTACTCCCCATGTTGGCCTTGGCGTTGCCTTTCGCTAATCCCCATGCTGTCAAACGTGTTGGCACTGATAATATGGATTGGGGTGACGTCATCCATATGGAGTCAGAAGTTGTATTGGTGGGCGATCTTGCAAATCAGTCGGCCTAACAGCAGCGTGGTGCTTTCCCTATTGGACCTTGCTGCCTTGATTATCTGCGACAGGATTAGAGTGGGCAGACATAGTTTGTTTCCTTTTCTAACTCGAAACAAGAAGTCCACCATGAACCCCGTGCAGTCGGTGCGATTTCTTAATCGGGGATGCATGTTATACGTGCATATTTTGTGGAGCAGACGAAAGTCGTTTATCATCTTGCTTGAAGCGAGGTTAGTCTCCCCCTCCAATGCTCGAGCTGGCCACGGAGGAATAGTGTGTAGAGTCTCTTCTCCCGCTTACCAGCGCAATTCTTCTTGCTAGCATGCACCAATCCCTTCTCAATGCCCATGACACGAGTAATATCATCCACACCGATTGTAATCTCCTGCCTACCTAGAGGAATGGTAAACTGGAGGGGCTTATATATCGAATTCCGAATGAGGGCATAAAAAGTGCGCATAGCTTTTGCACTCGCAAAAGCTTTTCCCTCAAATATGGGACGCCGCCCATTTTCCACAAGAAAGTTGATGACTGGGTACGTCCCAGACAACTTCTCATCGACGTGTGCTTCAAACACGACCTTGCGGTTGCGAAACTTGCCAAGGCTGATGTTCGGTAGGAGGGATCTCTCTAACAAAATTCGAGGATCGAGGTCCCGCTTGGACCTCCATTCTTGCCCGACATTGGTACTTGCTTCGATGCCACTCTCCTCATAGGACGACGTGGTCGGCTCGGCTCGGCCTCATCCGGGGCTTCTCTTTTCCTCGTCATGAGAGACAAGAGTGTAGAGATGGAGAAAATGGCGATGACCACCTCAAAGAGAGCCATGGAAAATGCGATGGGTTGGTGGGTCTTGGAGTTTTGAAACATAAAAGTGGGTTTTGTGTACTCAAATGGGAAGAAAAGAGGAAGATGACATGAAAAGTGAAGGAAAAGAGGGTGTTTGGAAGATATGGAAGAAGATTTGAGAGGGATTGAAGAAGTTGGAGGGGCTTGAATCACTTGAAAAGGGAAATAGGGAGGTAATGATGATGAATGAAGAAGGTTTGAAGCTTTGAAGGTGGATTTGTGAGATGAAATAGAGAGGATGAGAGATTTGAGAGATTTGGGTGAGAATATGGAGTGGATGGGGGTTTTAGAATCTTGTAAAAATACCCTAGAATGGGTTTTATGAGTAGAGAGAGGTGTCCCACACGTGTGTGGAGGCCCCATGGACGGTCGGGTGGCGAGGGCATCCGCCCGGGTGCTGCCTGGCTAGGAAGGGCCTCACCGGGCGTCTGTCTCGTCGGTGGTGCCTCTGCATGGGGGTGGTGTCCACCCTTCCCCGGGGTGTCAAAAATGTCTGGGACCCACCTTGGATCCCATCATAAGTTGCGGTATGTCCCCCTCGCACTCGTTCGGGACGCGTTCGAGTCCCAACTTGCAAGTATTCATGCTTTTGGCGTGTTTTACGCATGGGATTGACTGAATTGAAGTCCATACTCGTCAATTGACAGACTAGAGGGAGATTTGGATCATTTCACATGATCATAGGTGCCTACGGGGTGAACTACGAGGGTCAGTTTCGGTTGAATCCAACAATCGATGAAACTGGGAATCCTATAACCGTTTCTACGTTTTATCGCACCCTCCTAAGTCAAAGTACATCAGTGTGCCTTGTGTGACCAGAACCCAGGTCCAGTTTAATTCAAATCATGCTCTGATACCAACTTGTAACACCCTAAAAATCAGGAGTCGAGCAGAAGCTTAGCTCCTGAGTTCCAACGCATCACTTATGCAACATAGATAATGATGATTGAATGTTTTCCATATTAGTGCATCAAACATGAGTGAGATTATACTAAAACATCATATCATACTCCAGAGACAGTTAAATTATGCAGGCGGAAGACTGTGATAGATATATAAAATATATAAACTGTTCTAAGTCTCCAGAGTGTGAACATGTTACCAGGTTAAATATATACGTGTATACTCTAAAAATGAACAAAATGAATATACATGGGTGTTTCAAAAGTATAAAATAACAAGTGTACACTACGTCAAAAAGGCCAATTTGAGACGTATTTTTACGACGGACGAACTCTTGGTTTAACGACGAATTAAATCTGTCGCTAATGAAAAAAGTCCATCGTTGCATTCTTCATTCTCGAATATCTGTAGGCGAAACGTCACGGAATTTAGCGATGGACCAAAATCCATCGCTAAACTCTAATTTACGACGGATTTTGGTTCGTCGTGCCACGGCGACGGATAAAATCCGTCGCAATGTTTGATTTGGCGACCCCTGCAGATTCCCGCCCAGAATACCTGGAGACACGCTTTTTAGCTGCTTTTGCGATGGATCATGGTTCGTCGTAAAAGGTTTTTTGCCTTAACATAATTTTTTTTCATTTTTTAAAGAATATGGTGGAAATTTTAGTTTTTTTATAGTCTAATAATTGTTTTTTAATAGAAATTCAGTGGTTTAATTGTACATATTTGTGTTGAAGATTATTTCTTAACAATTGATTGAATGAAAAAAGAAAATTTATTTTGTTTTTATATCAAATAAGTGGAATTTTTATTTTTATTTTTTAATTTAAAACTAATATTTAAATGATTTGTAATATCACATGAAAAAGAATATCGAGAAATTTAAAAAATTAAACAATGTTTGAGAAATAAATTAGATTTTGAAAAAATATAAATCGTGATTTAATAAAAATCTATTTTGTGGGAAGAAATTTTTTTTTAATAAAGTTGATAAATTTGAAAAAAAAATGCATTTGATTTTGAGAAAAAATAATATCCTGAAAAAGAAAATTAAAAATAATTTTAAAAATGTGAAAATTTTCACAATGTTGAAAAATGAAAATATTTTAAAAAAGAAAATGAGAGTTTGAAATTTGAAAAAAAAAAATATATATATATATGTGAAGTTCAATAAAAATTGACAAGTTCGAATAAAATGCTTTTAAAAAAATGGAGAAGTGAAAAAGAATTGAAAATTTTAAAATAAAATGATATTAAAAAATCGATACTTTATCAAAAACGCATACATTTTAAAATGAAAAATAAATAAGTTTAAAATTTTTGTGATTTTGAAAAATAATTGAAAATGTTCAAAATTCAAAATTAAAAGAAAAAGTTATTTATAAAAACACTAAGATTTTGAAAAAATATATATATTTTAAAAAAATTTTGAAAAGTTGAAAACAACATGATGCTTTTGAAGAAAAAAAAATTGACATTTTGGAATTTTTGGGAAAAAAAAATTAAAAATTGTGAAAATTTAAAATATTTTGAAAAAAAAAATTTCGAATTTGTATTTTATTTTATTTTTAAAAATATTTTATAATAAAAATGATATTTTGTTAAAAGTTTTCAAATAAAAATTAACAGTAAAAAAATATACGTTTTGAAAAAAATGTTATTTTTAAATGGAAATTGAAATTTATTCGTGAAAAAAATATCTTTTAATAAATTATTAGGCACATCCACTAATTGAACATTTAATCGTTTTTGGACAATCGAATTAGTCCAAATTGAAGAGTAAATAATTTCATCCATTATGTTCATCCATTTTTACTGATCATTTTAGGGCTTAATCAAAAAAATGATAGGGATATGAACCTAAGGTGGACCACATCATAGGAAAACAATATTGATTGGATATCCACCATTAAAATTCTCTTAAGGCCCACAGTACTATTTATTTGACATCCAATCCGTTGATTAGATCATACAGGCCCTGATGAAGGGTAAAAAAAAGATCAACAAGATCAGCAAGAAGGTCAAAAATTAAATAATTTGAGGTATAAAGAATAAATTTTGTGATTTAATAAAAATCTATTTTGTGGGAAAGAAAAAAGAATAAGATTTTAAAAATATATATATATATAATCTGAAAAAATTTTGAAAAGTTGAAAACAACATCATGCTTTTGAAGGAAAAAAAATCGACATTTTGGAATTTTTGGGAAAAAAATTAAAAATTGTGAAAATTAAAAATATTTTGAAAATAAAAATTCAGAATTTGTATTTTATTTTATTTTTTGAAATATTTTATAATAAAAATGATATTTTGTTAAAAGTTTTCCAATAAAAATTAAGAGTAAAAAAAATATACATTTTGAAAAAAATGTTATTTTTAAATGGAAATTAAAATTTATCTGTGAAAAAAAATATCTTTTAATAAATTATTAGGCACATCCACTAATTGAACATTTAACCATTTTTAGACAATCGAATTAGTTCTAATTGAAGAGTAAATAATTCCATCCATTATGTTCATCTATTTTTACCGATCATTTTAGGGCTTGATCGAAAAAATGATAGGGATATGAACCTAAGGTCGACCACATCATAGGAAAACAATATTGATTGGATATCCACCATTAAAATCCTCTTAAGGCCCACAGTACTGTTTATTTGACATCCAATCCGTTGATTAGATTATATAGGCCTTGATGAAGGGTAAAAACAAAGATCAACAAGATTAGTAAGAAGGTCAAAAAATAGATAATTTAAAGTCTAAAGAATAACTTTTGTGATTTAATAAAAATTTATTTTGTGGGAAAGAAAAAAGAATATTGAATAAATTTGATAATTTTGAAAAAAAGAATTTGATTTTGAGAAAAAAACAATATTATCCTGAAAAAGAAAATTAAAAAAATGTGAAAATTTTGACGATGTTAAAAAATGAAAATATTTTGCAAAAAGAAAATGATAGTTTATATTTTGAAAAATAAAAGAAATGCTTTTCTTAATGGAGAAGTTAGAAAGAATTAAAATTTTTAAAATTAAACAATATTAAAGAATCGATACTTTAACAAAAAAAATAAACATTTTGAAATGAAAAATAAAGAAGTTGAAAAATTTTGTGATTTTAAAAAATAATTGAAAATGTTAAAAATCGACATTTATGAATTTTTGAGAAAAAAATTAAAAGGTTAGGAAAATTTTTGAGATTTTGAAAAAAAAAATAAATTCAGAATTTGTATTTTAATTTTTTTTTGAAATATTTTATAATAAAAATGAGCATCAACCATTAAAAACATTTTGGGGGCTATAAAAGTTTTGGATCGAGATTATTTTTGATTTTCCCTTTCATCTAGGCCTGTATGACCTAATAAACAGATTGGATGTCAAATAAATGGTACAGTGGGCCTTATGAGGATTTTAATGATGGATATCCAATTACTATTGTTTTCATGTGGTGTGGTCCACCTAAGATTTACGTACCTCTCATTTTTGTAATAAATCTCTAAAATGATCTTTAAAAATGGATGAATGTAATGGATGAAATGCATACATAATGGTGGGGCCTAGAGAGCACCAACCACCCTATGGTTGGTGTAAGGGGAGTGACGCGGACCATTAAAAACTTCCATTAACCACAAAAATTTCAGATCAAACTGTTATTTGTGTTTTCCTTAATTCATGTATTTTTTTTTAAAACTTTTGAATAGGTTGAATTTCAAATAAACATTACGATGGGCCTTAGGATAGTTTCAACGGTGGGAATCACTCTCCCCACTCTTTTCTGTGGTGGGGTCCACTAAGATTTTTATCTGCCCCATTCTTTTGCTCATGACTTAAAATGATATTTCAATTTGATGGACAATGTGGATATAACAAATACATCATAGTGGAGCCCACAAAACTTGGTGATGTAACTTAGAATATGGTATAAGGGGAAGCGGATTGCGTAGTAACTCACTACACTTAGCGTACTAAGTAAACTTTGTGAGGTCCACCATGATTTATGTATCTGATACACTTCGTTCATCCATTTTACCAGATAATTTTAGTGCTTGATCCCAAAATTAAAGCATATATAATGTTTAAATGGACCACACCACAAGAAACATTTGAATTGAATGTCTACCATTAAAAAAATCTTAGGGGCCACAGAAAATTTGGATCAAGCTTATATTTGTGTTTTCCCTTCATCCATGTCTTTATGATCTTATGAACAGGTAGGATGATAAATAAACATTACTGTGGGGCCTAGAAAAGTTTCAACGGTGGAAATCTTTATTCCCACCGTTTCCTGTGGTATGATCCACTTGATCTTTGGATATGCTTCGATTTTTGGCTCAATCCCTTAAATTAGATGGAAAAATGGATGGATGGCTTAGATAGACCACATACATTCAAGGTGGGACCAATTGAATTTTGTGCATTAGATAAGAGCGTACGGAGTAACTCAGTACGCGATTTGGTATTAGGGTGTCCCTCCGTCGCACCCTCCCACTGTCTCTCACACCCTCCCTGTCTGTCTCGATTTGGTATTAGGGTGTCCCTCCGTCGCACCCTCCCACTGTCTCTCACACCCTCCCTGTCTATCTCTCTGGTGCGTGCACCCTCTCTCTCTCTCTGTCTCTCTCTCCTCTCTCTCCACCCTACTGTGCGTTGCCGAACGCCCTACCCACGTATGCCCTCTCTCTCTCTCTCTCTCTCTCTCTCTCTCTCTCTCTCTCTCTCTCTCTCTCTGAAGCTCAGTTGAAGGCTAGCATTCACAATCGTGAGTATATCTCTCTCTCAATCTCTTCCAATCTCTCCCAATCTCAATACCGATTTAGGGGTTGTGCGTTTTGGGGATTTAACAATTTGTGGATTTTAGGGATTTGGGGATTTTAGGGCGCATTACTTTACATTGTTGAGGTGGTGCATCCAAACAGCCCTAAATCACTGGCCCAAAATCAGGTTCCACAAACAACTCCCTGGGCCCTAAATCACATTGTTATCTCTCTAGTAAAAATTCTACTAGTTATATGTGTTGTGTATGGTATTATATGGATATATGAATAATGCATGATGTGGGTTTTTCTCATGTGTTGTGTGTAGTAGTATGTGGATATATGAATAATACATGAAGTGGGTTTTTCTTTAGGGCTCGTTTGGCCAGGGGGATTGGAAGGGATTGAATGGTATTCGGATGGATGGCGTGGATTTCTAGGTAATGATGGTGTTGTTAGTGGATTGTCTTGAGATCCACGGGATTGCTATATGCCTGGATTTCTATATCCAGTCCGTTTGGCATGCCTGGCCAATCTGGGGATTAAACGTTTCCATCCCCTCCAATCCCATGAATCAAACACGTCTCAAGCAAATTTGAACGGATTAGGGTGGATTGGATGGGATTTAAATGTAATGATGGTGTTGCTAGTGGATTGTCTTAAGATCCATGGGATTGGGATTAGATCATTGACTCTGTTTGGCACGCCCAACATTCCCAGGATATAACTTCCAATCCCTTCCAATACCATCCAATCCCTTCCAATCCGACTGGCCAAACGGGCCCTTAGTGTTTCAGAGAATCAAAAGCTCATTGACTGTGGGATGTGTTCTATTTCTTTCATCTGTTCTGCTCCAATCACTAATAATCTGGGTAACCATGATTCTATTATAGATTGCCATTGAACCAAATAACTTCAGATCCGATAAAACAACTAAACACAATGTGAAGTGCACTTCATTGCAGGACAATGCACCTGAAAATAAACAATTGTTGTTGTTGAAACCTGAAAGCTCAGATTGAATTGGCTTGAGTTGTTGCTCACAAGTTTTGTTTACTGTTTTACAAAAAGAAAGACTTGAAAGCTTACACTGATCAGATTTTATTTTGGATCACTCTTATTTTCTTCGTAAATTAAATGAATTCCATTTCTAAGTTGCTCCATTGTTGGTTGGAGGTAATTCATCCATGTTTCTTCAAATGATTGTAATGATGTGCTGCATTATCTTCATTCATATAAAAGATTAATTAGAACATCTTGAGTTGAGTTATGACTTGGCCAAGTTGGGCATATTTGTAGTTCAAAACTAGGGTCTAAGTTTACTCTGACAAGTCATGTGTAACTCAAATGAGTTGTCAATCCATGTCATCTGGAACAAATGGCTGAACTGTTGTTGGACAGTTACCATCCATAAGAAAATTTTAGTCACTTGAATCTTTTCTAATTTTTACTATATATAATGTGAATAGCTTTTCTTGGCCAGTTACCATCCATAGACAAATTTATAGTCGACGTGGGCGTCTGATTAGAGATAATGCAGGCATCCCTCCAGATTACATCAAAGTTATATTGGATGTTGTTGATGTTCTCATTTATCTTTCCACCATCTTTCTATCTGGCCTTTAATTATCCATCTTGGGATCTTCCATTGTAGAAATTTTCTTCTAAAAAGTTGTATGTACATTTCAGCTGTTGCAATTAGTTAGATTTCAATCCTAGTTGCTTCATCTATCTTGGGATCTTCCCTTGTGGAATTTTCAACATGCGCGCAATTTTCGCATATATATGCAGCCCCTCTCAACAATTTTGGGTTGGCTTTTATATTAAAGTTGTGCTACCATGTTTGGATATGAATTTGTTGCTCAAATTTACTAAAACTTTTCCTTTGTGGCTATCATGAATGTTTTGATGGGTGCCTTCTAGTGTTACTATGACACTTCCAAGGCAACATATGAGCTCATTCAAAAGATACTACTTACAGGACTGGAGCCTGGACTTGTTGATGTGTTTCTTGATTTCATTTACTACTCAGGTGGTCCTCTACCTGATGAACTGCTCACCCAAGTTAAGGTTAGGCATCACGCCACATGATGTTAAATTCTATTTCTTTTTAGCCTTTCGGTTCCTCCAATTCATGAAGCTGGTTCTACATTTCTATGTATTGTTTTCTTCTTTCTTTGAAGTCAAGGTTTATGTGTTATTTTGTTGATATAATTTAGAAAATTTTCTGCATCAGTATGCAATCGTTCTTCAAAGCATTTTCTTTTATAAGATGTTATCAGTTGTTCTTTATCTTTATTCAATTTCCTTAGTGCTATTCAATTTTTGCTCATGCTTCATCTTGAAATAAGGTTTTTCTAATGGAGTTATTTTCTTATAACCAGGGAGTTCATGTTTCAGAGGACTTTGTTGCTGAGCAATTGAGATCCATGATTTCTGATATGTAGGTTGATGTGGTAAGTGACAAGCACTCAAAAGCAAGAAAGGATTCATGTAGCTGACTCCAATTAGTTGGGATAAGGCTTAAATGATGATAATGATGGTCTTCCTTATTTTGCTTTCGGTTACTCAGTTTGGCAGCTGGTATACAGGAAGTTAAAGTTGAAATGGTAAATGGTTTCCTTTATTCGCTCCATTTTTATACATGCAAATTGATTTTCACATTCTGTCCTTCATTTGATATGATTGTATACCAGAAAATGATGCCCATCCCAAGCATTACAACAAATATGATGTTGAACTATGGTGCAAATTATTTCTATTGTTAGTTATTATGTTAGAGTTAACTTTGATTTTTTCCAGCTAGCGATATTGAGGGATTCATTGAGCTAACTGGATTGTATACAGGAACAAGGGTCCATTCAGCTACAAGTCTACTTATACTTCTAAGATGTGAAACTATGGATGAGAATGAAATTTCTGCTGTGATTCCATTGCTCAATTTCTTTTTGCTTCTACAATTCCATCGCCGCGATTTCTTCCTACTTTTGCAATTCCATTGCGGCAATTTCTTTTTGTTTCTGCAGTTCTATAGCAGCAATTTTTGCTTGCTTTTGTAATTCTAACTTGTACTCCTCTAGAAGCCTTTGAATCCTATCATGCTCCACTATGAGGCTTCCATAGCACTGCTGCAGATTTCTTTCAAGTTCTTTCTGCTTATTGATTTCCACAAGCAAGCCATTGATTCTGTGAGTTGCTGCAAACTGCTCTTGTTTCTGCAAAGCTCGAAAACACTCAAGTTCTGTTCCAGCAATGTCCATTTGCTTGTAGGTGGCCTCTATTTGTGACCATAACTTTCCTGCCCAAATCTGCACATTTAAATGCTATACAACTATCAGTCAACTGGAAGCTCTAAGATTCTAAAATGAAGAAAACTAACCATCATTAAGGTCTATTGTTTGTCACCTTTTTTGCTGAAGTGACTCAATTTTCAAACCTGGCGAATATGTACAAGATCCAAACTAATCATCATACCGGCTTTACCTTGGATGGGCCAAACTAATAATCCAAGCAATGAAATTATTAGATATGGTGGCAAGGCAGCTCAATTGAGTAGTTGCCTTGTAACCTTGCATGCTTGCATTGATGTCTTCATCCTTGGACAAGCTTTGCATTGATGTCTTTATTTTGCACCCATGTATGTGAGTGGATAAGTGATGCCATTCTTGTAAAAATTTTGCAAACCATATTTGTTCTTAGTTTGTTTTGATTCATTGTTGTCCTTACACTTGGGTTTTTCTTTTGCTTTTGAAGGTTTTTCAGGACTTTTTACATGGAAAATGCAAACGGAAATCTTGTCGAAACTCTCATGTTTTAGCTCATGGAATGCCTCAGGTCAAAGATGCATACTTATGATTTCTTCATTGTGATTTGAAAATTTTCATTTGTATTGTTTCATGTCTTCTCATTAAGCCTACTGAGTATTTCTTGTTTAACAAAAAATTATTTCATTTGCTTAACAATTGGATGAATGTAGTAAGTAGTAACTAGAGTTGGTTCAATCATGTTGCTCCATAGATGGTGCTCTTTGAGGCAACATTTAGGTCTCAAGTGTGATCCCAATTTACCTACCCACAGAAAAAAAGGGGGAAGAAACAACTATTTGGTGGAATATACAATATATTGGAGTTGTTCTCCTATGCTTTATTGGCATGGAGGGAGGGGCTGGAGCTGGCTGGACCTCATGATATTAAGAAATAATTCGAGTATTAAAAAATTGTTGACAATTCGTGGAACTCTACTTATGATATTCAGGCTCAGGTTTGGAGGTATGACATAATGGAGATATTTATTTTCTAAAAAAAAAATAATGCTTAATCTTTTGGAGCGCAGTTTTCTCGTTGTTGTTCTTTGTTTCTAAAATGTATTGCTTTCTTGCAGGTATGGGCAAACAAAGCCAATTTATGCATATCATTTGATGACACATGGAACTATGGAAGAAAAAAAATATATAAATGGTAGGTACAGACAAAACATGACTACTAATAAATGGTGTATGAGGCTTTACTTACCATCACATTGTGAATCTCTAGATCCCATTTTACTGATTAGAGATAATGCAGGCATCCCTCCAGATTGCATCAAAGTTATATTGGATGTTGTTGAAGTTCCTAGTGCGAATGTGTTTGGTGACATTGAGAAGGCGTTAGCTGATTGCGACGTGGATGATGTTCTCGTTTGGCCTAGAGTGCTGAGGAAAACATAGATATTAAAGGAGTTTACTTAAAACTTTTCCTAAGTCAAGAACATATTTTTGTAATTTGGTCAGGACATGTGGATTATGTTTGAGGTTATTTTGAATATTATTTGACTAAATCTTTATCTTGAATTATTTAGTAGTTTTGCTTGACTAATCTAGTGATTTGTTTCAGCTTTTCATCTTCTTATGCGTGACAGAAGGTACACATATTTCTATTATGATTTGTTTTGATTTTTTCTTTGCTTATACGTAAAATGTTTTGATTTAAATATTAAGAACTACATAGTGGCTCGATCCCAATCTTCCAACATTGGGTACGTAGGTAGCCGTTCATATTAGACCGTATCGGTGTAGCCACAATTTTTATTTTTTTTCCTTTCTCGTAGTGTGGATGCATTTTCGTCAGGACTACTTGGCAATAAGAGTGAGGTGGATGTAAGTTTTTGAAACCTTTAATTAATCTTGAATCATTTATATCTTTATTGCTTCATTTATATGATGTCGTCAGGGTCAACTTATCACTCCTCAGAACCCGCTCTACTGTAAGACATTATGGTGCATGACGGTTCCTAGCAGGTTAAGTTGCAAACTATTATTAAGAGTTGGTTGGATATATTTTATTTTTTGTAAATGTTATTAATAGTTGGATGGATAATGAATGTATTTGTGAATGTAAATGAAAATAAAAAACTTATGATATATATGTATATATATGTTATCAATGGAGGATATCTTGTTTAGGGGGACATGAAATTTTGTAGCTTATGGTATGGTGCCCCAATATTGGTTGTATGTTACTAGTATGTAGTAGATAATACTAGGATCAATAGTAAATATTTTGTTTTGAGAGGAAGACCGAGTAAAAGAACTTAGAAGAGGCACTTTTAGACTAGTATTTTTACATTTTCATTTTCTGTTCATCGTAGTAGGAATAATCTTATAAAAGGCATGAATGACATATAAACAACTAATCCCTGACGACATGTTAAATAATTAACATTTAGACATACTCTGACAGACTTCAATGGATTTCGATAGTCTTGTAAGCTAGACATGCTTTAATAGGTTTTGGTAGACTTTGACATAAACTTCGATGGATTTTGACAAACTTTGATAGATTTTAGCAAATTTTCACAATGTTGGATTTCAGTGAACTTTGGCAAAATTCATGGGCTTCAATGGACTTTGGTTTGCTAAATTCTTTCAAAATTTTTTAAAAAACAAAAAACTAAAAAAATAAAATAAAAGTAAATCTCAAAGTGAGCCTAAGCTTGTTGAAGTTCACCGAAGTTTAAAAAGTTTGTCAAAGTCACCAAAGTCTGGAAAAGTCTATTAAAGTCTGTCAAAATTCATTGGAGTGTGACAAAGGCTATCAAAGTCAATGAATGTTATTTAAGCCCACCAAATTCAAATAATAGTCACATACATTAATGTCCAGCAAAATCTATTCAATTAAGCTTAATTATATAAAAGTTTAATGATTTAGGTGACATTTAGGTTGAAAAGTTCAATTAGGTTGATATTGAGGTGAGAAGTGTAGACAAATATTGATAAATAACAGTCTGAATCATCCATTATTTGGTCCAAATAAGACAAATATTGAAAACTAACGGTCTAAATCATTCATTATTTGGCCCAAATAAGACAAATATTGAAAACCAACCATCTAAATCATCCATTATTTGGTCAAAGTAAACAAATAATCAATATCAAGGATTTGATCAGACAATGTTAAAGTTAAGAAATTGAAAATTATATTTGTTTTCTTTGTTTTCTTTTTAGTCTGATCCAATGTCTGTCCTTGCATTTGAATCAGCCCTGATTTGTTGATGCTGTGACAGTGGAGCCCACAGAGCATATATCTACATTGTCCATCAAATTTGCCAACTCATTTTAGACATAGAACTGCATCTTCTCTTTATTTCTCAAGTGTTAAGATCATTTCTAGCTTGTTGGAAATTAATTTTTAACTATCCAGCTGCATCTTCTCCTTATCTCTTAAGTGTTGAGATCATTTCCAACTTGCTGGAAACTTTTAGCTATTTGTTGGAAATCAATTTCTAACTGTCCAACTGTTTGATCCCCACTTGCTGAATAGTTGCCGAATTTTTAGTTCGAAGGCACATTCCTAAAATGAGAACTGTGGGTAGATTAGGTGAGGTTATTATAATAGCTTAGTGGGTGAGGCTCTGACCGTGGGGCCTACTTTGATGTATGTGTTGTATAATGTCAACTATTAGGGCATAGAAAATAAGAACTGTGGGTAGATTAGGTGAAATCAGATTGCGTACTGAGTTACTCAGTAGGCTCTTATTGTATTGAGTAAATTCAGTTGGGCCCACCTTGAATATAAGTGGTTTATCCACACCGTCCATCCATTTTTCTATCTAATCTATGGGGTCGAGCCCAAAATTGAAGCATACACAAAGATTAATTGGATCATACCACTGGAAACAGTGGGGATAATGATTTATGTCGTTGAAACCTTTCTAGGCCCCATAGTGATGTTTATTTGTCATCCAACCTCTTAATATGATCATAAAGAAATGGATGAAAGGAAAACATAAATATAAGCTTGATCCAAAACTTTTGTGGCCCAAAATTTTTCAATGGTAGACATTCAATTCAACTATTTCCTGTGGTGTGGTCCATTTGAAAAGTAGATATACCTCATTTTTTGGGCTCAAGCTATAAAATTATCTGGTAAAATGGATGGATGGAGCAGATAATTAAAATAAATAAATCATGGTGGACCTCATAGAGTTTACTCAGTGGGCTAAGCCTAGTGAGTTACTCACTACGCAATCCGCTTCCGAATTAGGTGAGGCCTTGACTGTGGGGCCCGCCTTGTTGCAATTATCATATATCCATGTGGTGAAATGGTTTTTTCTGGCTCTTTTCATGCATGGTAAAATAAAAATAAAAATGAGGCATATCCAAATCTCAAGTGGACCACATAGTAGGAATTGAATGCCCACTATTAAAAACTTCATGGGGCCACATAAATTTTGGATCAAGCTGATATTTGTGTTTTCCTTTCATCTAGCTTTATGTGACTTTATCAAAGCATGGATGGAAAATAAACATTATGGTGGGGCCCTAGGAATTTTTTGAGGATTGACATTCAATGACTATTATTTACTGTAATGTGGTCCACTTGAGACTTAGATTGGCTTCAATTTTGAGACGGTACTCTAAAATGAGATGAAAAATAAATAAATAAATGATGACAGCATGTATATACAACACATTACAACACATGCATAAGGTTGGCCCCACAGTCAAGGTCTCACCCACTAAGTTGTTACCCATGTCTAACCTAATCCGTTCCATGGGAACTGGTCACCCACCAACAGAAGTAGGTGTGGTGTTGTCCCCATGTCCATTAGGAATGGCCCGCCTAGCACATAGATCAACTTTTTCGGTGGAGCCTACCATAATCATATATTCATATCACATATGCCTTACAGAAGTGAAATGTGGGAATTAAGTACATGGTTATATATATAGAGTTTCTTACAATACAGAAGTGCATGTAAGAATCACCTTATGAACATGTTAGATGGTAGGTAAGCATCAAGGTGTGATGAATGATGAGGTTTCCATCTCCGCTATTTCTTGAATTGTGGCCCATTTGCATTATGAATGATGAGGGTTTCATCTCCACTATTTCTTGTGATGTTGACTTGGGTTTTGGATCTCCCTCCTATTTGGACTTGTCTTAAAAAAGACGGACAGAATGAATATAATACAAACATTATAGGTCTATATCAGAGTTAGGGAGACATGTGACATCATCACTGATGTAACAATAGAAAATCAGAAAACGAGAATGCTCTGTTAGACGTTAATTCTCTGTCCAGGTGCAAAGTCATCATCCAAACCATTAAAATAATGTGTACATGAACGAGTCAATACTTGATCTAATCCATGTATTCCCACGTCCCACACAGGATGCCGATTGCGTAAGGGACTTGGGTCCAGGCATGGCCGTCTATTAGGACCATGGTCACCATAAATGGGTCTTATCGTGGAATTCGTGTCCCACTTTCGAATCCAACATCTAACCTCTTTATAATGGTAGAGTGCATTGGATGAATGGTCTGAAACAAGTCCATCACTGCATGTGTATATAATCGTATGATACATTTGTGTATGTATTTATGAATATATCTGTATGATGGTTGAATGGATGGATGGGGGAATCAAAGATATTTTTTTGGGTATGGTTTCATGGACCAAATAGTAATAGAGCTGCATTTTCATAAATGAAATCAGTTACAAGCACTGAGAAGTAGTTACTATCTTTTGATTATGCAGGTGTATCTTGTTGGGAAATAGGAATTTCGCAGTTCCTACACTTTCTTTTGGTCATTTTGTTAGACTGTAGTGCATTAAATGCAGATTACCCTTGTGCAGGACAAGGTAAGTACCATGTGAAGATCATGCTCACTATAATGTGTCTATGCTTGAGTGGGCCACTTGGGTAATTTCCTCTTTTCTTGAATTGAGTTGTTCCCAATTTTGTGAATAGGATTCTTTTCAAACAATAGTGTGAATTATTTTTTGAATGACTATCAGGTGCAATATTAAAAATCATTTATTGATGTTTTTTTTTTTATTCACAGATATTTTAGCGATAGACCAAATTCGTCGCTAATTTCTGAACATTGAAAACTAACGAAGAATTAGAGATCCGTCGTTAATGTTTTTAAGGACAACTATTTTTTCAAATTTTACCAACGGATTTTTCATTTTTAACGATGAATTTTATCCGTCGCTATGAGGCGACAGACCTTATCTGTCACAAATTAAATGACGGATTTCATCCGTCAGGAAGAAAGACCCAGTAAACAGCGATGGACCAAGCGACAGACGAAGTCCGTCATTTTTTAGTTTTACAACGGATTTAGTCCACAGCGATTTTTACGTAGTGATAATGGCATCTAATCAACGTCCTTGTAACCCCATCGATCAGAACATGGTCTATATAGGCCCACCTGATAGTTGCATGTAGGAGAACTCATCATCATAAAAGTCCAGCTCCACTTTGTAAACATCGCCATCATCTGAAACTAAAATAGGGTCTGGTTGGTGTTTAAAACATTGTCCCGTAATGTGAGAGTGAGTGATCAACTCAGTGAAACTACGAAGCAAAGGTTAACATGTAATCAATTCAGTTAAGCAGTAATGTTAAAGCAGTACAACACTCATGTCCTAAGTACTCTTGTTAATGTAAGAATGGTATGTTGTAATGATGCATGCCCTCACCTACACTCCCTCTTGCGACATCTTATGATCACGGCATGCACCAATCCCAGTAAACGTGCACTTCACCAAAGCACCGTGCAATGCGATGCATGGTTGTGTTAGTCAAGTTCTTAGTTAGCCCTTTTCATACAGCAGGATTAAGAAACTAAGGTACCACTCTTTATATCATTGACCCAAATAATGATCTATCTAGGGTCATCAATCCTAGTTAATCATATACGATAGACAAGTTCGAGAGTTACACTCTAGATCGCTACAAGAGGCTCGTCATAGTCAACGTAGGCCTATTTTGTACTCGAGGTCACACCCCCAATGCCATACCAACTGACAGTCTATTTTTGAAGGCTCGTCACCAATCCGACTGGGGACCATAGCCAGGCTACACTGGGGTAGACCTATTTCATACTCGAGGTCACTCCACTAACGGCCTACCAATTGGCAGTCTATTTTTGAAGGCTCATCACCAACCCGACTGGGGACCACAGCCAGGCTGTGCTAGTGTAGGCCGACAACTCGAATACAATATCCTATACCACCGTATTCGAATCACGAGTTTGGATTACTCACTGGTCACTACGGGGAGGCTCGTCACGGGCCAACAACTCGATGATGGCGTCCCATACCACCATGCTCGGCTCATGAGTCTTAGTGGATCATGATACCATGGTTAAGACGAGTCTTTACATTGGTAAGGGGTACCTTAGGTTCAAGCAGTAGTGTCCATACATCGTAAACACATAATAGGCCAATCGATTTATTAAACGAGTTCAACTGGTACGAGTGTACGCTGAATTAATCGACAAGGTACCGCTGTCAACGATCCTCGTACGACTCGGATTCACCGAACGCATCAATGGTGGCGAGACTAACTTGGTCACTCAAACAGGAATTGTTACTGATTACCTAGACTACGTCGTAATCTCAATCACAGTCAAATGTAGTAGGCATTCATGTGCACTAGTCAAGATAGTATGTAGCAGCCAATTCAGATATAAATCTCATTTCAGTATTTTAACAAACACATAGAGTACTTGTTAACATAGACATTTTATCCATATATCACATAGCAACGAGGTAGATTACATGAAGAAAATTGTAATTATAAATAAGGTAATCGAGAATCTTATCTTAATACCCTCATTAAACACATGTCATCAAGCATTTTCTCATTCAAACATTTTATCAAACACTTAGAATATACATATTAACATACATGTAATAAAATAGTTATAACATGTATTATAGAAAATCCTTTCACATAGGAGTTACCACATGCATAACAATCATGTATTTATATCAATAATCATGGTAAACACAAATTCATATTCCATATTCATTCAAACATTTTAACAAACAAATTAAATGCATTATAAATCAACATAGCTTATATATATACATAACATACGAAAAACCTCGAATCTAAGCACATGTGATAGTAATTAAGTAAGTCATAAATCATTACTGACATTGAAGGCCTTGAAAATCATAATCTAAATATCTATAGTCTGCACCTTTCATCGGTAGACTCGTAATGAACTCAGTTTAAACCCTAAGCCTTTGTCTACAGCATGTCAACAACCTATAGTACAAAATAGGTTAGCTATTTCACCATTCCTTCTATTTGAATATCTAAACTAGATTAGGGTTAGGATTTCTTATCCAAGAACGGAATTAGAATCGCCGGAATAGAGATACGGGAGAGGCGGTTCAACACGTGGAGCAGTGGGGACGAATCCCGGCAACTCTCCCACTCTCTCTCACTTCTCCTAACTTTCTCCTTCTCTTTCCTCTCTCTTCTCTCTCCTAGGGTTAGGAATTCGTATGAAATGAGAGGGGTGGATTTAGGCCTTTATATAGGCCCAGAACTGATGGAAATGGCCCCAGGGCCATGGTATACTTACGGTGTAGCTAAAAGGGGTCTGTTTCAGTCCAACAGAGCTAATCTAGAGGCCCCTTTTTTACATGCGGTCGGACTTAAGTTCTCTGAGATTGGATCTAGGATAGGTTAAAATCTCGGCCTGATCGAATCAAAGGATCGGCCGCAATGGATCAGTTTTAGTTCAATGGTCACCGGTACTCGATCAGGGCCATAAGTACACTGACATGTGTTAGAAATTTTTCCTGATCCGAGGGTGTAATTGGGTCAGAATTTGACGGTCTGAAACTTTAGATTCAGCTTGCAAGCGAACGACTCAATTCACTTAAGTCTCAGTTCATTTCCTAATGATATTCGCATTTCTCACATACTTCGCTCTAAGCTCAAGTTGCGCGTTTCGGGATACTATCTGGACTTGATTTCTGAGATGGTTGTTAAGTCCAGTAAGGTGATCGTAACTGTATAATTTCACGATAATTAGACTTTCGACGCGTGATCCAGGTTCGATATGGAGTTTCAATGTGCTTCTGAGAGTAACTGGGTTTAGAGATTAATCCCGGTTTTTAGGCGATGTAGCGCCAGCGATCGTATTGATTTTGGGTCTTACAGCTCGTATTTAAAGCTATCCAAGCTACTTTGATAGGTGATTTTGTTTAGCACTTAGTAAATTTTCATCTAATTCCTAAAGGATTTGGTCCTAGTGATTTCTGCCTGAGGTAGTACTCAGGTCCTTATACGGATTTTTCTGGGATGTTACAGGGTGGATTTCATGTCAACATCATGATGCAGTCACCTGAGCAGCCAACCCCTTTCCTTGCACTGTGAGCCACCATTCAGAAATCTAAGGTACTTCGATGATAATTGTTTAGATTAAAGAGGTAACTTATTTAAAACCTTCTAGAAAGTTATTTAATTATAAATTCTATATCAAGTATGTATTATTTTTGTTTTGTAAAATTCTCTAATGAAAAATAAAATGACAAAAAAAGGAAATAAAATGGGGTTTTAAAAATAAGGAATGCTCAACCGCACTTGTAGCACCATAAGTTATGGTGCTCCTAGTTTCATTGGTTCACTTGTACAATATGATCAATTGATCTAAATTGTCCATTACGTTTAGAATGAAGGTCATGTGCCACTATGTAAAAGTTACTTTGAGAGGAGTTGAGTGTGATATATATATTAAAATGATCCAAATTGTGTACATTTATGAAAGTGTGGTAGATGAGATCAACATCTTTAAAATAGTGGTTAGTTGTCATAAGAGTCTAGCCCTAGAAGGAATATTTAGGCATCTGGTTCCAGTATTTGCTAAAAAGAAAACTGCTTGGTGTCACTACGCTAAAACAACAAAAAAAGGATGGTTTAAAACCATCTCAAATGACCAAAAAGACGGCCATGGACCGTCGCATGGACCGTCAAATTTTGATGTGTCGTATTACTTAAAGGACGGTTAAAAACCATCATTCTTATTGACAAAAAAGGACGGTCATGGACTCTCTTATGAGCCTTTAAAGAAAGGACGATCATGGACTCTCTTATGAGCCTTTAAAGAAAGGACGGTCATGAACCTTCCTTAAAAAGGACTGTTATAGACCGTCTCTTAGGAGCCTTCAAAGGATGGCCATGGACCGTCCTTTAAAAGGACTACTATAGACCGTCTCTTAGGAGCCTTCAAGGGACAGTCAGGGAACATCCTTAAAGAGGACTGCTATGGACCATCTCTTATGAGCCTTCAAAGGACGGTCATAGACCGTCCTTAAAAAGGACCACTATCAGCCATCTCTTATCACCCTTGAAAGGACATTTTCAAATTTGACCTGTTATAATATATTTCATCGTATTCTTCCTAATATACACCTGTTATATAATATATTTCATCATATTCACATTCACATCCATCTAAACCCAAACTACGTAAATCCATCCAAACATAAACTATATTCATCCAAACATAAGCTACATCCATCCAAACACAAATAATCTTATCCACATTACATTCATCCATGCATGATACATATAAGTTTAACATCATAAATAAAAAAAGAAAAAAATAGCAACAATTTTCTTTTTGTTTCTTTCATCTAATAAAAAAATATTCAACTAACAAAACATTATAATTCAGAATCATGAAGAATTGCAGAAACTTCTTCCAAAAAAGTGGGCACTTTCTTAAAATAAAATTGATCATTAAAATAAAACTAATGCAAGAAAATAACGCAAAAAAGTATTTCAATTAATAGAAACAACAACAAAAATTAAAGCTTCGTAAAAAGGGGTATGTGTTAAAAGGGATACATTCTTGTTTGTTGCTATGTGATTGGGCTACATTATTACAGCAATCGGGTTCGGGATCGGGTTTAGGTTTAGGTTTAGGTTTAGGTTAGGGAGTTGAGATTAGGATTAGGTGTAGGTCTAAGTTTAGGGATTTGAGAATACATTTAGGTTTTAGGTTTAGGTTCAGGCTTAGGTTTTAGGTTTAGGTTAAGGTTAGGTAATATGTTATAGGTTATAGGTTAAGGTTTAGGTTATAGGTTTTGGTTTAGGTTTAGGTTATAGATTTATATTGAGGATTAGGCTTAGGTTATAGGTTATAGCTTTAGGGAATTGAGAATAGGTTGAGGTTAAGGTTTAGGTTTAGGAAATTGGGTTCGGGTTCAGGATCAGGTTAAGGTTTAGGTTTAGGAAATCGTGTTCAGGTTTTGGGTTTTCAAGTTTAGGTTTAAGTTTAGGTTAGGGAGTTAAGATTAGGATTAGGTTTAGGTTTAAGGATTTGAGAATACATTTTGATTTCAGGTTTAGGTTTAGGTTTTAAGGTTAGGTTTAGGTTTAGGTTAGGTTATAGGTTAAGGTTTAGGTTTAGGAAATCAGGTTCGGGTTCGTGTTCGAGACCGGGATCGGGTTTAGGTTTGGGTTTTCAAGTTTAGTTTAGGTTAAGGTTAGGGAGTTGAGATTAGGATTAGGTGTAGGTTTAGGTTTAGGGATTTGAGAATACATTTAGGTTTTAGGCTTAGGTTTAGGTTATAGGTTATAGGTTAAGGTTTAAGTTTTAAGTTTAGATTAAGGTTAGGTTATAGGTTATAAGTTATAAGTTTAGATTATAGGTTATAGGTTAAGGTTTTAGGTCATAGGTTTTGGTTTAGGTTAAGGTTATAGGTTTAGGTTTAGGTTAAGGTTATAAGCTATAAGTTTAGGGAATTGAGAATAGGTTAAGGTTTAGGTTTTAGAAATTGAGATCGGGTTTGGGATCAGGTTTAGGTTTGGGTTTTCAAGTTTAGGTTTAGGTTTAGGTTAAGGAGTTGAGATTAGGATTATGTGTAGGTTTAGGTTTAGGGATTTGAGAATACATTTAGGTTTTAGGTTTAAGTTTAGGTTATAGGTTATAGGTTTAGGTTTAGGTTTAGGTTTAGGTTATAAGCTATAGGTTTAGGGAATTGAGAATAGGTTAAGGTTTAGGTTTAGGAAATCGAGTTCAGGATCAGGTTTAGTTTTGGGTTTTCAAGTTTAGGTTTAGGTTTAGGTTAGAGAGTTGAGATTAGGATTAGGTGTAGGTTTAGGTTTAGGAATTTGGTAATACATTTAGGTTTTAGGTTTAGGTTTAGGTTTTAGATAATAGGTTAAGGTTTAGGTTATAGGCTTAGGTTAAGGTTAAGGTTAGGTTATAGGTTATAGGTTATGATTTTAGGTCATAGGTTTTGGTTTAGGTTTAAGTTATAAGCTATAGGTTTACGGAATTGAGAATAGGTTAAGGTTTAGGTTTAGGAAATCGGGTTCGGGTTCGAGAGTGGGTTTTGGTTTGGGTTTTTAAGTTTAGGTTTAGGTTTAGGTTAGAGAGTTGAGATTAGGATTAGGTGTAGGTTTAGGTTTAGGGATTTGAGAATACATTTAGGTTTTAGGCTTAAGTTTAAGTTTTATGTTATAGGTTAAGGTTTATGTTTTAGGTTTAGGTTTAGGTTAGGGAGTTGAGATTAGGATTAGGTGTAGGTTTAGGTTTAGGGATTTGAGAATACATTTAGGTTTTAGGTTTAGGTTTAGGTTTAGGTTTTAGGTTATAGGTTATAGGTTTTAGTTTAGGTTAAGGTTATAGGTTTAGGTTTAGGTTTAGGTTAATGTTAAGGTTTAGGTTTAGGTTATGTAAGACCCGTATCTTGGTCCGTACCTTTCCGTACACTTCCGCGGTCGTACCGGTCGAATTCCGGCAACTTTCGACCCTTAACCGATATCGACGCGCGATCTGGATTCTTGTACCGACAACCCGAGTCGACTCAACCCGAGACCAATACCATAGCGACCGCACCGTCGCCGCGGTTCCGATACCGCGACTCGCGCGCCGAGGCGATACCCGGATCAAGAGATATGGGCCAACGTTCGGTGCGAGAAAACGCCGCGCGTTGCGAAAACCAAGGGAATCTCAACGATGTGTCACATCAATCACATCAATCCCATCAATCAATCACCCATCAAGCCATCACATGTCAAGTACACATCACTTCCATCCCTTTTTCCCAAGCAACCACAAAAGTCTCCCAAACCCATACCTCTCTTACACAAAAGCCAACAAAGTCTTCTCAACCCATACCTTTCTTACACAAACATCACTCACCCATCCATCCATCACTCTCTCTCTCTCCCTTTACATCACTCTCTCTTTCTCTCTTTCTCATTTCAAAGAAAAAGCTCCAAGCAAACATCCCACGTATGGAATTTTGCAAAACCTCCTAAACTCCAAGTGGCCCACCTTCCTACCCCCAAAATCCCCCATCTCAACCCTCCATTCTTCATCCTAACCGTTGAAGTTGAAGCCAAGGTGCCAAGGAACCCCTAAGAGCGAGAAGATCGGACGGTGGGTGCTTCTATAGGGTAGATTTTCTTATTTTTATGGTGGACCAAGTGAGGCCCACCGATCAATGGTGTGGATCTCACTTGGGACCCTTATTTGTGGCCGATGGACCACTTGGATCGCCATGATCATTCAATGATGGGGCCATTCTCCATGGACCTCATCATGATCCTTATTTTCATTTGAGAAGGGTCATCTAGACCATCCATATCGGTGGGGAAAGGATTCCCACCGTTGATCTTGAGTTTTGATGGTCATATGTGCAAATGACCCATGGATGTATGATTTCAAGTATGGGAGGGGCCATAATGACGGGGACCCTCCATCACAAGCCGTGTCCCACTCTCCATGTCTCTCTCCCTCTCTCTGTTATTTTATTGTATTTTATTTTATTTTATTTTATTTTATTTTATTGAAAAAGGATGGTGTGGCCCACTGGAATAGATCCCACTTTGAGATATTTGATTTTTCTCAAGTAGGGTCCACATTGGCCGTTGCTCCCATGCCACCCATCAGTGGGGGGCCCACTTCATCAGGGCCCACCATCATAAAAAAAAAAAATATTTATAAATTTTATAATACACCGTCCAGCGTCTGGGACGCTGGACGTTTTTTTTTAATTTTTTTTAAGGAAGGAAAGAAAGAAAAAGGTAAGAATGAAAGAGGGCTTTTGGTGGCCCACTTGCATAGGCTCCACCTTAATGCTTAAGCCCGATCCAAGCCGTCCATCCTCTTACCCACGGCGTTTTAGCCGTTGGGTAGAAGTTTGGAGCTAATCAGATCATCTGGTGGACCATAGCGCCGAATGTTGCATCTTCACCATTCAAATGTTAATTCTGGTGTTATTTCGCTTTCCATGCGCCAAAAAAATTCGAACTCTAGACTCATTTGGACGGCCTCGAGCCGCTGAACGCCATGGTCGGGACAGATTTTGACGAAGCGGGTCCCACGTGCGAAAAAGCCCGAGAAAACAATTTTTTTCAAAAAATGAAACTCAATGAGGCAGAGCCTCTGTACCCAACGGCGCTGGCAGCGCTGCACGCTGCTCGTGCAGGCGTGATGGCAGGCGGGCGGGCGACCCCTGGCCACCCACGGCCCTGCTCGTGGGCCCCACTGCGATGTTTATTTGCGATCCAACCTATTCATATCGTGGGCCACCTTCTAAAGTGGGCCTCTGCCAAAATTCAGGCCCATCCAAGGCTCTGATGGCCCACACCACAGAAAACAGTAGAATTGAATGTTTGCCGTTGAAAATTTTCTTGGGGCCCACAGAAGTATTGGATCAAGCTGAAATTTATGTTGTCCCTTCACCCAGGCCCGAGGGACCCTATGAATGGACTGGATGACATCTAAACAATTCGGTGGGCCCCACATAGGATCCACGATAGTGCATGGGTATCAAGTCCACCGTCCAGTGGACGGTAGCACCCACTGTAATGTGATTTCTCTCCCAACGGTGGGGCCCTTGGAATAAATGGGTGGTCCTCACTGTCCAGCGACAGTGGGACCCACCATGATGGACGTGATGCATCCAAGTCGTCCATCCCCTTGGTGGGATTATTTTTTTTTATATATTTTTTTTTAAAAAAAGAAAAAAAAGAAAAAGGCCTGAGGCTATTAGATGGGTGGGCCGCTCACATGGGTTAGGCCCATTTGATTCGTAACAGGCCTATGGGCTAAGCCCATTTGAATTATGAAATGCTTATGGGCTAGGCCCATTTGATTCATTTAAGGCCTAAGAACTTAGGCCCATATGATGTGTTGCAAGTCCATGGGACTAGGCCCATTTGATGTACTTCAAGGCCCATGCAATTGGACCCTTTTGTTGAAATTTAAAGCCCATGGAAGTAGGCCATTTGATATATGTAAGGCCTAGGGGTTTAGGCCCACTTTGATATGCATACGAGGCCTATGGGTTAGACCCATTTAATTTATTGAAGTCTCATGGGTTAGGCCCATTTGATATATGTAAGTCCTAGGGATTTGGGCCCATTTGACTCATGTTAGTTCTATGGGTTAAGGCCCACTTGATCTACATGTGGGGCCTAATTGGTGTGGCCCATTTGATACATATTAGACTCATGTGACTAGGTCCAAATTGATGTAATCCAAGGCCCACGGGTTTAACCCATTGCAATGCACTTAAGGCCCATTGGTTAGGCCCATTTCTGTGGCCCATCTGATGAATAAGAGCCCATAAGCTATGACCCATTTGATATATATGTAAGGCCCAGTGGGAGGAACAAAAGGTCCATTGCAATGTGTAAACCCAATACCGATTATGTAGCGGTGTTTTAAGAAGATTGTACCTGGAATGCAATGTTGGTTTGACGTCCACATTGCGAGTGTAATGTTGGTTGGATGTCCACATTACGACTCTCCTTAGGGCCCACTACTAGCCGTACTTGCCGTGTATAGGCCGTCCAGGCCCATCTGTACCGTAAGATAATTCATTTTGTTATAACATGTTTAGTATAGTTTCATGACCCATGATCATACGCATCATATGTATGCTTGATATGAGGATTGACTGATCATAGCATTTGCCTTCGGGCAGGTTGTTTATGGGCTTCCGGTTAGGCGGTGTTGCCCTACATGAGCGCACGGTATGCGCAGGATTGGTTGCATGACTGGATAGCGTGATTCATGCATTCCGCATTTGTGTGACATGGTTGTTGTACGACCTAGCGGCATCAGGGCCGTAGCCTCCACAGACGCATCGTGGTTGGCAGGGTTGGATACCGGAAATCTTGTTCTACATGGGGTACTATAGATATCCCTGGGTGAAAGTCTCTAAACCCTTATGGTACCAAGAGGTTGCTCCAACGTCTAGACCGAGTGGGTAGATGAGCGTTGAGTGCCGATTACCAGACGGTTACGCTCTCCACTGTGTCGTGGTCGGTTGGAAGGGGGTACGGCCTTACCCGCCCGAGTGTAGGGGGCAATGCTAGGCTGAGTTTGACCAGCTCGAGGAATGGGTCCGCTATCGACGAGTCGCGCCCGATATTGGCAGACGGATAGTGAGGTCTCTTCCACTTACCTTATTGCGCGCGATGTGGCGGCAATCTGGTTTAGAGTGTACTAGACCCCGGTGATATTCCATACTTTGAGCTGTATTGATGTGTGGACATTGATGAGTATCTGTATGCTTGAGTTGCATTATACATTGCATGGCCTTGGGATGGCCGATACCATTCATGTCTTGCATCGCATAAGCCTTGGTACGGCTCATGATATTATGTTTCCATTTGCATATTCCGCATTACTCTGACATTGCATTCATATTACTACCTTGCGCACACACTTTCACCACCCTCTAAGCTTTCTGTAAGCTTATGCACGACCGTTGCGTGCAGGTGACGTTGGACTGCAGCAGCGTTGAGGCAGGAGCGCGTCGCTGATCATTTTGGAGTTTTCTGTTATTTACCATTGTATTTCCCTTTATGCTCATTGTACTTGTAAAAAAATTTTTGATCATAGTGGAAATGTAATGGAGTGCTTGGTTGTTGTTTGTGGGTTATGCCTTTGGTTATGCTTATTACGAAACAAACTGGTATTTGAAATCCTCCTCGTAGCATCCCAGGATCGGAACCTGGCGAATGGGAGCTAGGTGCCGAGAATGGGGTTCTACGGAGGCTGTCGGCGCCGGATTCGGCGATCGGGAATTTTGTGAGCCCGGTTTCCGAGTTTGGGGCGTGACAGAAGTTGGTATCAGAGCATAACTTGGGAATAACCAAGAACAACATTACATGTTTGCTATGAGTGAAGAATGGCTAAGTTCTGAAGTTCGGATAACTTCACGACCTTCCGAATCAGACCATTAACATGCGTACATTCGAGAGTTCTGGAAGATGATAGGCGCTTTCGATCTTTCCTGTAGGGTATGGCGCCTGTTACTCGATCGACTCCCGCACCACCACCTGAGGATTCTACTTCACCATCAGAGACTCCAGCTCTACCACCTGCATCTCCCATTCCACCCTCAGAGATTCCTGCTTCTTCCCATGAGGATGACATTCCTCCACCTGAGACCGATGAGGAGCCGACGGTGACTGTGAGTGCCTCTCAGTTACAGCAGATGTTACTGGCTGTGACCGCCGCACTCCAGGGTCAGGGTAGACGCCCAGCTGTTTCACCAGCTCAGGCGGAGCAGGAGCGCGCGAGCGCCGTACTTCGTGAGTTTAGACGGCATGATCCCCCTCGTTTCCAGGGCGAGCCGGATCCGACCGCTGCCAAGAGATGGCGCTCCGATGTGGAGAAGATACTCGATACCATGTTATGCACGACGGTGCAGCGCGTCCGGTTAGCAGTATTTCTCTTCCACGGTGAGGCCGAGCATTGGTGGACCTCTGTCGCCCGTGTCGCCGGACCTGATTATGTCTGGACATGGGAGGACTTTGTGGACCGATTCGAGGAGCAGTACTTCCCTGACCACATCCGCCGTCAGCGAGCCTTAGAGTTCGAGACTCTGGTGCAGGGAGATATGACCGTGGCACAGTACGCGGCCCGTTTCATGGCACTATCGAGATTTGCGCCGTACATGGTTGATGATGAGGGGCGGAAGGCCCGCCGTTTCGAGCACGGCTTACGTTACGGCCTTCGAGGTCGTGTCATTGGGCATGAGCTTCCTACCTTCCAGGCAGTAGTGCGGAAGGCTCAGATATACGAGACTGAGTGGGCCGGTTCTCAGTCAGATCGAGGTCAAAGGGGAGACCGGAAGAGGCAGGCTTCTTCTAGTCAGTCCTAGCAGGGTCGACCACAGCAGCAGAGGCGCACTGGTCGCCCAGCTTTCCGTACACCATCCGCACCATCAGCACCTCCACCACCACCTCAGAGGCAGTTCACCGGCACTTGCTTCAGGTGCGGTGCGACGGGACACCGTTCATGGGAGTGTCCCAGTCCCCAGCAGCAGCAGAGAGGTCCATAGCAGCAGAGACCTCCACCGCAGCAGCAGAGACCCCCACAGCAGCAGCGACAGCAGCCTCTACCACCGAGGCCACCTCAGCAGCAGCATCAGCATCAGCACCAGCCTCAGAGGCCACAGCAGCAGAGGCAGCAGTTTCGACCACCTCAGCGACCCCAGCAGCAGCAGCAGCACGTTCAGAGAGGACAGGCACCTCCCCAGCCAGCTCAGGCTAGGTTTTATGCGGCTCAGCAGGATCCGCAGTCGTCTGGGGGAGTCGTTGAGGGTATACTGCCAGTTTCTGCATGCATTGCACGTGTATTGTTTGATTCTGGTGCATCGCATTCTTTTGTGGCCGAGAGCTTTTGTCGATCGGCTGGCTTACCGTTGGAGACTGCTGGTGAGAGCCTATCAGTATCTACTCCCTTGGGGAGGACTGCAGCGTTAGGACGATTTTGCTCGTCATGCCCCGTTCTAGTTGGGGATACCTTCCTGCCTGCTGATTTGTTTGTTTTGCCGATGTCCGAGTTCGACGTTATCTTGGGCATGGATTGGCTCGCTGAGTACTATGCCATTTTGGACTGCGCCGCGAGGACCGTCACGTTCTGTATACCCGGCGTGCCACAGTTCCAGTTTGTTGCAGAGGCCAGAGGAGAGCAGTTGTCTTGTTTGATGTCTTGCGCCATAGAGGAGCATGTCGCCGTTTGCATAGACCATTTGCCGATAGTATGCGATTTTCCCGATGTGTTCCAGGAGATTCCGGGATTACCGCCTCGTCGACTCACCGAGTTTCAGATCGATCTCGTGCCCGGTACCACGCCTATTTCGAAGGCCCCGTATCGTATGGCACCGTTGGAGTTGCGGGAACTGCAGAAGCAGTTGGACGAGTTGCGTGAGCTGGGCTTTATCCGTCCGAGCAGTTCTCCGTGGGGAGCACCGGTACTCTTCGTGAAGAAGAAGGATGGCTCGTTGAGGCTCTGTGTTGACTATCGCGAGCTCAACAAAGTCACGATCAAGAACAAGTACCCGCTCCCTAGGATTGATGATTTGTTCGACCAGCTGCAGGGTGCACAGTTCTTTTCGAAGATTGACCTGCGTTCCGGTTATCATCAGATTCGGGTCCGAGATGAGGACATTCCGAAGACGGCATTCAGGACGCGTTACGGTCATTTTGAGTTTCAGGTCATGTCCTTCGGACTGACCAATGCACCCGCGGTCTTCATGCAGCTGATGAACGAGGTTTTTCGCCCATATCTAGATCAGTTTGTTGTAGTCTTCATCGACGACATTCTGATCTACTCGAGGACTCGTGAGGAGCATGAGCAGCACTTGGAGACTACCTTGCAGACCCTCCGCGCACACCAGCTGTATGCAAAGCTGGAGAAGTGCGAGTTCTGGCAGGAGGAAGTGAAGTTCCTCGGTCACGTGGTGACGAGGGAGGGTGTCGCAGTGGACCCCTCGAAGGTCGAGGCAGTGCGTCAGTGGGGCCAGCCCACGACTGCTACAGAGATCCGTAGTTTCCTTGGTTTAGCGGGCTATTATCGACGTTTCATTGAGGGCTTCTCTCGTATTGCAGCCCCGCTGACCAGGTTGACTCGGAAGGGCGCAGAGTTTATTTGGAGTGACGCTTGCGAGCGGGCATTTACGGAGTTGAAGGACCGTCTGACGTCCGCTCCTGTCCTCACTCTTCCATCTGGGAGTGACGGCTTCATTGTATTCACTGATGCCTCGCACATCGGTTTAGGTGCTGTCCTGATGCAGCACGGGAGACCAGTGGCCTTCGCGTCTCGTCAGCTCAAGGTCCATGAGCTGAACTACCCTACACATGATCTAGAGCTGGCTGCCGTTGTCTTCGCACTGAAGGTGTGGAGGCACTACCTTTACGGGATTAGGTTCGAGCTCTTCTCTGATCATAAGAGCTTGAAGTACCTCTTCTCGCAGTCTGAGTTGAATATGAGACAGAGGCGCTGGATGGAGCTCTTGAAGGACTATGATTTCGACCTTCAGTACCACCCGGACAAGGCGAACGTGGTGGCAGATGCCCTCAGCCGTCAGCCACGAGGCCTAGTGGCGCACATGATGATTCAGGAGTGGCGGATGCTTGAGGATATTGCTGCGTATGACTTTGAGTTCGGCCTACAGTCTTCCATTGTACAGTTATCGAGCCTGTCGATTCAACCCTCTCTTGTCGCTAGGGTGATCGAGGCTCAGCAGGCTGATGAGTCGTTGCAGGGTTATATGGCTGAGGCGGCATCTGAGGGTCAGGTCGATTGGCAGATCGGTACAGACGGTGGACTTCGCTTCAGAGGCCGATTATGTGTCCCGGGTATTCCAGAGTTACGCAGAGATCTTATGACCGAGTCACATCGATCGCGGTTTTCTATCCACCTGGGCTCGACGAAGATGTACCGTGACATGAGGCGACAGTATTTTTGGGCGGGGATGAAGCGCCAGATCGCGAGTTTTGTGGCCGAGTGTGACACGTGTCAGCGTGTCAAGGCCGATCATCAGAGACCTCCTGGTCTATTGCAGCCGTTGAGTGTCCCGATGTGGAAGTGGGAGCACGTGTCGACCGATTTCATTATGGGTTTGCCGAGGACTCAGCGCGGTCATGACTCCATTTGGGTTGTTGTGGATCGTCTGACGAAGTCGGCACATTTCCTTGCGATGCGTGCGACTTGGTCTATGGACCGGCTTGCGAGACTGTTTATTGAGGAGATTGTGAGACTGCATGGCGTTCCAGTCTCGATCGTTTCTGACCGAGACTCGAGGTTCACGTCTCAGTTTTGGGGGAGCTTCCAGCGTGCGATGGGGACTGATTTGCAGCTCAGCACCGCGTACCATCCGCAGACCGATGGCCAGACCGAGAGGGTCAATCAGATACTTGAGGATATGCTTCGGGCCTGCGCGATTGATTTCGGGGGTAGCTGGGATGAGCATCTGCGATTGGCTGAGTTCGCGTACAATAACAGCTATCAGGCGACCATCGGCATGGCTCCTTTTGAGGCACTATATGGCAGACCATGCAGATCACCGAGTTGTTGGACCGAGGTTGGAGAGCGTCGTCTCCTAGGTCCCGAGCTTGTGCAGGAGACTTCAGAGGCTATTGACATCATCAGGCAGAGGATGCGCACAGCTCAGAGCCGACAGAAGAGTTCTGCTGATCGTCGGCGTCGTCCCTTGGAGTTTGATGTAGGGGACCATGTGTATCTCAAGGTCTCGCCTATGAAGGGTGTAGTTCGATTTGGAGCGAAGGGCAAGCTTGCCCCGAGATTCATAGGACCTTTTGAGATCACTGGGCGCGTTGGCGCCGTGGCCTATCGGCTTGCCTTACCATCACAGTTGTCTGGCGTCCACAACGTTTTTCACGTCTCCATGTTGAGGAAGTGTGGGTCAGACATAGTTCCCGTTATTGATTGGCAGCCGTTGGAGGTTCGTGATGACGCTTCTTACATTGAGCAGCCAGTTCGTATCCTTGATCGGAAGGAGCAGGTCCTCAGAACCAAGGTCATTCCGTTGGTGAAGGTGCAGTGGGGTCACCATTCTGTTGAGGAGGCTTCTTGGGAGCGTGAGGCTGAGATTCGAGAGCGATATCCTCATCTCTTTGATGGTTGATGATCATGTATTGTATTTTGTACGTTGCCCCTGATTCTATATGATGACGTTATATTTCTTATTCCTCGCGAGTTACGCTTAGTTGCGACGCTTGTGTAAATTTCGAGGACGAAATTCTTATAAGGAGGGGAGAGCTGTAAGACCCGTATCTTGGTCCATACCTTTCCGTACACTTCCGCGGTCGTACCGGTCGAATTCCGGCAACTTTCGACCCTTAACCGATATCGACGCGCGACCTGGATTCTTGTACCGACAACCCGAGTCGACTCAACCCGAGACCAATACCATAGCGACCGCACCGTCGCCGCGGTTCCGATACCGCGACTCGCGCGCCGAGGCGATACCCGGATCAAGAGATATGGGCCAACGTTCGGTGTGAGAAAACGCCGCGCGTTGCGAAAACCAAGGGAATCTCAACGATGTGTCACATCAATCACATCAATCCCATCAATCAATCACCCATCAAGCCATCACATGTCAAGTACACATCACTTCCATCCCTTTTTCCCAAGCAACCACAAAAGTCTCCCAAACCCATACCTCTCTTACACAAAAGCCAACAAAGTCTTCTCAACCCATACCTTTCTTACACAAACATCACTCACCCATCCATCCATCACTCTCTCTCTCTCCCTTTACATCACTCTCTCTTTCTCTCTTTCTCATTTCAAAGAAAAAGCTCCAAGCAAACATCCCACGTATGGAATTTTGCAAAACCTCCTAAGCTCCAAGTGGCCCACCTTCCTACCCCCAAAATCCCCCATCTCAACCCTCCATTCTTCATCCTAACCGTTGAAGTTGAAGCCAAGGTGCCAAGGAACCCCTAAGAGCGAGAAGATCGGACGGTGGGTGCTTCTATAGGGTAGATTTTCTTGTTTTTATGGTGGACCAAGTGAGGCCCACCGATCAATGGTGTGGATCTCACTTGGGACCCTTATTTGTGGCCGATGGACCACTTGGATCGCCATGATCATTCCATGATGGGGCCATTCTCCATGGACCTCATCATGATCCTTATTTTCATTTGAGAAGGGTCATCTAGACCATCCATATCGGTGGGGAAAGGATTCCCACCGTTGATCTTGAGTTTTGATGGTCATATGTGTAAATGACCCATGGATGTATGATTTCAAGTATGGGAGGGCCCATAATGACGGGGACCCTCCATCACAAGCCGTGTCCCACTCTCCATGTCTCTCTCCCTCTCTCTGTTATTTTATTGTATTTTATTTCATTTTATTTTATTTTATTGAAAAAGGATGGTGTGGCCCACTGGAATAGATCCCACTTTGAGATATTTGATTTTTCTCAAGTAGGGTCCACATTGGCCGTTGCTCCCATGCCACCCATCAGTGGGGGGCCCACTTCATCAGGGCCCACCATCATCAAAAAAAAATATATTTATAAATTTTATAATACACCGATTTTTTTAAGGAAGGAAAGAAAGAAAAAGGTAAGAATGAAAGAGGGCTTTTGGTGGCCCACTTGCATAGGCTCCACCTTAATGCTTAAGCCCGATCCAAGCCGTCCATCCTCTTACCCACGGCGTTTTAGCCGTTGGGTAGAAGTTTGGAGCTAATCAGATCATCTGGTGGACCATAGCGCCGAATGTTGCATCTTCACCATTCAAATGTTAATTCTGGTGTTATTTCGCTTTCCATGCGCCAAAAAAATTCGAACTCTAGACTCATTTGGACGGCCTCGAGCCGCTGAATGCCATGGTCGGGACAGATTTTGACGAAGCGGGTCCCACGTGCGAAAAAGCCCGAGAAAACAATTTTTTTCAAAAAATGAAACTCAATGAGGCAGAGCCTCTGTACCCAACGGCGCTGGCAGCGCTGCACGCTGCTCGTGCAGGCGTGATGGCAGGCGGGCGGGCGGCCCCTGGCCACCCACGGCCCTGCTCGTGGGCCCCACTGCGATGTTTATTTGCGATCCAACCTATTCATATCGTGGGCCACCTTCTAAAGTGGGCCTCTGCCAAAATTCAGGCCCATCCAAGGCTCTGATGGCCCACACCACAGAAAACAGTAGAATTGAATGTTTGCCGTTGAAAATTTTCTTGGGGCCCACAGAAGTATTGGATCAAGCTGAAATTTATGTTGTCCCTTCACCCAGGCCCGAGGGACCCTATGAATGGACTGGATGACATCTAAACAATTCGGTGGGCCCCACATAGGATCCACGATAGTGCATGGGTATCAAGTCCACCGTCCAGTGGACGGTAGCACCCACTGTAATGTGATTTCTCTCCCAACGGTGGGGCCCTTGGAATAAATGGGTGGTCCTCACTGTCCAGCGACAGTGGGACCCACCATGATGGACGTGATGCATCCAAGTCGTCCATCCCCTTGGTGGGATTATTTTTTTTTATATATTTTTTTTAAAAAAAGAAAAAAAAGAAAAAGGCCTGAGGCTATTAGATGGGTGGGCCGCTCACATGGGTTAGGCCCATTTGATTCGTAACAGGCCTATGGGCTAGGCCCATTTGAATTATGAAATGCTTATGGGCTAGGCCCATTTGATTCATTTAAGGCCTAAGAACTTAGGCCCATATGATGTGTTGCAAGTCCATGGGACTAGGCCCATTTGATGTACTTCAAGGCCCATGCAATTGGACCCTTTTGTTGAAATTTAAAGCCCATGGAAGTAGGCCATTTGATATATGTAAGGCCTAGGGGTTTAGGCCCACTTTGATATGCATACGAGGCCTATGGGTTAGACCCATTTAATTTATTGAAGTCTCATGGGTTAGGCCCATTTGATATATGTAAGTCCTAGGGATTTGGGCCCATTTGACTCATGTTAGTTCTATGGGTTAAGGCCCACTTGATCTACATGTGGGGCCTAATTGGTGTGGCCCATTTGATACATATTAGACTCATGTGACTAGGTCCAAATTGATGTAATCCAAGGCCCACGGGTTTAACCCATTGCAATGCACTTAAGGCCCATTGGTTAGGCCCATTTCTGTGGCCCATCTGATGAATAAGAGCCCATAAGCTATGACCCATTTGATATATATGTAAGGCCCAGTGGGAGGAACAAAAGGTCCATTGCAATGTGTAAACCCAATACCGATTATGTAGCGGTGTTTTAAGAAGATTGTACCTGGAATGCAATGTTGGTTTGACGTCCACATTGCGAGTGTAATGTTGGTTGGATGTCCACATTACGACTCTCCTTAGGGCCCACTACTAGCCGTACTTGCCGTGTATAGGCCGTCCAGGCCCATCTGTACCGTAAGATAATTCATTTTGTTATAACATGTTTAGTATAGTTTCATGACCCATGATCATACGCATCATATGTATGCTTGATATGAGGATTGACTGATCATAGCATTTGCCTTCGGGCAGGTTGTTTATGGGCTTCCGGTTAGGCGGTGTTGCCCTACATGAGCGCACGGTATGCGCAGGATTGGTTGCATGACTGGATAGCGTGATTCATGCATTCCGCATTTGTGTGACATGGTTGTTGTACGACCTAGCGACATCAGGGCCGTAGCCTCCACAGACGCATCGTGGTTGGCAGGGTTGGATACCGGAAATCTTGTTCTACATGGGGTACTATAGATATCCCTGGGTGAAAGTCCCTAAACCCTTATGGTACCAAGAGGTTGCTCCAACGTCTAGACCGAGTGGGTAGATGAGCGTTGAGTGCCGATTACCAGACGGTTACGCTCTCCACTGTGTCGTGGTCGGTTGGAAGGGGGTACGGCCTTACCCGCCCGAGTGTAGGGGGCAATGCTAGGCTGAGTTTGACCAGCTCGAGGAATGGGTCCGCTATCGACGAGTCGCGCCCGATATTGGCAGACGGATAGTGAGGTCTCTTCCACTTACCTTATTGCGCGCGATGTGGCGGCAATCTGGTTTAGAGTGTACTAGACCCCGGTGATATTTCATACTTTGAGCTGTATTGATGTGTGGACATTGATGAGTATCTGTATGCTTGAGTTGCATTATACATTGCATGGCCTTGGGATGGCCGATACCATTCATGTCTTGCATCGCATAAGCCTTGGTACGGCTCATGATATTATGTTTCCATTTGCATATTCCGCATTACTCTGACATTGCATTCATATTACTACCTTGCGCACACACTTTCACCACCCTCTAAGCTTTCTGTAAGCTTATGCACGACCGTTGCGTGCAGGTGACGTTGGACTGCATGTAACACCCTGAAAATCGGGGGTCGTGTATAAACTCAACTCCCGAGTTCCAGACCGTCACTTATGCAACAAAAATGGTTATGATTCAATGTTGTCTGATTTAAAGCATTCACATGAGTAAAAGTATACCAAAACTGCAATTCATACTTCAGATCCAGTGATAAAAGCAAGCGGAAGACTAAACAATATATATATCATTGTATGGAAAAATAAAGTAATCTCAACTGTCTCCAAAGTATGACTACATCTCTGAGTCTCATATACATGTAAATAGACAAAAGAATAAGTTCAAAATAGTCCCACTGAAGTCCCCCTCGATCCAGGTCACCTACGGGAAGCCGTCGTGATACTGCATATACGAGAACTCATCCTGGTCCTCGTCAAACTCCGGCTCCACCTCCTGGATCTCGTCGTCACCTGCAACTACAACAGGGTCTGGTGGGTGTTGCAAACACCATCCCGTAACGTGGGAATGAGTGATCAACTCAGTGGAATCATAGAGCAAAGATTAGCATGTTCACAATTCAATCACGCGATAATAGTAAAGCAGTAAATCAGACAAATCCTAATACTGTTGTTAATGCAAGATGATATGACGTGATGTATGCCCTCACCGACGATCACCCTCATACGGCAACATCTTACGACCGCGGCATGCCACACTCCCTAGAGTGCTCCACATCTTCCAGGCACATGCAATGCTATGGTGATATGATTACCAAGTTGTTATTAGTCCATTCAAACAGCAGGATTTGGAAACTAAGGTACCTCCCTTGTATCAATCCCAACACGGATCCTGTCTAGGGTCGTCACTCCTAGTAATCTCATACGATGTACATTTCGTAGGTCACTGCAAGGGCTGCCAGGGCTGTTGCTCGCACTCGTTGCACCGCTCCCCCATCACCTTATCAATACAGGCCTACTGTACTCTACTGCACGGAAGGGTCGTCGCCTCCCGTGAACTCAGAATACGCTCGCGGTCACTACAAAGGGCTCGTCGCCTGATCAGTGTAGGCCGACAGCTAGAATATAGTGTCCCATACCACCATAATCTGCTCACGAGTCAAGGTGCTCATTGGTCACTACGGGGAGGTTTGTGGCCCCAGCGTAGGCCGACAGCTCGACCACGGTGTCCCATACCACCATGCCCGGCTCATGAGTCTTCGTGGATCAAGGTACCACGGTTAATAGGGTTTACAATGGTAAGTTCAGTACCCTAGGTTCAAGCAGTTATGATACATACAAGGTGAACAAACATCGGCCAGTCGGGTTACTTGACGGGCTCGACTAGCGCGATCGCATCTCGAATTGAAGGACATGAAGTGCGTAAAACACTTCGCGTGGCCTAACCACTGCCGCCAACTCTCAACACGAATCACATTCATCGACGCGTCGTTCGTGGCTATGACCAATCAGCCACGAATTCGCTCGGTTACCGACTGCCTGGACTAAGTCAAGTCCCACACATCTATGGAATTACATTAACACTATAAAAAGGTATTGGAATTGAAATACATCATGTGAGCATGTTAGCACATGTTATGACATTCAACTTAAGCAAATCTTCAAGGCATACTTCCCATGCATATTCAACTTAAGCAAATCCTCAAGCACATACATTCCATGCATGTAATGAAATCATGCATTTTGTCAACATGTAGAAAATCATTTAGGTCGGCATAATAATTGAAAAATCAATCACAAAGTATCAAATAACATCATTTAATTCAATACATACTAATACAAGCATTTATACAAACACATACACTACACACTTAAGTCTACATATAGTATGTCGACCCAAAGTGTGCAACTAGGCGAATCTCTTCGCCAAACTAATTATGCATGCATTCCTAACTTCCTAATGCGACAACAAACCATGTCAATCACATCAGCAAAATATGAATGTAAACAGTACTTCCTATAAATGACTAAAATGCCCTAAATCTCATATTCTTCGTTAGCTTACGAAACGGGAAACGGAGAGCATTTTGTACATGTCAAACGGCGATGCCGTCAAGAATCTACTATTAAACGACATTGAAAGCGTTGGGAACCGTCAATCAAAGCGTCTAAAATCCTCACCTAGTGTCTTGTAGACTCGGGAATTGAAGCGGAGCGTATATGGTTCGTCTACGGCGAGTAAGGAGCCTAATACATAAGATCCATAAGCTACATCGCTATGGAAATAAGGAAAACTCAAATCAACATCTATTTAGGGTTTTTACTTACCTAGGATTGCGGTGGAATCGCCGGGAAAGCGGTAGAGGAGTGTTGCTTAAGCACGTGCAACACGTAGCACAAGTGGCGGGAAGAACTCTCCCACTCTCTCACAATCTCTCACTCTTTTTCTCTCTCCCAAGCTAGGGCTTCTCTCAAATTCGGATGGGAGAGAGGAGTGAGGGTTTCAACCCCTTTTATAGCCTAAAACATTCCCAAAATAGGCTTGGGAACAATGTTTACTTGGTGCCTAGCCAAATCGGGGCCGTTTCGGTCCAAAAGGGCATTTCTGGAGGTCCCCAGGCCAAATGCGGTCGGACTTAAGCTCATGCATACTGGATCTAGCACACATCCAGTTTTCAGACCGGTTGGGTTCCCAGATCGCACGTGGCGGCCCAGTTTCAGTTTAACGGTCACCGCACCAAGATCAGGCCTATAAGTCTCGTGATATATAATAGATATTTTTCCTGATCCAAGGGTGTAATTTGGTTGTATTCTGACGGTCAGAATGCTTAATACTGATGCGTCAAATTTGTGTGCCAGATTTGAATTTGAAATTCCAACTGTCCCTATTCACACTCTCTTCGGTCCGGGCTCAATGAAATAGCCTGTGATCGTCAGTTGGACTTGATATTCGAAACGATTGCCAAGCCCAGCTAAGTGGTCATAACGGTCTAAGATGGTAGGCATCTGACTTACGACGCGCGGTCTAGATCCAATACAAAGTTTCAAGGAGGTCCCGAGAACAAACCGGCTTAGAGTTTGATCCGAGGCTTTAGAGCATTATAGCACCCTTGGTTCCACTCGCTTCGGGCCTCGTAGAACGTATTTAAAGTGATCAGGGACCATTTCCCAGCTATTCTAACGTTGCACTAGCTAACCTAGTCATATTTTCTAAAGGAATGAATTCTACGCAATTTCGGGTCGAGTTGGTACTCGAGCCCAAGTATGGATTTTTCACGGGTGTTACACTGCAGCAGCGTTGAGGCAGGAGCGCGTCGCTGATCATTTTGGAGTTTTCTGTTATTTACCATTGTATTTCCCTTTATGCTCATTGTACTTGTAAAAAAATTTTTGATCATAGTGGAAATGTAATGGAGTGCTTGGTTGTTGTTTGTGGGTTATGCCTTTGGTTATGCTTATTACGAAACAAACTGGTATTTGAAATCCTCCTCGTAGCATCCCAGGATCGGAACCTGGCGAATGGGAGCTAGGTGCCGAGAATGGGGTTCTACGGAGGCTGTCGGCGCCGGATTCGGCGATCGGGAATTTTGTGAGCCCGGTTTCCGAGTTTGGGGCGTGACGGGTTATAAGCTATAGGTTTAGGGAATTGAGAATAGGTTACGGTTTAGGTTTGAGAAATCGGGTTCGGGATCGGGTTTAGGTGTGGGTTTTCAAGTTTAGGTTTAGGTTTAGGTTAGGGAGTTGAGATTAGGATTAGGTGTAGGTTTAGGTTTAGGGATTTGAGAATACATTTAGGTTTTAGGTTTAGGTTTAGGTTTTAGGTAATAGGTTACGGTTTTAAGTTTAGGTTATAGGTTTAAGTTTAGGTTATAGGTTATAAGTTAAGGTTTTAGGTCATAGGTTTTGGTTTAGGTTAAGGTTATAGGTTTAGGTTATAAGCTATAAGTTTAGGGAATTGAGTATAGGTTAAGGTTTAGGTTTAGGAAATCGGGTTTGGGATCGTGTATAGGTTTGGATTTTTAAGTTTAGGTTTGGGTTTAGGTTAGGGAGTTGAGATTAGGCTTAGGTGTAGGTTTAGGTTTAAGAATTTGAGAATACTTTTTGGTTTTAGGTTTAGGTTTAGGTTATAGGTTATAGGTTTAGGTTTAGGTTAAGGTTAAGGTTATAAGCTATAGATTTAGGAAATTGAGAATAGGTTAAGGTTTAGGTTTAGGAAATTGAGTTCGGGATCAGGTTTAGGTTTGGGTTTTCAAGTTTAGGTTTAGATTTAGGTTAGAGAGTTGAGATTAGGATTAGGTGTAGGTTTAGGTTTAGGGATTTGAGAATACATTTAGGTTTTAGGTTTAGGTTCAGGTTTTAGGTTATAGGTTTAGGTTTAGGTTATAGGTTTATGCTAAGGTTAAGGTTAGGTTATAAGTTATAAGTTTAGGTTATAGGTTAAGGTCTTAGGTCATAGGTTTTGCTTTAGGTTAAGGTTATAGGTTAAAGTTTAGGTTAAGGTTTAGGTTTAGGTTATAAGCTATAGGTTTAGGGAATTGAGAATAGGTTAAGGTTTAGGTTTAGGAAATCGGGTTCGGGTTAGGGATTGGGTTTAGGTTTGGGTTTTCAAGTTTAAGTTTAGGTTTAGGTTAGGGAGTTGAGATTAGGATTAAATGTAGGTTTAGGTTTAAGAATTTGAGAATACATTTAGGTTTTAGGCTTAGGTTTAGGTTTTAGGTTTAGATTATGGTTAGGTTATAGGTAATATGCTTAGGTTATAGGTTATAGGTCATAGGTTTTGGTTTAGGTTAAGGTTATAGGTTTAGGTTTAGGTTTAGGTTAAGGTTTTGGTTTAGGCTAAGGTTAAGGTTTAGGTTTAGGTTATAAGCTACAGGTTTAGGGAATTGAGAATAGGTTAATGTTTAGGTTTAGGAAATTGGGTTCGGGTTTGGGATCGGGTTTAGATTTGGGTTTTTAGGTTTAGGTTAGGGAGTTGAGATTAGGATTAGGTTCAGGTTTAGGTTTAGGGATTTGAGAATACATTTAGGTTTTAGGTTTTGGTTTAGGTTTAGGTTTTAAGTAATAGGTTACGGTTTTAAGTTTAGGTTATAAGTTTAAGCTTAGGTTATAGGTTATAAGTTAAGGTTTTAGGTCATAGGTTTTAGTTTAGGTTAAGGTTATAGGTATAGGTTATAAGCTATAAGTTTAGGGAATTGAGAATAGGTTAAAGTTTAGGTTTAGGAAATCGGGTTCGGGTTCAGGATCGGGTATAGGTTTGGGTTTTCAAGTTTAGGTTTAGATTTAGGTTAGGGAGTTGAGATTAGGCTTAGGTGTAGGTTTAGGTTTAGGTTTTAGGTTATAGGATAAGGTTTAGGTTATAGGTTTATGTTAAGGTTAAGGTTAGGTTATAGGTTTAGGTTTTAGGTCATAGGTTTTGGTTTAGGTTAAGGTTATAGGTTAAAGTTTAGGTTTAGGTTTAGGTTATAAGCTATAGGTTTAGAGAATTGAGAATAAGTTAATGTTTAGGTTTTGGAAATCGGGTTCGGGTTCGGGATCTAGTTTAGGTTTGGGTTTTCAAGTTTAGGTTTAGGTTTAGGTTAGGGAGTTGAGATTAGGATTAGGTGTAGGTTTAGGTTTAGGGATTTGTGAATACATTTAGGTTTTAGGCTTAGGTTTAGGTTTTATGTTATAGGTTAAGGTTTAGGTGTTAAGTTTAGGTTATGGTTAGGTTATAGGTTATAGGTTAAGGTTTTAGGTCATATGTTTCGTTTTAGGTTTAGGTTATAGGTTTAGGTTTAGGTTTAGGTTAAGGTTAAGGTTTGGGTTTAGGTTATAAGCTATAGGTTTAGGGAATTAAGAATAGGTTAATGTTTAGGTTTAGGAAATCGGGTTCGAGTTCGGGATCGGGTTTAGGTTTGGGTTTTCAAGTTTAGGTTTAGGTTTAAGTTAGGGAGTTGAGATTAGGATTAGGTATAGGTTTAGGTTTAGGGATTTGAGAATACATTTAGGTTTTAGGTTTAGGTTTAGGTTTCAGGTTTTAGGTTACGGTTTTAAGTTTAGGTTTCAGGTTTTAGGTTACGGTTTTAAGTTTAGGTTAAGGTTAGGTTATAGGTTTAAGTTTAGGTTATAGGTTATAAGTTAAGGTTTTAGGTCATAGGTGTTGGTTTAGGTTAGGGTTATAGGTTTAGGTTAAGGTTTAGGTTATAAGCTATAGGTTTAGGGAATTGAGAATAGGTTAAGGTTTAGGTTTAGGAAATCGGGTTCGGGTTCGGGATCGGGTTTAGGTTTGGGTTTTCAAGTTTAGGTTTAGGTTTAGGTTAGGGAGTTGAGATTAGGCTTAGGTGTAGGTTTAGGCTTAGGGATTTGAGAATACATTTAGGTTTAGGTTATAGGTTATAGGTTTAGGTTTTGGTTATAAGGTATAGGTTTAGGAAATTTAGAATAGGTTAAGGTTTAGGTTTAGAAAATTGAGTTCGGGTTTGGGTTCAGGTTTGCGTTTTCAAGTTTAGGTTTAGGTTTAGGTTAGGGAGTTGAGATTAGGATTAGGTGTAGGTTTAGGTTTAAGGATTTGAGAATACTTTTAGGTTTAGGTTTTAGGTTATAGGTTAAGGTTTAGGTTTTAGGTTTAGGTAAATGTTAAGGTTAGGTTATAGGTTATAAGTTTAGGTTATAGGTTATAGGTTAAGGTTTTAGGTCATAGGTTTTGTTTTAGGTTAAGGTTATAGGTTAGGGTTTAGGTTTAGGTTTAGGTTATAAGCATAGGTTTAGGGAATTGAGAATATGTTAAGGTTTAGGTTTAGGGATTTGAAAATACATTTAGGTTTTATGTTTAGGTTTAGGTTTTAGGTTTAGGTTTAGGTTTTAAGTTTAGGTTAAGGTTAGGTTTTAGGTTTAAGTTTAGGTTATAGGTTATAAGTTAAGGTTTTAGGTCATAGATTTTGGTTTAGGTTAAGGTTTAGGTTATAAGCTATAGGTTTAGGGAATTGAGAATAGGTTAAGGTTTAGGTTTAGGAAATTGGATTCATGTTCGGGATCGGGTTTAGGTTTGGGAGTTGAGATTAGGATTAGGTGTAGGTTTAGGTTTAGGGATTTGAGAATACATTTAGGTTTTATGTTTAGGTTTAGGTTATAGGTTATAGGTTTAGGTTAAGGTTTAGGTTTAGGTTATAAGCTATAGGTTTAGGGAATTAAGAATAGGTTAAGGTTTACGTTTAGGAAATCGGGTTCAGGTTCGGGATAGGGTTTAGGTTTGCGTTTTCAAGTTTAGGTTTAAGTTTAGGTTTGGGAGTTGAGATTAGGATTAGGTGTAGGTTTAGGTTTAGAGATTTGAGAATACATTTAGGTTTTAGGTTTTAGATTATAGGTTTAGGTTTAGGTTAAGGTTTAGGTTTAGGCTATAAGCTATAGTTTAGGAAATTGAGAATAGGTTAAGGTTTAGGTTTTAGAAATTAGGTTCCGGTTTGGGTTCGGGATCGGGTTTAGGTTTGGGTTTTCAAGTTTAGGTTTAGATTTAGGTTAGTGAGTTGAGATTAGGATTTGGTGTAGGTTTAGGTATAGGGATTTGAGAATACATTTAGGTTATAGGTTATAGGTTAAGGTTTAAGTTTTAGGTTTAGGTTAAGATTAGGTTATAGGTTAAGGTTTTAGGTCATAGGTTAAGGTTTAGGTTTAGGTTATAAGCTATCGGTTTAGGAAATTGAGAATAGGTTAAGGTTTAGGTTTAGAAAATCGGGTTCGGGTTCAGGATTGGGTTTAGGTTTGGGTTTTTAAGTTTAGGTTTAGGTTAGGAAGTTGAGATTAGGATTAGGTGTAGGTTTAGGTTTAGGTTATAAGTATAGGTTTTGGTTTAGGTTTAGGTTATCGATTATAGGTTTTGTGATTTAAGGATAGGTTTAGGTTATAAGTATAGGTTTAGGTTTAGGTTATAGGTTATAGGTTTTGGGATTTGAGAATAGATTTAGGTTATAAGTATAGGTTTAGGTTTAGGTTTTATGCTTAGGTTAAGGTTATAGGTTTAGGTTATAAGTGTAGGTTATAGGTTTAGGTTTACGTTAGGTTATAGGTTAAGGTTTGGGGAATTGAGTTTAGATTATAGGTTAAGGTTAAGTTATAGGTTAAGGTTTAGGTTTAGGTTATAGGTTTTGGGATTTGAGAATATGTTTAGGTTAAGGTTATAAGTGTAGGCTTAGAAAATTGGGATCGGGTTATAGGTTATAGGTTAGAGGTTTAGGTTATAGGTTAAAAGTGTAGGTTTAGTTTTAGGTTAAGGTTTAGGTTATAGGTTATAGCTTTAAGGAATTGAGAATAGGTTTAGGTTATAGGTTTAGGGTGTGGTTTATGTTAAGGGTGTGGTCTCTTTAAATACAGATATAAACATGGCGTGTCCAAATGGCCAGGCCCCTCCAATGCTGTCCATAGGAAATGGACAGATTCATCATTGTCATAACAGCGGTTCTCACCTTCTAAGGACCCCCGCTCATCCAGATAGCTCCGACGCACATCCAGGTCTGCTCCATTAATTTCGAGCAAATACATATATACAGCCTGTCCAAATGGCCAGGCCCTTATAATGTTATCCATAAGACATGAACAACTTCATCATGGTCATAACAATGGTTCCCACCTTCTAGGGACCCCCGCTCAACAACCGGATAGCTTCGACGCAAATTCGGGTCTGCTCTATCAATTTCAAGTAAATACATATCTGTCCATAGGAAATAGGTTTTGGTTATAGTTATACCTGGGGAAGGCCTCCCATATTCGTATTGTTGGTTACTCATCCCTTTATCTACAAGCCACAATCGACCAACATTTTCTATCATGACCTGTACTCTGAAACCAACACAAATATAACTGGAAAATAATATAAGGAATAAGAAAAAATGAACTTACCAAAGTTATCCAATGATTTATAACTGGAAAACAATATAACGATGTCTATACTATCTTATTGACATCTGGCTATTTGATTTATCCAATGGGACCCATGGTTAATCATTGATGATACTCTTCCCTCAAATCCATTCATTACTAATTCTATCATTGTCTTGCCACTCATCCATCTGAATATCCTTATTTCAGCTACACTCATCCTATGAATGCGTTCTTCCTTGGCTGCCCAACAATCAATCCCATAAAGCATGGCTGGTCTTATAGCTATCCTATAAAATTTCAACCCACTATTACTGTTACAAGCAATAAGAAAGATTGTGTGTTGTGTTCACAAGCGCATGAAATGAAAAATTAAAATAGGGGCTGACTTCTCCTAATTCTTGTTCATAGTAATTACAATAAGAAAGAGGAAATTAAAAATTGGCATTTACCTTATCTTCGTTGAAGGGCAAGTCAAGCCAATTCCCTTTTGAAGCTTTAGACAGTGTGACAATGACTCGGTTGGGCTTAATAACCACCTAAAAAAGAAATAGATAATGACCGGACAATAGATAGTTTTCAATGCACCTAAAAAAGAAATAGATAATGACCAGACAATGTTCTATCAAGTATGAACCACAATGCTAGAAATCCACTTACCTGTACTTGAGGATTTTGGAAATCATCCATAGCTGAGGCTAATGCATACAACTCCCGTTGATGATACTGAACTTGAAGGTTTGGCCCCAAATCTATAGACAATTGCCCATTTGCATTAATAGCAACCTAGCGCACATGAGGGTGGGGATCTTGGAACGAGTTCAAAACCATACATGCGAAAGTAAACTATCAACTATCAAGTATTTTCTATTACCAGATCCAATGGTATAAAAAAAAAAAAAAAAAAAAAAAAAAAAAAAAAAAAAAACCCATGGATGTAGTATATGATGTATAGCAACAAAGTGTCTTTGCTATTAATGCAAATGGGCAATGATACATTGTACTATTGTATTAATGCAAATGTACTTTATGAATGCACCCTCTCTTTTACTCTTTCAATGAATCATTGTACTATTGTATTACTAGAAGTAGAAATAAAGGTTGCTGCCACTAATCAGGCTGAGCTAAATATCAATTTACAAGCATCAAACTAACTGAATTTTAATGCCTAGAAACAGATAATCAACTGACCCACCATTTACACCCACCCTTTTTTGGCAAATACATCCATTTTTCACTTTCAGTAACATAACAACACAAATATGTATTACCGTATTACCATAATGAGAAAATGGGGGTGTTTATCAATCAAGGTGGGTGTAAATCTCAAGAAATAGGTAGAAACACCCCTTTTTTTCTATTTTCAATAAGATAACAATTAAAGCTATTATGTATCAAAATGAGAAAAAAGGGTGCATCTATCAATAAGGATGGGTGTAAATTTCAAATCCAAATCATCAACTCCACTGTAAATAAACCAAGAAATAGAAAATAAGGAAACCAAAATTCATACCTACCCTTTTGATGTATACACCCTTTTCTACTTTCAGTAATATAACGTTGCACCTCCCCACCATTGTATTACCAAGATGAGAAAAAATGTTGTATCTATCAATCAGGGTGGATGTAAATTTCAAATCCAAAGCTTCAATTCTACTACATATAAACCAATAAAGAGAAAACAAGAGAGCAAAAATTTACACCCATCCCTATTATGCATACACCAGTCTTCTAATTTCAGTAACATAACATATCTGCCTCTCCACTATTGTATTACCAAAATGAGAAAAAAAATGGTGTATCTATCAATCAAGATGGGTGTAAATTTCAAATCCTCAAACATCATAACTAGAAAATTAGGGGACCCACAATCTAAGATCACCCTTTTTTGATAGAGACGGTTAGAAAACTCAGCCGTACATTTTTTTGGTAAACAGTGGCCCACCTGACCAGTGGGCCTACCTGTTTCTTAGGCCAGGGCATCTACACAGCGGTACACCTCAGATGGATGGATTGGATCTGTGTGCCATGGTGGCACGTGTGACTAGCAAGATGTACATGAGTTGTTTTATCCACTCATGGCGGGGCACAATTTCTGTTGAATGATTCAATCGATATTTTGAATCCAAACCATCTGCCTAGCCCCTTAAAAATGGATGGTTAGAAACAAAAATGATCAACGGCCCACCAAACTTGCTCATTCGCCAGACAGAAAAACTATATGCTGGTTGGTTAAGATCATGTAATCTGTGTGGTTGCGGCTCTGGATCATCCATCATAAGCATCTGATGGATGGCTGGGATCATCACCAGGTGAAATATACGGCAGATTTTGGTGTGCAAGACAGAATACTTAAAACTCTTCATGGTAAAATTCGCACATATATTTGCAGTTCCCAGGGAGAAATGCAGTGGCTTCTGAGATTTCAAATCTTACCCTCCCCAATACGTGAAAATGTGCCACGTGTCCCAGATCTGAGATCTGGGCCATCCACAAAGTGGGATTCATTACAATACAACTTTGTACTACTGTATTACCAAAATAAGAAGTAAATTTCAATTACTAAAATAGAAGAGAAGTATAAAAGAGAGTGGGAAAATCAACGCAAAAAAATAAACATGAAAAAGGAAAATTCGATTCGTGAAGCAAGCACCTAGAAGAAGAAGACGTCGCTGCAAGTTCAACCTGAACCCCAACACCCTATCGCAACAATGGAAGATTGATGGAAGAAGACGCCGCCCGAAGGAAGAAGACGCCACTCAAAGGAAGAAAATTGATAATGGGAAAGAGAGGAAACGACGCCCTTGTCATTTTAGAAACCCTCTTCTGAATAATATAAAATTTTCACATCCAAGACAGTGCACGTTTACCACTGTTGATAACAAAAACTCTATTAACAATCGTACATGCAAGAGGGACCATTTTCTGGATGGTTAAGATTTTATTATATAATAAAATTATAAATATTAAACATTTACAACTAGACGAATTATTTCAATGGTCTGGATAACTCTATATCATTGACACTATTTTCATGAACGAGTCACCACTATTTTACATTATGTATAAAACTCACAGTTTTTTTTACATAACAATAAAACGGTAAACCTAGCTTTAGAAATGGGAGGGCTCTATGGGCCCCACCATGATGGATATGTTTCATCCACGCTGTCCATCCAGTTCTCCACATCATTTTGGGATTGATCCCCAAAATTGAGCCCTAATTAAGTCTCAAGTCGATCACAAAATGAGAACAAGCTGGACGGTTGGACGTCCACCATTCAAAACTTGGGCTACGCCAACAGATTATTGGATTTCGCTGGCGGATTTTAGCCGTAGCCAAAACCACCCCAAGTCCGTCGGCTTTACCTAATTTTTTGGTAGTGGTTGGTTCTCAAATAAACATCGTGGTAGGCCCTAAGAAGGTTTCAATAATGGGTGTCACTATCCCACTCTTTTCTATGGTGGGTCCACTTGAACTTTGGATCTGCCCCGTCAGTTAGATGCACCATTCCATGGTGGGGTACGACCTTAAAAATAAAGTCAATCCATGACTTGGGTGGGCCACACCACATACTATAGTTGAGAGGGTTACCCTCCCATTAAAACATTCATAATCATTTATTGGACCCACCTAGATGTGGTTCATAGATCCAGCCCATTCATTATGTGTGTCCCACTTGGATGAGGAGTTAGACCAAGTTTCATACACATTCAAAACTCATGTGGGCCCCACCAAATGCTTTTATATGTTTTAGGGATGTCTTCACATAGTTTCAGATGTTATGGCCCACCTGAGTTTCGTATATGACTAATTTTTAGACTTAAAGGAGACACATCAAATGCATGGTGTTGATGTTCTACACACATCATGGTGGGGCGCATAGAGCCCTAATATGATTTGTAAAAATGGATGGACGGCATGGATGAAACACATACATCATGGTGGGACCCATAGAGCACCAACCAACATCCACCAAGTTTGTGGGACCCACTATGATGTATTTGTTATATCCACACCGTCCATCCATTTTGAGATATCATTTTACGTCGTGAGCCAAAGAATGAGGTAGATAAAAATTTGTAGTGGACCATACCATAGAAATCTTAGGTGCACCACACCACATGAAACCAATAGTAATTGGATATCCATCATTAAAATCCTCCTCAGGCTTACTGTACTATTTATTTATTTGACATCCAATATGTTGATTAGGTCATACAGGGCCAGATGAAGGGAAAAAATAAAAATTGGCTTGATCCAAAACTTTTATGGCCCCAAAATGGTATGACATCCAATATTGTACTGTTTATAGTTTTTTAGATGTCTTCATATAGTTTTAGATGGTAATCAACACCTGAGTTATGTATACGGATGATTTTTGAGATATCTCATAAGCTAAAGGGGAGACATCAAATGCACAGTGTTAATGTTTGACACACATCATGATGGGCCCATTTTACATGTCTGGTCCATTCACTCTATTTTACTGATCATTACCCTCAATTTGACTAGTTACTCGCCTTAATCATACTACATATGAGAAAGATATTGGGCAAACAAAATTGATCAACAATTTGAGTGAATTTTGATTTAAACATCTGAAGTTATTTACTCTTCATGTCCAGACTAATCAGATTGTCCAAAAATACGTAAAGGTTGTTCATAATATCAAAAATATATAAATGAATAGAAAACATAAACATCAGCTTGATCCAAAACTTCTATGGCCTCCAAGAAATTTTAAATGGTAGAGGTTCAATCACACTATTTCATGTGGTGTGGTCCACTTGAGCTTTGGATATGCTTCGTTTTTGTTCTTTAGACCTCAAATTATTTGTTTACATGGATGAATGGAGTGGATAAAATAAATAAATAACGGTGAACCCCACAGAGTTTACTCTGGTAAAGGTAACGAGTAACTCACTTAAATGTAGCGGAGAAAGGTTTCCTTAAAACATTCATAATCATATATTGGGCCTGCCTAAATGTGATTCACATATCCAACCCACTCATTATGTGTGTCCCACTTGGATGAGGGGTCAGACCAAGTTTCAACCGCATCCAAAACTCATGTGGGCCCCACCAAGTGCTTTTATAATTTTTAGGATGTCTTCACATAGTTTTAAATGGTATGGTCCACTTGAGTTTCATTTACTGATGATTTTTGAGATATCTCATAACCTAAAGCACATCAAATCCACGGTGTTGATATTCGACACATCATGATGGGGCCCACAAAACTTACTAACATCAATTCTTAGGTTCTCATGAGGTCAGTAAGTTAGGTCACAATTTTAACCAGAATATTTGGCCCATTTTACATGTCTGGTCCATTCACTCTATTTTACCGATCAATACTCTTAATTTGACTAGTTTCTCGCCTCAATCAGGCTTCATATGAGAAAGATATTGGGCATACAATATTGATCAACAATTTCAATGAAATTTGATTTAAACATCTGAAGTTATTTACTGTTCAATTTGAAATGATTAGATTATCCAAAAATGATTAAAGGTTCAATTAGAGGATGTGCCTAATAGTTTAGTAATTTTATTTTTTACAAATAAATTTAACATTTTTTTCAAAATTTATATTTTTTTTACTCTTTTAACTAAATATCATTTTTATTATAAACAAATTTAACATTTTTTTTACAAAATTTAGTTTTCTTTTTTAAAATATATATTTTTTTACAATTTGTCAATTTTTTCACAAATTTGTATAATTTTTTAAAATTTCTTTTTCAAAATATCATTTTTTTAATCTCACTTTTGCTATCTAACTTTTCAATTTTTCTTGTTAAAATACAAAATTTAATTTTCTTTTTTAAAAAGTATATATTTTTATAATTTGTCAATTTTTTCACAATTTTGTTTAATTTTTTAAAATTTTTTTTTCAAAATATCGTTTTTTAAATCTTACTTTTGTTATATAACTTTCTAATTTTTCTTATCAAAATAGAAAATCTAGTTTTCTTTTTTAAAATATATATTTTTTTTACAATTTGTAAATTTTTTCACACTTTTGATTAATTTTTTAAATTTTCTTTTTCAAAATATTATTTTTTTATCAATTTTTTTTCAAAATTATCAACATTATTCAAAGTTCTTAATTTTTTTTATTTTCAAAATCTAGATTTTTATAAAATCACAGTTTTTTTTTTTCAAAATTTAAACTTTTCTTAAACATTGTTAATTATTTTTCTAAGCTTCTTAACTATATATATATTTTTTCAAATTCATAATTTTTTTGAGCTTTTTCATTTTTGACTTGAGCATTAGAGATGGTCCTTGACCGTCTTTAAAAGAAATCGTCTTTGACAGGCCTATAAGACGATTAAGGACCGTCTCTAATAGAGACAGTCTTGGACAGTCTTAGATTACAAGTAAAAGACGACCAATGACCGTCTCCAATGCAGACAGCTAATGACTGTCTCAGATGATGGCTTATAAGATGGCCAAGGACTGTCTCTAATGCAGACGGCCAATGACCGTCTCAGATGACCCATATAAGACGGTCAACGACTGTCTTAAATGATTTATGGACGTTTAAATTTTTAAAACAATATTAAGGACGGTCAAGGGCCATCTAAAATTTTAGAGACGGTTTACGGCCATCTCTAGAGCATCTTTAAACCAAGCAATTTTAGAGACGGTCCAAAACCGTCTCTAAATCCGTCATTTTTTTTCTATTTTTCACAACTAGTCATATGATTGACAAACATGTGCAAATGAGTGCACTAACAATCTCCTCTGTTAATTACGTGACAAAAACAACCTATCCTATGACAATGTCATGGTTCATACCAATGACATACCAAAACAATGAAAGATTACATATCATGTACCAAATTACAACTCAAATATAAGACTACATATATAACATAGAGATGTTGCTCCCCCACAGTTTCTTTCATGATCAACCTGTACTCTGTGGAAAACAAGTGTTTTGGTGTGGATAGGTTTCTTCTCCCCCTTTTTGTTAGTCATTGATAAAGGATTTTACCAAGAAGCAAACCAATAACCAAGAATATGTTAAAACACAATTAGGAGAGACTATATAGATCACAAAATGGCAGAACAAAAGAACTGTAAATATTATGTGAAAATTTTAACTTAGAAAGAAGATATAACCATGAAACAGAACCACTGACATAAACATAAAGATATCATCATAAAATCATCAAAAAGACTACCCCAAGCTTGGGTAGAAGCATTCATCATCCAAAAAGAAACAAAACAAACCCAAGGGTCACTACTAAAAAACAAGACTGTTGACGGCTAAAAAAAGTCAGCAATGACCTTCCCCGACGGCTTTTAGCCGTCGCAAGGTCCGCTAGGAAAGGAGGCGTCGGCGTTGCTCACCGACGGATTTAAACCGTCAACGTCTTTGACAGGCAAAACCGTCAGCGTTTCTGATGGCTAAGGGTGACGGCCAAAACTGTCGGCGTCTTCGACGGCTGAGAGCGATGGCGAAAACTGTCTGTGTTGTCGACAGCCAAAGCCATTAATGTTTCCAACGGTCATTTTCTGACGGTTTTAGCCGTCAACGTTTCTCATTTATTTTTTAAAAAATAATAAAAATTAATTGCCTAATCAACGCACACATCCAAATCCTGATATACCCATTTCTCCAAAGCCCTAAACCAACCAATGTATTTGAGAAGGTAAGTCTACACAAAAGAAAAGGAAGAAATCAAAATAAGATATATCATCCAAATTCCAAACATAAAATTTGTATTTCCATAAAACACCATTAGTTTCATGGTAAAGATGGAGGCATTAGAAGGAAAACACATTTTGGCACGAGAATACCAAAGTTTCTTTCTCCATTTTATAGACATCACCTATTTACTCATATATTAGGCAATATTGTATGTGCATTCGCCCAAAACATATGAATCTAATCGACATTCAGATAATGTTTATGAGAGCAATGCACTGCCAAAAACAACATCAAACTGACTAATACATGCTTCGAGCAATGCATTTTAAAAGCTAACTAAAACACTTCACTAATTGAACAGTCAAAGATTGTTTTCTAAAAGTACCATAATTAGAGGAATCCTCAAGGTTAGTGTCTTAAATGGGTTTTGATGCTTCCATTCCTTTTCTCTTAGTATCTTCCACATTTCCTTCAGCCTGTGCAACTCCATTGGCATCTTCCACTTTTCCTTTAGCCTACAGTAGACAGTATTCAGGACTCTCAATTAGGATACCCAAGACCACCAGGATGTGCCACTAGAAAAGCATAGACGAGAATGTTCACATCTCAACCATGTTTTTTGGTGGAATATGCTAGATCGGTCAACACGAGTAGTATTTCCCATGCCACTTCAAAATCCCAAGGTCATTATGTTGGCCTTAGAAGAAGCCAACCATGATTTGAAGGTACATACAAATGCTTCCTTAATTTTCCTTTTAATGAGTCGATCAGGACAATAACTCACCTTAGATATTACCATTTCAACCTTACGACATTCTTTGTCCTTGTTCAACTCTATATCCTTGCTAGTAGTGAGGAGAATATGAGTCAAGAAGATGATCATTTAAACCATTCAACATACACGCGCGCACACACGCACACTCTCTCTCTCTCTCTCTCTCTCTCTCTCTCTCTCTCTCTCTCTCTCTCTCTCTCTCTCTCTCTATATATATATATATATATATATATATATATATATATATATATATATAAAATCTATAAGGTCGAGCTATGTGGGCCCCATCATTATGTGTGATGGATAATTGTTGGCATTGGTAGGTCTCCTCCAGGTTGTGGGATATACCAAAAATCAGCCGTATCCAAAACTCAGGTGGGCCATACCATTTGGAATTATGAGAAATCATGCCTAAAATATTGGATGATATTTATCTGATATGCCTGGTTCTTATGTGAGTGTTGTAGGTTCATAATCTACCAGGTGATTTTACAATTATTAATAATAATAAAAAAGCACTTGGACACTAATAGACCAGGGTTTTTGGGGAATCCAGTCTGTTTTTGTGGCCGGTTCTGGTCCAACTGTTCCGTCGAGTCTAGGTTTTAAAACACTGGTACTGAGTATTATGTGTATTGCAATTTTATTGCATTCAAAATGACTAAATTTTGCTTGGAGAATGTAGGTGTGTCAATAGCATCTCTAACTGAGCTTTCATTCAACTGGACGGGCTTCATTAGTGCCATGATTTCCAACATCTCCTTCACTTACAGGAGCATCTATTCAAAGAAAGCCATGGTCTGACAATATCTCTCTATTCTTTATATCTAGATTCTAAAATGTATCTATCTGTCAAATGAAGATTGACCCCTTGTTTGTTGCAGACTGATATGGACAACACCAATATCTATGCCTACATTTCCATCATTGCATTCATAGTTTGCATTCCACCAGCAATTATTGTGAGTGGTTCTTCAATCTCATGCAAGAAATTAAAATATGCTTGTTATGGGGGACGCCTTCATCTCTTGATTGGCTATTTGTATCAGTTTGGCAGTTCTTAAGTGCGGTTGGTTGCTTGATCCTTGGGTGTGTATTGGTTGATTTTGGAGGTTCTTTTAGAATGGTATTGGATATTTAGTGAATTTTTTAGTAGTTGAAATGCTGAATTGATGAAGTTCTTACATTTGCTAATTGAGTCATAGACTGCAAATTCTTGTTGTTGTTTCTGTAAATGTTTGTAAAATATTCTTGGCTTGCATTACTATGGTAAACAATGAAATAATGAAAGAGATGAAACCCAAGCACTTGAAGATCCTCTTACCTACGTGCACTAAAAAAAATGTTCTCCAGTAGCATGTTGGAACTAGAAACAGCATGAACCATGGTGCATCAATCAAATCATGTAATAGTCACCTTTAAACCCAATTTGAATAATAAAGAAATAAGATTTTCGAAGAACTGTCCATTGCAAGGATGAAATAACGTGGAACTATGCAAATATGGGGTAAAATGATTTCTCTGCTCATGTAATTGTCTATGGGCTCAACTTGTAACCTGGTACTTTTGTTATTCTGTCAAAACATTGTTATAAAACCTTTGAATTTCTTCTCTTAATACTTTAACTTGAATGTCGGCTTAGGAAATACCCATGAGCCTTTTGTAACCTTTGTCTTTACCTCTTGCATGCTCCATGATTTTTCTTGTTCAGCTTTCCTATTCATTTATAAAGGAATGCTTCACTCTAAAATAGATGAGCCAGGACTCAAATCATTCACTTCGACTCAAATCATTCACTTCTTCTTATCCAACTTAATGATTGTTTTCTTGAAGGAACTGTAGCCAGATATAAAGGACTCAAATTTATTTCAAGTTTGTAGCATTTCCTCTAAAAATTTTCTATGTATCAAGCATTCATTTAAATGATCATGATGTGCTCCATTGCATTTTGAATTTGAACTTCATTGCATTTTGATGTGCTCCATTACATTCAAGAAGTCCAAATACTAAGTGTTCTTCCCATCCACTTTGTGCAATTTTCATGATATTATTTTTGTAAAGTGATCATCAGTCAAGCTTACATCAAGTGTCAATTGATCTATCATCATTGAACATACTTGTAAAAAAAGGTCCTCTTATAATGATGTTGGGTTTTCACAATAATGGTACAATGAAATGCCTCCAATATACAACATCGTTTAGTATTAGCATTTGCTTATGTAGGCCTTCTTTACTTTTCATATAGAATATATTGCCATCTTGTCTTTAGAATTTCATCAGTATGCTTTTACTTATGCCTTTGCAAGGGACCAAATTGGCGCACCATTAGCTTTTTGATTCCATGTTCTTCACTGTCTTCATCTTCTAGAAACAAATTCATTTCCAACAGCTGATAAGCTATTTCGAAATAAAATTTGGGTTGGAACAGTCGAAGGTCAGTGATAGTTCCTCATTAATTCTTAGTTTCCATTTGCAAATGATGTTATGATTCATGTTGATTAGAATTGTTAACAAGTCTTCCTGTCTATTTCATTGAGCCTCATCATTCGGCTAAATTCTTCTGGAGAGGACAGTTTTATGGAGAGAATGATGATTTCAAGCGTTTTTCATATTAGTTAACAGCAATCATTGTATCGGAGATTTTGGTAAGAATTGAAAATAATATTGATTTTTAAGTTTTGCAAAATTGGTAATATTAGTGATGGAAATTGGGTATTGGGTGTTGTTCAGTAGAAAGAGTGCCTGAGAATTTCATGGGAAGGAATTTTTTTTTTCTAAAAAGGTGGGAGCACACCACCTGAATCTGCATAGATTGAAAATTGGATTGAACAACTAAATAGGTGGGTAGTACAAAAAAGGGGCCATGCCACACCTAACTAAATGAAAACAAATACAATAATGAAAAAGCCAAAACCTGAAAAAGGCCTAAATGTTAACTGATACAATTATTGAGGTCGTGAAGCATGCTATCTCCTTGACAAACATAATATCGAGATGTCTCATTTTGTAGGTACTTTAGATGACTAGATAAACCGTTGCCCAATCGTTTTTGGCAACCCTCATCTGCATTGCTTCCATGCTTAAACCATGGAGAAATTTTCCCTGATTGAGAGGCAGGGGCCATTCAGAAGGTAGGGCCTACTTTGGACATCCCCTGACTAAGAGCCTATATCTCACGCATGGGTGGAACATTGTAGATGAATTCCTGGGTTTTATGGATTGTTGCTAATGGGTCTTTCTCTGCTTACTGATAATGTTTTTGGGTTGACAGGGTTTGTAGGTTTAGGTGATCGAGCATATATACCTTCTTATGTATTTTTCTTTTCATGTTTTGACTTTGATTGTGAAACGTTATCTTTTGATAAATCTCTTAGATTTGTTAATTCTTAATTCGTTGTTTGAGGTACCCTAATGCTGTCGTTTAGATTTTATTTTTTTTTGAAGTGGTTTTATCAGAATTTATTGTGTAAGCTTGATCAAATGAAACGAAACGCTGGTATTATTAGAGATTACGTTTCGATAAGCTTACCAGTTTTATCGAATGGGTCCATTTTGTGATGGAGGTCTCCTATTAAAGAAGCCTAGTCATCCAATGAAATTGACAATGATAACTAGTGTCACGCCCCGAACTCAGAAATCGGATTCACAGGAATCCTGATTGCCGAACCCGGTGCCGACAGCCTCCGTAGTACCCCATTCTCAACTCCCAGTGTCCATACACCAGGTTCTGATCCTGGAATCCTACAAGGAGGATTTTTCGACATACATTTCTCTTATAAGAAGCATAACCACAACTATTTCTAAATCATAAAGGCAACATCATCATCACATATCCCCTAATATAATCATTTGAATACAATGCTGAAAGAAAAATACATATATCAAAATCAAAGCTCCAGAAGACAGCTGCATGCTCCAAGCTCAACGCAGCTGCAACCTAACGCCACTTGCATGCACCTATCATGCATAAGCTTATAGAAAGCTTAGAGGGTTGTGAAAGTATGTGTAAGGTAAGTGTTAAGTATACAATAAAGCCCATAAATCATACATCATCGAAATAAGCGAAAATACTAACAAGATCATGAATCATACGATATCAAAGTAAGCGGACATATACTGGTAAGTCCATGAATCATATAATATTAGAGTATGTAATGCGAATTGGCAACACAAATGAGGAGTCATAGAGAGCCAAATATCAAATGCCGAGCGTATAATGCAATATGTAAATCCTGTTAGTTCGTCTAGGCCATATAAGTATAGAAAACATAATGACCCAAAATGCCATATGTATACGGATGCAATATGCGATACGAATGAAATGACCAAGCTGGAGTGTGAGGTCGGGATGATAGTATGTAGTATCGTAGGCTACGGGGTCCATTACAAGGGACTTTTATCCAAACCAGTCTCATACCTAAATTTGGATAGTCAGACTCAATGTGGTAAACTCCTGATCTCAGGTTAGTTGCGCGGCCAATGGAAATCCCGGTCATGCGAAGATACACAACAAATAGTTGCGCACCACCAGCCCGAGTGGATAGTGAATGAATGTATGAATGAATGAATATGCAAATTCCTGCTCAATAAGTCCACATATCAGTACGGTTCCTCTTTGGGATCATCATCGAGGTCTACTACACTCCACACCACCTGCCATCCCATCAAGCGTACAACTGGATAAGTGGAAGAGACCTCACTATCTGCCTGACTAGTAGTATATCAATACCTACCCGGCTCGTCGATAGCGGACCCATTCCTCAAGCTAGTCAAATTAAGCCTAGCTATGCCTACTCCCTTGGGTGGGTAAGGCCACGCCTCCTCCCAACCGACCATGATATAGTGGGAGACACGACCTCCTAGTATCCTGCACTCGGGCACTCATATATATCCATTCGGTCTCGACGTTAGGGCGTCCTCTGGTACTAAAAGGGTTTTAGAAATTTTCACCCAGGGCCATCTATGGCAGCCCGATGCTCAAACCAAACATTTTAGGTGTCTCATCTGGTCATCCATGATATACCTATGGAGGTTACGGCCCTAATGTCGTCGGGGCGTACAGTAATCACAATACACAATGCAAAATGCATGAGTCATACAATCCAGTCATGCATCAATCCTTTGCATACCATGTGCTCATATGAAATAACCTCCGCCTATCAGGGAGTCTCATAACAACCTGCCCAATAACATATGCAATAGTCAACCACGTCTCATAACAAACATGCAGATGATGCGTATGGGCATGTATCATGATGTTATACTGTCACATACTCATAATCGGTATCAATAACTGGTATCGACAATCAACCTTAACAAGGTGGACATATAACCAACATTGCCCCCAAGGAATGATCATATAGGGCCTAACATACAGTGGACTCATGGCCTCTCACAAGGGCCAAATATATAACGCCATAGGCCTCAACAATCGAAATTGACCTCAACAATTGGTACCTATAATCAGCATCGATAATTGGCACTGACAATCAGCATATAAATAAGGCGGGGTCCATAGATGGACAGCTGATCAACCATAATACAAAGATTGGCTCTCAGCCATGGTTATATCAAATCCAATAGCACGGAGCCATCCGCTTATGGGGAATGGAGCCAACTTATTTGAGTTAACCCACGAAGAGAATTGGCCTAACAAGGCCTAAGGGAAGGTCATAATGAGGACATCTAACCGTCATTGCCTATCAATGTGAACATCTAACCAACATTGCACCCAAAGAGTGACCTACATAGGGCCAAACATAAAGTGGGCCCATGGCCTCACATACAATCACGATGGGCCTCATTTACATCACATCAACCTCGTCATATGGGCCGACGTACATTACATTGGGCCTCGAATACACAACAGGTGGGTCTTGCACCTGGGCCTCAAATATATCATATGAACCTTATCGCACGGGCCTCGATACTAAGCCTCATATATCGAGTGAGCCTCATTACATGGGCTTAACAATACAAACGGGCGGGCCTCGCCCATGGGCCAAAATACACCATGATGGGTCGCACCAATGGGCTTCATGTATATTAAGTTGGGCCGCACCAATGGGCCTCATCTATATCAAATCGGGCCGCGTCAATGGGCCTCATGTATATCAAATCAGGCTCCACCAATGGGCCTCATGTATATTAAATCGGGCCGCGCCAATGGGCCTCACGTAGATCAAATTGGGCCCACCCTTATGTATTTTTGAGATCCGACCTATTCATAAGTTAACATAGAGATAGATGAAGTGAAAATAAATATTAGTTTAGTTGGAAACTACTGTGGTCCTAAGGAGTTTGAACAGTGGATGATACTATGGTGGGGTCCACTTGCACTTTAGATCGGACTCATTCTTTACCTCATACCATAAAATGATATCTAAACATGTTTGGATGGTATGGGTACAACGTTTGCATCATGGTGGGCCCCACAGTCCATAAAAATGAATGGTGTAAAAATACATACATCAAGTGGGGCTTGCGGGCTTGCTGCCGTAAAAAGGGGGCAGCTATTTAGCTGTTGCACGTGCAGTTGCGCACTAGAAAGGTAGAGGTGGGTCTCATGTAGGGCCCACCATCATGCATATTATATATATATATATATATATATATATATATATATATATATATATATATATATATATATATATAATGTAATATATCAACGTCCAGCCCCTGGACGGCCTAGACAGTGATATATACTGTATATAATATTTGATATAATATATATTATATATGATATATACCATATATCATAATATATATATATATATATATATGATCGTCCAGGCCCTGGACGGCCTGGTCAGCACATACATTAGGTGCAGCCCCACACAAGGGGTGGGTCCCACCGTCCAAACTGTTGACGGTGGAGACATCACGTGCATCATGGCGTGGCCCATCTAACGGATGGATGACGTGGATGGGGTCCCACAGACCTTGATGACGTAGTGGGGCAGGGTAGCCATATAGCTGCTGCTTGCACGCTGTAGCATTAAAAGGAAACATAGGTGGTCCCACGTGGGGCCCGCCACAACATTTTATTTTCCATCCCCTCTATTAATAAGGTCATACAGACCTGGAATGAAGAGGAAAACAAATTTCGTATGGATTCAAAACTTCTGCGACCCCAAACAGGGTCTCAATGGTAGACGTTCAACTCACCACTGTTTTTTGTAGTGTGGACCACCTTAGTCCTGTGTACGGCTGATTTTTTGAGCGACCAATTCTTTAAAGGGGTTCCATCAAATGTACGGTGTAAATGTTCTAAATACATCAAGGTAGGACCTGTAGTAGGGGCCATGGTCCCTGCCAATTTTACAAGCAGCAGGAGGCTGCGGCATCCTCTGGATGCTAACAACCTCTCTCGCTTTTTTCTTTTTTTCTTTTATTATTTCATTTGTTTTTGTTATTTTTCTGAGTTTTTCATAGGTGGGCCCCACACTCAAAAAATCCAACCCACTCATTTGACTTCATGTCTCGAGACCGTCCAAAAGAGCCCAATATCCGGTATGTTTTGGTGAATAGAAAAATGAAGGTGATTCCTAATTGATTTAAACAGTAGAAATCACAGTTTTCTATGGTATGGTCCGCTTGATTATTGGATTGGCTCCATTTTTCGGCTCAACACCTAAAATGAGCTGGGGAATGGAATGGACGGCGTGGATTAGATTCATGCATCAAGGTGGGGCCTGCATGAGCGGCCCACCCAAAAGTTTAAAATCAAACTGATATTTTATTTTTTAAAATCACAGTGAGTACAACTCGCTGTCTGCTCACACTTCATGGTGTGGCATGTCCAGCGTCCTTGGACGCTGGACGGGTTTAAATAAAACACCTATTCAAGGTGGGTCCCACATGGACGTGGCCCACTCAATTGGATCAACCTGATATGTGAGTTTTCCTATCATCAAAGGGTAGGGTCCACATGGCTTGGAAGGTGTAGATCCAACACGTCCATCAAGTGGGTCCCACAAAGATGGATGACATGGATGAAATGCATACATCATGGGGCCAATAACAAGGGAAGAGAGAGAGAGACAGAGAGAGAGAGAGAGAGAGAGAGAGAGTGATGGAGGGACCCCACCACTATGGGCCCTCCTTTCCGTACATCACCATATACATCAAGTGGGTCCCATTACATGTAAACTCACCTATCAAAAATTAACAGTGGAGATCTTTTCTCTATCGAAATGCAAGGTCTATATGACCCTATCCATGCAAGGAAAATAAATATCATGATGGGGTCCATGGAGAATGGCCCCATCATGGAATGATCATGAGAATTAAAGTAGGTCATCGGCCATATCTAGGGTCCAAAGTGAGATCTATACCATCAATCGGTAGGCCTCACTTGGCCCATCATCAAAACATGAAAATTTAGGCATATGAAGTACCCACCTTAGATCTCTTCTTCTTTCTTCCGCTAATGCATGCTAGAGCTTCAAAGGAATAATTTCAACGATTAAGATGGTCTATGGAGGGTGGGATTGGATGATAGGAAGGTAGGCCACACTAACTTCTCCTCTTGGAAGCCATGGACGTTAGGTGCTTGGGAGGAAAAATTAGAGAGAAGTGAAAGTGAGAGAGGTTGTAAAGAGTGAGAGGGATGGGTGATAGAGTGATGGGTGATGTATATTTTGACATGTGAGGGATGAGTTGCTTTGACTTTGGAGTTGCTTGTGGATGGGGTGAAAGGTGATGTGTACTTTACATGAGATGGGATGGAATGCTTGACATTTGATGTGATTGATAGATTGATTGAGGTGACATGTTATAAAGATTCTCTTGAGTTTCGCACTCATAGTATTTTCCTCGAATTGAACGCAGGCCCACATCTCCTGGCCAGGGTATCGAATCGGTGTGTAAGACGCGGCGTTGGAACCGCGGCGATGGTGCAGTCGCAATGGTACAAGTCTCAGATTGAGTCGACTCAGGTTTGTAGGACTAAACTTAGGATCGCGCGCAAACGTCGGATAAAGGTCGAAGGTTGCCGAAATTCGACCGAGAGGACCGCGAAAGTTGATGAAACAATACAGACTAGGATACGGGCCTTACAACTAGTGTTCCACAATCATTAGGAGGGTAATTGGATGTTTTAGTTCATCCCATTGAGAGCTTTTTGTGATATTCACCACCCACTATTCAGCTACCGTTAGAGAAATTTGGACCCCGGGAAAGTTAGGTCCACATTTACATTTAATTGTGCCGAAAATTCTTGGTTTTATGCTAATGTACTTCATTGTGAATTAATGTTCAAAATCCTGGACATAACTCCCAAACCCATCTCTTTAATTCAGTATTGCCATGTCAATGAGAAACTCAGCTAAATTTATTGAATTGGAATCTGGATTATATGTTTTCCTGCTTGGGGTCCCACCAAATCATGGTTTTAAATAGTGGTTCAGAGTATCTCTCACCTAAAGACCGAAATTGTTGCTACTCGCTTGACTCATTTGATTTCAATCTGGCAACTCATTCAAGTCCCAACTGAATCTAGCTTGTATAGTACGATGTTCGAACCCTGCAGCAAATTCATTGAACTTGTCCTAGTTGATCATCTAGTCATTAAATTGGAGTTCTTGTTTGGGCTCTTCTATTTTATTGATTGCTGCTAATTTATATTTTCATTCTTATAGGAAAAAATTTTCCTTTTTAAAAAAAAAAATAAAAAATTAAGGAACATGAGTTCCATTGATGAGGAAAATTTACACAGGCAACAATTTTGGGAGGGAGAGAGGGCCAAAGACCCTGCCCCTCCTATCATATGAAAAGAAGAACACGCCTTAATACATTTCCTAATGGCGCTTACCCCGACTTTCTCTATCAGGAAGTACCCCTTAATAGTCTGAGGGAGGACATTGACATTGGTGAAGAATCTGTCCATGTGACCCTGACTACCCTCTTTCGCCAGCCCATCCACCGCTCCATTCACTTCTCTAGGGACAAGGGAAACGTGAAAGGATCCCAACCCGTCGAGCTTCATAATCTTGGAGACCCAATATTTCCATTTCCAGGCATAGGAGGACTTCTCTTGGATACAATCTACCACCCACTTAGAGTCAGATTCAATAAGAACATTCCCCACACCACGAGATAGGCAGAATTCATCCCATCAAAGATTGTTCGAAGCTCTGCACCGTTATTAGTAGAGCACCCATACCAACTGACAAAAGCAAAAATTAGATTGCTGTTGTGGTCCCTACAAAGCGCCCCCCCCCCCCCCCCCCACTAGCTAGCCCAGGATTAGAGAGGGCCGACCTGTCAACATTTAATTTTTGCCAACCCTCTTTCAGCCTAACCTATTTAACAATAATGAAATCGAGGGAGGGGCAACCCTGACGACGAGGACGAAGGGCAGTGGGCTGGGAGTGGCCCTCCGCTGGATGAAGGGGCAAAGGAAATGGTGAAAAACATGACTCAATCCACCACTTGATCCTGGTGAAAACCCCTTGCCCCAAAATGCCATAACCATCGAACCTAGCCCCATTCTTGGCTTTCTAGACTTCTCACAGAAGGAAAGCTGGGGCTAAGTGGAGAATGGAGGGAGTATGTCTAAGAGGAAGATCCCGCTGCCACCACCAAATGAGGCGACCCCGAGCTAAGGAGTGAGGGGCCAGAGACACCTAGAAAAAATTGGCCAGATTTCTCTAACAATCCACCACCATCTGACTGGCTAGAAAAAGGTGGGACGCTGATTCCATGGCCGGGCCACTCCCGCAACACTCACACTTTGAGGCAATGGAAATCCCCTTCTTCTGGATGCCTAAGTCGATTGGCAAAGCATCTTGCAACATCCTCCAAATAAACATGGAGATCTTGGGGGGAATGTTTGGATGCCACATCTTCCCAGCCCAAGGAATTTTTTGGCTGCTCTCACTGGCCACTTCCCAGGCCGATTTGAAGGAGAAAACGCCAGCGGGATCACATGGCCACACCTGAGAATCATCAGAGTTAGAGGTGCATATACACAGGCTGAGAATGTGCTCCTGGATCCATCTAGGAAGGTCGAAAGGGCCCCCCACTTTCAACCCATCCTCTCCAATAGAATTTGAAACCTTCAACTCAAGCTTATCTGCTGGGATATCCAGGGAGGGAAGCGAACCTAGAGGACCCAGACCGGACCAATCAGAATCTCACATGTTGTAATCTCCACACCCCACTTCCCATTGGACGTTGCTATCCAAAATGGGGAAAAGCCCCGCCAACACATTCCAAATCGGTGAAGCACCTGCAGGTAAAACCATTGGGGAGAAGGATGAGTCTTTCCGCTCATATTTGGACTGCACAAACCTCACCCATAAACTGCCTTCCTTCCCATACCTGACACTCCATGCCAGTTTCATGTGAAGCGCCTTCATGAGATCTTTCATCTTCCTTAAATCCAACCACCCTCTTCTTTTGGGAAGCCAATGCCATTCCATTTCTTCTAATGAAGTTTTCGCACACCTTCTCGCCAACCCCAAAAGAAGTTACAAACATGCCCTCCAAAATTTTTAGGACCTTCTTGGGCACAGTCGTGGTCGCTAAAGAGTGAACAGGGATCCCGCTGAGGACATAGGCAATTAATGCCAACCTGCCAGCCTGTGAGAGGATCCTGAAGCTCCACTCATGAAGCCTGACAGCCATTTTGTCAACCAGGGGAGAAAAATGACTGCACTTGATTCTCCCTTTCACCATCGAAACCCCCAGGTAGGAGAACACCACAATCGACCTACGAAAGCCAAGGTAGTGCCCAAGGCATCTGATCCTAATCGCTGATAGCTTGGGGGAACAGTAAAAGGCACTCTTTCGATGGTTAACTTTTTAGCCCGAAGCGGCTTGAAAGCTGGCAATGAAAGATTTCATCACATCAATGGAATTTCATGAATCATTAAGGAACAATATCGTGTCGTCGGCATAGAGCAGATGGGAGACTTGAAGACACCCCTACTTTAGCTTGAACGGTTGACACAACCCACTAGAGATTAGCTTGGAAATCCCCCTGCTAAATACTTCAGTCATAAGAATGAAAAGGCTGGGTGAGAGGAGATCACCTTGTCTCAGCCCCCTGATAGAGTTGAAGAAGCCACAACTCTCCCCATTTACCAGAATGGAGAACTAGTTGTTGTTCCAACAAGCTTCCACCAAATTCACCCATGTAAAGCTGAAACCAAATTTTAGCAGAACCCCTTTCAGAAAACGTCACTCCACCCCGTCGTAAGCCTTCTCCATATCGAGCTTCACAACCAAGTTTCTGTCCCAAAATTTTCGGTCGATGTCTCTAAATAGTTCTTGACCCAACGCTATATTTTTCGCAATGGATCGGCCCCTGATAAAGGCCCCTTGCTCAGCGAAAATTAGCTTTGGGAGCAAGGTACCCATTTTTTCCATAAGGACTTTATCAAAAATCTTGTAAACGACATTACACGGGCTGATAGGCCTATATTCAACAAAGGAATTTGTGCCTGGGGATTTAGGGATCAGGCAAACCAACGTGGACGTGAAGGCCTTGGGAAGCTGCCCCCTGAAAGAAATTGACCATGGCGATATACACATCTTTACCAACAATGTCCTAGCTCCCAGTGAAGAAATCTCCTGATATTCCATCCGACCCAAGCGATCCTTCTTTGGAAAGAGCAAGGATGGATTTGTGCACCTCCTTAAAGCTGGGAGGCCTCAGGAGATAACCATTATCCTCATTGGAGATGAGAGAAGGGATGGCATCCAGCAGCTCGTCAGCGGCAGGGGTTGACTGCGTTGAGAGATCAGCAACAGGGGCTGACATCAAGGGGAGCTCAGTGGACAGCAGCTCTTAAATTAGGAAGTGGCTTCGGTTTTGATAACCTGAGGATCCGAGGTGGATTCACTCGAATCGAGTTTGATCTCCAGAATCTGAGCTCTCCTGAATTTTTTCGAAGCAGAGAGATGGAAGAACTTAGTGTTTCTATCCCCTTCTTGAAGCCAGTTGTTCCTGGATTTTTGTTTCCAGAAGATCTCCTCGGTGAGCTCCCACCTTGTGACATCCATCTTAGCTTTGGCAAGCTCCTCCAAACAGATATCAGCAAAGGAGGATTGGGCTCGAGACTCCACTTGGACCAAACACTTTTTAGCCTTCTTGAGATTGCTAAAGACGTCCCCAAAGACCTCCTCATTCCACTTCTTCAGATGCTCCTTGACCTTCTTCATTTTCAGCAACAGGTTGACCATGGGCTGGTTAGACAGGTCACTCTCCCAAGCATCAGCTATGACCAGCGGGAAGGACTTGTCGAGTTGCCACATCTTCTGGAAACGGAATGGCGTAGGCACTGAGGAGGCAGGGGTGGGGAAGGAGACGAGGAGATGGGCATGATCAGATTGAATCCTCAGGAGGTGTTTAACTTGAAATCCCGGGAAGAAATGGATCCACTACGCATTGCATAGAACCTGGTCAAGCCTGGCCCACATTCTCATCCCACCATCAAGGTTGTTACACCATGTGAAGCGGTTTCCCCCAAATCCCATGTCCAATAGGCCGGCTTTGTTAATAGCATCTTTGAACTCAGTAACACTTAACAAATCGAAATCCCTATACCCCATCCTCTCCGAAGAGTCCACCATTGCATTGAAATCACCTCCGACAGCCTAAGGGCCATTGGAGGAAGAAGCAAGGGACTCCAAAGTACTCCAAAGGGTTCTCCTGATAAACTTGGAGCATTTGGCGTAAACGGTTGTCACCCTGCACATAACCCGATGATCTTGCAAGAAAACATCTAAAGAGATGGTTTGGTTAGAATTTTCTATAACCAAAATAGACAGGGGCCCCCTATAAAAGATCTAGATCTTTCCCCCAACTCCATCATTAGAGAAGAAAGAGTGAAAATCGAGTTTGAGGCCTATTCCCACTCTCCTACTATCCCTAGCCATTGGTTCAAGGATAGCCACATGGAGGGATTGTGGGCTCTAACAAGCCCGAGAGCCAAATGAATCATGGTCGCATTGGCCAAACCACGAGCGTTCCAATACAGCCCGCCTTTTTAGCCTCTCAAAACTTTGATCCCAATCTTTAGCTTCTGCTCCTTGCCAGTCCACCCCACTCCGTGGTTGATCGTTAACCTGTTGACCAGTAATAGCAGCTGGGGTAAAATCCCCTGTAATAATGGGGGCCTGAGGAAAGGACGTCCCTGTGATGTCGAAGGGGAGGCCCCGCCTCCCCCGAGGATGGGAAAACATTCCAAGGACTGCACCATCAGTCCCTTGGTCATGCTGACTCCCTGTGGGAGATGCAATCTCTTCACAGCATCTAGTTCTCTCTATAAGCCTTGGTCGCCCCTCACTTTGGGCCATGTGATATGGAGAGATATCCACGGTGAGGTCCAAATGGCAGTAGACAGATATACAACCATCTGAGAGCCCTTTAAGTGGCACTGGACTCCCTCCAACATCGTGGCAGAGCCGGGGAGTGTGGGCAATGGACTCCCCTGCATCGTAGATCCTCGCAAAGTCACAGTTTGTTCGAGGACCCCCGTGGGATCTCTTGGCAGTGGCAGCTATGGTACTCTTACTGCCATTAGCAAGCTAGGCTCTAGGAGGGGAGATGCCCATGCCTGGGTCGAGATGCTAGTGACTACTCTGGCCATCTCTGCAGGGGTTGGATCCAACATTATTGAAAACTAATATAGTGCGCACCTAATTGGAGCCCTGACAATCCTGGTTGTTCTTTTCCTTCTTGGTGGACCTTACCCAAGTGACTAGTGTTGGCTCATTTTGCAGACGCTTCTCGCCAAAGTCTGGCTCCTGATTGCATCCCAACTGATGAGGCTCCCTGATGGTCCGAACACCAACATCTGATCCCATTTGGAGTGTGAGACTAGGAGAGCACTCGTGAGTCTCCAAAATACCCGCTTTAAGGGCTGAAAAAACCATCTCGAAATCTCCAGGAGGGAGATTGGAAGGGCCCTAATTCCTTCTGGAGTTGACATTTCCATGTACATCCACTAGGGTGTTGGTTGGGGCATATTCACAAACACTTGCACGACTATCCCCATAAGAGGAATTAGCATCACCTAAGTTGTTGCTGACCCAATCTCTGGAAGAATTTGCCTGCCCATTAGAGCTCCTATCACTGGCCCTAAATATCTTGGGGAGGTCAGCCCCTATCTTACCTTCCAATTGGACCCATATCCTGAAAATTTTTCCATTTACATCGAGCATTTGGGGGAGGCTAAGAAGCGACCATGCCATGTTCCGGACCTTGATCCTAGCGAGCATATGGAACAATCTAAACTTAGAGATGGGATCAATTTGAAGGACTTCACCATATACACTTCCCAAGTCAGAGATGAATGATTCTAACCATGCATGCACTGGGATCCCATACAGCCGGATCCAACAAACATCCTCTTCTAGCATCACCTCAAGCGACCAAGGGTTGATTACAACCAATCCCAGTTTTTGCCAAAAGGGGGGGGGGGGGGGGGGTCAGAAAAAAATTCGAAAAGTTCTGCCTTGGATTTAAACAAATCAGGAAATTATTCATTGATAAATGGGTAACATCTATGGCCGAAGTCCTGAATCTGGACGATCAGAATCCTTCTATAAGTTGTAAAAGGGAGATCATCTTACCACCTGTGTGCCCCACCAAACCCAGATCGAGCTCTTAGAGTTTCTTGGCGACTGTCGTGGGGTTAGCCCTCGTACATTTCCCTACATGGGGCTGACCTTGGGGGGTGGGAGGTGGTTTTTCTGTAAGACCCGTATCCTAGTCCGTACTATTCCGTCGACTCCCGCGATCATTCCCGTCGAATTTCGACTACCTGCGACCTATAATCAACGTTTGTTTGCGATCCTAAGTCATATCCTGTAGATTTAAGATGGCTTAATCCGACACCTATAGCATTGCGACAGCATCATCGCCGCGGTTCTAACACCGTGACTCGTGCGCCAATTTGATGCTTAGATCATAAGATGTGGACCGTGCATTATAATGACCGTGGACCACATATTACAGGACCCACCCATCCCATGTGGCACCAATCCCTAGGTAATTAAGGGGGTGATGAATGACATCACCCTAGCTGTAAGACCCGTATCTTGGTCCGTACCTTTCCGTACACTTCCGCGGTCCTATCGGTCGAATTCCGGTAACCTTCGACCCTTAAACGATATCGACGCGCGACCCTGATTCATGTGCCGACAACCTGAGTCGACTCAACCCGAGACCAATACCATAGCGACCGCGCCGTCGTTGCGGTTCCGATGCCATGACTTGCGCGCCAAGGCGATACCCTGGTCAAGAGATATGGGCCAACGTTCGGTGCGAGAAAATGCCGCGCGTTGCGAAACCTAAGGGAATCTCTACAATGTGTCACATCAATCATATCAATCCCATCAATCAATCAATTCATCAAGCCATCACATGTCAAGTACACATCACTTTATTCCATTTTTTCAAGCAACCACAAAAGTCTTCATCTCCCATATCTCTCTTACACAAAAAGCCACAAAAGTCTTCACCACCCATACCTCTCTTACACAAAAGCCTCAAAAGTCAAAGATTTCCTTACACAAACATCATTCATCCATCCATCTATCTCTCTCTACATCACTCTCTCTCTTTCTCTCTTTCTCATTTCAAAAATCCCAAGCAACAAGATCCCCCACGTATGGAAATTTTTTAACTCTCCTAAGCTCCAAGTGGCCCACCTCTTCATCCCAAAATCTCTCATCTCTACCCTCCATTCTTCATCTCATCCATTGAAGTTGAAGCTAAGGTGCCAAGGAACCCCTAGGAGCAAGAAGATCGGACAGTGGGTGCTAGATCATTCTAGTTTTTCTTATTTTTATGGTGGACCAAGTGAGGCCCACCGATCAATGGTGTGGATCTCACTTGGGACCCTAAGATAAGGCCGATGGCTTACTTGGATCATCATGATCATTCCATGATGGGGCCATTCTCCATGGACCCTATCATAATGTTTATTTTCTTTAGAAAGGTCATCTAGACCATCCATATTGGTGGGGAAAGGATCCCCACCGTTGATCTTCAGTTTTGATGGTCACATGTGCAAAAATGACCCACTTGATGTATGATTTCATGTAAGGGAAGGCCCAAAATGACGGGGTCCCTCTATCACAAGCCGTGTCCCACTCTCCATGTCTCTCTCTCTCTCTCTTTTATTGCTTTTATTTTATTTTATTTTATTTTATTTTATTTTATTATGCTATAGGATTGTGGCCCACTTGAATGGATCCCACCTTGATGTAATTATTTTTATTCAAGTGGGGCCCACCTTAAACGTTAAACCCATGTCACCCATCATGTGGTGGCCCACTTCATCAAGGCCCACCATTTCTAAAATATATATATATATATATATAATAAACCGTCCAGCGTCTGGGACGTTGGACGTTTCAGAGGAAAGAAGAAAAAGGAAGAAAGAAAAAGAGGGTTTTTGGTGGCCCACTTGCATAGGCCCCACCCTAATGTATTGCTCAATCCAAGCCGTCCATTCCTTTCACCATCTCATTTTAGGCGTTGAACCAGAAAATGAGATTGAACGGAGCACCTGGTGGGCCATAGCGTCAAAGATCGCACCCTCACCATTCAAACTCTATTTTCTTATTTTATTTCACTTCCAAGCATCAAAAAAATTCAAACTCTGGACTCATTTGGACGGCCTCGAGCCACTGATCGTAATGGCCGGGACGGATTTTGGTGCAGCGGGCCCCAAGTGCGAAAAACCGCAGGAAAACGGTTTTTTCCTGGAAAATGAAAAGAGGCAGAGCCTCTGCCTTTCACGTCACCGGCCAGAAGCGCTGCACGCTGCTGCGTGCAGCCGTCTCCACGGCGGGCGGGCGTCCAGCGTGGGACCCACTGCTCCAGCCGTGGGCCCCACCGTAATGTTTATTCGTCATCCAACCTGTTCACAAGGAGGGTCCCCTCCTCAGGTGGTCCCCCTCCAAAAATAAAACAGATCCAAAACTCAGGTGGCCCACACCACGTGAAACAGTGTGAATTGAATTCTACCATTGAAAAGTCTTTGGGGCCCACAGAAGTGTTGGATCAAGCTGAAATTTATGTTTTCCCTTCATACAGGTTAGAGTGACCTTATGAACGGGTTGGATTTCAAATAAACAACACGGTGGGCCACATACGTGGGACCCACAGTGAATTATGTATTTTATTCACACCGTCCACGGTCCGTGGACGGTGACGCCCACTATGATCTTTGGTGTTGTATCCACACCGTCCCCACTGGACGGTGGGACCCACCCCCACGTGTGGGTGCTGAGTGCCGCATGTGTGTAAATATAAATATAAATATATATATATATATATATATATATATATATATATTATTGTATATATATTACATATAATATTGTATATATTACATATATTATATTATATGTAGTTTATATATTGTATAATATACACGATAGTACGCCTTCTTGTGGGCCCCACCTTTGTCACAGGCGATGCATCCAGACCGTCCATCCACTTGAAAAGATCATTTTAGGCCTATGGGTTAGGCCCATTTGGATTTCAAAAGGGCTATGGGCTAGGCCCATTTGGTTTATGAAATGCTTATGGGTTAGGCCCATTGGATGTGTTGCAAGTCCATGGGACTAGGCCCATTTGATGTACTTCAAGGCCCATGTAATTGGATCCCTTTGTTGCATTCTTAAAGCCCATGGATGTGGACCCAGTTGATATATTGTAAGGCCCATGGGACTAAACCCATTTGATTATAAAAGGGTCCATGGGATTAGGCCCATTGGACTTATTTGAGACCCATGAGTTAGGCCCATTTTATTTGATTAAGGCCTAGGGGTTTAGGCCCATTGAACTCATGTTAAGTCTATGGGTTGAGGCCCACTTGATCTACATGTGGGGCCCAATTGGTGTGGCCCATTGGTCATGTATTAGACTCATGAGACTAAGCTCATTTGATGCAATCCTAAGCCCACGGGTTTTGACCCATTGCAATGCACATAAGACCCATTGGTGTAGCCCATTTATATGGCCCATCTGATGAATAAAAGGCCCATAAGATATGGCCCATTTGATATATAAGTAAGGCCCAATGGGATGAACCTAAGATCCATTGCAATGTGTAATCCCAATACAGGTTATGTAGCAACGTTTAAGAAGATCGTGCCTGGGGAGCAATGTTAGTTTGACGTCCACATTGCAAGTGTAATGCTAGTTGGATGTCCACATTACGACTCTCCTTAGGGCCCATTGTTAGGCCTGTATTTATTGTGTATAGGCTGCCCAGGTCCATCTGCATTGTAGGATAGTTCATTTTATTATAACATGTTTAGTACAGTTCCATGACTCATGATCATACGCATCATATGTATGCTTGACGTGAGAATTGTCTGATCATAGTATTTACCTTCGGACAGGTTGTTTATGGGCTCCCGGTTAGGCGATGTTGTCCTACATGAGCGCACGATATGCGCAGGATTTGTTGCATGACTGGATAGCGTGAATCATGCATTTCACATTTGTGTGACATGGTTATTGTACGCCCTAGCGATATCAGGGCCGTAGTATCCACAGATGTATCGTGGTTGGCAGGATTAGATACCGAAAATCTTATTTTACATGGGATACTATAGATATCCCTGGGTGAAAGTCCCTAAACCCTTATGGTACCAAGAGGTTTCTCCAACGTCTAGACCGAGTGGATAGATGAGCGTTGAGTGCCGATTACTAGACGGTTACGCTCTCCACTGTATCGTGGTCGGTTGGAAGGGGGTGCAGCCTTACCCGCCCGAGAGTAGGGGGCAATGCTAGGCTGAGTCTGACCAGCTCGAGGAATGGGTCCGCTATCGACGAGTCGCGCCCGATATTGGCAGACGGATAGTGCGGTCTCTTCCACTTACCTTGTTGCGCGCGATGTGGCGACAATCTGGTTTAGAGTGTACTAGACCCCGGTGATATCCCATATTTGAGCTGTATTGATGTATAGACATAGATGAGGATCTGTATGCTTGAGTTGCATTGCACATCGCATGGCCTTGGGGTGGCCGATACCATTCATGTCTTGCATCGCATTAGCCTTGGTACGGCTCATGATATTATGGTTCCATCTGCATATTCTGCATTATCTTGACATTGCATGTTCATATTACTACCTTGCGCACACACTTTCACCACCCTCTAAGCTTTCCGTAAGCTTATGCACGACCGTTGCGTGCAGGTGACGTTGGATCGCAGCAGCGCTGAGGCAGGAGCACGTTGCTGAGCGTTTTGGGGTTTTTGATCTTTACCATTGTATTTTCCTTTATGCTCATTGTACTTGTAAAGTTTTTTATCATAGTGAAAATGTAATGGAGTTCTTGATTGTTGTTTGTGGGTTATGCCTTTGGTTATGCTTATTACGAATCAAACTGACATTGAAAATCTTCCTCGTAGCATCACAGGATCGGAACCTGGTGAATGGGAGCTAGGAGCCGAGAATGGGGTTCTAAGGAGGCTGTCGGCGCTGGATTCGGCGATCGAAAATTTTGTGAGCCCGATTTTCGAGTTTGGGGCGTGACACTAGCTATAGCCACCCTACCCTAGTTATAGTCGCCCTACCCCCTAGCCTTCTTACAAGCACTTATGGCTAGCCACCCTATCCCTAGCCCTCTTACAAACATTTATTGCTAGCCACCCTCTCTTAAAAGTAATTATGGCCTACTTAAGCTACTCTCTCTCTCTCTCTCTCTCTTTACAAATCTCTCTCTCTCTCATTTCCAATCATATTGTCCCAATCAAGAGAAGAGGGTCACGTCCAAGCCTTCCCATGGAGAGAAAAGAGTGATTTTGGTGGCCCACTTTTCCATCCTAAATCCATCATCCTAGCCATTCAAACCTCATCTTCTACCATCAAAGTGAGACACAAGGAGATTGGCTTTCCAACGGACCAAGAAGATCGAAGGTGGGTACTTTTATTAGGCCTAGATTTCTTTTTTTGATGAAAGGCCAAGTGAGGCCTACCGATTGATGGTATGGATCTCACTTTGGACCCTAAAATATAGTCGATGGCCCACCTTGATCCTCATAATCATTCTATGATCGGGTCATTCTTCATAGACCCTATCATGACGTTTATTTTCCTTACATGGATAGGGTCATCTAGACCTTCCATTTCGGTGGAGAAAGGATCTCCACCGTTGATTTTGAATCGGAGGGCCCAGATGTAATGGGACCCACTTGATGTATGATTGAATGTAAGGGAGGGTCCATAGTGTCAGGGCCTCTCCATCACACGTGTCCCTCTTCTCTCTCTCTCCCTCTCTCTCTCTTTCATTGTTCCTAGTTGTATGTGATGATGTGGCCGTGTGGCCCACCTAGATGGACCCCACCATGAAGCATGTATTTTATCTAAGCCATAGGTAGGTGGGGCCCACTTTACATGTGTTGTATCTACACCATCTTATGACTTGGTTTGCCCAAACTGTCCAAGGACGCTGGACGTCAAATGAAAAACACAAACATTAACTTTGTTTCAAAGCCTTTGGGAAGGGTTACTCATGTAGGCCTCACTTTGATATATGGATTCAATCCATACCGTCCATCCTATATACCAACTCATTTTAGGCGTCGAGCTAAAAAATGGAGTCAATTTGATTTTCTAGTGGGCTATAGCGTTGAAAACAGTTTCATTACCATTGAAATCTACCCTTATTTTTTAATACCCCAAAATATATTGAATATTGGGCTTATTTGGTCCGTCTGGAGTCTTGGAATCCTGTGGTTGGGATGGATTCCCCTGATGTGGGCCCTACCACAGAAAAATCACAGAAAAAGTTCTTTTTCAAAAAATATATATATATATATATATATACATGCAGCAGCTGACGCTACCGCTGTCAGAGGCACAGGCAGTGCCTGCTGCACTGGTAGGTAGACGAGCAGGGACCCACGATCCCAGTTGTTTGCCTAACCCTGATGTATGTTTTGTTTATCCACACCGTCCATTTTGTAGGACCTTAGGGCAGTGGGCCACCCACCAAAAAATCAACCTACTTTGGGACTCAGGTGGCTCACATCATAGGAAATAGTAGTGATTTAACGTCTATCATTGAAACACTTTTTGGGTTCATAGAAGCTTTGAATCAAGATGAAATTTGTTTTTTCCTTTTCATCCAGGTTCGTGTGTGACCTTACCAACGGGTTGGATTGCAAATAAGCATTATGGTGGGCCCCACGTGGGCCCCACAGTGATGTATGTGTTTCATTCACACCGTCCACTAACCGTGAATGGTGGAACCCACCATGATTTATGTGTTTTATCCACATCGTCCACACTGGACGGTGGGACCTACCCCATGTGTGGGACTGTCGTGTGTGTGTGTGTGTATTATATTGTATATAATATATACATGATGGTGGGCCTTCATGTGGACCCCCACCATGATGCATGTGTTGCATCCAATCTGTCCAACCATTTTGAGAGCTTGTTTTAGAGCTCGAGGCTAAAAATAAGACAAATTTATAGTTCAAGTGGACCCCACCTTAGTATATATATATGGCCCATGTGATGTGGCCCACTTGTCATATTTATGGCCCATTGTTAAAGCCCAGCTTGATGTGTATGAGGTCATTATTTGAGGCCCTCCTTGCTATGAATGTAAGGCCCATGTGATTAGGCCCATTTTGATATATTTTAAGGCCCATGGGTTATGGCCCATTGCAATGTATATAAGGCCCATTGGTACGGCCCATTGATGTGGCCCACTTGATGAATATAAGGCCCATTTGATATGGTCCATTTGATGTATTTAAGGCCCAATGAGGTGTACCTAGGTCCATTATAATGTGTGATTCCACCATGGTTTATGTAATGATATTAATGGCGGGTCATGCATAGGGAATAATGATGGTTTGATGCCCACATTATGAGTACAATGTTGGTTAAATGTCCACATTGTAACTCTCCTTAGGGCCCATTGATAGGCCCATACTTATTGTGTGTAGGCCGTCTAGGCCCATCTGCATTATAAGGATAGTTCACAACTTTATAACCTGCTTAGTATAATTTCATGATTCATGCCCATACGCATCATATGTATGTTTGATATGAGGAATGTTGACCATAGCATAAGCCGTTGGGCTGAGACATTTACGGGACTCCTTATGAGACGGAGTGCCCTACATGAGCACATGGTACGCATGAGATTACTGCATGATTATACGGCATGACTCATGCATCTCGCATATGTGTGACTTAATCACTACACGCCCTAGCGACATCAGGGCCGTGGCTCCACAGACACATCATGGATGGGCATGTCGGATACCCAAATACTTGGTTCTAGCACTATGTGCACTTAGGATGTCCTTGGATAAAAATCTTAAAACCTTTTTGGTATTAGGAGATGCTCCAACGTCTAGATCGAGTGGATACACGAGCGCCCGAGTGCCGAATACCAGTAGGCCGCGTCTCCCACTGTGTCGTGGTCAGTTGGAAGGGGATGTGACCTTATCCGCTCGAGTGAGGGGGCTATAAGCTAGGCTGAGTTTAAGCAGCTCACAAATGAGTCTGCTATAGACGAGCCAGGTAGGTATTGGCAGACTACTAGTCAGGAAAATAGTGAGGTCTATTCCACTCGCTGGGCTGTGTGGTTAGGGAGGCGGCAGTCAGTGTGGAGTGTATTAGACCCGGTGATATCCCAGAGAGGAACTGTATTGATATGTGTACTTGATAAGGACTAACATGCTTATTTTATATATTGTATATGACATTTGGCTATATAGGCCTCGCATCGCATGCCCTTGGTATGACCGATAGCATTCATGCCTTGCATCATATAGCCTTGGTACGACTGACTACATTCATGGACTTATCGCATATTTTTGCATTGCTCTGATATTGTATACCTGACACTTGTCTTGCGCACATACTTACACCACCCTCTAAGCTCTTGTAAGCTTATGCACGACCGTTGCGTGCAGGTAGCATTGGATCGCAGCAGCGCTGAGGCATGAGCAGACATTAGATTATTTTAGAGTTTTTGATCACCCTGTATTTTTCTTTTCGCATTGTACTTAAAAGTTTTTGATATAGTGGATATGTGGTGATGTTGTTTTGTGACTTGGTTATGCTCTAATACAAAAAAATTTCATACTGAAAATTCTCTTTGTAGGATCCCAGGATGGAAATCTGGCATGTGAGTGCTAGGATCAGAGAATGAGGCACTACGAAGGTTGTTGATGCCAGATTCAACAATTGAAAATTTTATGAGCACATTTTTCAAGTTTGGGGCGTGACAGAAGTTGGTATCAGAGCATAACTTGAAAATACCTAAGGATCACATCACATATCTACTATGAACTTAGAATGAATAGGTTCCGAGTCCATATAATTTAAGAATTTTCTGATATAGACCCTTAACGTTTATGCCTTCAAGAATTCTCAAGGTTGATAGGCCCTTGTTCCTTCCTGTAAGACATGCCACCTAGAAGAGCTACCTGAGCCAATCTCACTCCACCACCTGCGATTCCCACTCTACCACCTGCTACTCCCGCTCCACCACCGGATATTCTTGCTTTCCAGCCTGAGGATACTATTCCTTTACCTGAGACCGGTGCGGATCTGACCGAACCCGGGAATGCCGCCCAGCTTCAACAGATGCTACAGGTGATGACCGATATTCTTCAGGGGCAGAGTAAGCGTCCCACTGTTATGCCAGCCAAGGCCGAACAAGAGCGTGCGAGTGCCGATCTCAAGGACTTCAGGCAGCACGATCCTCCGTGTTTCCGGGGTGAGCCAGACCCTACTGTAACAGAGATATAGTGCTCCAAGGTGGAGAAGTTATTCGACACCATGAGATGTACTACCCAGTAGCGAGTTCCATTAGCTGTATTTCTCCTCCAGGGTGAGGCTTAGCATTGGTGGGCATCTGTAGCCCGATCAGTAGCGGTCGATTTCGAGTGGACTTGAGAGGACTTTCTAGACTGGTTCGATCGAAAGTTCTTTCCCGAGTACGTGCGCCATCAGCGCACATTAGAGTTTGAGACTCTGGTCCAGGGAAATATGACTGTGTCCCAGTATGAGGCACGTTTCATTACATTATCGAGATTCGTGATGTATCTTGTCGATGATGAGGGGCGGAAGGCCTGCCGTTTTGAGAACAGTTTGTGTCCTGCCCTTAGGAGCCGTGTGATCGGATACATGCTTCTGACGTTTAAGCAGATTGTGGAGAGGGCCCAGATCTACGAGTTAGAGTGGGCCAGTTTGCAGAAGGCCTGTGACCAGATAGGAGATCAGAAGAGGAAGGCGCCCTCTGGTGGTTCCAAGCAGCATCAACATCGTCCACAGCAGCGACGCATGACTTGCCTAGCATTCCGAGCACCAGTGACACCCACATCACTACCTCCAGGACTGTTCCCAGGTACTTGCTTTGGATGTGGCAGGACAGGACATCGTAGTCACGAGTGTCCCCATCCGCAGCTACAACAGCCGAGGGCACCACATCCACCTCCACGACAGCCGTCATAACGGCAGTAGCGACCGCAACACCAGCCTCTGGGGCCTCCCCTTTAGCAGTAGAGGCAGTAGGTCAGCCGCCACAGCAGCAACAACAGCAGTAGAGACCTCAGAGGGGATCTGCACCTCCCCAGCAGGCCCAGGGCAGATTTTATGCTGCCCAGCAGGACCTTTAATCATCAGGAAGGGTCATCGAGGGTACTCTCCGTGTTTCTGCATGCATTACACCTGTATTGTTTGATTTTGGTACATCACATTCTTTTGTGGCCGATGATTTCTATTGATTGACCGGCTTGCTGATGGAGTCTGCCCCCGAGGGTTTGTCAGTATCTACGCCCTTAGGGAAGACTGCAGTATTAGACCGATTTTGCTCGTCTTGTCTCATTCTGGATGGGGACATCTTTTTACCTATCGATCTGTTCGTAATGTCGATGTCTGAGTTTGATGTCATTCTAAGCATAGATTGGCTCGTCAAGTACCACGCCATATTAGACTGCTTCACGAGGACAGTCACATTCTGTATACTCAGCATGCCAGAGTTCCATTTTGTTGTCGAACCCAGAGGAGAGCAGCTTTCCTCCTTGTTATCATATGTCGTTGAGGAGTCAGTTACTTTGAGTAACAATCAGCTGCCAGTCGTTTGTGGTTTTTTCAATGTGTTCCAGGAGATTCTGGGGTTACCACCTCGTCGGCACACCAAGTTTCAAATTGATCTCGTGCCTGGTACCCCATATATTTCGAAGGCCCCATATCGTATGGCACCGTTGGAGTTCGGGAACTGTAGAAGCAGTTGGACGAGTTGCTCGAGCTAGGCTTTATTCATCTGAGCAGTTGTCCGTGGGGAGCATCAGTACTCTTCATGAAGAAAAATGATGGCTTGTTGAGGGTTTGTGTAGATTATCGTGAGCTCAACAAGGTCATGATCAAGAACAACTACCTTCTTCAGAGGATGAGCAGAAGGTGCAGTTCTTTTCGAAGATAGACTTGCGGTCCGATTATCATCAGGTTTAGGTCTGAGATGAGGATATCCCAAAGACAGCCTTCAGGACGCGCTACAGTCATTTTGAGTTCTAGGTCATGTCCTTCGGACTGACCAATATGCCCACAGTATTTATGCAGTTGATGAACAAGGTCTTCCGTCCGTATCTCGACCAGTTTGTTGTGGTATTCGACGACGACATTTTGATATACTCGAGGACTTGTGAGGAGAATGAGCGGCATCTAGAGATTACCTTACAGACCCTTTGTGTACACCAACTTTAAGCGAAGATAGAGAAGTGTGAGTTCTGACAGGAGGAGGTGAAGTTCCTTGGTCATGTAGTGACAAGGCAAGGTGTCGCAGTTGACCCCTCTAAGATTGATGTCATGCGTCGGTGGGACCAGCCCATGAATGCATCCGAGATTCGTAGTTTCCTTGGTTTGGCAGGCTACTACCGACGTTTCATTGAGGGATTCTCTCATATTGCAGCCTCATTGACCAAGTTGACTGAGAAGGGTGCCGAGTCATTTGGAGGAACACTTGTGAGTAAGTATTTATGGAGCTGAAGGACCGCCTTACATCTGCTCCGGTCTTCACTCTTCCCTCTGGGAGTGCTGGATTTGTTGTATTTACTGATGCCTCGTAAGTTAGTTTAGGTGTTGTCTTGACGCAGCACGGGAAGCCAATGGCTTATGCATCTCGTTAGCTCAAGGTCCATGAGATGAACTACCCCACGCATGATTTGGAGCTGACAGCAGTTGTCTTCGCCTTAAAGGTGTGGAGGCACTATCTCTATAGGGTGAGGTTTGAGCTCTTCTTCGACCATAAGAGCTTGAAGTATCTGTTCTCTCAGTCTGAGCTGAACATGAGGCAGAGGCATTGGATGGAACTCTTGAAGGACTATGATTTTGATCTATAATACCACTCGGGCAAGGCGAACGTGGTGTTGGATGCTCTCAGCCGTCAACCACGAGGCCTGGTGGCACACATGATGGTTCAGGAGTGAAGATGCTCAAGGATATAGCAGAGTATGACTTTGAGTTTAGTCTGCAGTCATCTATACTTCAGCTAGCAAGCCTGTCAATTCAACCCTCTCTTGTCGCAAGGGTGATCAAGGCTCAACAGACAAATGAGTCATTGCAGGATTACTGAGCAAGGCAGCATCTGAGAGTCAGACAGATTGACAGACTAGTGCTGATGGTGGACTTCGTTTTAGAGACCAATTATGTGTCCCGGATATTCTTGAGTTACGCCGAGATCTTATGACTGAGGCACACCGATTCTAGTTCTCTATCCACCCTGCCTCGATGAAAATGTATCGCGATATGAGGCGTCAGTATTTTTGGGTGGGGATGAAGCGCTAAATAGCTAGTTGTGGTCGAGTGTGACACGTGTTAGTGTGTCAAGGCCGATCATCAGAGACCCCTTGGTTTATTGCAGCCGTTGATCGTCCCGATGTGGAAGTGGGAGCACATATCTACCGATTTTGTCATAGGTTTACCGAGGACTCAATGCAGTCATGATGTTATCTAGGTTGTTGTGGAATGTCTAACGAAGTCGGCACATTTTCTTACGATTCGTGAGACTTGGCATATGGACCGGCTCACCAAGATGTTTGTTGATGAGATCGTGAGACTACATGGTGTTCCTGTCTCGATCATTTCAGACCGAGACTCGGGGTTCACGTCTCAATTTTAGATGAGCTTTCAGAGAGCAATGGGCACTGATTTACAGCTTAGCACTGCGTATCATCCACAGGCCGATAGGCAGACCAAAAGGGTCAACCAGATCCTTGAGAATATACTTCGGGCCTGTGCGATTGATTTCTTGGGTAGTTGGGACGAGTACCTACGATTGGCTGAGTTCGTGTACAAAAATAACTATCAGGCGACCATTGGTAAGACTCTTTTTGAGGCATTGTATGGCAGATCGTGCAGATCTCTGAGTTGTTGAACCGAAGTTGGAGAGCGGCATCTCTTAGGGCCTGAGCTTGCGAAGTAAAGGTCAGAGGCCATCGACATCATTAGGCAGAGGATGCGCACATCATTAGAGTTTGTTGTTGAGGACCATGTGTATCTCAAGGTCTCACCCATGAAGGGTGTGGTTCATTTTGGAGAAAAAGGCAAGCTTACCCCAAGATTCATAGGACCTTTTGAGATCACCAGGCGTGTTGGCGCCGTGGCCTATCGGCTTACTTTGTCATCTCAGTTGTCTGACGTCCACAACATTTTTCACGTTTCTATGTTGAGAAAGTGTGGGTCAGACATTGTGTCTGTTATTGATTGGCAACTGTTGAAAGTTCGTGAGGACGCTTCTTACATTGAGCAGCCAGTTCGTATCCTCAATCGGAAGGAGTAAGTCCTCCGGACCAAGGTCATTTCCTTGGTGAAGGTACAATGGGGCCATCATATTGTGGATGAAGTGATTTAGGAGAGCGAGGAGGAGATTCGAGAGCGTTATCCCCATCTTTTCGATGTTTAATTGTATGTTGTATTGTGTTTTGATTATATATGATACTATGTTTTCTATTCCCTTATGAGTTGTGCTTGGTTGCGATGGTAGTATAAATTTTGAGGATAAAATTTTTATTAGGTGGGGAGAGCTGTAAGACTCGTATCCTAGTCTGTACTGTTCTGTCGACTCCCGCGATCATTCCCGTCGAATTCTGACTACCTGCGACCGATAATCGATGTTTACGTGTGATCCTAAGTCATATCTTGTAGATTTGAGTCGGCTTAATCCGAGACCTATAGCATTACGACTGCATCATCGCCGCAGTTCCAACGCCGCGACTAGTGCGCCAATCCGACGCTTAGATCATAAGATGTGGACTGTGCATTATAATGACCGTGGACCGCATATTGTGGGACCTACCCATACCATGTGGCACCAATCCCTAGGTAATCATGAGGGTGATGGATGACATCACCCTAGCTATAGCCACCCTACCCCCTAGCCTTCTTACAAGCACTTATGGCTAGCCACCTTACCCCTAGCCCTCTTACAAGCATTTATTGCTAGCCACCCTCTCTTACAAGTAATTATGACCTACCTAAGCTACTCTCTCTCTCTCTCTTTACAATCCTCTCTCTCTCTCTCATTTCTCATCACATTGTCCCAAGCAAGAGAAGAGGCTCACATCCAAGCCTTCCCATGGAGAGAAAAGAGTGATTTTGGTGGCCCACTTTCCTATCCCAAATCCATCATCCTAGCAATTCATACCTCATCTTCCACCATCAAAGTGAGACACAAGGAGATTGGCTTTTCAACGGACCAAGAAGATTCGAAGGTGGGTGCTTCTATTAGGCCTAGATTTCTTTTTTTGATGAAGGGCCAAGTGAGGCCTACCGATTGATGGTATGGATCTCACTTTGGACCCTAAAATGTGGCTGATGGCCCACCTTGATCCCCATGATCATTCCATGATAGGGCCATTCTCCATGGACCCCATCATGACGTTTATTTTCCTAGCATGGATAGGGTCAACTAGACCTTCCATTTCGATGGAGAAAGGATCTCCGCCGTTGATATTGAATCGGAGGACCCATATGTAATGAGACCCACTTGATGTATGATTGAATGCAAGGGAGGGCCCATAGTGTCGGGGTCCCTCCATCACACGTCCCTCTTCTCTCTTTCTCTCTCTCCCTCTCTCTTTCATTGTTCCTATTTGTATGTGATGATGTGGCCATGTGGCCCACCCAGATCGACCCCACCATGAATTATGTATTTTGTTTAAGCCATATGTAGGTGGGGCCCACTTTACATGTGTTGTATCTACACCATCTATCAATTGGTGGCCTACCTGAGCAGGGTCCACCTTATGTACTTGGTTTGCCGAAACCATCCAAGGACGCTGGACGTCAAATGAAAAACACAAATATTAGCTTTGTTTCAAAGCCTTTGAGAAGGGTTGCTCATGTAGGCCCCACTTTGATATATAGATTCAATCCATGTCGTCCATCCTATTTACCAACTCATTTTAGGTGTTGAGTGAAAAAATGTAGTCAATCTGATTTTCTGGCTAGCCATAGCGTTGAAAACAGTTTCATAACCATTGAAATCTACCCTTATTTTTCTATACCCCAAAATATATTGAATATTGGGCTTATTTGGTCCGTCTGGAGTCCTAGAATCCAGTGGTTGGGATGGATTCCCCTGATGTGGGCCCTACCATAGAAAAACTTTTTTTTCAAAAATATATATATACATGCAGCAGCTGATGCTGCTGCTGCCAGAGGCGTAGGAGCGCCTGCTGCGCTGGCGGGCGGACGAGCAGGGACCCGCGAGGTGTGTTTTGTATATGCACACCGTCCATTTTGTAAGCCCTTAGGGCAGTGGGCCGCCCTCCAAAAAATTAGCTTGATCTAGGACTTAGGTGGCCCACATCATAGGAAACAGCGGTAATTTAACATCTGCCATTGAAACACTTTTTGGGTTCACAGAAGCTTTGGATCAAGATGAAATTTGTTTTTTCCTTTTCATCCAGGTCCGTGTGACCTTACCAACGGGTTGGATTGCAAATAAGCATTATGGTGGGCACCACGTGGGACCCATAGTGATGTATGTGTTTCATTCACATCGTCCACTGATCGTGGACGGTGGAACCCACCATGATTTATGTGTTCTATCCACACCATCCACACTGGACGGTGGGACCCACCCCACGTGTGGGACTGTCATGTGTGTGTGTGTGTGTATACATATATATTATATTATATATAATATATACATGATGGTGGGCTTTCATGTGGACCCCCAACATGATGCATGTGTTGCATCCAATCTGTCCAACCATTTTGAAAGCTTGTTTTAGGGCTCGAGGCTCGAGGCTAAAAATAAGACAGATCTATAGTTCAAGTGGACCCCACCTTGGTATATATATATGACCCATGTGATGTGGCCCACTTGTCATATTTATGGCCCATTGTTGAGGCCCACCTTGATGTGTATGAGGCTGTTGTTTGAGGCCATCCTTGCTATGAATGTAAGGCCCATGTGGTTAGGCCCATTTTAATATATTTTAAGGCCCTTGGGTTATGGCCCATTGCAATGTATATAAGGCCCATTAGTGTGGCCCACTTGATGAATATAAGGCCCATATGATATGGTCCATTTGATGTATTTAAGGACTAATGGGGTGTACCTAAGGTCCATTGCAATGTGTGATTCTACCATGGTTTATGTAATGATATTTATGGCGGGTCGTGCCTAGGGAACAATGATGGTTTGACGCCCACATTGTGAGTACAGTGTTGGTTAAATGTGCGCATTGTAACTCTCCTTAGGGCCCATTGATAGTCCCATACTCGTTGTGTGTAGGCCGTCTAGGCCCATCTGCATTATAAGGATAGTTCATAACTTTATAACCTGCTTAGTATAATTTCATGATTCATACCCATACACATCATATGTATGCTTGATACGAGGAATGTTGACCATAGCATAAGCCGTTGGGCTGAGACATTTATGGGACTCCTTATGAGACGGAGTACCCTACATGAGTGCATGGTACGCGCGAGATTGCTGCATGATTGTACGGTGTGACTCATGCATCTTGCATATGTGTGACTTGATTACTACACACCCTAACGACATCAGGGTCGTGGCTCCACAGGCACATCGTGGATGGCCATGTCGGATACCGAAAATACTTGGTTCTAGGACTGTGGGCACTTAGAATGTTCTTAGGTGAAAATCTCAAAACCCTTTTGGTACCAAGAGATGCTCGAACATCTAGACTAAGTGGATACACGAGCGCTCGAGTGCCGAATACCAGTAGGCCGCGTCTCCTACTGTGTCGTAGTCGGTTAGAAGGGGGTGTGGCCTTATCTGCCCAAGTAAGGGCACTGTAGGCTAGGCTGAGTTTGACCAGCTCATAAATGAGTCCGCTATCGATAGCCAGGTAGGTATTGGTAGACTACTGGTCAGGCAGATAGTGAGGTATATTTCGCTTGCTGGGTTGTACGGTTAGGGAGGCGATAGTTAGTATGGAGTGTACTAGACCCCGGTGATATCCCAGAGAGGAATTGTATTGATATGTGTACTTGATGAGGACTGATATGCATATTTTGCATATTGCATGTGACATTTCGCTACATAGGCCTCACATCACATGGCCTTGGTATGGCCAATATCATTCATGCCTTGCATCACTTAGCCTTGGTACAACTGACTGCATTCATGGATTTACTGTATATTTCCGCATTACTCTGATATTTTATACCTGACACTTGCCTTGCGCACACACTTACACCACCCTCTAAGCTTTTGTAAGCTTATGCACGACCATTGCGTGCAGGTGGCATTGGATCGTAGTAGTGCTGAGGCAAGAGCGCACATCGGAATATTTTGGAGTTTTTGATCACCCTGTATTTCCATTTCTACATTGTACTTAAAAGTTTTTGATATAGTGGATATGTGGTGATGTTGTTTTGTAACTTGGTTATACTTGTGGTTATGCTCTATTACAAAAAAAAAAAAAATCATACTTGTTCACTCCCCAAGTGCAGGGTTGTGATGTAGTAATAACTCGGTAAGACCGAGGTCGAATCCCAAGGGACTGAAACTTGTACGTTATCTAAAACTAACTAGAACTAGAACTAGGCTAAGATGAATTCTAAATCAATTAGCAATGGTGAAATACTTGTAGAATAATTAATCTAAAACTTAGGAAACAACTCAGAGATAGGAAACTAGGGATTCAGAGGATCCACTTGTAGAGATCAAGAAGAACTTATGCTTGCATCAAAAATCATGGAAATTACTGAACTGTCGTTGATCTAGTTTTCAAAGAGATGAAAGGAAGATAAATTAGAATGGATTCCATCACCAAACCATGCCCAAAGACTATGGCAAACAACAGAATCAAACTAATTACCACCCAATCACATATATGTAAGTTAGGAAGGGTACCGTCATCCGACCATGCCCAGGAGACTATGGTGAACAACAGGGCTTCCTGACATCATAAACATGAAAAGAAAATAGAAATATTCAAAGCATTGCAGACCCATTGTAATTTCAGTCACAACAGACCATTAAGAACTAAAAATATTCCCATAATAATCAACTAAAATCAACGTCGATTCATGAATTAAAATTAAAATAAAATAAAATCTCTCATCTCACTACAAGCTTCACCTCTTAGCCCTAGCTAGGAGGATTTAGCCTGCCATGGATGGGCTCAATCCAAATAAATAAAGAGAAAAAGAAAAGGAAAAGAAAAGGGAAAGAAAAAAACCAAGCTCCTCTCTCTCTCTCCTCTGCCCACGTTGAAACCCAAGCTCGAGCCCTCTGTTCTTCCTCCCAAGACCCTGAATGAATGCTCCCCACGTCCAAAAACCTCTTTTTATAGCTGCTGGAAGGCTGGAGTCAGTGACAGAGTTGTAGCAGGACACGGAGTGCAATTTTTGCAGCCAAGTTCGATACCATGAAACATGCCACTTTCCTCGCTCAAATTTCAAAGAATCACCGTCTCTTAGTACTTTCTTGGATCCTCTACATGATAGACGGTTCAGATCTGCCATATGATCAAAGATGGTGGACCAAAACTGTCCGAAAAAGTCAGTTTTCACGGATGTGCGAAACCTTTCGCACCATTTCGTTGTTGTGGTCGGTGGGCCCCACAGAAGCATTTTCTGGAAAATCCACCCCGTCCATTGGATTCAGAACGAAATTTCAGTTAAGAATGGATGGTTTTGAACGTCCATTGACGTGGCCCAGAGAAGGAATCACAGAAGAATCAGTTTTGAACGTTACCAAGCAGCCCTTTTGTGGCCTCTGTATCTCACACGTGTGCACGCATGGGTGAAAAGTGATAACATGGTTTTGTAGTTCTCGCGGCTGTCTACACGGTGGACGGTTCAGATCGAGCTTATGGAGCACGTGTGGGGCCCACAGATGATCGCAAAAACGGCCAGCGGCCGTGCGTCCGCTGCACCTTACGCAGAGAGGGAGAGAGAGACGGGTCAGCGCTTGCGCTGACCCGTTGGTTGGTTCGGTGCGGCTCGCGTGTGCGTGCACTGAATGCACGCACACCCTCATGTGGGGTCCACTGTGATGTTCACGAGAAATCCGTGCCGTCCATCCTGTTTCCAATCGTATTTAAACCGTAGAGACAAATTTTGAAGCATATCCAGATAGCATGTGGGCCCCAAATCATGATTTTACGGGCTGATATGTCAGTTGGGGCACTTTTCGAGATCTTCAATGGCTAAAATTTTATATGTACGGTTAATTTATGGTCCTCAGGCGACGTATGAAGTTTCGAGCCGAACGGATGGTGGGAACCTCGTGATCTTACATTCTGGACGTCCTTCAGGCCACTTGAGCTTCAATTTCTAACTTTTCTCGAATTTCTGACCGTGTATATTTGTCAATCTTGGTCCCCTGGAGTGTGTCCCTTGCCTGTGGCGTCAACAGAGTGTTAAATTCATACTTTTAGCAACTTTTTGCATTTCATGCTTTCAACTACACCCTGTATCACAAACACGGCAAAACAGGCCATTAAACGGCATTATGTACGTAAATTCAGGTAATAAATGGGGTCTAATATGCAGTATTTGACCCTCAACAATACTGAAAATCCTCCTTGTAGGATCCCAGAATCGGAATCTGGCATGTGAGTGTTGGGATCTGAGAATGGGGCACTACGGAGGCTGTCGGCGCTGGATTCGGTGATCAAGAATTTTGTGAGTCCATTTTCTGAGTTTGGGGTGTGACATTTTCCCAACCCCTCCATGAGAGAAGACCCTTAGCAGGCGAAAAAGATCTCTGATTTGTGTTGCATCCCCTATTCTCGTATCCCTGTTAGGGCCGTTGGTAGTTGTAGTTCATTGTAGAGGTTTGGGTCGGGCGTCCTTAACTGAGACTGGCCTTCCATCGATCCTTTGTCCGTCAAGAACTCCCTTGGCAGCCCTCGCATCATCCTCGTACATGAATCTAACAAACCCATAGCCTCTGGATTTGCTCATCCCTAGAAAACAGGGAAGGAAAACCTCTATAATCCACCCATAGCACTGAAATATCTTGATCAAATCTTCGGAAGAGATGGAGAAAGGAAGGTTTCCGACGAAGAGACTGTTGGCCAGATAACAACCTCCTTTCCCCCTTTCTGATCTTCTGGGCGAGGGGCCCCGATCTCTCGGGTGGTCCCTAACCATCTAGGGTTTCTTTCGTCTCTCTTTCGCTCGAACGAAGTCTAAAATCTCTCAGTGATGATACTGAAAGCTGCTATAATGACAAAAAGATCAGCTATATCAGACAAATTATATGAATTTGAATATTTGATGAAATCCAGGAATTCACTTCTAGTCATCTACTAAAATTTTTTCCTTAAAATGAAGGCAACAAAGGGAAAGGGGGTTACGAAGAAGGAAGCCAAGGAAGCTATGAAGCCAGTTGAAGATAGGTTGATTGAAAGCTCATGTTTATTGTTGTTAATCCTTATCCTTTTTTTTTCCGTATGCTTTGAGACGAGAGTACGTGGGCCTGGGTTTTATTAGTAGAGTGGTTCTTTCACCTGCAACATTGTAAATAAGGTGGTGTAGAGAGATCTTTCTACACTTTTTCTTCTGCTTTAACACACTAGGTTCTAACAGTTCATCTGATGAAAACTAAGGAGTGTTTACAATTATTCTATACAAAAAAGGATTTTGAATTAAGTTCTTGTGTGCTTTATACATTTATATTTGTACACATTACTAATTTACTCGTAATCGTTTTTTTTTCCCTATGGTGAAAGTGGGTAGGAAAAACTGAAACAGAAAAAATTGCAATGGCTATGGATTGCCAGTAACCATAGGCTCTATGGTTATGGATTTAATCTATAGCTTTTTCTCATTTTCGGCCAATGAAATAAATAACTGACGATTTAGGGGCGGCCTGCAAAACCGCAGGTAAAACCTTTACCGACTGAGCCTTTATCGGCAGTTGCCTAATCGCCAGTAAACCCTTTACCAGCAGTTTTTCGACCTTTTTTGGTGGTTTTGACTGCCGGGAAAGGCCCATTTTGCTGTAGTGATATCATTTTCCTCCATGTTCTTTGTCATGTTGTCCCCTCGAGCTTTAGATATGATTCAAGTTAGGTCTCATACTCTAAAATGAGGTGGTAAAACCGATGGACCCATAGAGTTTACTAAATACCTGAGCTACTCAGTACGATTGGACCCATAGAGTTTACTAGAGTTTGCTAAATACCTGAGATACTCAGTACGATATTATGCTCTTGATCGGTGTTTCCATTGCAAACTCATTAATATTAAAAATACATTAGGGAATACAAAGAGGAGTAGTATTTCGTGCAAAGATGTTAAAAGAAAAAAGAGAAAGGATCGAAAGAAATGCTTGCTTTCAAAAGAGATGTACATTAGTTTTATAGCAAGATATGTAAAATTTATGTTCATGGAGCATGTAAATTGGACATTTGATTTACTTAATGGGATGCCAAGTTTGCAATTTCTAAGTACCCGGGTATCATCCACCACACTCTATCAGAGTATTAAAGGATTCAACTTTTCACATATGCCTCTGCAACCCCTGTCGTTGGGCTCAAGCCCAATAACCATCGAGCTCTGTCAGGCTAACTAGATATTTGTGAGAAATCCACTCCATCCATCGGTCACTTCGCTTCATGTTCACTGTACGTAACAAAAATCAGTGGGATGCAATACTCATGTGCGTGACACCCAGGGAATTGTTGGGGATTTGTTCTGCAGAATCACATAGATCTGGATCTAGGATAATAATCCAATGACACCAAGCATTCACAAGCGAACACAAAGATTTAACTTGGAAAACCCTTTCGGGAAAAAATGATGGCACAAAGCGACAAAAATCTACTATGAAATAGAAATCACAAGAGACAGGACTTACCTGATTCAAACAACCTCGAATCTCACCCTTGTTACACCCTTTAGAAACCCTAAAACCCTTTTAGGAATCCTTGGAATCCTTTTAGAAAGACTTAGAATACCCTAGAATTGCCCTAGAGACCCCTATATATAGTTTAGGAAACTCCCTTTTTGCACCCTTGCGAAACCGCATCAAATTTACGCAGTCCACACCAAATTCGTGCAAGAATCTGTGCAATCTCAACTAGTCGAGCCAAGGCCTTGACTGGTCTAGGGACCCCCTCGACCGGTCGAGTAAGCCTCTTGATTGGTCAAGCAGCTCAGACACCTAAAACTTGTGCTCACTGGACTTCGAATCGAGATGGCCTCGACCGGTCGAGTGGACCCTCGACTGGTCGAGCCAGTCCCTCGACCAATCGAGCGTACCACAAAACAGATTTAAGACATTAATTTCAACAATCTCCACTATGTCTTCAATCTTCAACCATGTAGCTCTTGACCTCTTCTCTTATCTTTGCATCATATCATAGCTTCTCGTGCACACTCCGTCCTTCTTTTACGTCATCGCCAAGCTCAGAAAAGTTACACAAAACTTGAACTTTTCTGCAAGAATGATCTAGGTGATTATGTCTGCTGGATCAAAATTCACATGCTCAACTACTTTTGCTTCTGTCTTTTACAAAAGGAAAAACATAGTCTTCTTACCATCTCATTATTACCCAATACTGCTTACAGAGGTACTTGTTCACAACATTAATAGCCTGTGAAATATCCAGTCTAACCTACACCATGACATACACTTCCAACCACATTTGAATAAGGCTCATGAGATATTCTACTTTTCCTTATCTATTTTGAGACATGTCCTGAGGAAAACTTGAGGAGAGACGCATACGGAATGCTCTCCGACTTTACATAGTCCATCACCTCCTTGATCAATACCTACCTAAGGTATTCTGCCTGAGATACAAAGCCTACTCCCCTTTTAGTCTTAAAGCCGAGAACTATCTTTGTAGCCCCCCGATCCTTCACCTTAAATGTCTCACTTAACTAAGTCTTTAGTACATTGATTTCAGACATGTCATAATTGGCGATCTACATGTCATCAATTCTTGACTCACCATAAAGGAATCAAACCACTGCCTAGGCGACAGGTTGTACTATGACCTCCTGCAAAGTCTTTTCTCAGCCCCTTTACTTCGAATCGCTCTGGTTGCTTCATGTAAATTTGCTCTTCACTTTCCATTGTAGAAGTGCAGACTCCACATCCATCCTTCCAGCTTAAGATCATATTGGCCAACCAGCGCCAATCACAGATCTAATAGACACCTGCTATACCATCGGCGTGAATATCTTTGAGAAGTCGATACCTTCTCTCTGAGCATAACCCTTCACTACTAACTTCGTCATGTATTTATGTTGTATTTTTCTAAAGATCCACTTACATCCAACCGCTCTCCGACCCACTGGAAGCTCCACCCGCTCCCATATGTCAGACTGGTATAACGAATCCATCATATCGCATGTAGTCATCTTTCACTTCTCAGCATCAGGCTCACTAGAGGCATCTGAATAGAAGATGAATCCCCTGCAATATTGGAGTCGTCCATGTACCTTGCCGATATCCTACGATTATGTCATGTGATTCTTCTCACAAGTAGCTGCTAAACCTGCTCTGTATCCCTGTCCACACGTCTCAGCCTTTCTGTCATGCCCACTCATGTGGCCATGCCCAATATGCTACACACGTGCAGAGGTGGAATCCGCCACATCCATTGTATCTCCACCTTTCGAAGTGCTCCCAATCAACCTGTATAAGTGACCGAGTTGTTGCGCTTTCATGATTACCCGTGTCCCCTTAGATACCTTAAGAGCACCATCAATACCTGTGAACTTGTAACCCATTGCCTCAAGTACATATAGAGAAATCGGATTCTTCTTTAAATCAGGAACGTGTCTGACATCAGTCAGGGTACGCTCCACCCCCTTAAACATCTTAATACACACCGTACCAATAACCATAACATTACAGGCAATATCATTGCCCATAAATACCTGTCCACCATCGCACTCCCTATAGTTGGGGAACCAACTTCGATAAGGAGTCATGTGAAAAGACGCTCTTCTGTCTAGCATCCATTCGTTCTTATGATCATTGTATGGTCGCCTAACAGTAGACACAGACAAAATATTACCATCACATCCACTTGATCCATTTGACGTGGTAGCACTGACCTCCCTATATGAAGCCTCAGAATCTTCTCTCTTTGATTTAGGATTTCCACAATCCTTCTTCACATGTCCTTCCTTCCCATAGTTTCGGCACTTTACCTTTCCTTTGTACTTGCCCTTGGATTTGGATCTAGAACCTGAACAACCTGTACCTTGTTCAGAATTCCTACCCCTTATAAATAGTGCCTTAGAAGATATCCCTATGTCGACGTTAAGCTTTCTCATAACCTTTCCTTGAAGGGCCGAGATAACGGTGTCGACACTTAAGTTTTATTTGTTGAGCACATTGTGTCCTTGAATGACTCATAAGACACCGAAAGAGAATTCAACATTATACATGTTTGTTCTTCATCTTTCATCACTTCCTCCATATCCAGCGATTTGCAAAGTAATTTATTAAAGTTGCTGATGTGAGCCTTCAAGTCTCTACCTTCTGTCATCTTAAAGTTATATCACTGTCACTTCATGTGTAGGCGATTCTCAGTGAATTTTTTCACATAGACATCTTCTAACTTTGCCTATAACTTAGTCGTAGTTTTCTCCCTCATGACGTTGTACAGAACCTCATCCATGAGATATAAATGGATTGATGATAAAGCCTTCTTATCGAGAGTATTCTAATCATCATCAGTTATAGTAGACTTTCGTTCCTCAAGTGCACTATCTTTGCCTTGCTTGATTAATGAACTAATTATCTTGGTCTTCAATAACTCAAAATTATTTTTTCCTGAGTACTTCTCAATATTATACCTAGTGCTTCCCATTATTACTAATCTTGTAGACTCAAATCTGTGCCCCAACGATTGCTCTAATACCACTTGTTGGGGATTTGTTCTACGGAATCATACAGATCTAGATCTAGGATAGCAATCCAATGGCACCAAGCAATCACAAGAGAACATAAAGATTTAACGTGGAAAATCCTTTTGGGAAAAGAAATACGACATAAAGCGACAAATATCCATTATGAAATAGAAATTATAAGAGAGAGGACTTACTCGATTCGAACAACCTCGAATCTCATCCTTGCTATACCCTTTAGAAACCCTAAAATCCTTTTAGGAACCCTTGGAACTCCTTTAGAAGCCTTAGAATATCCTAGAATAGCCCTAGGGACCCTTATATATAGTTTAGGAAACTCTCTTTCAATCCGTTGTGAAATTGCATCAAATTTATGCAGTCCGCACTAAATCCACGCGAGAATCTGCATAACCTCGACTAGGGGAGTTGAGGCCTCGACTGGTTGAGGGACTCCCTTAATTAGTTGAGCAAGCCCCTCGACTGGTTAAGCAGCGCAGACACCCAAAACTTGTGCTCACTAGACTTTGAGTCGAGATAGCCTCGACCGGTTGAGTGGACCCTCGATTGGTTGAGCCAGTCCCTTGACCAGTCCAGCGTAGCACAAAATAAATTTAAGACATTAATTTCAATGGGAGTTTTTTAAAATCAGCGACCCAAGCTTCTAAATTTCTGTATCACCGCTGACATGAGATTTTGATCTTTATTATACACCTTCATCCTGTTGGGGCTGACCTGATGAACGGGTTGGATGGCATATAAATAAGACAGTAACCCCAGGAAGGTTTTTGTGGTGAGCTTTCCAGTCCCCAATTTCCCCCTTCGGTGTGGCCCAACTGAAATTTAGATTGCCTCGATTTCTACAGTCAGATACCACCATGATATGTCTCAACTGATGAACCGAATGGATGTAACTCACACATCAGGGTGGGCCTAAATAACTCAGGCATTGCACGGTCTTACTACAACAACAGGTGTTACGGAGGATTTCATCACGGATTAATGCATGATGCTACCGTGATGAAAAGTATCGGGGCCACCGGAATGTTTATTTGACATCCAACCTTTTGATAAGGTAATAAAGACCTGGAGGAAGGGATAAAAAGATATCAAGTTGATCAAAAACTTTTGTGGCCCACAAGAAGTTTTTAACGGTTGATAGACACCGTTTCCTGTAGTGTTGTCCGCCTGAGATGTGAATTTATTTCATTTTTGAATCCTTGACCTAAAATGATTTAAAAAATAGATGGACGGCATGGATTTAAGAAAATTACATGAAGGCGGGCCCACATTCAGGGATCTACCGAAGCTGCGCCCCCATGACAAGGTTAGACCAAACCAAACACGTGGCAGTAAGGGTGTTGGATCCAGACTGTCCATCTAATGGGTCCCATCGGAACGTACCTAGCAAACCATCCCAGCCAAAGGAATGGATGAAGCCAATAGATTGTGACACGAATGCAGCCATCCATTTTGGATCTGCATATGAAGCTTAACTTATTTTTGACCGTCCACCTGGATGCAGTAAAACTGCGACTGGGACTGCGCATTTCATGTGTTTTTCCCCCCTGTAATTTGGGTCACACGAGAAGATTTTGGTACAAATTCACTAACCGTACACTACACCAGGGCCCATTTGGACACACCACTAGTTTCGTTTTAACTTACGTTAAATAATTTTTATATATATACACACACACACTTGAGCTAAATTGGTAACCATCAATGTAAAAATAACTTACGTATAAAAAGCTACTTATATTAATATAAGTAAAATTTCTTTTCTTTTCGGCCTTTTTAATTTATAACTTCAACACTTTTCTCTCTGTACATGCCTAGAGGAGAGCGGATTAGGCTAGACCTCACCCAAGATGGTGGGGCCCTTATCATGGGTCCACCTTGATGTATGTATTATGTATCCATGCAATTCATCCAATTTTATTTTATTTTTCTTTTTTCAGATGATTTTAGAGAATTATTCAAAAAATGAAGCAGTTGCAATTATTAGGTGGACCATACCATGAGAAAAATTAATGATTGACCGTCTTGCCATTAAAAACTTCTTAGGGTGCACCCTGATGTCTTTGTAGTGTTTATTTATCATCGTATCTATTGATAAGGTCATATAAGCCTCAATGAAAGGGAAAAAAAAATATAAACTTGATCCAAAACTTTTGTGGCTCCTTAGTGGTTAATTAATCACCACTATTTCTTATGTTATGGTCCACCTCATAATTGGATTGCTTCATTTTTGAAATAATTTCCTAAAATGATTTGGAAAAACAGATGAACAACATGGATACACAATATATATGTCAAGGTGGGCACCACGGTAACCCACGATAAAAGCCCCGTAGTCTTAGGCAAGGCCGGGATCTGATAATCCTTTCTTCAAGGGAGGCTATGTACATGTCAAACGAGGTATTATGTGGTGGACTATCCACATTGAAGGTGGAGCTCACATAGTTTACAATCCACATAAAAGGTTGGCCCCACATAATGGATGTCCTGGTATTAATATGAGATCACATATGAATGGTCACATCAAAGGTCGGCTCTTAACGATAACAAGCTTACATCCAAAAAGGGACGATATGATAGATGACCTACTTCAAAAGGTGGGCTCCACATGATGGGCAATGGACATTGAAGTTGGGTCCCACATGATGAATGACCCATATTGAGGTGGCCCCATATGATGGACGGTCCACATCAAAAGTCTGCCTCTAATGATGAATGACCCACATCCAAGGCGAGCCCCGCATGATCAACAACCTACATTGAAGGTGGGCTCCATGTGATGGATAGTCAACATCAAAAGTGAGTTCCAAATGATGGGCCCCACATGATGTACAATCTACATCAAAGGTCAGCCCTAATGATGAGTGGCCCATAGCCAAGGCGGGGCCCTGCATGATGGATGACTCACATAAAGGTGGGACCCACATGATGGATAGTCTACATTAAAGGCGAGCTCCATATGATGAGTAGTGGATATTGAAGGTGGGTCCCACATTATGGACAATATCATTGATGGTGGGCCCCAGTTGATGGATGACCAACATCAAAGGTGGCGCTACAAAATGAATGGTTCACATTAAAAGTTGGGTCATAACAATGAATGACCCACATCCAAGATTAGCTTTCTATGATGGACTGTCTACATTAAAGGTGGGGCCCATACAATGAATGGTCCACATCAAAGGTTGACCCAATATGATGGATGGTGGATGTGAGGGTGACGAAACTATGCAAGCTTGAGGGATAATTGGTTATGATGCTGAAAAACATTGATAAGTATGTTTATTACTAAAATTACTTAGAGATGGAACAAGTAGAAACCAAGATAAGTTACTCATGAAAAAGTAGCTTATCCAAACTAACTTACCATCCAAATGCCCCGAAATGATCCTTTGCAAGTATTATTGCGGTCCAAGCCTCTGGATCCACCGAGGTGGGTGGGATCCCTAACTGTGGGGCCACTATTTTGTAGGTGACTACATCAATGCTGTCCATACATATTAAAAGCTCATTTGAGATACTGATTCAAAAAATGAAGCAGATCCAAATGTGGGATGGACCATAGTACCTGAAACAGCGGTAATTTACTATTAAAAACTTCTTGTGTGATTTACCATTAAGAACTTCTTGTGAGCCACATACACTTTGGATCAAGGAAATATTTGTATTCTTTTCGTCTAGGTCTTTGTGACCTTATCAACGGGTTTTGGACTTTAAATAAACATTTTGGTGGAATCTACATAGTTCTTAATGGTGAGGATTCCTTAATGATGGGGATTGAATTACAATTGTTTCTTGTGGTGTGGTCCATGCACCTAAGATTTGGATCAACTTCATTTTGTTGGGGGCCTTGCATAAAACCTTAGGATCTAGCCCTCCAGAATAAACCAGAATTATGGAATAACAATGCGATGAAAATCAATCAAAGTACAATCACACACCACACAAGAGATTTTTACGTGAAAAACCCTCAAAGAGGTAAAAACCACGGGACCTCATCCAGATCAACAATCCACTATGAAGTAGAAAGATACAACCTTCTTCACTCACGCAGGAGTGGATAAACAATAAGAGAATAAAGGAAAAATAGAGATCTCACCGATCACGAGGACGTAGAAGCGCTGAGACGACGGCTCCCTTCCACAAGCTTCCTCTCTCTCTTTTCTCTCACTCTCTCACCTTTGATATCCCTAAACTCTTTAAAAAATCCTTTTGTGCTTTTTCTTCACACAACATTCCCTAAAAAAACTCTAGGGACCCCTTTTTATAGTTTTAGGAAACTCTTTTCCGCATCCAAGTTGCGAAAGGACTTGCACATTTTAGTTGCGAAAGGACTTGCGCATCCCAGTTGCGAAAGGACTTGCGCAGACGGGTTAAAAAACTCATCAAATCTTTTCCTTTTTGACCCAGGAGAGATTCACCTTCTTTAAGCCAGTCAGGTTTCTACAAACCTCAAACTTACCCTTGAGCAAGGCCTTGGTCATCATATCTAACCCATTATTGTCCGTGTGGACCTTCTCAAGCTGTAATACCTTCTGTTCCAAAGTATCTCTGATCCAGTGATACCTAATCTCTATGTGCTTTGACTTAGAATGCTGACTTAGATTCTTGCTCAAGTGTATAACACTCTGACTATCGCAATAGACCACATGCTCCTCCTGCTTCAGGCTAAGTTCCTATAGGAACCACTTCATCCAAAGCATCTCTTTACATGCCTCTATGACTGTAATGTACTCAGCCTCTATTGTCGACATTGCTACGACTTTCTGTAGCTTTCTCTGCCAAGAAACTGCTCCCCCTGCAAACGTAAATATGAACCCCGATTTAAACTTCCTGGAGTCTATGTCGCCTGCCATATCTGCATTTGTGTAGCCCTCTATCATAAGTTTACCGTCACCATAGCATAGGCTCAACCTGGATGAACCTCTTAGATACCACAGTATCCACTTCACCGCTGCCCAATATTCTTTGTCAGGATTGACAAGATACCGGCTAACAACACCAACCGCATATGCTATGTTTGGGCGTGTATACACCATAGCATATATCAAACTTCCTACAACTGACGCGTAGGATATCTTCTGCATCTCTTCCACCTCTACCTTCGTCTTGGGACACTGCCTGTCGCTCAATCTGAAGTACTGACCGGCTTCGCTGCATTCATTTTGAACCGCTCTAGGACTTTCTCAATATAACGTTCTTTTGACAACCAAAGCTTCCTGCTGCTTCTATCACGAGTTATCTCCATTCATAGGATCTGTTTAGCCAGGCCCAAGTCTTTCATCGCAAAATACTTTCCCAACTCCTATTTCAGCCTGTCGATCTTCTTGATGTCTTTTCCCATGATGAGCATGTCATCAACGTATAACAACAGAACTATGAAATCACCATCTGAGAACTTACGCGTGACCACACAGTGGTCCGACTCCGTTTTGTCATACCCATGTTGTAACATGAACGAATCGAACTTCTTGTACTATTGTCGTGGAGTTTGTTTCAACCCATACAAGCTCTTCCTCAGTCTACACACCATATGCTCTTTGCCCTTGACTTCGAACCCCTCTAGTTGGTGTATGTAGATCTCTTCTTCCAAATCACCATGGAGGAAGGCAGTTTTAACGTCTAAATACTTTATCTCCAAATCCATGCTAGCTGCCAACCCAAGCAACACCCGTATAGATGTCATCTTCACCACTGGTGAGAATATCTCCTCGAAGTCAACACCTTTTTACTGACCGAACCCTTTTACCACAAGTCTGGCCTTGAATCTCGTCTGTGAATTTTTCTGCTCAACCCTCTTTCTGAACACCCACTTGTTGCTTAGAGCTTTCTTGCCCTTAGGCATTTTCATCATGTCATAGGTGTGGTTTTTATGTAAGGATTCTATCTCCTCTGACATAGCTTTCAACCACTCCTCCTTATGTTTGTCGGCTAGGGCCTCAGAATAGTCTTCTGGCCTCCCCCATCAGTCATCATAATGTACTCATGCGATGATTACCTCTTGGATGACTGCCTGTCCCTAGATGACCTCCTCACCTATGGCTCAATAGGTGGATCAAGTGGGGGCTACTCCCCTGGTTCATCTTCTGAAGGAACTCCCTCGTCCTTTGCACCTTACTGTACTCCCCCGTCATCAGGCACCACGGGAGGAATAACTGGATCCATGTCCTCTAACTCACCTGAACTAGGCTGGTTCTTCTCTAACTTACCAATGTCTTATATACACTGATCTTAAAAAAAAACCACATCTTTACTCCTAACGAGCTTCCTCTCGGTTGGATCCCATAATTTGTAACCGAATTTTTTATCACCATACCCTAAGAACACACACTACCTGATCTTCATATCGAGCTTGGACCTCTCGTCCTTTGGTATGTGAATGGATGCCCTGCATCCAAACACCCTGAGATGACTGTACGATGGATCCTGTCCAGTTCACACCTTCTCAGGCACTTCTCCATTCAATGGGGCTGATGGTGACCTGTTTATTAGATAAAATGCCGTGTGCATTGCTTCTCCCTAGAACGTCTTGGGCAACTTCGCATGGGATAATATGCATCTGATTCTCTCAACAATGGTGCGATTCATTCGCTCAGCTACAACCCTTATGCTGGGGGGTCTTGGGAACCGTCTGTTTATGCCGTATACCCAGGGACTTGCAGTACTCATGAAAGTCGTCGATGTATTCACTACCATTATCAGTGTGTATGCGCTTTAATGATCTACCTGTCTCTCTCTCAACCATAACATGAAACAACTTAAACATACCAAAGACCTCGTCCTTGGATTTCAAAGTATAAGCCCAAACCCTCCTAGATGCATCATCTATAAAAGTAACAAAATACAATGCCCCACCCAAGGTTTTTGTCCTCATAGGACCATAAACATCAGAATAAACCAAATCTAATACATGCACTTTATTAACATGAGAAACAGTTTTAACAAATGAAACTCTATGCTGTTTCCCTGATAAACAATCAAGACAGGTTTTGAGAGGCATACCTGTCACATCAGGAAGGAGCCGCTTTCTTGCTAGTAGCTGAAGCCCTTTTTCACTCATGTGGCCTAGACGCCTGTGCCACTTGTCTATAGCTGAATCTTCCGCTGCGTTCAACCCACCCTTGCATACACTGACACTTACCCTGTACAGGGTGCAACACTTCTTTCCTCTGGCTGTGATCAACGAACCCTTGATGAGCTTCCAGCGCCCACCAGCAAACCGGCTTTCATAGCCATCATCATCTAACCTTTCCGTCGACATCAAGTTGAGGCGAAGGTCTGAGATATGCCTCACATCCCTGAGAACCAATGTGCAGCCCACATCGGTCTTCACACAAATATCACCGACCCCTACGATCTTTGATATGCCAGAATTTTTCATCTTCACGGTCTCGTAGTCACCTGACTTGTAGCTTGTGAAGAAGTCCCTGCATGAAGTCGTGTGAAAAGAAACTCCTGAGTCAATCACTCAGTCAGTGTCCTGACTTATAGTCGTGAGACATACATCGTGATCTGTTGAAAGAATAATAACAATGTCGTCATTTGAAGCAACCGCAGTAGAATCAGATTAATCTTCCTTCTCCTTTCCTTTTCCTTTCTTATCGTTTTTATCCTTACGACATTCATGCTTATAGTGGTCCTTCTTGCCACAATTCCAGCATTTAACATCTTTTCTGTTACTCGACTTACCTCTTGATTTATCTCGAGCCTTCCTGCCCTTCCTATTCTTTCCTCTCCCCCGTTCCTGTGTTACAAGTGCCTCTTGCTGAGTAGACTCCTAAGACTTCCTCCTTGTCTCTCCATTAAAGAGACAGTTAGTAACCTATTCCGTGGATATCTTTCCGTCTAGCGCGAAGTTACTTAGAGACACCACCAATGTCTTCCAACTGTCAGGCAACGAACTAAGCAATAGTAAAGCCTGCAATTCATCATCCAGGACTATCTTCATAGAGGAGAGTTGGTTCACTATATTGCTAACCTCATTCATGTGCTCGGCCACAGAACCACCATCCTTGAACTTGAGATCCACAAGTCGCCTTATCAGTAAAATCTTATTATCAGCTGTCTTCCGCTCACACATCCCTTATAGTTTTTGCCATAGGCTAGAGGCTGAGGTTTCCATATACACATGGTGGAATACAATCATCCAACCATTGTCTAATAAACCTCACCGCCTTCCGGTCCAACTTCTTCCAATCTTCATCAGTCATATCCTTGGATTTTGTTGATATGCCTAAAATTGGAGAATATAGATCCTTACAATAAAGCAAGTCTTCCATCTTAGCCTTCCATATGGTCCAGTTAGAACCATTGAGGCTGATCATCCTTGATGAGTCACCTTCCATAATTCCAAACCGATCCTACCTGTTCAATGAACTTAGTGCTCTGATACCACTTTGTTGGGGGTCTTGCACAAAACCTTAGGATCTAGCCCTCCAAAACAAACCAGAATTATGGAATAACAATGCAATGAAAATCAATCAAAGCACAATCATACACCATACAAGAGATTTTTACGTGGAAAACCCTCAAAGAGGTAAAAATCACGGGACCTCGTCCAGATCAACAATCCACTATGAAGTAGAAAGATACAACCTTCTTCACTCACGCAAGAGTGAATAAACAATAAGAGAATAAAGGGAAAACAGAGATCTCATCGATCACGAGGACATAGAAGTGCTGAGACGATAGGTCCCTTCCACAAGCTTCCTCTCTCTTTTTTCTCTCACTCTCTCACCTTTGATATCCCTAAACTCTTTACGAAACCCTCTTGTGCTTTTTCTTCACACAACATACACTAAAAAAACTCTAGGGACTCCTTTTTATAGTTTTAGAAAACTCCTTTCCGCATCTCAGTTGCGAAAGGACTTGCGCATCTCAGTTGCGAAATGACTTGCGCATCCCAGTTGCGAAAGGATGACGGGTTAAAAAACCCATCACATTTTTGGGATCCTGCGTTTAAATGATCGGTCAAAATAGTTGGACGGCATGGATTTAAGCCACATACATCACTGTAAATCTCACTGTCAGGGTCGGTGAATCCGGAATCCACCAAAGCCACGCCATATTAGTGCAAGAGAGAACGATTTGCTACTCCCTGCCACCGGCCCCGTGTCTCCAGGTAGTCGGTGCTCTGTAGGCCTCACCATGATGTACATGCTTCATCCATTCCGTTCATCCATTTTTAAAGAACATTTTAGGGATTGATGCAAAAAATGAGAGGAATACAAGTAGCAGTTGCACCACACCATAGGAAAACAATATTGATTGGATATCCACCATTAAAATCCTCTCTGATGTACTGTTTATTTGACATCCAGTCTGTTGATTAGGTCATACAGACCCTGATGAAGGGAAGAAACAAATATCAGCTTCATCCAAAACTTTTATGGCCCCCAAAAAGCTTTAATGATTGAAATTCATTCAATACCTTTTCCTACAATGTGGTCCACTTGAGACTCTCATTTTTTGTCTTATACCAAAAAATGATCTATAAAAATAGATCGACGGAATGGATGAAACACATACATCATGGTGGGGCCTACACAGAACAGAACACCAGCCATTGCCTCGGGGCAAGGGGAGTAGCCCGGTTCCAAGAACGGCCCCACTAGTAAATCCTGGACCCGAGCCCCACTCAACGTGCGTGGCTTTGGTGGATCCCTGATTGCGGTACTGCCAGTGATGTACGTGACTTACATCCATGGTGTCTATCCGTTTTGAAAGATAATTTTAGGGCATGGTCCTGAAATAAAGATTATCCAAATCTGAAGTGTACAACAACAAATGAAACATTGGTGACTGAATACCCACCATTAAAAACTTTTTAGGGGCACCAGAGTATTTACTTGCCGTCCAACCTGTTGATAAGGTCACAAAGACTGGAATTAAGTGACCACACAAATATCAGATAGATCCAAATCTTTTATAGCCCATAAGAAATTCTTAATGGTCATGAATCACCACTGCTTCAGGTGGTATGGTGCATCTGATAATTGGATCTGCTTCGTATTTTGGATCATGCCCTAAAATAAGCCATCAAAAGGGAATGGAAGGCGTGGATTTAAGGTAAATACAACAAGGTGAGTCCTACTGTCAACGATTCACCGAAGCCTTATCTCCCCTCAACACAGGAAATTCATTTTCTAGCATCTCCCACCATTTGGCGGGAATCAAGCGAGCGTTTTGTATTCCAAAATCCCATACGTGCTCGCATTGCGGACGAAATACTTTCCCCCACCAATATTACAAGAATATAATAATGATCAGTATGCTTTTTCACTTTTGAATATGGACGGTTGATATTACCATTTGTTTTACCATCCGTTTAGAGGCCACAAGTGACGGTTGGGATAGATTGTACAATGTCTTTTGAAATCTGTTGTCGATCATCCTCGATAAAATTCACCAGATGGAAGGTCCAGATTCATCAACCGAACAACAACATGTACTGTTGAGTGGCAACGAGCCATGATGTCGCGTAACCGGTCAAGTTAGCATGTATAAGTAGATAGACATGCAAGATAAACTGTTAAGAGAAAGAAAGCTTTGATCTGAATTTCTTTCTTGTGAGAGAAAAAAACAGTGAGGAAAGATGGCCGCTGCTAGGTCCGCTGTGGAGCTCCTTCTCCAAAAACTCTCTGACCCTCTCATTCGAAAAGCCTTCATCTTATATGGCGTTGGTGAAAAAGTGAAATCGCTCGAGGCAGAATTTAGGCGGATGCGACCCTTTCTGAAATACGCAGACGACGTCGAACAAGAAGGAGATGAAAGAGTGAAGAAGTGGGCGGGGGAGGTGAAAGATGCTGCATCCAATGCTGAGGACGTTGTCGAACAGGATGGAGTTGAAAGAGTGAAGAAGTGGGCGAGGGAGGTGATAGATGTTGCATACGATGCTGAGAACGTCGTCGACACGTTTGTCTCAAAGATAGAAACCTTGAGGCGAAGAGGGTTTGTGGGCTGCATTAAAAGGTACGCTTTCTTCTTCGATAAGTTGATAGGTCGTCGTGATGTGGGCTCGAAGATGGAACGGATAAAGAATAAAATCCGTTCGATCTCTGAAAGAATGTCAACTTTCGGAATTCAAAATATAGGTCAGGGAGCAGCGACGAGCTCTGCCGGTCTAAGCCACGAAAAACGCATCCGTACTTTTCCTCTTACTCGAGATCCAGATTTTGTTGGTTATGAGGATGATTTGGAGGGATTGGTGGCCCGATTGACGATGGGGGGGTTGCGCCGTTCTGTTGTTTCTCTAGTCGGAAGGGCTGGTATCGGTAAGACCACTCTTGCTAAGGAAGTTTATAACGACACCCGTGTTAAGAATCATTTTGACTCTTGCACATGGATTTCTTTATCACAACAGTATGGTGTGAGACATCCTCTGGAGAAGATCTTTGAGCAGCTAATGGAAGAGAAGGTAACGGGAATGAAGGTCACTCAGTTTTATATGGACGCAATTTCAGAGTATTTGAAAAAGAAGAGATACTTGATAGTATTAGATTATGTATGTACAAAACAAACATTGGATGATCTCAATGGTGCTTTCCCAGATATGAAGAATGGAAGTAGGGTCATGCTCACCACGCGCAACAAAGAGGTAGCTTTATATGCAGATAACAGCTGGTCTCATCAACTCACATTGCTAAACAATGAAAACAGTTTGAAATTGTTATGTAAGAAAGCATTCCCAGGACGAGATGGTTATTGCCCTCAGGATTTCGAGGACTTGGGAAGAGAGATCGTGGAAGAATGCGATGGTCTACCTCTTTTGATCGTAATCACAGGAAGGTACTTATCAATGAAAGAACAAACGGAGTGGGAGAAACCACGTGAGATCATCACGACGTTCTGGCGGTCGGACCCGTGGCAGTTTTTTGATGAAGAAATCGAAATCTCGGACATATTATGTTTTAGCTATAAATATCTGCCCTATTACTTAAAATCATGTATTCTCTACATGGGCAATTTTCCAATGGCCCACGAGTTGCACACCAAGGAATTGATTCGACCGTGGGCGGCAGAAGGGTTAGTTGAAGAGAGAGGGGAAGAAACAATGGAAGAGGTTGGAGAAGAATATCTGAAGGAGTTAGTTAAGAGAGGTGTAGTTGAAGTCGCAGGAACAAGTTCAAGCGGGGGTATCAAAAGTTGTCGCATTCACCCCTATTTGTGGTACTTTTCCATATTAGAAGCCGAGGAATGTAAGGTATCCCAAGTTTACTCTTTCTCTGTGCATGATCCTCCTGCAAGCAGAGCCCGTCGACTTGCAATTTACGGAGATAGTTTGAGTTACTTACCAAATTACAATCCACACCTTCGTTCTGTGTTGATTTACAGCCAATTTAATACCCATCCGGGAAGGGAAAAGAAGTTTCGGTACAGAGGGTTTAAGTTGCTCAGAGTGCTGCATCTACACGGTTTCCAAATAAAAAACCTACCGACGGAAGTGGGTAAACTAATCCACTTGAGATACCTCCGGTGTAACAAAACTTTATTAAAAAGCCTCCCATCATCCATAGCCAATCTTCCCAATTTACAAACTCTACATGTAACATCTACTTCTGACATCAACATACCTAGCACAATCCTGGAGATGCAACAGTTAAGACATCTGCTAGTGGCGGGCCTAGATAAGGTGAATTATTTGGGATGGATGGGAAATTGGGGATTGATACAAGGGCATCCAACGCTTGAACAGATAAGTAACCTGCAGACTCTTTCACAAGTAATGCCTGGAAAATGGATTCAGGGTTGCTTGGGAAAGCTCACCAATCTCAGAAAATTAGGTATAGCTTTAGATACAGTAGCAGATGCTGATGTATTGTATGAATCCATTGTCAAAATGGATCACCTCTCCTCTCTGTCTGTAGTGACACTAGCTCATGTAAACAGAACTTTAGGGTTGTTGGTACCTCCTCTTTCACATCTTCTCAAGTTAAGTAAGTTGCGTTTGGAAGGAAAGTTAGACAAGTTACCCGAGTCTACTGAATTCCCAACAAACCTCATCAAGCTTACCTTGGCATACTCCTGTTTAAATCAAGATCCAATGGCTACGTTGGAGAAGCTGAGGAACCTTCGCATTCTCAGATTGTTGGGCTATTCGTACGTTGGAGTGGAGATGGTTTGCTCTGCACAAGGGTTTCCCCAACTCGAATCCTTACATCTTCAAGGGTTATTTCAATTAGTGGAGTGGAGACTGGAGGTAGGAGCTATGCCAAATCTTTTATATTTACAAATCAGCAAATGCCTTAATCTGAAGAAGCTTCCAGAGGGACTGCGACAGGTGAATTCCCTCAAGAAATTGGAACTGCGGAACATGCCTGATGACTTCAAAAAAGGGCTTCGAGAATACTGGGGAGAAGAATGGCGGGAGTCATGGCACAAACTCTCCATCGAGGCCTAAATTGGTGAGACTTCTTTTCCAGCATCATTTTCAATTCTCTGTTAATCGATAGTTTTTTTCTTTTTCTTTTTTTCATTTTCAATTCTCTGTAAATCGATACTTTAAAAAATAAAAAAATTAAAAATTAAAAAAAAATAATAATTTAACACGCACACACACCCCACACACTCACGCCAAGTGGAATTTCACCACCTATGGATACTCGAACCCTTGACCGGGTGTTGAAACTCCTAAGAGTCAACCACCCGAGCAAGAGTAAGGATCCTGTTAATCGATAATTGAAGTTAATATAATCATATGAATTTTAAATTATAGGTTTATGACTTTGCTCTGTTTTACAATCTTTAAAATCTTTTTATGAAAATCTGTACCCAGGCATTGTCGGATAAACTGATAAACTTCTGCATTCTCAGATTGTATTGAAAAGCACACAAGGGAAAAGAAATGACTTGCTCTACACAAGGGTTTCTTCTGCTGGAATACTTGCATTCTAAAGGAGTGGAGAGTAGATGAAGTGTCGATGCCAAGCCATTTGCATTTGTGGATTGATGGATGCTCTGATTTGAAGATGATTTCAAAAGGAAGACAAGAAATTGGAGTAGTGGATCATGCATTCAGAATTCAAAGCCATGTTTCGAGAAGATGAAGGAAAGATTGGCATAAGATTCAACATATATTCTTCGGTGACATAGGTGATTAGTAAGATGTGCTGGTGTTGAATTCATCACTTGCATTTCTTTTACTTGTGAGGTAAATTGGTGAGACATCCTTTCCCTTAAATCATTTTCATTTCACTGTTAATAGTTACATGAAGTTAATATAATCATATGAATTTCTATTATTATTTTACTAAAGCATCTCATTATATCATGAAAATCTGCATGCTAATTGTTCCAGGAAATGTCTCAACCAAGAATCCTTTTGTTTCCATGAAATTCGGTATATGGTTGGATGAATCCATTGTATCATCCCCTTAATTGACCCTTCTTTGGTGGACCATAGTATAAATTCATAATGATTCATGGAATGTTTTCCTGTTGGCTATTTATGTTTTTGGCCATCTGTTTGAAGAAAGCAGATTGCATGGTGGGCCACATATCACCGACCTGGGTGGGGTCTTGATGTGAGTGGGCTCCACCATGATGTATATACCATATCCACACCATCCATCCATTTTGAGAGATCACTTTAGGGCGTGAGCCCAAAAGTGAGGCAGATCCAAACCTATAGGGGACCACGCCAAAGAAATTTGTGGAGACAGTGATGCCCACTGTTGGAACCTTCCTAAGGTCCAACATGAAGTTTATTTGTGATCCAACATGTTCAAAAGGTGATACAGACCTAGACGAAGGGAAACACAAATATCAGTTTGTTCCAAAACTTCTACCACCCCCAATAAGTTTTCAATGGTAGGCATTCAATCCCCATACTTTCTGTGATGTGGTCCACTTGAGGTATGGATATGCCTCATTTTTGGGTATATGCCTAAAATGATCTCGCAAAATGGACCGATAGTGTGGATATAACATATACATCATGGTGAACAAAGCATTGCCACATCAACACGCTACCAAGGTAGGTGATGTGTGACACACCACGCAATCTCCTTCCCTGTTTGAAGGCCTTCTTTTAACTGTGGTCATCCATAACAGGGCCTATCAGAGGGATGTTTTGGAGCATTCAATCCAAAGTGCAGATATGCAGGGCTCATCAATCAATAGACCAAGCAGAGGACTACAAGGACTCCACTGGCACAAATGTTCAAACGGCACAAGCAAATGGATTGCCTTTACTAGCATGCTTTTGTTTTCGCTTACCTTGTTTCCTTGATAAAGAGAAAAAGGGAAGAATTTTAGCTTGCTAATTCAATTGTGGTTCTAATTAGATGGCTGATTCCCCCTTCAAAAACAGGGAAAAAAAGGATGTAGAATTCATGCTCAGTTTATGAGATTATTTGCATTATTTAGTTGTAGCAATGATAATAATCGCAGGCAAGCATCTGGAACATGATTGGGTAGTCAAGTTGATCATTTTTAACAACCATCATCTGGCCTTAGAAAGACCCACTTGAGGTGATCTCAGCAATGGAACTGGCCCATTTCGTTGCATTCTCAATCTGGTAGCTCTTCACCTAGCTGATCATCAGCTTCTCTGACATTGTAAAGGGCATTGCCAACATCTTCCCCACAACCACTGCGATTATTACAACAAAGCATATGTGTATGCTCTTCTTTCTACCTGTTTTCAAGCTATTTTTTTTTTTTTCAAGAAGCAGGTTTGCAGAACACAGAACGCGTACTGATGTGGCACATGTCAGTGATATCTGAGCCATTCATCAAGTGAGAGCTGCCATAAACACGACCTCGGCCAAAAATAAGCTGCTCCACTCATCCTGTGGGGGTGTACGTTTATAAGAAAATGGATTGTTGAAGAAAAGAGAATCTAAATTTAATGCGTACATTTGCACCACCTAATAGACGGACATTTTATTTTTAAGACAAGGCATGTTTATAGTGGTCCCATCAGATGAGTGGCCCAAATCTGTTGCATGCTATGTTTGCATGTGTGCTATGGATGCCTCTTTACACGAATCGCCAATCACCTACGTATGATCCCTCTGTTGTTTTTGTTTCATGTATAATAGACTCAGCACCAGGGGATAGTGTCTGCAGTACAAATGCCAACCTAGCAAGTGTACAGAACTTCTGGCTGGTGCATGTATAAAGCAAACCCCTTTGACTTGTGAAGATGATCATATGAAAAAACCAAGTGAGTCAACTAACAAACGTAAGCCACACGTGTATGTTCAATTGGCACAACTAATAACCGGAATTCATTTGTTTTAGGTCCTCGTATGTGATTGTTTGATCCCTTTTATATGATTGCTGTTGGAACCCTATCCAAGTGGAATTTCCTAATCTTTGGGCTTTTTCTGATGCCACTGCTGATTTTCCATTAACAATTTATTTGTAGGCCATGGATCGAAGGATTAGGAACTTCCAATTTGGGGCCATCTTGCATCTGCACTGAAAACCCATTTGTATGGAATGGATGCATTAAGACACTATTTGTATACCAATGCATCAGGCCTGCTTATAGGTTTTAATTACCGATGTGATTTATGGATTGTTACTTGTAATAGGTGGAGCTCGTTGGCACGTGTGAGGTGACTGGTGAGGATGTGGAGAATGATTGGACATGGAAGTTCATTTCCCTGTTTTGCTTTTTTTTTTTTTCACTTCTAATTTATGGATGGTGTGAGATGACCAGTATATTGATATGTGTATCATGTTATCAGATTGTTCAATACTTTGACAAAACAAACGGCTTCTATATCGTGTTTGATTTGTATTTAGTGCATCAATTTTTGGATGTAATGCGGAAGAAATAGCTTTAGAGTATGGGCTTAGTCTGGGTCCAGAATGCTTGATTGGAGAATTTCTACATGGGTGTGTGAGCAAAGCTGCATGTTAGGTGCGACGGCTATGGAGCTTCCCTAGTGCTGAATTCAGGTTGGTTCACTCATCTGCATGGCCATGCATGCCCATTGCCCATTCCGTTATATGTACACGTTGAGTCTATTTCATATGATTCTGATATTTTCTTCTCCCTTTCCTTTTGATAGCAGTAATATAGTTTTTGTTTTACAAGACGGTAATGAGACACATGCAGCACAACTGGACATCCGTAGAGAAAGGTGGCATTAGAGTTTATTCCACTTTGATTTTTTAATATAGGCCAGCTTCCTTTTTTGTTGTATATTTCCAAAAAAAAAAAACAAAAAACAAAACTCTTTAAATGCCCTTTTGTATATGGTCATAAAACACCTTGTGATTAACTTCCATTTAAGCTATCTGTTTTTAAGACATTGATTGGAGTAGGAGCTTCAGCATGTAAAACTTTTGGAGAATGCTCCATCTACCATATAGTTAGCGTCTATGAGATCATAGTTTGGATCTCCAAATCACCCTTCCAACTGGTATGGAATGTGCATGTAAGGGTGATAGTAATTTATTTCTTATCCAGTTTTATACATGACTAGTTTTAATGCATGTATATGCTTCAACTTCTTTTACATATTTTTAAACTAGCCAAATATTTTGTCATAAGTTTGATTTCTTAGTTGTTTCTTTCACAGGAGAGATTCTGATGACACATTTAAGTGGGAGATGGATGTGTAGATGGTGGCATGGGAGTCCATTCCTTTCTATGGTTTCTCTTCTGACTTCCTATTTGGATTTTGTTTTCAAATTATTGGATTAGGGTTTTGGTGTGCTGCCATTCTTTTGACACGGTGCCATATTGTCACAGGAAGTTCATTCTCATGGGCGCCAAGTTGTCGCAGGAAGTTCATTCTCATGGGGGCCAAGTTGTGGCGGGAAGTTCATCCTCATGGGCCAAAGTCATGGACTTGACTAAATTTATGGTCATATTGTACATTACAGAGTTTTTGTACAAATAAATCAAATTCCATTTTAGAGCATTGTGGAATTATAGATAGAAGTTGCTCTTATCAACTTAACAATTATATAAATTATTAATTGATATTTTATCAATTAAAGTATGAGCGTATTCAACTTTTGAATTAAAAAATAATAATAATCAAAGATCTATCTGATTGCTATTGTACTTTTCTCTTGATGCATCTTCCTAGGGACTGAAATTTCAACACTAATGTGTTGCTCATGATGGGAATTGGAAGCGTGTACATGGACCCGGCATGGATTCTGGTTAGCCAATCTTTCTTTTAGACCTTTCTTCTTTTGAAAAGCTTGAGTGGGCCATCTAGACCACGATCTCCATCATAGTTATAGTTGGTACACTGTCCACAGTGCTTCTGAGTATTGGTTTCATTTACCAGCATCAAATGTACAAGGAAAGCTATTGTTTTGCTAAGCTAGGATTTTAGGGAAGTGAATCAATAAATATGTATGGAAAGAGGCCTGTTGTCGATTTTGCGATGGTTTGGAATGTTAGCTAGGAATGCATGCTTGTAAAATGCATAACCATCTCGCCTCATCTTATATGCCAGTGTGGTAGACAAGTGCTATATTCAAGCCATCCATCAGAGAGTTTTGACAGTATAAACACTCACCCAAAAATTAAGCTTTTTTTTTTTCCAAAACCAAGAGTTGTATATTCATCTATTAAGGCAACTTTACAGAGGAGTTACAAATAACAGATGTCCCTCCATGACAAAAAGGAGAGGAGGAGACAGATGAACTAGATCTATGCTGCGAACTCTGGGAGATAGGACTATGTGTCTTTAACTGAGTTGAGCCCCGTTCAGTCGAGGAGGAGCTCTCCTCGAGGCAGGAGGGGGAGATCGGCAGCCTAGGTAAAGACTATGTCCAGTTGCTCTTCATTGCCCAGGCGAGCCAAACCATCAGCCATTCTATTCGCCTCCCTGTAAGTGTGGATGAAAGCAACCTAGACAATTCCCCGGATGTAATATACCCTCTTCATTCCATAGAAAAGGTTCCATGGGGCGATAATGGACTTGGATAGAAGGTCCACAACCACTTTCGAGTCACTTTCCACTTCAATCCTATTTAGGCCATGGGCCACACATAGGGTCAGGCCATCCACCACTGCCTTAGCCTTAGCCTGAAAGTTGGAGTGGACATCATATCCTCTAGAGAAAGTGAAGATGAGATCACCTTTGTGGTCGCGACAAACTCCCCTACCACCAGATGGACCCGAGTTCCCTCGTGAGGACCCATCGACGTTAAGTTTTATGTAACCCTCCGCCAGCCTTTTCCATTTGATTATAATCGATATGGGCAGAGTGATGGAAAAATGAAGAGGGATGCCCAGGGTCTCTGAATGCTTCAAAGGTGCTAGTATCCCTGGTAGGAGGCATGGGGGAGGAGGGCGCAATTGTGGAGAACCATCTTTGGGTTGTTTCAATCGCTTGGCCCACTCTGATCTGTGTCTCCTAGAATCTCTTTCCATTTATTGAGGACCAAATTTCCTAGAGAATAAGCATCGGCCGGGCTAGTCCCCGGAGGAGGCCAATCCAAGAATTCGCGTTGGGAAAGTTCCACCATTGATCAGCTCGACCTACTACTGATTGACTAGCCAGGAAAGAGACGGAGAGGATGGAGGAGTAGGACTAGATGTTGTTTGCCAGTTCGCCACGAGCAAAGAGGTGGTCCTGCGATTCCACGTTGTGATTACCATCTAACATGTAGCAAGAGCAACAGGATGTGAGGGTTGCCCCTTTCTTCTTGACGTTGGTGTCTACTGGGACAACACCATTGAGTATCTTCCAGACGAAAATCGCAATTTTGGGGAGCAAGCTAGCATGCCACACCCATTTAGCCCATCATCTTTGGCAGCCTGGCGTGCGCACTTCTTTCCAAGATGATCTGATTGGGAACTTCCTAGATGACTCTTTGGTCCAGATGAAACAGTCCTCACCTTGCTGGGTCGATATACCCTCCCTACGGATGTGCTAAAGGACATGTGGAGGAAGGAGAAGGGGTATTGAGGCATTGGACAGGGGGGCCGAGGGGGAAAAGCACGTCTTGCACCTTCAAGTGCGGGAAATCCAGTGGGATATCCCCCTAGAAAATATTCTGCAGGGCGCCAAGCCCAGACCAATTAGACGTCCAGAGATTGCAGGAGCCATCCCCCAGCAGCAGGCGTGTGTTGTCCTCTACCAGGCTCGAGAGCTGCATGATTTCTTTTCAGTAGGGGGAGCTTGCGTGACTAGCGGGGGTAGATGAGGGAGATGGTCTTCAAAGTTGTATTTAGTGCACATGAAGCTGGCCCACAGGCTGTCTTTGTATCCGAAGAGGGCCGTCCAGGCCATCTTCATTCTCAAAGATTTCATGACATCCCTGAGGAGTTTAATTCCCAATCAACCTTCGTGTTTGGGGGTAACAATCCTTGTCTAGCTGACCCAGTGACAATTTTTCTTACCATCTGTCCACCCTCAAAAGAAGTCTGAGAATCCCTTTTCGATGACATCTACCGTACCTTTCGGCACTACCGTTGTTGCAAGTGAGTGGATCGGGACACTGCTAAGAACATGCTTTATGAGGATTAATTTGTCTGCCTGGTTGAGGAACGGCGCTTTCTAGCCAGAAATTTTGTGCAAAATTTTATCATGCAATGGCTGGTAGAGGGCTCTTCTTTGTCTGTCTCTAGATAGGGGGGATCCCAAGATATGTGAATGTAGACATCGCTCTAGGTATCCCTATAATCCTCTCAACTGCTCTTGTACGCACTTCCGTCATCTTGGAGGGGAAAAGTAAGCTGCTTTTTTTTTTTTTCCTTTTGTTGATCTTCATACCTGATATAGCTAGGAACTTATTTAGGAAGTTGAACACTACATTGAGGGATCTGCTGCCACCTTTTGTGAATATGATGGTGTCATCCGTGAAGAGGAGGTGGGAGATTTGGTTGCCAGGTCTTGTAGGGTGTGCAGCTGCCCCTCTCCACCATTTTTGTAAAGCCTCTACTAAGGGCTTCCATCATGAGGATGAAAAGGCTCGTTGAGATTGGGTCTCCTTGGTGCAGACCCTGCTCAGATTTGAAGAACCCGCAAGCCTCTCCGTTGAAAAGAACTGAGAACCACACTCTCGACCAGTTCTCTACCAGATTGATCCATTGGTGATTGAATCCAAACTTTCGCAACGTTGATTTCAAAAAATACCAGTCCACCTTGTCGTACGCCTTCTCAAGGTCAATTTTCATGATGATGTTACTTCCATGTACTTTCTTGTTGATGTCTCGGAGAAGCTCATGAGCCAATGCAATGCTTTCCATGATTGACCTGCCTTGGACAAAGGCCGATTGCTCCCTGGAAATTATCTTAGGTAGCAGAGAGTTGAGCCTAGCTGAAGTATTCCCAACTATACATTTGTTATATAGATATCAGATAATCCGATAAGTGGACCGAATTGATTTTTGGATAAGGAAATGAACTTAAGAGTTATCTTGTATCCATGTGCCATGCTGATAGGTGGTGGTATGTATAGGAGATGCCTTAATAGTTTATTAAAATTATCGAGTTACTTTCCAAAAGAATTCCAACTCATCTGCTTGTCCCTGACTACTAAAAAATATTATTTTGGGATGTTTGCCAGGATTGGATAGTTGTACAATACATACCCATCTTGCTCCATCTTACATGCCAGTTATCCATTAGGTTGGTCTGATAATACAAATTCTCTCACCCATACCCCCAAAGAGTAGTGGACGCCTGGTTTTTGGCCTAATACCAAAGATAGAACCTGATGGATAGGGTGGATTTCACTTTTACCACATGGTTATCCCAAAGGAGTGGATTAGATGAGACTCCAGCCTCACCCAAGACCGTGCAACCCTTACCATGGGGCCCACCTTGATGTATCTATTTTGTAACCGTTTTTCCATATCACTTCAGTATGATCCCAAAAATGAAGAAGATCCAAATCTCAAGTGGACAATACTCCAGGAAACAGTGGTGATTGAACGCCCTACTGTTAAAAACTTCTAATGGTACACCTTAATGTTTTTTTTTTTTTTTCAAACTTGTAACATTTCATTCATAGGAACAGAGAGTTGGCTCCTATCATAATGGCTTGGGCGATACAGCGAGAAGGAATTGAGCCTAAGCACACTATCTAAGAAAAGGAGGCCTCGAATTGAGAGAGGGAGATCTGCTCCTAACGCCCCAAAAGTGTTTATTCGCCAACCAATCCGTTGATAAGGTCACATAAGCCTAGATGAAGCGAGAAAAGAAATATCAGCTTAATCCAAAACTTTTGTAGCCCATTATTGATCAATCACCACCGTGTTTCTGATGGTGTGATCAACCTTTTTTTAATTTTTTAATTTTTTAATTTTTTTTATGGGATGCCATTCAGGCATCGCAGCAATCTTTTTTCTTTTTTTTTTTTCCTTTTTCTTTTTCTTTTTCTTCAACACCAAAAGGCCCCAAGGCCAAATTTACCAATCCAGCAACCACACGGCTGATACAAAAATATCCACCCACAACAGCCATATCTCAGCCAATACAGTCACCGAGCAAACATAGACTTCTGAAGCAGCCCCAATGGTCTGATCGATCCACCTGATAATTGGATTTGTGTCATTCTTAGGTTCATGGACTAAAGTGATCTGTTAAAAAGGATGGACGGCATGGATACTGAATAGATATATCAAGGTGACCTCCGCGGTAAATGCCGCACTGATTTGGGTGAAGCCGTTCTCACCTAGATTAACGGCATGAATACCGAACAGATATATCAAGGTAAGCTCCACGGAAAATGCTGCACCGTCCTGGGTGAGACCGGTCTCACCTATTCCGCTCCCGGCCGCAAAGAGTTCGCGTGGCAAACCTCCTTTCTCAAATGGGCTAATATTCTTTCCTTGAACTCATCGTGGAATTCCGGATTCTTTACTTCTTTCCCTTTTCCTCTTTATTCTGAGTTTGCTCACCAAAGGCGTCAAAGCAAGATACGAAGCTCTATTTCTTTTTATTTCTTTTACTTTTAATTAACGATGTATGCTGCGAAATCACAAACAATGGGTTTCTTTAGCACCGTTTAAAACATAATAACAACGCTTCATTAATATAGATATTATAGTTCCACGGCAATGCTGACTGCCCAAATTACTGACCAACTGCAGATAGAGTATGACCCAAAAACTACAAATAGATGATATTAACCTTTTGATTTTCCCTTGAATTGGAACCATATGCACAATGTTATGTTAATCCAATTGATATCCAATAAAAATGGAAGCTTAGGACTGCCCAATAACATGATTCTAGAGATATTCTCCATCCATGATTGGACCCACAATTTTGATAGTTTTCCAAGCTGTATATTACCACCACAAGGGAGGAGATATGCCACCATTTTCAAAATGGTGTGAAACTAATAGAAGAGTCTGGCTCTGCTGAGAGCACGACTGAAAGTGGCTGAGATGAGCCGCTGGTCCATCTTGAAAGTCCGGTCATAAAAATCCATATGCAATGTAATGAACCATGACAACTGATTTTTTTATTTTTATTTTTACAGGGTTCACCGTGATGTGTATGTGAGCTCTATTTTGACCATTATTTAATCTGAAAGCAGCAAAATAATAAATAAATAAAAAGCAGCTTGAAGCTTGATTCATGTGACCACTAAAGCACCAGTCACCCTTAATTCTTATAGCCTACTATAATGATAGTACCAAAATCCACCCTAATCATTAGATGCTATACTAAAATTTAGGCATAGGCTAAAAAATTAGTCACTTAAAAGTGATTCATGTGAGCCATACCAATGAAAACGGTTTGGAATGTAAGCGTTGCATTATACATTGTTTCCAATGGTGTGCTCCACTTGAATCAGAAACGGGGATGGCATTCAGGGACGGGGAATGAGTTAGTGCTATTGGATGGTGTCTGTGTTTTATCCATGTTGTCCCATGTCCATCCATTTTGCCCCTTCATTTTAGGGCATGAACCTAGAAAACCAAGTAGATCCAAATCTTAGGTGGACCACACGAAAAGAAAAAATGGTGATTGAACCTCTCACCATTAAAACTTTCTCAGGCTCAATGTAATGTTTATTTGCCATCCAACTTGTTGATTAGGTCACACGTATCTTAATGGCTAGAAAACACAAATATCAACATGATCCAAAACTTTTTTAGCCACCAATAATCTTTTAATGTTGAGTTTTCAATCCTCATTGTTCCTTATGGTGTGGTCCACCAAAGATTTGGATTTGCCTTGTTTTTAGGTTAATGCCCTAAAATGAGTTGAAAAAATAGATGGACGGCACGGATAAAACACATACATTATGGTGGGGGCCCACGGAGCAGTACCATCCAGAAGTAACAGTGTCAGTGTGCAATCCATGTTCAATATATGAGCGTTGGGCATAAAATGAAGTGATGCATATGGTGCACAGATTATATTTCACATGTACATTACAGTGAGCCTACCCAAGTCAGACATGCCCCTCTCTCTCTATCTCTCGTGATGCATATGGTGGGCAGATTATATTTCACATGTACATTACAGTGAGCCTACCCAAGTCAGACATGCCTCTCTCTCTCTCTCTCTATCTCTCTCTCTCTCTCTCAGCTTTCTAGCTTTAATCCACGCCCCCTCATTTTTCAAGCTCTAAACCACACCCCATCTGTCCACGCCTCCTTATATTTCAAGCTCTAAACCACATCCCATCTCTCTCTCTCTCTCTCTCTCTCTCTCTCTCTCTCTCTCTCATATTCCAAGTTCCAACCCAGGCTCCCTCATCTTCCAAGCCCTAACATCCCCGTCCTCATCTGTCTCTCTCTCATCTTCCAAGCTCCAGCCCGTGCCCCCGTCTCTCTCTCTCTCGCATCTTCCAAGCTCTGATCTCTTCCCGACTTCCTTCAATCATCACCTCCAGCTAGACCGCCGGATTTTCGCCAGGATCCGCCCCGAATCCGACACCATTCTCGCATTATAAATACTGAAAAATTGGAGCAACGTACACAGCCTTTCCGACCAACCCACATGGCGTTGTGGCCATTGCAGCAGTGAGACTTAAAAACAGGTCCGCATCTCTCTCTCCTAGAAATACCCGGGCTCAGCATCCGGCTGGATTATTTTAGTCCGTTACCGGCTCCGACCTCTACTTACGTTTGCTAATGCATTTTCCATTTTAAATGAGATTGCACTGGTACTCCAAGCAAATGATATGAGATAGAGGAAGAGGGTTGTAAGTTGAATTCTGTAGACCCTGACTCGGATTGTGTAGTGTAGAACACAGCACCCACCTCGATACCGTGTGCACTGAAAAAGTTGTGGCCTCCACCGAGATGTATGAGTTTTGTCCGTACTTTCCATCCATTTTTCCAGCTCATGTTACGGCATGATCCCAAAAATGAGGGAAACGGATTGGCTACTCCCCCGGCCACAGCCGGTGGTCGGTGGTGGGTGCTTTGTGGTCCCACCATGATGTATGTGTTTCATCCACGCCGTTCATCCATTTTTACAGATCATTTTAGGGTTTGACCCAAAAAATGAAAGGGATATAAATCTCAGGTTGACCACACCACAGGAAAATAATAGTGAATGGATATCCACCATTAAAATCCTCCTAAGGGCCACTGTACTGTTTATTTGACATCCAATCTGTTGATTAGGTCATACAAACCCAACTGAAGGGAAAAAACAAAGATCAGGTTGATCCAAAACTTTTATGGCCCCAAAAAAGTTTTTAATGGTCGACATTCATTCAACAATGTTTCCTATAATATGGTCCACTTGAAATTGGGATATACCTAATTTTTTGTCTAGTACAATAAAATGATGTAGAAAAATAGTTGGATGTCATGGATGAAACACATACATCATGGAGAGGCCACAGAGCACCGAGCCAATCCGATTCCAAAATGAGGCAGATCCAAATCTGATCCGGACCACACCACAAAAAATAGAGGTGGCTGAATGCTCACTATTAAGAACCTGTGGGGGCACAGCAGGAACCAAGGTAGGTCGCGTGAGCTGTATTTAGGGGTGTGCATGAACGAGCTAGCTCGGTTAGCTCACTAGACTCGACTCGAAAAATCTCGATTCGACTCGGTTCAAAGTTGAGTTCGAGCTGAGTCAAGCTGATTTTTTGAGCTCGAAAATGAGTTCAAGCCAAGTTCAAGCTGGGCCTAGCTCAACTCGACTCAGATCGAACCTAGCTCGAATCGAACTTGGATCGAACAAGTTTAGTGACTCGGTTACTTTGATATTGATGTTACTCACCAAGTGTTGAAATGACTCAAAAAGTGTGGTTGGTGGCAAGGAAGGTATGTATATGAATCCAACACCTTTTTTTTTTTTTCTTGATTTTTATGTTGCTTGGAAGGTGTTTGATAAAATACCTATGAAACCATTACTGGTATCTTAAATACAGTGAGATTTTGAAGGTACAGTCTAGGTGTTTGTGAAAATGCCTCAATAGCGAACTTGGCTCGAACTCGGCTCGATCTTGGCTCAAACTCGGCCCTAGCTGGCCCGAGTTGCTAAGCAAATTGAGCCGAGCTAGCTAGTCAGGCTCGAGGACCGAGCCAAGCCGAGTTCGAGCTGAGGTCAGCTAGTGGCCGAGCCGAGTCAAGCTGAGGCTAGCTCGACTCGGTTCGACTCGGTGTACACCCTTAGCTGTATTACCCCATCAGAGTCCGTTTCTTACACCCTTCTTTTCCTTTTTCTACCCTTCTCAACATTGATCTTCCACAGTGGTATCCACATATTGTTCATTTATTAGGTTCCACCATAGATGGGCCATGTTGCAAACACCTCTTATCAAATGTCCAGCTAGTTAGAGGTCCTGACTGAAATAGCGGTGATGACTGCTTGAGTTGAAGTTGGAATATGTCAATATGTCCTAGAGGGGGGTGAATAGGAATTTTTTAAAGTTTTTATAAATTATTAAAGATCCTATCACACTAATCCTATCACAGAGTATAGATTAGGATTACTCAAAATTAACTCTACTGGCTTCCAAGCCTGGTAGAGGATCCAATCACAAACTATTTAAAAAACAAACAATTTATAGATGAGATTGTGATGGATATGACTGTGCTGTGTATAAGATGTGATTTCAGATGATCAGATATAAAGACATATAAGAAAATCTCATAAATGAAAGACAATTCCAATCTCAAACACAGTCATTTTATAGTGGTTCGACTACTTATCTACTCCACTCCCGGCTTCCACACTTAACCCTTGAGTGACCGGATTTCACTAAGGAGGTTTCCCATGGTTCACCTCAAACCTAAGGTTTTAAATCAGGTTTACCTTTAACCTTTACACGGAGGTTTCTACTCGATTCACCTAACCCTGGGGTTTTGCTGGCGCACTCCTAACCAGATGTTTATGCCCACATAGAGCAAGGGTCTACACAACACACCCGGATGTTTATGCTCTCCACAGAGCAAGGGTCCACACAACGCACCCCGCACGTACACTCCCGTCGGAGGCCTCCTTTGAGGACTTCAAAGGGTGAGCAACACTTAAGACCCAATCCTAGAAAGGAATGATCACAAGTGTCCTTTGGACTCTAGATACTTACAAATAAGTTGATGAGTCCTATTCAGCGCAATATTGAAGATCTCCTTCTTGTTAATGAAAAGTCTTCAGTTCCCTTAATCCGCAACACAAAAGATATACCTATTCTAGGCTTTAGGTTGGGTTAAGGTTGTGATGAAATTCCACTTTCTAAGGATTTTTCTATTAGGAAAATAGAGTGGTTCCGATCATCTATGCATTCAAGGCATCTCAGCTTAATGATTTGCCAATAAGGTAGTAGCTGAAGGATCCTTGAATGCGAAAGTTCATTCCCCAATCCACTTTATTGAATATCAATGATGAGGGTGGATTGGAGGATGAACTCCCTAAGAGAAAGGGCTTAAGGTAAATGATAGGAAGGTTGAAATACTCAAAAGTACTCTCTTCTTTCTCTACCAGCAATAAAGGCAAGCTTCTCTATATATAGGCAAAAGGTTCCAACGGATATAAAACGGTCATATTTATAACAGAATTCGATATCATTGAGAAAGTGTCGATATGATCGAGCGTATACTCTCGATTGTATTGAATGTCCTCTCGATGATACAAACTCAAATGTCATTTTTACTTTTGGAAACCTTTTGCCAACTGGTCGATAGGATCGAGAAACACATCGATGTTATCGGATTTTGAACTCTGATTCTATCGATAGATGAATCGATCTATCAATAGGTGAAAACAAGAGAGACAAGTCTTGAAGATTTTCAGGTTCTAAAGATATGATCGGAGAACAGTCGATGTCATCGAAATTTGTTTATCGATGATATGGGAGACCGTGTCGATGGGATCGATAAATCATATAGATTTACCTATAAGCTTGCTGGACGGTTTGTGTCTCATTTCGATCCAATCGATCAGGTCTCGATAAGATCAACATATGAATATCGATTTCTCGACTGGCACCCCGATCAATGTTTAAAAACATCCTGAAAATCATGCTGGAGAAAACATGTGCCCTCTATCGATGTGATCGACCGACTTCTAATATGATCGATATTTGAGTTCAGATTGAATCGGACAGTCATCAATATATCGAAGCTCATAGTGATTTTCTTTAGAAAAATAGGGGCGCCGAAAAACTGCATGTCGATATTATCGATCTACTTTCGATAGGATCGATATTCGAATATCGATGATATCGACTGAACCGTCGATATATCGATAAATCGTCCAGATGAATGTTTGATTGCTGGACGCTTTTTGTCATCACTCGATTGTATCGATTGAGATATCGAGGACATCGATAGAGCAGGTCGATCATATCGAGATATGAGTCGATATAATCGACAGTGTAAGAAAAACTTGAAGATTTTTCTATTTTGTAAAAAGTTTTCTTACACAAAAAATCCTAAGATGTTTTACATATTTTTAAGGGTATTAATCACCTGGTGTTTTGGGACATGGGATGTGAGGCTATGATTTACTTATGGTGAGCTTTCACGCATCCAGTTGAGGCAGACACTTGAGTTGATCTTCCTGTTATGCGTTGTTGTCCGACTGGCTCAATTTACACCGTAATTGACAAACCAGGGCACTAGTAGGTGCACTTTCACTGACCAGATATCTTTGATCTACATTCGGATTTATTAGAATTTTAAATGCCAAATAGTGGACAGTCAAGGATGTATGTGTTGTATATCCAAATCCGGATTTGTTAGAATTCTAAAACTCATCACAGATTTAGTTAGGTCTTTTCAGTCAGTGGGGCCCACCTTCATGTATGTGTTGTATATCTAAGTTATCCATCTATTTTGCTGGCTTATTTTAAGGCATGACCCAAAAATGAAGTAGATCCAAATCTTAGGTGGGCCACACAATAGGAAAAAAGTAGTGATTGACCATTAAAAACTTATCATGGGCCACAAAAGTTTTGAATCGAGCTGATATTTGTGTTTTCCCATCATCTGGGTTTGTGTAACATTTTCAACAAGTTGGATGGAAACTAAACACTATAGTGAATCTTAGGGAGGAAGTTTTAATGGTGGTCATTCAATGATCTCTAATTCATGTGGTGTGGTCCACATGAGCTTTTGATCTCTTTCATTTTTAGGCCCATGCCTTAGAATGAGATTAAAAAATAGATGGACAGTAAGAATGTACAACACATACATTCTCCATCTAGATTTTGATGCGGTCAACACATCACTACCATTCGTTTCCTCACTGGATTCCACAGTGTTGGCTTCATTGGAAAAATTATCTGAATTATCATTTCTTGACTTTGGATTATAAAAATAATTCTTTCATGTGTCTGAGCATGCCACAATTCCAATACTTCAACTTACATTTGCCATTGCCCTTGGATTTAGACCTCGATCGTAAAGATCTACTATCTCACTCAGAATTTTGCCCCCTCATAACTAAGGCATCTATAGAAGCACTCATGTCACGATTTTTCTTTCTAATCACCTTCGATTGAAGTGTTGAGAAAACGGTCTCGACGCTAATGGTCATTCTACTGGTGCACAAAGAGTCATTGAATGACTCATATGAAGCTGTGAGAGAATTCAATAGAATGCATGTCTGATCCTTATCTTTCATCATTTCTTATACATCTAACAATTTACAAATCAACTTGTGGAAGTTAATAATTTGGACTTCAACGTCAGCCCCCTCTGCCATCTTCAGATTAAACAATTGTACTTTCAAGTACAAACTTTTTTTAAGAGATTTATTCACATAAATATTCTTTGATCTCGCTTATGTACTTGCAGCATACAGTTTTCTCTCTCGTAATATTATAGATGACCTCATCCGTTAAGTACAATTGGATAGAGGTTCTAGATTTTTTATCCATCTTGTTTCATTATTCTTCTATTATAGATTCTGGTCACTTTTCAAGAAGAGCTTCATCCAATCCTTGTCAAACTAGGATACCGTTCATCTTACTTTTGCATAGTTTAAAATTATTTTTATCGGAGTATTTTTCTATATCGAACTTCGAGTTAGATGCCATTGATACATTACTTTCAGATTCGATTTGCTTCCCAACATTAACTCTGATACCACTTATTAGGGAATCGCTAAAACATTCAGAGATAAATCAAGCAAAGTACTAAGTATCACACAATCAAGTCCAAACAAGAATAATTCAAATTTTATGTAAAAAAAAAACTCCCTTGAAGGAAAAATCATGACATGAAGTGACGAATAATGCACTATGAAAGCGAAAATTACAAGAGATAAAAGGCCTTGAATCTACTTCATAAGCCATAGCTAGCTATGCCCTTGAAACCCTTATGAATTAATTAGAAACCCTCTCTATACCATAATCCCGATTACACCCTATATATATATATATATATATATATATATATATATATATATATATATATATATATATATAGGCAAAAGGTACTATGCGCTCGACCTCACGAGTCCATCCCAAGAGGTCGAGCTGTGTGGGCCCCACCGTGATGCGTTTCGAACATCTACCCCATCAGTCAGATGAACCATTCCATCGTGGGCCTGGATCTCAAAAATCAAGTCAATCCGTGACTTGTGTGGGCCACACCACATATAGAAGTGGAGAGGGGCTGTGCACCATTAAAACATTCATAATCATTTTTTGGGCCCACCAAGATGCGGTTTGCAAATCTAGCCCATCCATTATGTGTGTCCCACTTGGATGAGGGTTTAGACCAAGTTTCAGATGCATGAAAATTTCAGGTGGGCCCCACCAAGTGCTTTTATATGTTTTAACGGTGTCTTCACATGATTTTAGATGGTATGGCTCACCTGAGTTCTGTATACGGCTGATTTTTGGTATATCCCATAATTTAAAGGGGACCCATCAAATGCACGGTGTTGATGGTCGACACGCATCACGGTGGGGCCCACACAGCTCGACCTCACGGAAGCTTATCGTGAGGTCAAGCACATAGTACCTTTTCCCACATATATATATATATATATATATATATATATATATATATATATATATATATATATATATATATATATATATATATAAAATCATAACCGGAATAAGAAATAAATTATGCACTTACGCAATTTTACTCACATCTTTGATGGGACCTTCGATGCCATTGACGACCCTCAATGTTATCGAACCTACTTCGATGACATCCAATAGTAACACTAAAACATTTCAGCACTCGACATGGGATTTTCTCGATGGAATCGAGCATCTGTTAATGGCATCGACAAACCTTATTATTAACAAATTTAAGACATTAACAATATCCAAAACTTACGTTAATCCAAAGTGAGCCACACCATGTAAAATTATGCTTGAATCCTCTAAGATCAAGTGATGTGGCTTACCTGACTTTTAGAATTGCCTGATTTTTAGGAATTTTTAGTGGATGTTCGTTGACCACTGTTTCTGTTGTGTTGACCACTGAGATTTGGATCTATTTCAGTTTTAGAACCTTGTCCTAAAATGCTCTATAAAAACTGATGGATAGCGTGGATATACAGCAAATACACCAAGGTAGCCCCATTAATTAACAGGGAAACGTCCGTTAACCTGTTACCTGCAGGTAATTACACCTAAACAACTCTCCCAATTTCGTGCCCTATAAAACACACACACACACACACAAAGAAAAAAAGGAAAAAATCAGGTTGCCTCGGGTAGTACTTCTCCAAGTTTTGTTACAGTAACCACATTCTGAAGAGGTCTGTCCATGTCCAAATCCATAGCCATTACATTAAATAATTTTCCATTTCTAACATCATCTTACCTAGCATTTTTCCAAACTCATAAGATACTCCTAGGACAGTCTTTCCATCTGCCTTCTTCTTCATCTTCAACTTCATTCTTTGTTTTTACTTTCTCCAGTCATGTCGGGTACAAGAGAACCCTTTGATCCTTTCCTTATCAAATTGTCGGCGGCAGCAGGAGGCAAAGCTTCTGCTCCCATTGAAGACATCAAAAACGGCATTGAAAAAATCAAAACCGCACTACATTTGGCCAGGAAATGGGAGGAAGGCATAATCAATGGCTTTGCTGAATTAACTAGAACTGTTGACGAATTGCTTGGTGATGACAAAATCATCCCAAAACAGCAGTCGGTCGATGACGATTCGATCAAATCCGAAGGAGCGCCATTGGATTTTCTTAGCACCGAAAATGGCAAAAAGCTTCTTGCATTCGCTGCCGAGAGAGTCGAAGAAATGGCTTCAAAAGTGCCCCACGACTTCCAGTTATCCCCAACAACATCTAGCCCTTCTTCACCTTCAAAAGAAGAGTCAAAGGAGCTACCCAAGCACGAGGAAGAGTTCCAGTGCATGGTAGAGGAAATCACCGCACGGAATCCGGGCCTGAAGTCTCTCGAGATGGTTTACGACGATCTTGATCCTCAACTACAACGATGCCTGCTTTATTTCTCCGCCTTCCCTGAAAACAAAGTCATCAAGAGGCGGAACATGATCTACTGGTGGATCGGGGAAGGACAGGCGGCTCCAACGAGTAACGGTCGAACAGCAGAGCAAGTCGGAGAAGAATGCTTTAAGATGTTGATCTGGAGCGGTCTGATCGAACCCATATACCAAAAACATAGTAAAACTGCCAATTACTGCAAAATCTACCGTTGGGTTCGTCAGATGCTGGTTTCCAAAGCGAAGGAATCTGCAGAAGAATTCTTCACATTCGACCAAGAAGACTGCCCAACCTTCAACTCCATGAAATGCAAGCGGGCTTGTTTGGTGGCAAAGGAGGAGAAAGATCAAGTGGCGGTCACTGTAAAATCCAAACCAAATGAATTGCTATCGCTTTTCAATTTAAGTGCGCAATACCTAAGCTGCAATAAGGATCAGCTCGCGAAGTTGAGCACGATTGCTGCTCTGCAGCTTGGAAGGTGGCAGAAGTTGTCTCGTCATCACATAGAATTCACTGACACAAAGTTCTTGGACGCCCTACAATCCCTGAAAGGATTGAAGTATCTCAGCCTGCAAGGGATCTCTAGAATAATAGATCTGCCGGGGACCATCGCTGGCCTTACCAATCTATTGATCTTGGATCTCCGGTCATGTCACAATCTAGAAAATGTGACGCCCGCAGTGATGTCGATCAAGTCACTGACCCACCTGGACGTATCAGAGTGTTATTTACTGGACAAGATGCCACAAGGGATCGACTCGATGACAAACCTCCAAGTTCTCAAGGGGTTCGTGGTGGCGAGCCCCCGAAGCAGAGACGCGTCTCGACTCAGTGAGTTGACTCAGTTGAAGAAGCTACGGAAGCTGAGCATTCGCATTGGTAGCGAAGTGCATATTGGTGAAGATTTGAGTGAATTAAGCAAAATTGAAAGCCTTCTGTCGCTAAAAATTAGGTGGGGCCAGATGAAATCCTCACCGCTTGAGATTAGAGAACCAAAACCATCAAGCATCGAGACAATGAAGGGATCAGAGTCAATGGAAAAATCGGTGACAATGAAGGAAAGGACGGTGCCGGAATTTTCGCATCCATATCTTGAGAAGCTAGTTCTCGAGTGTGTTCCTGATGACGACTCAGTGAGTTGGCTAACACCCGGACGATTTCCGATGTTGAAGAGGCTGTACATTGCAGCAGGGAAGCTGAGGAAACTGAGCACTGTTACTGAAAATGATGGATGGAATGTAGAGATTCTGCGTCTCAAATTTCTGAAAAAATTGAAGTTGAAATGGGTTGATCTGAAGATGAAGCTTCGACAACTGAGATGTGCACAGATTTACGAATGTCCGAATATCGTATCTTCTCCTTCTGGATTCGATGACAAGGGATATTGGGTGCGGGATGACGAAGAAGCAAGCTCAAGCTCCATGGCTGGAACTAGTGCTCCTGTTCGTATGAGAAATGAAGCAGAGGCAAGCTCAAGCACCCTGGCTGGAACTACCGCTCCAGTTCCTATAAGAAATGAAGGAGGAGCAAGCTCAAGCTCCTGGCTGGAACTAGTCTCCAGTTTGAACGAGTGAGTCGCATTTTACATGATCTGGACTGTTGATCTGATTGGGTCCCAAAACGGATGGTTGATGCCTTAAAAATATCCTGAATCGAAGTATCCTAACCCTTTAATCTTTGGTCTGGTAAATTGACGTTTGAGATAGAGCATAACAACGGTCCAAAATTAAGGAAAAAATATATTAGAGGGTTAGTATATATCATCCGGTCCGGATGATTTCAGCATCATCACTCATCCATGGTCTGGATCGAAGAACCATGGAGCCGCATTGGATATTATTCACAATATGATGCATAGGAACCACATAGCCGACCATTTTATTTCTTACTTGTTTTCCTTTTAATTGTCGGATTGTATTGGTAATCACTAATTTTAATAGACTAGTTTAATTTCCTTGAAAGGATCTAAGCAACTTCCACCATCATATGTGGGCCCACCATCAGGGAATGTAAATCATTGACCTCTCTAGTTTCGGCAATCCTAACCATTGAAAATTTTCACAAAAAAAAATAAAAATAATAATAATAATAATAAATCTTTAAAATATATGATCACTGATTTTTGTACTACATTTTTCTACATGGATAGGATATTTGGGCTCCTACTCTATACTGGTATGGAAATATAGATAAATGACTGGGATAAACCACATATATCATGCTGGGCAACAAAGCACTGTCAGTGGCCACCTCACTACTGACGATGTCAATAGGCAATCCCATCCATCTAAACTTACTTTCATGCCCCACCAAATGTGTAGATTGGTTTATTCTTCGCTCAGGAATTATGTATGGGCAGGAGAGGCCACCTAAAGGGCACTTGCTCATTCCTCGTTGGAAAGGCCTGCTTGTGTTGACTCATGCATATGGCCGCACTGATGCTATGGAAGGCTTTTCCAGGAAGCTCCTGCGTTGAGATGCTACGGGGATCGCACCGAGATATTTGTGAAAAATTCGTACCATCCATCCATTTCCACAAATCTTTTTAGGACATGAGACCAAAAATCAGATGGTTCCATAACCCAAGATGGCCATACAAGAGGGAAAACTTAGAAAAGAGTTTCCTACCACCGACATTCATAAATAAAGAGAACTCAAGAGGAAAAACTTTCATCTAAATTTTTAGTGAGAAGAGAAAACAAGAAAATATGCCAGTTGTTGAGCCTACTGTTCGATTACTTGCTAAAAAAAAATCTGAGATGTGTTTATTCCATAAGCCATTTTTATTTGTGGAATGTGTGATCAAGTTGAATGGATATAACGTGAATGCAATGCTTCTTGCAAGTAGGGTTGTCAATAGGTCAGGCTAGCCCTATTGGAATCTACGGAAGAAAATCTTGAATTCATATCACATGAGATTAAGTAAACGTAAACAAAGCAATCACCAAGCACTCATGAATTTTATATGGAAAAACCCTTAAGGAAGAAAAAAACTATGGCACAAAGCAATAGCGAATCACCATCAAAAATAAAAGTAAGAGTAAAAGAGATAGAAGCACTTACGAAACCCAAAAAGCTCTTGTTTCTAGCTCCTCTATCCCTAGAAAAGTTTAGCCCTCGATTACCCTTTATTAGGATGCCCTCACATTACACCCTCATATAGATAGTATCATACCTAGAATATGAAACAATCCACGCAATTCTACAAAATCCTTCATGCCGTCGATTGAAGCATCAATCGATCAACATCGATCAAGCAATCCTTGATCAATTGTGCCATCATGTTCGAGCGATTGAACATGCTAAGAGTGTCTAGAGAGTTTACAAGTATTTCTAACTTTCTATTGATCGATTTACTTGACAGTTCGATCATCAAGAATGTCCAAAACTGTCAAAAGATCAATATGCATAATTCGGAGTTCATTCTATTGATCGACCACCCGATCAAACCCCTGTTTCATGTGCAAATATAAGATATCTCATAACAACATCCACTATGGCTTCAATCTTCATTTTTAAGTGACAACTCCAAGCTCCATCCTTCATCCCTAATTGCCTCCATTAAAGCTTCACAATCGTTGCCGCTTCTCTTGCACACTCCAACTTCATCAACCTTTCGACATACCCAGAGAATCCAAACAGAATCAGAACTTCTCTTCGGGAATCACCTTTATAAGCATATTCGTCGAATTTACGCTCGTATGGATCTTCTTAAAAATCACACCGCATTCCTCAAGCACTAGTAGAATAAAATAATGACAAATATCAATATGTTTAGTATGAAAATGATAAACCAAATTCTTCGCCAAATTAATCGCGCTTTGACTGTCACAAATAACCGGCATGACATACTGCTGAAGCCCGAGTTCGTTCATCATTCCTCAGAAATAAACACATCCTTAAATGTTTCTTTCATTGCCACATACTCAGCTTCTGTTGTAAAAAAGAACAACTACAAACTAAAGCTTTGACAACTAACTAACCACTCCACCCACTAATACAAATGAGTAACCAGAAGTTGACCTCTTATTGTCCACATTCCTTGTGTAATCTAAATCTACGTAGCCTACCATCATTCCTTCTAATTTCTGAAATGTCAAAACATAGTCTACGGTACCTCGTAGATACTGAACTAGCCATTTCACTCCCTCGTAATGTTGTTTGCTTGGATTTGATATATTTTTTCTCACAACACCGACTGCATGTGAAATATTTGATCTTGTATAGACTATGTCATACATCAAACTGCCAATCATGCTCGAATAGGACACACGAGACATAATCTACTTTTCTTTGTTTATAATGGGACATTGATCTGAAAAAAAGCCTAAAGTTAGCATCATAAGGTGTACTAACTGGTTTAGACTTGTCCATTTCAAACTTCAGGAACATATTCTTAATATGTATTCTTCTTGAGATAACTATAATGTGCTCTTCTCCTTATCTTTATATATGCCTATGCTGAGAATCTTTTTTCTAATCCCTAAATCTTTCATTTCAAATGTCTCTGACAACTGAGTCTTCAATATATTGATCTCAGACATACTCTGACTGGGGATAAGCATGTCATCAACATTTAACACCAATAGAATAAATCTTTCATCACCAAGTGTTTTAAAGTAGATATATTGATAATATTCACTCCTAGTAAACCGCTAATTCACCATGAAAGTATTAAACTTCTTGTACCATTGTATATGCGATTGTCTTCACATCTACTTGTTCTAGCTTAAGGTTGTTGTAACACCAGGCCCAATTAGAAAAGTTTCGTGAGGCGTCCACATGCGAATTGATGCAGGATCGTACAATTCAATCGCACATGTGGACTTATTATCGATAAATTAATCTAGATTAAGCCACTAATGCGATTGAATCTAATTATGTTTAGGTCAAACACGGGCCGTAGAGTCGGTCAGCCCAATTATACTTGGCGACTGCCTGTGCGGGTCGTGCATCACCCAAGGTAGGATAAAAAATTTTGAAACTTGAGGATGCTAGGGGCCTCATTGGGCTTGTGGTCCATCGCAAACGATAGACTTGGACGACACCCGAAAATGAACAAATCGTGCCGTCCAGTTAGCACTTGTAAAATTCAAGTCGCCCTAACTTTGGAATAAAAATCTTTAAAACAAATGACCCCGCTACTTGAATCAGTGAATTAAGGCATTTCAGCCATCAGATTTCTTATAAACTTACACTGAAGGCTGAAGATATTTTCCTGTACTTGCCCATAAAATTTGACCCTTGATCGAGGATCAGTGACCGTTGATCGCAAATTGGACCATTGCGACAAAACCTCTCATCCGTTTGCTGTCAAACTTTACCCAGCCCTTCATCGGGCCATGGGGCACTTGTCCAATGGTAAAACAATTACCGACGACTAAAATCGTTAGCAAAACATGTTACTTTTTGTAGGAAAAAATAATATATTTCGTCGGTAAACATAGCTTATACCGACGAATATCTTTGTTGGTAAAACTGTGGATTAATAATACCGACGAGTATGTTCGTCGACATAAGCTAGCTATTATCGACAAATTCTTTCATCGGTATATCTCATATATAGATCAATTTTTACCTACGAAATATTTCGTCGGCATAAGCCCTCTATTATCGATGAAATAATTCATTGGTATATCTCATATAGATTGTTTGTATAAATTTTTATATTAATTTTTACCTATGAAAGATTTCGTCGGTATAAGTTTTGGACCTACTATTACCTACGAAATATTTCGTTGGTAATAGCCTCTTTCTTCCCGGTTTCATTTATTTTCAAAATTCAGGAAAAAATTCCTGATATACACCTGTAAATACACCTGTTACAATATATTTTCATCATATTTACCTCCACATCCATCCAAACACAAACTACATCTATCCAAACACGAACCATATCCATCCATACACAAACAATCCTATCCACATTTACATATATACAACCCACATTCATCCACGCACAAATACATATAAGTTTAACATTCGTATATAAAATAAATCATAAAAAAATAAAAAAATCACAAAAATAAAGACATAAGTGGTGGGGCATCGATGGGAAAGCGTGAACGAGAGCCTGAAACGTCTCCTGCATCCGTCACTTATGCTCCACCTGCATGTCCTCGATCCTCCTCTCTTCGCCTCTGCTCCTCCTCCTCCCTATGCCTCTACTCCTCCTCCCTCTGCCTCTCCAGCTGCTCTCTGGTCTCATCGACAATGACCCGTAGCTGTTAAACCTCTCTCTTTACCATATCAACTCGGCGTAGGGCACTCTCCCCAGCGACGGATTTGCTAGAGGCAGATCTAGCTGGTGCTATGAGCTTGGCACCATGGCCAAACCCACACACATAACTAGAACGGGTGTCAAGCACCTCGCTCAGGATATCTCTGCCTGTAATGAAAACATATGAATTTTCATAACGAATGATTTTATTATAAATCAATGCAATTAAATTTTACAATGTAAGGATTTTTATCCAATTCTCACTGGTTTTAGGATAAACCCAAGATCCCATCGCTTATCGACAGTAGGTGCCTCTCTAGAGGTTTATTGGTCCACACTCTTTGCCGGTGACGAAATCTCACTGCGCAATCGAAAGGACAATAGAGTTAATATAAATGCATGAAAAAAATATATCAACTTAACAATCACCAGTAATTCTTACCATGTCGTAACGATGCCATACAAATGACTTTGAACCAGCTATGTGGTTCACTTCTAACTTTTTCCTGTTCGCATAATTTATTCTGCTCTTCTTCTGAACACATTATTCATAATACATTATTATTAACTGCAAATTTAATTGTTACCTTAAGATATCGTAAATATATAAATATTACCTGAAAAGCCTTAGACGAAAATCTCTCACAGAGTATCCGTCAGTCGTCTATAGTCACGTGCAGTGGTGTGAACAGTACGGCCTCCTCATGGGTCCTGCACCACTTATACCGCTGGTGTAACTCTTCACGGTACTCTTTGAACCGCTCCCTGACCATGTTGTCTACGGCATGGGAAATGTATGGAACACTCAAATCTAAGACAAATTTATCCTGCGATTTCATAAATAATAGCTTAAGGCAATAAACTTAAGAAAATAACTTATCTGTAGATGGACTTTCACGAAAGAAAATTTAATTTACTAAAATTTACCATAAGGCTCTGACGGATGATCTGCCGCACATTATCTGTCACGTTTGCCCAATGGGAGGTGGTGGAGGGGATCAAAGATCGGCATAGGAAATCAACTTTCGACGTAAACAACCTGACATTATCCCCAACAGGTCTCAGGTAGTCTTGTGAGAACTCTACTGTCATCTTAGCCTCACGCGTGAGTCACTCTAAAACTAACCCACGTGTGGGTACACGTCCTCGTCGACTAGTCAATAATGCTGTCGCAAAAAAAAAAAATATAAGTTTATACATAAATAGAAGTCATAAAAAGAAATATATATTTAGACTTACATGTAGTGCCCGGTGTATACACAACCGAGGGATCAGACGCCTGTAATGCAGTATGTGATGTCGATGCTGTCTCCGTCGCATTACGGGTGGAAAGGGTTGATCCAGTGCCCGTACGACGTGACCTCCCACCTGGTACCATGACTGAATATGTGCGAACTATGAACTTATAAATTTAAACAATATCAGTACAAGTGTATAAACATCAATATAATAAACATATTAAACTTTACAGTATAAGTGGAATATACTAAAACATTATACAAGTAGTGTTGATGGATGAATGAATTTGTGTTTATGCTTAGAGAGATGATTAAAATATGATTAGACCATTATACTATAACGCGAGTAGAATATAATAAAACCGTAAACATTTTAGAAAAGTTTAAAAATTTTATTACACATTGTCATTCTATATTAAATACATATATTTCATTATAATACGAAACAACTTCAGATCAATTATTTGAAGTATTCCCTGCGTAAGTTATCATACGCTGCAGAAGTATATCTCAAGCTGTGTGAAGCACTCGACATTGTTACAACTAACATGTCAAACACCATAGGAGAAATATGGTCTCTCGGGACTCCATTCAGATGTGCAAGTGACAAAACTGCATCTTGCATATGAAGTTTCCTACTGTTATATTCCTCCATCATGTCTGAAATTTCTTTAAGACTATATAATCTTTCATCTGAGTCATTGTCGATATATTCTTCCCTACACTCATTGACCAGACCGGGTATCTCTTTGGCCCTACCAAAAGAAGATAGGGCGGAATGCCCATCTGCAATAGTATATAAAGTATGTTACGTACTTCCACTATGCTCTGGTTTGAGGAGGATATGATCAGAAATTGACTTAACTGTAAATGTGGATTATAAACAAGTCAATTATAGGAATAAATTATGACTTGTAAAACATGTATACATGTAATAATCAAATTATTCGAATTGAAAAATGACATGTAAATCATGTATACATTTAATAATCATCATCTGTATCACTATCGCTTAGGACATTTATTCTTCACCATCACTATCGCTGATCAATATTTCATCATCATCGTTTGCAACGTCGTCATCAATGAAATTGCTATCATCTTTAACAATGCCATGTATTATTGAGGCATCAACATGATCAGGTGGCACATCATTTCTACCCAATTGCACCACATCAATATCAACATTTAGATTAGTCCCTCTACCCCCAAATGACATGTCTTCTTGATATGTTTGTTTAACCCTAGACGTTTCATTTCCCCCGTCCTCGCTATCTTCAACGTCTGGTTCGAGAACGTCATATACGTTCCTGAGCTTTATTTTCTGCACATCACGTGTCAAGAGCCTCCTAACTTAGTGTTAGCGAGGTAAAATACTTGTTCGGCTTGGCTAGTGAGGACAAATGAGTCATTCTTAAATCATTTTCGATATAAATTTACGCTTATAAAGTAGTCGTCAGTTTGTATTCCAAACTTCTTATTTTCAATGTCTCACCAATCACATTTAAATAAGTACACCAACTTTCTCATATAATAACTCAGCTTAATAATATCTGTCAAAATATCATAAAAGTCAATTTCTACCTCCTCATGCGTTCTCTTCACAACCACCACACTATTTTATGTGGTCTTATACTTCTCACGCTCTTTGGTGTGAAATCGAATCCCATTTACAATATAACGTATATATTTAAATACACGTCTATCAAGGCCACACACCAGTGAGTAGAGTGCATCAGACACATCCGTAGAGTTACTAGCGCACAACAACTTTATCTATTATCACGTATAGAATGTAATTATTTAAGAATTTTCTTAGGTTTAACTATTGTGCAATACAACAAAATTCTAATTGTGGTGAGATACAAGGTGAAATCTTACACATTTTGTGAATCATTCTGGAAATTGATCCTGATGCATTCGATCATAATTTGTCGGGTATTGAGACTTCATCTCCTCGATGTGTTCGCTACACATAATTGGCACATTATCAGAAAGAAACATTAAGATCATCTTATGTAGAGATACAATTATCGAGGGAAGACTTACTCTAAGTACGACTCTATCTCTTCATAATTATGAAACACATACCACAGTGCCTTTGCTTAATCCCCAAGGTCCATATCCTGAAACGTCGGGGATTCTAAAGGATGAACATTATGTATGAATACAGATATGAGTGCTTGTTTATGCTCCTGCCCTTCATCGACATTCCAATCTTCTCGGTTGAATCTAGTTTCTACGCCACGAAGATATATAGAGCAAATTTCAGGCACTCATTATCAATGTACGCCTGAGCAATGGATCCTTCTAGACGTGACTTATTCCTCATAAATCGTTTTAGTGTGTGAAGGTATCTGTACATAAAACTACTATGTTATACGTATGAAAATATGGATATATGTAGTTTATAGAATGAATAAAAATTTTAATAGGTTCTACCACCTTTCGATCGGATACATTCAACGATATTGTACTAGGCCTGTAAGCTTCACCTCATACAGTAAGTGAATCGCTAGATATACCATGACATCGAAAAATGTGTGGAAATATTTTTTCAAGTTTGTAAAGGATTACAACAATGTCCCTCCCCAATCGTTTAATAACCTATACATTTAACGATTTCAAACATAAATCCTTAAATAATATCCCTAACTCAATCAGCGCTGCACTGATATCATTACTGAGGAATCCACGAATCGTAGTCGGTAGTAGACGTTGCAGAAGGATGTGATAATCATGACTTTTCATTCCTGTTACCTTACAGTCCGTAATATTTACGTGCTAAGATATATTTGACGCATGCCCATTGGAAAACTTTATCGATCTCAACCATTCACATAAATATTTTTTCTCTAATTTTGTCAATGTGTAGTAGGCTACTGGTATAGTATATGAATTTTCATGTGGTTGCAAATGTAACTCTTTCCATAAATTCATTGCTTATAGATCTAATCGAGCCTTGAAATTGTCTTTTATTTTCTTCTCTATGTTCATAAATGTTCCAAAGACATTGTTACATATATTCTTCTCAATATGCATGACATCTAAGTTGTGTCGCAATTTCAAATCACTCCAATAGGGCAACTCAAAAAAATGCTCTTCTTCCTCCAGTTATACTCCAATACTTTACGTTTCCTCTTCTTCAAGTGCGGTGCCTTACCAAATCTAACTTTTCTAATGTTACTCAGTTGTTGTATCACATCTTCTCCAAATACCTCTTTCGATGGTAGCCTATGATCTTGTTTGCCATCAAAGATCATCGTCTTCCTGCACCAACTATGATCGCTCGGAAGGAAGTGACGATAGACAATATATTACGTTTTTTTTATCATGCTTTAATGACAATGAACAAGTTTCAATACTACATGTAGTATGAGCCAACTTTCCCATCGTGCTCCACCCAGACAAATTCCCATACGTGGGGAAGTCATTTATTGTCCAAAAGATCGCTGCATGCAATCGAAATGTCTGTCCTACAAATGTGTCATATGTTTGTATACCTTGACTTCACAACTCGTTTAACTCATCTACTAACGGTCGCAAATACATATCAATATCATTCTCGGGTAACCTGAGTCCAAGAATAAGTAATGACATCATGAAAAATGGCTCCTTCATACACAACCAAGGAGGTAAATTGTAGGACATAAGTACCGCTGGATACATACTGTACGAGCTACGCATATTACCAACTGGATTAAAACTATCACTTGTAAGACTTAATTGAACATTGCGAGAATCCTCTACAAACCAGCCATATTACTTGTCAAAATTTTACCAGGCTTCAGAGTCCGCAGGGTGCCTTATGTACTATCATTATGAACACGTTTCTCCTTATGCCACCTCATATCTTCAGTCGTCTTGTGAGATGTAAACAATCTTTGCAATATAGGTTTCAATGGGAAGTACCTTAACACCTTTTGCAAGATTTTCTTACGCTTGGCTTCGTCATACTTCCACCTATACTCTCCATATTGTGGACACCCTTCAACATTTTAATGATCATTCCAATATAATACGCAATCATTTATACATGCATGTATGAGGATGTAACGAGGCCCAAGTCTTACATTAAGGATTTTGTCTCATAATGAGACTTAGGTAATGTCTCATCGTCTAATAATGCTTCTTTCAACAAGTCAAATAACATGTCGAACGATTTATTACTCCAACGATTTATTGTCATCCGACACAATTAGGTCAATAAGGACTTCAGTGGCCTCAACTCTTTGGTGGAACTCTTTACCATGATGGATCCACTGAGTGTAACCCTGGTCAATCCGAACTATGAACAAATCGTCTTCTGTTTTGTCTAAAGTCTTATGAACCTTGTTCTTGCATTTTTGTCATGGACACTTAATCCTATTAACTGAATCTGTCTGATATCGTGAAAATTTCATGAACTCTTAAACCCCTTGTTTATACTATGGGCCAAACCTGTTCTTAGCTCGCATCCAACTCTTATCCATCTCTACAATGAAAAGATTAGTGTCAGTTTACGAAAATACGTTTAAGATTAGGTTAGGGTTATAGGTTTAAGATTAGGTGTAGGTTTAGGTTTAGGTTTAAGTTTAAGTTTAGGGATTCAGGTTCGGTTTCGGGTTCGGGATCGAGTTTAAGATTGGGTTTTCAAGTTTAGGTTTAGGTATAGGTTAGGGTTATAGGTTTAGGATTAGCTGTAGGTTTAGGTTTAGAGATTTGAGTTTAGGTTTAGGTTTACGAATTCGGGTTCGGGTTCGGGATCGGGTTTGGGTTTAGGTTTAGGTGTAGGTTTAGGTTTAGGGATTTGAGAATATGTTTAGGTTAGGGTTATAGGTTTAGGTGTAGGGATTCGAGAATAGGTTTAGTTTAGGTTTAAGCTTAGGGTTTAGGGATTCGGATTCGGGATTGGGTTTAGGTTTAGGTTTTCAAGTTTAGGTTTAGGTTTAGGTTAGGGAGTTGAGATTATGATTAGGTGTAGGTTTAGGTTTATGGATTTGAGTTTTGTTTTAGGTTTAGGTTTAGGAATTCGGGTTTGGGTTTAGGGATTTGAGAATAGGTTTAGGTTTAGGTTTAGGTTTAAGTTATAGGTTTAGGTTTAGGTGTAGGTTTAGTTCTAGGGATTTGAGAATAGGTTTAGGTTTAGGGATTTGAGTTTCGGTTTAGGTTTAGGTTTAGGAATTCGGGTTCGGGATCGGGTTTAGGTTTAGGTTTTTGAGTTTAGGTTTAGGTTTAGGTTTGCGTTTAGGTGTAGGTTTAGGTTTAGGTTTAGGGATTTGAGAATAGGTTTAGGTTTAGGTTTAGGTTAGGGTTTTAGGTTTAGGTTAGGGTTATAAGTTTAGGTTTAGGTGTAGGTTTAGGTTTAGGTTAGAGAGTTGAGATTAGGATTAGGTGTAGGTTTAGGTTTAGGGATTTGATTTTTGGTTTAGGTTTATGTTTAGGAATTCGGGTTCGGGTTCGGGTTTAGGTTTAGTGATTTGAAAATAAGTTTAGGTTTAGGTTTTCAAGTTTAGGTTATGGTTTAGGTTATAGGTTTGGGTTTAGGTGTAGGTTTAGGTTTAGGGATTTGAGTTTCGGTTTAGGTTTAGGTTTAAGAATTCGGGTTCGGGTTCGGGTTCAGGTTAGGGATCGGGTTTAGGTTTAGGTTTTTGAGTCTAGGTTTAGGTTTAGGTTTAGGTTTAGAGATTTGAGAATAGGTTTAGGTTTAGGTTAGGGTTATAGGTTTAGGTTAGGATTATAGGTTGAGGTTTAGGTTAGGGAGTTGAGGTTAGGATTAGGTGTGAGTTTAGGTTTAGGGATTTGAGTTTTGGTTTAGGTTTAAGTTTATGAATTCGTGTTCGGGTTTTGGTTCATGATCGGGTTTAGGTTTAGGTTTTCAATTTTTGGTTTTCGAGTTTAGGTTAGGGTTTTGGTGTAGGTTTAGGTTTAGAGATTTGAGAATAGGTTTAGGATTAGGTTTAGGTTAGGGTTATAGGTTTAGTTTTAAGTGTAGGTTTGGGTTTAGGTTAGGGTTATAGGTTTAGGTTTAGTTTTAGGTTAGGGAGTTGAGATTAGGATTAGGTGTAGGTTTAGGTTTAGGGATTTGAGTTTTGGTTTTTGTTTAGGTTTAGGAATTCGGGTTCGGGTTTGGGTTCGGGTTCCAAATCGGGTTTAGGTTTAGGTTTAGGTTAGGGTTATAGGTTTGGGTTTAGGTGTAGGTTTAGGTTTAGGGATTTAAGAAGAGGATTAGGTTTAGGTGTAGTTTAGGGTTATAGGTTTAGGTTTAGGTTTAGGTTAGGGTTATAGGTTTAGGTTTAGGTGTAGGTTTTGGTTTAGGTTAGGGAGTTGAGATTAGTATTAGGTGTAGGTTTAAGTTTAGGGTTTTGAGTTTCGGTTTAGGTTTAGGAATTCGGGTTCGAGTTCGGGTTTAGGTTTAGGTTTTCGAGTTTAGGTTTGGGTTTAGGTGTAGGTTTAGGTTTAGAGATTTGAGAATAGGTTTAAGTTTAGGTTAGGGTTATAGGTTTAGGTTTAGGTTTAGGTTTGGGTTATCGGTTTAGGTTTAGGTGTAGGTTTAGGTTTAGGGATTTAAGTTTTGGTTTAGGTTTAGGTTTAGGTTCGGGTTCAAGATCAGGTTTAGGTTTTCGAGTTTAGGTTTAAGTTTGGGTTAGGGTTATAGGTTTGGGTTTAGGTTTAAGGATTTGAGTATAGGTTTAAGTTTAGGTTTGTGTTTAGGTTAGGGTTATAGGTTTAGGTTTAGGATTAGGTATAAGTTTAGGTTTAGGTTAGGATTATAGGTTTAGGTTTAGGTGTAGGTTTAGGTTTAGGTTAGGGAGTTGAGATTAGGATTAGTTGTAGGTTTAGGTATAGGGATTTGAGTTTCGATTTAGGTTTAGGTTTAGGAATTCGGGTTTGGGTTCAGGTTCGGGATCGGGTTTAGGTTTAGGTTTAGGTTTAGGTTTGGGTTTAGGTGTAGGTTTAGGTTTAGGGATTTGAGAATAGGTTTGGGTTATAGGTTTAGGTTTATGTTATAGGGTTATAGGTTTAGGTTCAGGTTAGGAAGTTGAGATTAGGAATAGGTGTAGGTTTAGGTTTAGGGATTTGAATTTTGGTTTAGGTTTAGTTTTAGGAATTCAAATTCGAGTTCGGGTTTAGGTTTAGGGATTTGAGAATAGGTTTAGGTTACGGTTTAGGTTATAGGTTTAGGTTTAGGTGTAGGTTTAGGGATTTGAGTTTCAGTTTAGGTTTAGGTTTAGTAATTCGGGTTCTGGTTTGGGTTTAGGATCGGGTTTAGGTTTAAGTTTTCAATTTTAGGTTTAGGTTTGGGTTAGGGTTATAGGTTTGGGTTTAGGTTTAGGTATTTGAGAATAGGTTTAGGTTTAGGTTAGGGTTATAGGTTTAGGTTTAGGTTTAGGTTAGGGTTATAGGTTTAGGTTTCGGTGTAGGTTTAGGTTAGGTTAGGGAGTTGAGATTTGGATTAGGTGTAGGTTTAGGTTTAGGTATTTGAGTTTCGGTTTAGGTTTAGGTTTAGGATTTCAGGTTTGGGTTCGCGTTCGGGTTCGGGATCGGGTTTAGGTTTAGGTTTTCGAGTTTAGGTTAGGGTTATTGGTTTGGGTTTAGGTGTAGGTTTAGGTTTAGGGATTTGAGGATAGGTTTAGGTTTAGGTTAGGGTAATAGGTTTAGGTTTAGGTGTAGGTTTAGTTTTAGGTTAGGGAGTTGAGATTAGGATTAGGTGTTGGTTTAAGTTTAGGGATTTAAGTTTTGGTTTAGGTTTAGGTTTAGGTGTAGGTTTAGTTTTAGGTTAGGGAGTTGAGATTAGGATTAGGTGTTGGTTTAAGTTTAGGGATTTGAGTTTTGGTTTAGGTTTAGGTTTAGGATTTCGGGTTCAGGTTCGGGTTCAAGATCGGGTTTAGGTTTAGGTTTTCGAGTTTAGTTTTAGGTTTAGGTTAGGGTTATTGGTTTGGGTTTAGGTGTAGGTTTAGGTTTAGGGATTTGATAATAGATTTAGGTTTAGGTTTAGGTTAGGGTTATTGGTTTGGTTTTAGGTGTAGGTTTAGGTTTAGGGATTTGATAATAGATTTAGGTTTAGGTTTAGGTTAGGGTTATAGGTTTAGGTTTAGATATAGGTTTAGGTTTAGGTTTAGGTTTATGTCTAGGTTTAGGTTTAGGTTTGGGAGTTGAGATTAGGATTAGGTGTAGGTTTAAGTTTAGAGATTTGAATTTCGGTTTAGGTTTAGGTTTAGGAATTTGGGTTCGAGATTGGGTTTAGGTTTAGGTTTTTGTGTTTAGGTTTAGGTTTAGGGTTGGGTTTAGGTGTAGGTTTTAGTTTAGGTATTTGAGAATAGGTTTAGCTTTAACTTTAGCTTTAGGTTATAGGTTTTAGTTTAGGTGTAGGTTTTGGTTTAGGTTTAGGTTGAGATTTAGGTTAAGGTTATAGGTTTAGGTTTAGGTTAGAGAGTTGAGATTAGGATTAGGTGGTTTAGGTTTAGGGATTTGAGTTTCAGTTTAGGTTTAGGTTTAAGAATTTGGGTTCAGGTTTGGGTTCCGAATCAGGTTTAGGTTTAAGGTTTCAAGTTTAGGTTTAGTTTTATGTTAGGTTTGGGTTTAGGGGTGTTGTTTTAGGTTTCGGGATTTGAGAATAGGTTTAGGTTTAGGATATAGGGTTATAGGTTTAGGTTTAGGTTTAAGTTTAGGTTAGGGTTATAGGTTTAGGTTTAGGTGTAGGTTTAGGTTTAGGTTTGGGAGTTAAGATTAGGATTAGGCATATGTTTAGGTTTAGGGATTTGAGTTTTAGTTTAGGTTTACGTTTCAAAATTCGGGTTTGGGTTCGGGATTAGGTTTAGGTTTAGGTTTTCGAGTTTAGGTTTAGGTTTAGGTTTGGGTTTAGGTGTAGGTTTAGGTTTAGAGATTTGAGAATAGGTTTAGGTTTAAGTTTAGGTTAGGGTTATAGGTTTAGGTTTAGGTTTAGGTGTAGGTTTAGGTTTAGGTTAGGGTTTTAGGTTTAGGTTTTGGTGTAGGTTTAGCTTATGGAGTTGTGATTAGGATTAGGTGTAGGTTTAGGTTTAGGGATTTGAGTTTCCTTTTAGGTTTAGGTTTATGAATTCGGGTTCGGGTTTGGGTTTAGGCTTAGGGATTTGAGAATAGGTTTAGGTTTAGGTTTTCGAGTTTAGGTCACGGTTTAAGTTTTAGGTTTAGGTTTAGGTTTAGGTTTAGAGATTTGAGAATAAGTTTAGGTTTAGGGATTCGAGTTTCGGTTTAGGTTTAGTTTTAGGAATTCGAGTTCGGGTTCGGGTTCATGATCGGGATCAGGTTTAAATTTAGGTTTAAGTTTAGGTTAGGGTTATAGGTTTGGATTTTGGTGTAGGTTTAGGTTTAGGGATTTGACAATAGGTTTGGGTTTAGGTTTAGGTTTAGGTTAGGGTTATAGGTTTAGGTCTAGGTGTAGGTTTAGGTTTAGGTTAGAGTTATAGGTTTAGGTTTAGGAGTAGGTTTAGGTTAGGGAGTTGAGATTAGGATTAGGTTAGGGAGTTGAGATTAGGATTAGGTTTAGGTTTAGGTTTAGGGATTTGAGTTTCGGTTTAGGTTTAGGTTTAGGAATTCAGGTTCGGGTTCGAGTTCATGATCGGGATCGGGTTTAAGTTTAGGTTTAGGTTTAGGTTAGGGTTATAGGTTTGGGTTTTGGTGTAGGTTTAGGTTTAGGGATTTGACAATAGGTTTGGGGTTAGGTTTAGGTTTAGGTTAGGGTTATAGATTTAGGTCTAGGTGTAGGTTTAGGTTTAGGGATTTGAGTTTCGTTTTAGGTTTAGGTTTAGGAATTCGGGTTTGGGATCAAGTTTAGGTTTAGGTTTAGGTTTGGGTTTGGGTTTGGGTTTAGGTTTAGGGATTTGAGAATAGGTTTAGGTTTAGATGTCGCGCCCCAAACTCAGAAACCGGGCTTACAAAATTTCTGATTGTCGAATCCGGCACCGATAGCATCTGTAGTACCCTATTCTCGGCTCCTAGCGCCCATTCACCTGGTTCCGATGTTGGGATCTTAAAAGGAGGATTTCTAACTCATAAGTCTGTTTCATAATCAGCATAACCAAGATCATAACCATAAAAAATAACTACAGAACACCATTATAAAATCTACTGGGAATAAAAACTTTTACAATACAAGGCGCATGAAGGGAAAGGTACAATGACTATAATACAATTCTAAAAGAAAGATCCACTGTATTCTCCTTCTCCTACACTGCTGCTGCATAGCGTCACCTGCACGCATCTATAGTGATAAGTTCATAGAAAGCTTAGAGGGCGGTGTAAGTGTGTGCGCAATATAAGCGTGCTCAAGGTGCAATATCAAAGTAATATGGAAGCATACTAGTAAGTCCATAAATACAATGTAATGTAGAATTATAACAACCTAAATGTCATATACCAAGGGTGCAATGCAAAGGAATAACGATGCTAAAGTGTGTAGTCGGGATGATAGTACGTGGTATCGCAAGCTGTGGGGTTCATCACAAGGGACTTCTATCCAAACCAGTCCCATACCTAAAGTTGGATAGCCAGACTCAATGGGGTAAATTTTTTATCTTACGTTGGTCACGGGTTCCAACCGAAATCCTGACTATTACGAAGGTACACATAATTATTTGGTTACGCACCACCAGCTTGAGTGGATAGTGAATGAATGAATGAATGAGTCAAGTGTTGAGTATGTAAACTCCTGCGCAGTAGCCTGCCAGCACAGTAGCCTGCCAACCACTGGTAACTCGCTCAGGCCCTTAGGCCTCACCCACATCAGTGTCCACCCACGTGTGTCTGCCCACGTGTGCAATAGTGATGCGGTGTCATAATACCAATACCGAACATCTCTGGAATCATCACCAGGATTTAGTACAATGCTGTCAACCATACCAGGGCTATGCAATGTGGGGCCTATATAGCCAAATGCCATATGCAATATGCAATGCGATTATGCCAGTCCTCATATCAAGTCCACATATCAGTATAGTTCCTCTCTGAGAAATCACCGGGGTCAAATACACTTCACACAGATCGTCTCTCTCCTAGCCACACAACTCAGTGAGTGAAAGAGACCTCACTACCCGCTTGTGGTCAGCCAACACCTACAAGGCTCATCGGTAGCGGACTCATTTCGTGAGCTGGTCAAACTCAGCCCAGCTTATAGCCCCCTCACTCAGGCAGGTAAGGCCACACCCCCTTACAACTGACTACAACACAGTGAGAGACATGGCCTCATGGTATGGGCACCGATGCTCATATTTCCATTCGGTCTAGACGTTGGAGAATCTTTTGGTACCAAGAAGGTGCTGGGACTTTCACCCAAGGACATCTTACGTTCCTATAGTGCTAGAACGAAATATTTTTTGTGTCCAAATCTGGCCATCCATGATGTGCCTGTGAAGGCTACGACCCTTATGTTGTTAGGGCGAATAATAATTGTGTCATGCAATGCGAGATGCATGAATCATACTAATCAACCATGCATCAGTCCTGTGCATACATCACGCTCATGTGGGACATTCCCGCCTATCAGGGAGTCCCATAAACAATTAGGCCAATGACACATGCTATGCTTAATCACTCCTCATAACAAGCATACGGATGATGTGTATGGGCATGTATCATGAAGTGTACCAAGTATAAATATAATCACATACATCATGGTGGGCCTATATAAGGCAGCCCATGGCCCGTAATAATGAATGGGTGGTGTGTACATAATCACACACATATGGTGGGCCTCACATGTCACAATTGGGCCTCACTCATACAATGGGCCTCACGCATATGATGGGTCTCACATAAGGGTCTCATACTCACATGGGCCTTGTACAATCAAGATGGGCCTCATATAGTCACAATGGGCCTCGTATAATCCCAATGGGCCTCATACAATCACGATGGGCCTCATACAATCACAATGGGTCTCATACAATCGTAATAGACCTCATACAATCATAATAGGCTGCATATAATCACAATGCCTCTCATACAATCTCAATGGGCATCATATAATCACAATGGGCCTCATACAATCCCAATGGGCTGCATATGATCATAATGGACCTCATATAATCATAATAGGCCGCATATAATCCCAATGGGTCTCATACAATCCCAATGGACCGCATATAATCACAATGGGCCTCATACAATCATAATGTTACGCTACCACATACTTAGTGCGTGTACTAACATAGTCATAATCGATAATTGGCTTATATAAATGACGAGGTCCATAGGAGAACAACAAATCTAATCCATAACATGAGGATCGGTCCTCAACAGTGGATATACCAAATTCAATACCACTGAACTTCCATTTACGGTGATGATGTACTCTCCTCATATCAAGGTTGAGCCTAGGTGGCCTACTTATAATCCTAAGGATCCGGAATGGGCTTCCTTCACCATACTATTATATGGCCTGTTAGATGCCCTAAAGGGCCCAAATAAGTCCTAGATGAACTCTAAGATTAAAACAATCCTACTAGCAACCTATAGGGGCCCAACATCTTGGGTTAACCCAATATGAATAAATGGATCATGCAATTATCAATGGGGTCGAATGATTAGGGTCAACCCACTTAGAGAAGGATGAGAATGAAACTAACAAAGGCCTAAAGGAAGGTCACAATATGAGCATTTAACCATCATTGCCCATCAATGTAGACATTTAACCAATATTTCTTTCAAGGAGTGGCCCACATAGAGCCAAACCTATAGTGGGCCCATAGTCTCACACATGGACCTCATACATAATACAATGGGCCTTGCACAAGGGCCTAATGAAACAACCCATAACCCTCAAATGGCTAGGAATAATGTGGACTTCTCTCATGTTATCTTATACATCATTATGGTCTCACCACATGGGCCTCTCATATATCACAGTGGGCCTCTCAAATATTACAATGGGCCACACATATGGGTCTCTCATAATCATATTGAGCCTCACATATGGACCACACATATATCTCATTGGGTCACATCCCATGGGCTTCACATACATCACATTGGGCTCATCACATAGGCCTCATGGGATAGCCCATGACTCAGAAAAATAGATGGGCAGCATGCACTAAATCACATACATCATAATGGGCCTCATGGGGCAGCTCATGGCCCAGAAAAATAAATGTGCAGCATGTACATACACATAACTCATGATGGGCCTTACAAGGCAATGGGGCCCATGACCCTAAGGATAAATGGATAGTGTGTGTAACACACATATATCATGGTGGGGTCTAGGTTCTTAGACAATTTTACATGGAATGGAAGGAGCACAATTACTAGTGTGGCCCAACAATTTGGGGTAGCCCACAAAGACTAAGTAAGAAATACTATGGGGGTAAAAAGTGAGAATGGGCCTACCAAAGGGTCTAAGGTGGACATTCAACTACCAATAGATGAGAATAGGCCTAATAAATGGGCCTAGAGGGGTCCACAATGGGGACATTTAACCACCATTGTCCCCAAGAAGGCGGCCCGACAAGAAAACTAGCTAAACCAAGGCCCAAGGCCCGAATACCACTATGTAAATAAAATGGACATCAATACATACATATCATCTCACATGATGGGCCTCAAGAAAATGGCCCAAGGCCTACATACAACAACATGGGTCCAAAGGGTCAAATTATGGCCCAAGAACAATGTCCACCGAATTCATGCATTATGTTGGACCTAGTGGGCAGCCCATAAGCCCAAGTACATAGGTAAAACAAATCTATGTTGGGTTAAGATGGGCCTTACAATATCAGCCCATGCCTAGGTAAAATAAGTGGGCAAATCAAGAACCCAATCACATATACAATTCAGCCCACAAAGTTCAACATAATATGAAAACAGCCCATGCACAAGGACTGGGCCAAAGCTGGACGTCCCTAGCCCATTTAGGCCTGCTGGACATCCCAAAATCTGGTCTATTTATTTGGTGCCAAACAATTAACTAAAAAGTGGGCCTTACTTGGCATTAATTAAGGCAAAAAAGCCTTAAAATAAAAAATATAGTATATGCACACAATACTTCTCCATTTGGTGGGCCCCACTTCCTTCAAATATGCAGCCACATATGCAATTTCTTTCTTAGTACCTTGCTGGACTTTCAGCCCACCCAACTTCCTGAGCCTGTTGAGGTCTAGCAGATAATAATTTTGGGGTAAAAATATATTTTACAGTGGTCCCTAGTCATTATGGTGGTCCTAATAGATGGAGAGGGTGGATACAACACACAAAATTAAGTGGGCCTACTACTGGACTGCAAGTCCAGCAGCACCCCAGGAAATTCTGGATGTCCCAGGTGGGCCTGGGCGTCCCAAGAGCCTTGACGGCCAGCAAAATACACATCAAGGTGGGCTCCAAAGGTGGACGTTCCACTAGAGAACGGTCCATACATCAGTGGGCAACACCAGGGAGGATGATCTAGAGGAAATACATACATCAAGGTGGGCCAGGGAGGGGAGGACGGCCTGCCCATGGCTGGACGTTAGCCCAAATAGGTGTCCAGCATGGTACTGTTGTTTCAACCCCTAAAAACCCCCCAAATTTTGTAAGTTCAAGTGGCCCACATGTATCTAAGATGGGTCCCACAAGATGGGCCACAAAATGGGTAAGGAGTAAGGCCATAAACTCAATTAAACACATTTTATAAAAATGGACAACAAGGTCTAGAAATAAATTTCTGCAGAAATAATGTTGCTATCCCCCAACTTGTACAACTCATTAGAGTAGGCCCAGGTCTACTAAAAATTGGAAAAATATGGGGCCAACCTCCCTCTACTAGTAGACATCAAAGTGGGGTCCACAAAAGTGGCCCACCAACTCAAGATCAAACTGATATTTTAATTTTCACAACATGCAGAGTGGCTAGACAATCCAGAAAATCTAGACCGTCCACCCCTTTTGGCCCACTCTTTTGGGTGATCAAACAGGGACGGATGTAGGTGAAATTTAACATATTCCTACGTGGGGTCCACACCTCCAGAAATAATCTAACAATGGGGGTAAAACATCCCTCCAATCAATCTATAATACATACAAAAAACAACCCAAAAACGGTCCAGAATTTTTCTGGACAACAAGGTATGTTTAAAAATAACTAAACATAACTACTGAGTAAAGAGGGAAATACCCCACAAAATGTGTTATAGTCCACCTTAGTGGGCCCTACAAACATCCAGGCTATACCCCCTTCATAAACCCATTGCATGTATCCAATATGGAGTAAATGGGACGCTAACATCCATAGAATGGACAACAATAAGCGTCCACCTTACTTGGACGGTCTGGATATTCCAGGGCCACTAAGTGGACCACACACATCAGGAATCAAGAATAAAATAAGGGGAAAATAAAAATCCAGCCACGAGAGGGGCTCCACCACCATTGAGTCCCTCCCTTCACCACACGCATACATATCATCCATTATATCATTTACAACCTAGATCTAGTACATGCATGCATAAAAAAGAATCAAATCTAAGGTGGGGATGACATCCCCACCGAGATCTAGGATCTAGATGACCCCAAAATGACATGCAACAAAGGAAAAAAAAAACCATGATGGGGTTCATGGAGAATGGCCCCATCCATAGAACATGGATGCAAAAGGGGTGGGCCATTGGCCACACCCATGGAGACTTGGGGACCTCCATCATCATTTGATGGGCCCCACAAGCTCCTAAAGATAAGATGAAGAAGATCCACAAATAAAAAAAATCAGAAAACCTAAGCTAAGTGTGCACCCACCTCAAGGGATTTCAAAATTCTCCTAGCAATGGATTCCTTAGGCTCCAAAGTGCAAGGATCTATGGTTGAGATTAAAAGTTGAGGGTTAGATGAGGAGGGAAATGAGGGAAAAGGTGCTGAAATTTTCAGCTAGGGTGGGACAGCCAAGGGTGCTCTAGCAAAGGAGAATGAGAGAAATGAGGGTGAAAAAGAGACATAGAAGACTTGTAGCATGGGAGCAATGATTTGTTTTGTAGAGAAGGCAAGTAATGATGACCTAGATAAAAGAAAAATCATGATTTGATTGGGAGAGATATCCCATGCCTTGCTAGGGGCTAGAGCCTATGCTAGGTATAGGGTGGCTAGGGAATTTTGGATGGATGATGTCATGCATGCATGGGAAAATGTGTCAAGCTAGGTGGGTCCCACCAAAACACAATCAATGGTCTAAATAGAGCATGACCTATATCTTTTGATGTACACGTCGGATTTATGCACGAGACATGGCGTTAGAACCACGACGTCGATGCAGTCGCAACAGTGTAGGTTTCGGGTTGGGTTTACATAATGGGACTTAAGGATGATCGTAAATAAAATTTACAGGCTGCGGGTCACCGGAATTTGATTGGTAGGACCGCAGGACCTAACGGAACAAGACAGACACTAAGGTTAAGGGTCTTACATTAGATTTAGGTTAGGGTTATAAGTTTAGGTTTAGGTGTAGGTTTAGGTTTAGGTTTAGGGATTTGAGTTTCAGTTTAGGTTTAGGTTTAGGAATTCGGGTTCGGGTTTGGGGATTTGAGAATAGGTTTAGGTTTAGGTTTAGTTTTTCGAGTTTAGGTTATAGGTTTATTTTTAGGTGTAGATTTAAGTTTATGGATTTGAAAATAAGTTTAGGTTTAGAAAAAATAAATATCAGCTTGATCTAAAACTTCTGTGGCCCCCCAAGAATTTTTGAACGGAACAAGTTCAATTCACATTCTTTCTTGTACATGTCGTCCATTTAAGATTTTTATATGTATACTTCATTTATTGTCTCAAGACATAAAATTATCTGTTAAAATGGATGAATGGAGTGGATGAAATACATAAATCATGATGGACCATTATTTACTGTATTATGGTCCACCTGAGATTTGGATCCCACCATGATGTATATGTTGTATCCAACCGTCCATCCATTTGGAGATATCATTTTATGGCATGAGCTGAAGAATGAGGTAGATCCAAAGCTCAAGTGGACCTCGAAACTAATCGGGGCCACGAAAGTTTTCAATCAAGCTGATATTTGTGTTATCCCTTCTTCCGATCTAGGTCTATGTGAACTTACCAACAGGTTAGATCTCAAATAACCATCATGGTGGGTCCCAGGAAGGAATCAACGGTCGAGGGCACTATCCCCACCATGATGTTTAGTTTTAGGTTTAGGGTTTATGATTAGGGTTTAGGGTTTAGGGTTTAGGTCTTGAAGACTCAACCAACTCATGGATAGTTTCGACACACATCCGGGTCTGCTCCACATAAACACGGGCCTGTCCAAATGGCCATGCCACACATATTGTTGTCCATAGGAAATGGACAGCTTCATCATGATCGGGATTGGGTTTAGGTTTAGGTGTAGGTTTAGGTTTAGGGATTTGACAATAGGTTTAGGTTTAGGGTTATACTAGGGTCTGCTCCATCAAATTTCGAGCTAATACATAAAACACGGGCCTATCCAAATGTCTAGGCCACCCATATTGATGTCCTTAGGAAATGGACAGCTTCATCATGGTCATAATAGCAATTCCCAGCTTCTAGGGACCCCCCTCGACATCCGGTTAGTTCCAATGCACATCCAGATCTGATCCATCAATTCTAAGCTAAAACATAAACATGGGCCTGTCCACCCATATTACTGTCCATAGGAAATAGACGGCTTCATCATGGTCATAACAACAGTTCCCACCTTCCAGGGACCCCCTCTCAACATCCAAATAACTCCGACGCACATCCGGGTCTACACCATCAATTTCGAGCTAATACATTTAAATCTTAAATTAGTTATCCATGCAAGGTTGGATAGATTATAATACTTTCATGTTCCCATTTAAACGTCCACGCCAAAAATCAGGCAGCATCTCCCAATGCCTCTCCAGATAAGTTGATCTTACGTTATATTTTGATGTCAAATATCTAAAACAATGTAAAAATATTTGGCATTGAATACGGAACGGAAAAAATATATCTAGAAAGAAACGAGGAGATGTACCGCGAATCAGGCATGGACATTTAAATGGATTATATGAAAGCATACTATTCATCTAACCTTGAATTGTCCAAAATGGGACAATTTGAGCGATTTCTATGCCACCAAAAATACACTATATTTATGTATGACCACATAGAAATCCTCAAACGGGTTACTAATTATCTAACTTATAAATCACAATCACAAGTCACAACTATAAACTAATAAGTCACAATAATGATTTAAGAAAAAAAATGTAATACATATTAAGCATACTGCCCATATTAAGCATATTAAGCCTCATTTCGAACAAGACCTATACACGTGGTTCCCACATAATGAACAACCCTGATCTCATCTGATAATGATGTGACCATGCAATGAAGACATAACATTAACATTATTTTTTGGGTTTGAGAAATAATTTAAGAGAATGCTTTGGAAAGAGAAATGATTTATAATTCGACATAGTGTGGTCCATGACATGCATGTGATTGAAAATTACTTTGAAATTGCATTCATGGCATACAATTAAATGAAATTTAACTGTCCAATTTATAAGACATAGACCAAAAGTTTACACTTATTTGATCATCTAATTATCAAATTGGGGGGCATTTATTGAACGGTTAAAAATGAAAAATCCAATATTACTAATGGATACATCGTGGAGAGAAAAGGAAAATAATTGAGGATACAAGCATAAAAGAGTGGGGAGCTTGTGGGCAACACTCATGGAAGGTGGAGAAAGAGTGCAGGCTACACATGTGCGAGAGCAAGAGAGAAGTTGGGTTTAAGTTATGAACAAGAAATGTGAAGAAAGTGTGTAGACTTTTGTATGAAAAAAGACAGGAATGCCTAGGCATGCTTAAAATCAACGCACTCATTGATGCACAACGAGTAAAACATGAACATCTATGAAGAAGCATGCACAATTTGAAAATTTTCCAAGTACCTTTGACCTATGTTCCTTTCTAGATATATATCAAATATCAAAGTTCAATGTGATGTGTATGGACTCTGTTGGGGAAAAATATGTTAAGTCCGGAGACTCGAATTTCGAGTAGGTCGGTTCCGCTGGTACTGCCCGAAGAGTCCGAGACAACGGTTGGAGCCGAGGGAATAAGGAATAGGCCAAGAGGCATAAGCACAAGACGATTAAAGTTACTCGATCGGAGAGATAACTGCGTCTGCATAAGCCTACAGAAGGCCAAGTAAGTTAAAAGCCGTCTGACCGAGAGAGAAAACCGACGTGGTATGTTGGTTCCGTCAGCCACGGAATAAGGAAGGGTGGCAAGTAAACACCGAGACTATTCCACCCGTAAGGAGGCAGAAAACTTACTCGTTTAAGCCGACCAAGACTCTTTCAGAGTCGGGGACGGTCGACCCGAGACAGGGAAAAGCGGTCTGAATATAAATGCAGCCCCGAAAATCTGAAAATACAGGTGTCCAATCCCGAGATTCTCGGGATCAGGCGAAATCAATTGAAAGGATTAAATCTCCAAATAATCAGGAGAAGAATCCTCATACGATGAAGATTCTTAAGATCTATAAATATCCAAGTTCTTTACAGAAGGACGTACGCAATACAAAACTCAAAAAACCCTTTGCCATTGATCAGAAGACTGACTTAAGCATCGGAGGTTCTCCGGCTTCAGCTAGAGTCCTTTTATATTGCTGATTGTGCAGGTGGAAGACGATCCAGCTCGGGGAGCCGTCCCATAAAAATACACCAACAGTTTGGCGTCGTCTATGGGAATCGGACAAAAAGCCATTTTCTGCGATCTGTTGAATGGCAAGAACTAGGAGGACTGATCAAGATGAAGCGGGGGAGACCGCTGCCAGCACAGCTCAGGGAGCCCCCCCAACGGTACCTCCGATAGCACCGTCTGCGACTACCAGCCAGCCGAACCGAAGGAACGCACAGTTGGACCGAGAAGTCCAAGAGATGCGTTCCGAGATGGATGTTATGAAACACATGTTGGAACAACTATGTAATCAGCAGATGCAGCAGCGTCACGAATCAGTGCAGGTTCTCCTGCCAGCATCAGTAGCATAGCCTGCTGCTCCGCAGTCGCCTCGAGAGCCGAGTTAGCATCAAGGACCGAGTCAGCCAGCGCCGGATCATTCTGCAACTGCCGTTTTGCCTCCATCTGATTTGCGGCATAAAATAGATCAGAGGAGGTGAAGTCGGCTTCTTGTAGAAGAAACGGTGGAAGTGCAGAACCTTGGAAAGCCGATATACAAGACTTCAAGAATGATGTCTGGGAAAAGATGGAAAAAGAAATGGCAGACATGAAGCACGGTCGGAACACATATCCAACCACATCCGAGGCAAAAGCTTCTCCATTTGTGGATGAAGTATGCAGGTGCGGTTACTGGAAAGGTTCCGCTTACCTCTGATAACTCCCTTTTCCAGAAAAATCGATCTGACAGAACATATTGAATGCTTAAGAACCTATATGGAGTCGCATGATGCCTCAGATGCCATTATGTGTCGAGCCTTCTCTCTCACACTAACCAACGTAGCCCGGCTTTGGTTCAAACAATTAAAGCCGAAGTCAATTAAGTCATTTGCTGAACTCAGTGACGCTTTCCTCAACAACTTCATCGGCGGAAAGAAAAAGTTAAAGCCGCCCGCACATCTAAACAACATAGTTCAGAAGGAAGGAGAGCTGTTGAAAGATTACATCAAGCGTTTCAACTTCGAATGTCTGCAGGTTCGAAGACACTCAGAGGAGACAGCTCTTAACTCTCTCATGCAAGGGGTGAGAGATAAACCTTTTATGGCGGCCCTGGACAAGAATCCGTCCGAGACTTTGGGCGAATTTATGGTTCGTTCGGACAAATACGCCGACGCTGAAGAGACCCAACTCCTACGCGAGAAGGTCCAGAACACAAAACCCTCGGCTAAAGAGTCGGCCAAGAAAGAAGCCGACCCAGGCGGAGGGAAGAAGTGAAAAGATGATCGGGCACGAGACGATGGCAGGTCGAACAAGCGACCCGACAGAGGATTTTCTATATACACCCCTTTGAACAAGTCTCAGGAACAGGTGTTGATGGAAATCAAGAACGAGGGTTTCGTTAACTGGCCCGAAAAACTCCGAGGGAACCCGAATCGGGGAAATAAAAACAAGTACTGCCACTATCATCGTGATCATGGTTATAACACGAGTAATTGTTATCACTTGAAAGATGAAATCGAGCGGCTAATCAAAGAAGGTCGACTCAGAGAACATGTGGAAGGATCTGGTGCTCCAGTAAGACCGAGTGAAGATCGACCCACAGAAGAAATTCGAACAATTATCGGAGGGCATCGGGGCGGTGGAGATTCCAACAATGCCCGAAAGAATCATGCCAGAAGCATCAATCGTCCAGAGTCCGAGGTTCTTCTGCTGTCCCGGCCTTCCAAAGAAAAGAAAAGAGAGAAATATTGCATCTCATTCACTGAAGAAGACGCTCGGGGCATCCACCATCCTCATGATGATGCAGTCGTAATCGCCCTCACTATCGCTAATAGAAAAGTGTTCCGAATATTAGTGGACACGGGGTCATCGGCGGATGTGTTATTCACCCAAGCATTCGACAAAATGGGCATAGGACGATCGGCCTTACGATCGGTCTGAACCCCACTCATAGGATTCTCGGGTGGACAGGTACTTCCTGAGGGAATCACTTCACTACCACTCACTACTAGAACTGCATCCCACTAGACAACTGCGATGGTCAACTTCCTGATCATGGACCAACCATCGGTGTACAACGCTATACTCGGTCGACCGTCTCTAAGCCTCCTTCAAGCCGTGGTATCTACGTACCACCTTTCCATGAAATTTTCGACTGAGTCGGGAGTAGAAATTGTAAAAGGAGATCAACAAGACTCCCACCGATGCTATGCGACGGAAGTCAAAGTGCCGACAGAAGTATCGATGATCGAATCGCTGGATCCTAGAATCGGATCTCACGAACGGGGGCAACCGATGGAAGAACTCGTCTCGGAATCCTTAATCGAGACAAACGAATCGAAAGTAGTGCAAATCGGCTCATCTCTGAGTTCACCTCTTAAAGAAGAACTGATTGCCTTGCTTCGGCGGTATGTCAATATATTCGCTTGGAGCCACGAAGATATGCCCGAAATCAATCCCTAGGTCATAACGCACCGACTCAATATTGACCCGACTTACAAGCCAATCTGACAGAAGAGACGTCCTCTCGGCCTAGAAAGGTGCGCTATCATTGAAGAGGAAGTCGGCAAGCTCCTAAAGGCCAAATTCGTTGAAGAGATATACTATCCAGAGTGGATAGCCAATGTTGTGCTCGTGAAAAAAGCCAACGGGAAGTGGCGTCTTTGTATAGATTATACAGATTTGAACAAAGCCTGCCCCAAGGACAGCTTCCCTCTTCCCCGCATTGATTAGTTGGTGGACAGTACTGCAGGACATGAATTGCTTAGTTTTATGGATGCCTATTCAGACTACAATCAAATTGTAATGCATGAAACTGATAAATCAAAAATCACCTTTGTCACTGACAAAGGCCTTTACTGTTACCGAGTGATGCCATTTGGCTTGAAGAACGCCGGAGCAACGTATCAAAGGTTAGTGAACAAAATGTTCGCTCCGCAGATCGGCCGAACTATGGAAGTATATATAGATGATATGCTCATTAAAAGTATACACGCAGCCGACCATGTGGCGGACCTACAAGAAATGTTCCTGACTTTACGTAAGTACAAAATGAAGTTGAATCCTAGCAAATGTGCTTTTGGTGTAAGCTCGGGAAAATTTCTCGGTTTCCTCGTTAGTCAGCGAGGAATCGAAGCAAATCTTGAGAAAATCAAAGCTTTGCTCGATATGAAGTCTCCAAAAATAATTAAAGACATTCAAAGGCTGACAGGGAGAGTATCTGCGCTTAACCGCTTCCTGTCCCAAGCCACAGATAAATGTCTCCCGTTCTTTAGGCAATTGAGGGGACGATAGAAGATGGAATGGACGGAAGAGTGTGAAAAAATATTTCAAGAAGTGAAGTCTTATCTCGGATCTCCACCACTATTATCTAAGCCCGAGCCAGGAGAAGCTTTATTGTTATATCTGGCTGTATCCGATGCAGCAGTCAGCTCGACCTTAATACGAGAGAGCGAAGGGAGGCAATTACCAGTGTACTATGTTAGCAAAGCCTTACTACCAGCAGAGACAAGGTATCCTTAGCTCGAGAAAGTAGCCTTAACCCTGGTAGTATCATCGCGACGACTCCGGCCATACTTTCAAGCTCACACTATCATCGTTGTGACCGATTTACCTTTACGACAAATTCTTCAAAAGCCAGAGGCTTCCGACCGACTTACAAAGTGGGTCGTCGAATTGAGCGAATTCGATATACAGTATAGGCCGAGGATAGCCATAAAAGGACAAGTTGTCGCCGATTTCTTTGTTCAAGTAATCTCCGAACATAACACAATGCCCGATTCTGAAGAGGTTACTGAAGCAGCGGCTTCTTCTTCTCTCGGCCTGTTACCTGACCTGGCTCCTTGGAAGTTATTCGTTGACGGCTCATCCAACTCTAAGGCAAGCGGGGCCGGGGTAGTATTGGAGACTCCTGATCAAACTTGTATGCAGTATGCCTTGTGACTTAGATTCCAAGCGTCGAACAATATAGCAGAATACAAGGCCTTGTTACTCGGCCTTCGACTCACCGCAAGTTTAGGTGCAACTCATCTCAATGTTTTCAGTGACTCACAGTTAGTCGTTAACTAAGTCTCCGGTGTTTATCAAACTCGGAAAGAGCAACTGAAGGCATACATGGAAAAGGTCAAAGAATTAATCAGCGGATTCCAGAAATGTGAAGTAATTCGGATACCCAGGACTGACAATGCCAAAGCTGACTTGCTCGCAAAGCTTACCTCAGCCGACGAAGATGACATACCTCGGTCGGTTCCAATCGAATACGTAGCTAAACCGAGTATAAATGAGCTGATAGACTCGGTCATACTTCCTATCGACTCGGAACCTACTTGGTTCAATTCAATCGTCCGTTATCTCAATGATGGAGAACTACCAAAAGATCATACCGAAGCGCGATGACTAAAGGTTCGAGCGTCACATTACACCATCTTGAATGGGGTACTGTATAAGAAAGGGTTTTACGCTCCCTTACTAAGATGTGTGGAACTCCCATGAAGCCGACTATGTTTTAAAGTGAGATACACGAAGGAATATGTGGGAACCACTCAGGATGACGTTCGCTCGCCAATAAAGTATTACTGCAGGGGTATTACTGGCCGAGTATACAACATGATACCAAGAGGTTCGTCCAAAGGTGCGACAAGTGTCAACAATTTATGGTTATCCCGAGGCAACACCTCGAGGAACTGACTCCGATGTCCGGACCATGGCCCTATGCACAGTGGGGGATCGTCATCATCGGACCCTTCCCTCTGGGAAAGGGTCAGACCAAATTCGCTGTGGTTGCAGTAGATTATTTCATGAAATGGGCCGAAGCCGAGCCATTAACAAAGATTACCGAGCAAAAAATCACTGGCTTTGTTTGAAAAAATATCGTCTGTCGATTCGGGATACCTCGGACTATTATTACCGATAACGGAAGACAGTTCGATAACAAAAAATTTCGTGAGATGTGCAGCAATCTTGGAATCCGAAACGTGTACGCCTCGGCCCATCACCCTCAGACGAACGGACAGGTCGAGGCCGTTAACAAGATTATAAAGCAGCATCTCCGAACGAAGCTCGATGAAGCAATGAGAGCATGGGCTGAGGAACTTTTAAGTATATTATGGGCCTATCGATCTATAGCTCGGACTGCCACGGGAGAAACTCCCTTCTCCCTTTACTATGGCTCGGAAGCTGTTGCCCAAGTTGAGATCGGTATTAGCTTGGCCCGAGTCAAAACGTTCAGTGAACAAGAGAATAACGAACTCATGTCACTCGGGCTCGATTTGTTGGAAGAAAAAAGAGAAAGAGCTCGATTAAAAATGATGGCTCGACAGAGGCAAGTATCTCGGTTTTACAACAGCCGAGTCAAAGTCAGACGATTCCATGCTGGGGATATGGTCCTCCGAAAGACGTTTCCAAACACAGAAAGTTGGGGCGGGTATATTGGGACCCAATTGGGAAGGCCCCTATATCGTCTCGAGTACCATCCGCCCTGGAACGTATCGGCTGGAAGACCTAAATGGGCAACTGTTGCCTCACCCTTGGAATGTCGAACATCTCAAGATCTATTACCCGTAAGGCAGAATAAAAAGTGTTAAAGAATAATGGAAGAGATGTGTAATTGAAGTCAATTCAATGAAACTAAAAGTTTCATTTTTTCTAAGTGTTTAGCGTCGGGTTACAGCCTATGAAAAAATTATAAGAAAGAGGGAAAATAGGGATGACATAACTTCTGGTAGAGTGAATGACCACTCTCAATCGGGGACCACCCCCTAGACTGAGCAAGAAGGACCAGCCTCATCTACAACAGCGTCCGGGCAGGAGCTTCTCCGTTGGCAGCATCAACGCCAGCAGCCTCGGCCACAGGACTATCGGCTTCAAAAGCGGAGAGGTCGAGGTCGGGGAAGGCCGCCTTCATCTCCAAAACGCAGGCCCTGTAACCACCTTGATAAAGGTGGTCCCTTTCCTCTTCAAACTCTGAAGACTCAAGGAAGGTGTCTATGGCTCGGTCCTGTGCCTCCTTGGATTGGCGGGCCTCCTCTTGAGCTTCATGGATGAGGGCTGCAGCGTCGGCCCTAGCCCGAGTGAGAGTGCTCTTATAAGCGCTGTGAACTTGAAGAAGATGCTGATGCTTTTCCTCAGCCTCCTTTAAAAGTGAGGACAAATGGGCGTTGTCAGCTTTGGCTCCTTCAAGAACCATCCGTGCATCCTCGGCCGCTTTCCTGACATCCTCGGCCACCTTCCTGGCGATTGATAAATCGCCAGTCATAATGCCGATGTGACCCTCGGTGATCTTCCTACGACCCTCTGCCTCGGCCGCAACTCTCTTCGCTGTCTCTGTCTCGTCCGCGAGCTTTTGAGCGGTAGACAGCTCTGAGCAGGCCTTAACAACGCAGGGGGCCAACTGCGAACGAAAGATAGTAAGTTATAAGTAGGGACTCAGTCGGGAGTAACAGAAAAGAGAAAAGAAAGGAGTTTACCTCAAAAAGAAGCCTTGTCGTATGCCCGAGGGTCTGCAGGGTCAGGGCATTGTAGAAGCTGGCAAAATCTCTCTCGCTCCCATGAGCGATGGCTTAAGGGATCATCCCCGAGATGACCTTAGAGAAGGGAGACTCCTGTTGAGTCATCTCCCCTCTCGAGGATTCCCCGCTTGTGACCTCTCTCAGCCTCGGGACCTCTTCTACTACGGGTCCTGGCTCGAGAGCCGACTGAGAGACGGGGAGACTCGGCTCCGCTTCTTCCACCCTCTCATTAGGGTCGGAAAGTACGACTACCTGTGGGGCAGCAGGGACAGGAGCAGACGGGGCAGCCAGCTCCTTAGCCTTTGTAGCGGTCTTCCGTTGCTTCAAAGGTCGAGACCCCGACAAGAGAGCCGACCTCGGAGGAGCTTTGACCTTGGATATCGGCTTCAGGGACGAGCGAGACTCGGCCATGCTATCAGAAGCCGACTTGAGATATGGGCGAGCCTCGGGAAGTTCTGAAAAGAAGAATAAAGATGGGTTAAACAGGAAACCGAGAGAATGAAACAGAGCGGGATGAATTACCTGAGACAAATGAGTCTAATCTCGCGAGATGAAGACGCTCGGGTTGTAACAGCAGTTTCCAAGATCGATCTTTTGCACTTAGCTTCTTAAACTCTCTGATCCGAGCTAGAGCATTGGACCCGAGCTTCCCTCTTTTCTTCAAGATATCTGCAAAGCATCATAAAGTCAGGATCAACACAAGACAATGAGGAAGAATAAAAATTATCGAGCTGAGTCACCAAGTCATTTAGTTTTCGGAACGGGCGAGAGACTTGAGGTTTGTATAGCCACGAATCGACCGACTCACATTGTCCGCACGCCCAAAGCTACCTCTCCTTCCAGTGTTTGTTAGAAGTGGGCGGGTCGGTAATCAGAGACCCACCTTTGCCTCTCCATGCACTCAGGAAGTATAGGCCAGGAAAACTTGGGTTTGATCTTACTTGGTACAGATAGAGGAATTCGTCAATGGTTAGTGGGGGCTGCTCTAGCTCGGCCCATAGCACAGCGCACCCAAATAAATTCCTCCATCCATTTGGAACAATCTGACAGGAAGTGAGTTTAACAAGGGACAAGAAATCGCGAGCAATGGGTTGGAGTGGCAGGCGCAAGCCACATTGCATTGCGACCTGGAAAATCGCTACCATCCCCGCAGGAGGAAGGTCAGGTGAGTCTTCCGGACGAGGAAGACGAAGCACGACCGAGTCTGGGACATGGGACCTAGCTTGAATTCGGTTTAGGTCGGACTCAGTCAAAACTGAGGCAACAAGACCGCTCGGATCGTCTTCGGCTCCTTCTCCCTCGGAAGAAGATTCAGAAGCTTCAACAGTCTGGTTTACAGGATCTGGGACAGCTACCCCCTCGGCTATAATTATTTCATCTTCTCCCTCTTCCTCCTTCAGTTGATCCATCCCGAGATTAGGTCTCCCTGGACGGGTCACCAGAAAAACTCCACCACTGGAAGGACCGGCTTGAGCGGAACGCTCAGCCGATGAGTCATCGGACCCCCTTACAAGCCGGAATGCGGCATCAGCACCAACGGCGAACTCCGTCAGTAAAGAGGGTGGTTCCGTAACACTCCAGAAATGTTGGAACACACCCTCATCTCCGGACATCCCCTCCCGAGGGCTCTGGGAGCCACGCGCAGCCATTAACGACTATAGGAATGGAGGGAAAGAATTCACTGGGAAAGATAGCAGCGGATGCAAAAAGATTTGACGGAGGAAGGAACAACAGCGGAGGGGAGGAAGAAGGAGAGGCATGAAGAGGATATAGGGGCGGGAGTAAGGAAAGAGAAAATAAAATTCGTATGTTCCTCCCGCCCGGCCTTCTTATATCTAAGCCACGTGGCAGGGCATTTAAGGGAAAAGCGAGACGACGCTTCCTTCGACTCCCCCGCTCAACACGTGGCACGCTCTGATTGACGACAGCAATTCCCTCGCCATGCGTCCGATTTCCATAAGCGGGCGAAAAGACCTGACGGCCGGCCGCACGTGCGGCCTTGGGAGATGCACCGTCACACGTTAGGGACGATGCAAAGGACATTAAATGCCTCATCATGACCTCGGACTCTAATACGAACCGACCTAAAAACTCATTACTCCTTGGTGCCGTGGATGACACAAGGAGTAAGGGGGGCTCACTGTTGGGAAAAAATATGTTAAGTCCGGAGACTCGGATTTCGAGTAGGTCGGTTCCGCTGGTACTGCCCGAAGAGTCCGAGACAACGGTTGGAGCCGAGGGAATAAGGAATAGGCCAAGAGGCATAAGCACAAGATGATTAAAGTTACTCGATCGGAGAGATAACTGCGTCTGCATAAGCCTACAGAAGGCCAAGTAAGTTAAAAGCCGTCTGACCGAGAGAGAAAATCGACGTGGTATGTTGGTTCCGTCGGCCACAGAATAAAGAAGGGTGTCAAGTAAACACCGAGACTATTCCACCCGTAAGGAGGCAGAAAACTTACTCGTTTAAGTCGACCGAGACTCTTTCAGAGTCGGGGACGGTCGAGCCGAGACAGGAAAAAGCGGTGTGAATATAAATGCCGCCCCGAAAATCTGAAAATATAGGTGTCCGATCCCGAGATTCTCGGGATCGGGCGAAATCAGTTGAAAGGATTAAATCTCCGGATAATCAGGAGAAGAATCCTCATACGATGAAGATTCTTAAGATCTATAAATATCCAAGTTCTTTACAGAATGAGGTACGCAATACAAAACTCAAAAAACCCTTTGCTATTGATCAGAAGACTGACTTAAGCATCGGAGGTTCCTCGACTTCAGTCAGGGTCCCTTTTATATTGCTAATTGTGCAGGTGGAAGACGATCCAGCCTGGGGAGCCGTCCCATAAAAATACACCAACAGACTCCATGATACATGCATTACATCCAATTTGCTCATAATGTGTAGCTCCACATGTTCTATTTATCGCCCAAAATAATCCAATTTAAAAACTTGGATGAGCCACACCATTTAAAATCATGCATCGAACCTCTAAAATCAAGTGATGTGGCTCCTAAGTTGTTCAATATTTATTGATTTAGCCCATCAATCATATATTTATTGATTTAGCCATCAATCGTCTTATCCCTATACTAGTCAATTAGATGGTAGAAAACCTCTGTCGACAGTATCTTGATGTATGTGTTTTATCGATGTTGTCCATTCATTTTGAAAGCTTAATTTAAAACATGATCCAAAAAATGAAGCTGATACAAAGCTCATAGTTGAGATTGAATGTATACTCATGAAATCTTTTTTAAAGGCCACACAATGTTTATTTCATTCAATCTCAACATTGAGTTGGTAAAATGGACAGAAGGCGTGGATAAATCACATACATCATATTGGGCCCCACAACTTTTCCACCGGCTCCTGGACTGGTGGTGCAAGGTTACGTCCTTTTACGCATGCATGAGATAAGACCCCATTGAGAGAGAGAGAGAGAGAGAGAGAGAGAGAGATGTATCGAATAATACATATTAAGCATACTGCCCATATTAAGCAATCCAACTTAAAGACGTAAAGGATGGGCCCCACAAGCAGTGGACATCAACAGTGGGCCCCACAGGTAGTGGACAGCGACGGTGGGCCCTACAATTAGGTATTTTAGCCCTTTAAATTGAAAATTCCAAATTAGGGATTTCAAAATTAAAATCCTTAAGGATTTTAATTTTGAAATCCCTAATTAGCGATTTACTAAATCCGTGGGCCCCACCAAATAGTGGACAGCTACGGCGGGCCCCACTAACACTGTATATCAACAATGGGCCCCACAAGTAATGAACAACGATGGTGGGACACACAGGTAATGGATTTCGGCGGTGGGCCCCACAAGCACTACACAACGAGAGAGAGAGAGAGAGAGAGAGAGAGGAGGGGGGGGGGGGGGGGGGGGGTTATCGGAGGTGATGACGGCCAGACGTACGGCGGGTGACGTGCGGAGGTGATGACGACCGGATGGTGATAACGGCAGGAGAGAGAGAGGGAGATGGACGGGCGCTGGAGTCGTTTTGACTTAAAACATAACCTTATTACCGACGAAAAATTTTGTCGGTAATACTTTTCACAATTCATCGGTAAAAGGCTGTAAAAATATTTGGGCCCACCCGTGCTCTATCAGCCCCATTCACTCCGTGCATATGTTTTTAAATATACGTATTAGCTACACCAAAAATAAAAATTACAACTCAATATCCATGATCAACCATACAAAGTGAAATAATATGTCCAGTATTCATTTTGTCTGATGATGTATCTATTTCGTCGGTAAAAAGCTCATTTACCAACGATTTGTTTCGTTGGTAAAAAGACACAAAGTGAAATAATGTCCCCTGTTCATTTTTTCCTATGATGTATCTATTTCGTCGGTAAAAAGCTTCTTTACCGATTAAAAAAAAAAAATCATCGGTAAAAAGTTCTTTTACCAACTTTATAAAATATTGTCGGTAAAAATAGCCTCAACTATTTGGTTCCCATCGTTGAAATTATCCTAAGGCCCATCATAATGTTTATTTGAAATCCAACCTATTCAAAAGTTAAAAAAGACATGAAATAAGGGAAAACACAAATATTAGCTTGATCTAAAACTTTTTTGCCCTTTAGAAGTTTTTAATGGTGGGCGTCATTGTCCTACTATTTTTTGTGTTGGGGTCCATTGGAGCTTTGGATTTAACTCGTTCTTTGGGTATTGCCCTAAAATGATCTCTCCAAATGGATAGAGGGTGTGGATATAAAACATACATCATGGTGGGGCCTCCAAGAATTTTTCAATGATAGAGGTTTAATCACACTATTTCTTGTGGTGTGGTCCACTTGAGCTTTGGATATTCTTCCTTTTTGTTCTTTATACCTCAAATTATCTGTTAACATAGATGAATGGAGTGGATAAAATAAATAAATAACGGTGGATCCCATAGAGTTTACTCTGGTAAGGGTAATGAGTAACTCACGTAAATGTAGTGGAGAGATGTTTCCTTAAAACATTCATAATCATATATTGGGCCTGCCTAAATATGATTCACATATCCAACCCACTCATTATGTGTGTCCCACTTGGATGAGGGGTTAGACAAAGTTTCAGCCGATCCAAAACTCATGTGGGCCCCACCAAGTGCTTTTATATTTTTTAGGATCTTTTCACATGGTTTTAGATGGCATGGCCCAACTAAGTTTCATATATGGATGATTTTTGAGATATCTCATAACCTAAAGGAGACACATTAAATGCACGGTGTTGATGGGGCCCACAAAACTTACTAACATCAATTCTTAGGTTCTCACGAGGTCAATAAGTTGAGTCACAATTTTGACCAGAATATTTGGCCCATTTTACATGTCTGGTCCATTCACTCTATTTTACTGATCAATACTCAATTTGACTAGTTACTTGTCCCCAATCAGGCTACATATGAAAAAGATATTGAGCATACAAGATTGTTCAACAATTTGAGTGAAATTTGATTTAAACATCTGAAGTTGTACTCTTCAATCTTGACTGATTAGATTGTCAAAAAACGGTTAAAAGTTCAATTAGTGGATGTGCCTAATAATTTAGTAAATTTTTTGTTTTCACAAATAAATTTCAATTTCCATTTAAAAATAACATTTTCTTTCAAAATGTATATTTTTTACTCTTAATTTTTTTAAAAAACTTTTAACAAAATATCATTTTTATTATTAAATATTTCAAAAAATTTTAAAATACAAATTCTGAATTTTTTTTCCAAATCTCAAAAATTTTCTCATATTTTAATTTTTTTTCTCAAAAATTTCAAAATGCCGATTTTTTTTCTTCAAAAGCATCATTTTGTTTTCAAAATTTTTCTCAAACATTGTTAAATTTTTTTAAACTTCTCAATATTCTTTTTCATGTGACATTACAAATCATTTAAATATTACTTTTAAATTAAAAAAAGTTTCCACTCATTTGATATAAAAATTATATATATATATATATATATATATATATATATATATATATATATATATTGCATTCATTCAATTGTTAAAAAATAATCTTAGATACAAATATACTTATTAGCTACACCAAAAACAAAAATTACAAGTCAACATCCATGATCAACCACACAAAGTGAAATCATAGGCCCATTACCTTTGCCGACAATTTGTTTCATTGGTAAAAAGTTCTTTTACCGACAATATTGTATAACGTCGATAAAAATAGTCTCTCCCTCATTGGGCGGGAACATATTAGGTCATGGTAGGAATCTTTTGCTAACGAAATATGCTTTCATCGGGGAAAGTCATGTTTACTGATGATTTCTTTTGTCGATAAAAAGTTCTTTTACCGACAATATTGTATAACATCGGTAAAAATAACATCTCCGATCTTTTTCTAATGAACTATTTGGTTCGTGGGGAAAAATTACATTTATTGACGAAATAATCATTGGGAAAATAGTTTTCACCAACGATAAATAATTTCATCGGTAAAAGTTAACAGGCCGTCGTTGTAAATGGTGGCGGGAACATATTTGATTGTGGCGGGAATCTTTGCCGACGAAATATGATTTCATCAGGGAAAGTCATGTTTACCGACGAAATCGATTTCGTCGGAAATAAGTTCGTCGGTAAAAGGCCAATTTCTTGTAGTGACACATACCGTTGAAATATTTATAGGGCCCACAGTGATGTATTTTTGAGATCCATCCTATTCATAAGTTAACATAGAGATAGATGAAGTGAAAATAAAAATATCAACTTCATCAGAAATTACTGTGCCCTTAAGAAGTTTTGAACAGTGGATGTCACTGTCCCCACTATTTTCTATGGTGGGGTCGACTTGAACTTTACATCTATCTCATTCTCTTTGTAATGTCATAAAATGATCTCTAAAAATGGTTGGACGATATGGATACAACACATGCATCATGGTGGGGTCCACAGCTTGGTGACGTCACTTCAGTAGAGATTTGGCTATTGACCTTGTCAGTATCCAAACTGCACCCATACATACAATAAGGCAAGCTCATGACACGAGTACAACACGTATATTGAGGTAGGACTACCGCATGTCCACAACATGTACATTAATGTGGCCCATGGAGTGGTCACATGCATCAAGGTGGATCTCATACACACTTACTGTTATCAATCTGAGTTTAGATACACCAAAAATAAAAAAATAAATCAAAAAACAATTTCACTAGGCTGAATCACATATAAAATATGTTGTGCTTAAAGCGCGATTCGCCCCCTTATCAACTGCTGATGGGTTACAGGCGAATTGGTTCCAGGATAAGACAAGCCTCATCTGAATCCAGCATGCAGCAATCACGATAGGTTCACTATGGAATAGTTTTAATGCAGTAGATCTCTTCTGGTAGACTTAGACGGTAGAGATGATCACAGTATTCTATACTAGAGATTTGGATTGTATCTGATTTGATAGGAGAGATGGTGTGTTGAGATGATTGAATCGGACTGGAATGGTCCAGTTTATATAGGCATCAGGTAGTGGACCGTTGCTAGAGGCCAATCAATGGTTCAAAACGTTTGGATAACGTTTCTGACCATTGATCATTAACTCTAGCCATTTCTGGTCATCGGATCAAAGGATCTGATAGTTGGATCATCATGGTCCAAAGTGCAAAGTGCGCCATCTAGCGCCACTACATCCACATTGCCTCACTGCCCACGCCCTCGCTCATGCTCGAGCCCGTGCAAGCGTGAGTGCTTGTTTTCCAGTGCTACACACTGGAACACGCAACCCAAGTATCACCTCCTCTAAAAACTCCAAGTAAGAATACTCTTTACAACATCTCATATAAACCACACATTCATTCTTTATATTTTTGATGTGGGACAAAGCACACACATCGCACTTTTTAATTCAAAATTTTCAAAATGCGTTTTGGTGGGAAATTCCTGAAATTTTGAAAATTTTGAATTTTTCTTTTTATTTTAAAAAACCACTAATTTTCAACAATCCCCCACTGGTTTTTTAAAACAAAGAAAACTCTATCAGAATAATAACAGTCATTATGCATAAAGAAAGATATCTTGCGATTTGAATCTTTCCTTAGTGTAAGTATTTTAAAGTTATTTTAAAATTTTTGGTTGCCGCAGCATTGAACCAATTATTCTTATATGATATAACTGAAAATACCACACACATAATAGCTTCTACGTTAGGTGTTCTTTCATAATCTCGCTTAACACTTTTAATGGCCATGTGCTTATCTTGTTTCATGAACGATCTCAAGATATCTCTAACTCTCATGAGAAGCGACACCACTTCTACACTCACCTAGGTGAAATCCTTCCAGTGTTTCCTTTTAAAACACTTGTCCTATTTGACTGGACTTCATTAAGAGTTTAATACTCATCCCTCTTTTATAACGACTAGCACTATCATCCTGGATGAGGTTATTAATTTATTTAGTACTGAAACTTTTCACTTATCAGTGAATTGTTATTACCCATTAAACCCAATATTTAAAGATTTTTTAATTTAGGGTTAGGTTTCTTTCACTGAAGTTACTTTGAGTAAAGAGTTTTAACCTCATCCCTCTACACGTTGTCCTTACTACCTCTCTCATCAAAGGTTTAATAAAAGGATCAGCCAAGTTATTACTCGACTTTACATATGAGATCACAATGATTTCATCTGCAATCAATTACCTTACATAGTTATATCTCAAACTTATGTGTCTGGACTTCCCATTATAGTTACTGTTATAGGCTCTTGCTAGAGTGGTTTCACTATCACAATGAAGTGAAACAACCAGTATAGGCTTCACATAGAATGAGATTTCTAACAGAAGATCCCTTAACCACTCAGCCTCTTTGCCTGTAACAGCTAAAGCTATGAACTCAGATTTCATAGTTGAGTGTGTTATGCAAGTTTGTTTTTTGGATCCCTAATATACAGTTGTACCTCCTAGGGTGAATATCCACCCTGTAATAGACATGTTATCCCCTGCACTCGATATCCAACTTGCATCGGTATATCCTTCCAACACTTCTGGAAATTTTGAGTAAAATAGCCTTAGTTCTTTGGTTTCTTTAAGATAACATAAAACTCTACTTACTACTTTTCAATGTTCAACACTTGAATTACTCGTAAACCTGCTTAGTTTACTCACAGCGTATGCTATATCCGGTCTTATACATTGCATTGCATACATAAGACTGCCTATAGTACTAGCATACTCTAATTGTGCAACTACTCTTCCACCATTTTCTTTTAACTTGATACTTGTATTAAACGGGGTCTTTGTCTCTTTAATTTTCAAGTGATTAAACTTGTTTATTATTTTCTTAATATAATGAGACTGACATAATGTAAAACTCCCACTATGTTTTTTAACTTTGATACCTAATATGGTATCCACTTGTCCAATATCCTTCATTTTGAAAACTGAAGAGAGAAACTTTTTGGTTTCAGTTACACCTTTCATTTTATTACTGATTATTAACATATTATCTACATACAAGCATATGATTACAACATAATCATTACATACTTTTAAATATAAGCATTTATCAGTAATACTATGTTCAAAACCATAAGACAGAACTTTAGAATCAAATTTATCATGCTACTATTTTGATCCTTGCTTTAATCCATATAAAGACTTATAAAGACTTAACAAGTCTACACACTTTTTTTCATTTTCTAATAGAACAAACTCTTCTGGTTGCTCCATGTAAACCTCCTCATCAAAATCACCATTCAGGAATGTTGTCTTCACGTCCATTTGATGGATATGAAGATGATGTATAGATGCTAGAGCAAATAAGATCCTAATCGATGTTATTCGAGCTACTGATGAATAAGTGTCAAAATAATCGATTCATTCTTTATATCGGAAACCCTTAGTAACTAACCTTGTCTTAAAGGTTTGAATTGTACCATCTGTGTGATATTTTCTTCTTAAATACCCACTTACAACCTATTGGTTTAGAACCTGGAGGTAGATCTACCAATTCTCATGCTTGGTTAGATATAATGGAATCCATTTCATCATTAATGGCTTCTTTCTAAAAAGAGGAGTCTCTTGAAATCATAGCTTCACTAAAGGTTTTAGGTTCATCTTTTATAGTTAAAATCATAGGTATTTTTCTACTCACCTTCTCTCTATCACCCTCAACTAGATGAAAAGAGAGTCGCTAAGAGTCTATTTGATCAGGATCAAGACTCTTTCCTACTCTTACTCTTTGACTCCTACAAGCTTCACTAGGAGTTTTCTCTTCTATTTGTGTTTCTTTTATAGTTTCATTAGGTGATTGAATCTCGGCATTTTTTTTCTCCGTGAATACAGAATTCTCGAAGAACTCTACATCTTTAAACTCTATGATTACATTGGAGTCTAAGTCTAAAAGTCTATAGGCCTTACTATGTTATACATATTTTACAAGGATGCACTTGATAGCTCTTGGTCCTAACTTAGTTCTTTTTAGGTTCTGAAGTTCTACAGTATGCAAGACACCCTCACACTCTAAGATACCCTATGTTTGGTTTTCTTCCTGTCCATATTTTGTATGGAGAGGTCTTAATTTTCTTAGATGGAATTCGGTTTAAAACATGATATGCAGCTAATAGTACTTCTCCCCATAGGTTTAATGGCAATTTTGTTTGTATTAGTATTAAGTTAACCATTTCTAATAATGTCCTATTTTTTTCTCTCTGCTACACCATTTTGTTGTAGTATATAAGGTGTTGTGTACTGATATATTATGTCGTGTTCTTCACAATAATTAGAAAATGCATTAGAGAAATATTCTCCATCACGATCACTACGAAGGATTTTAATATTCTTAACTAATTGATTTTCTACTTTAGATTTATAGATCGTGAATGTATTAAATGTTTCATCTTTCGATTTTAACAGATATATATATATATATATATATATATATATATAAATATATATATATCTTGAACAATCATCTATATACATAATAAAGTACCTTTTACCTTCACGGGTAAGAACGCCATTTAGTTCACATATGTCAGTATGCACTAGGTCTAATATTTGAGATGATCTTTCAACGCTAGTGAATGGTTTCTTAATTATTTTAGACCGTATGCATACTTCACATTTATCTTTGTCATTATCATTATATGATATTAGGCCGTTCTTAACCATGAGTTTTATGGTACTGTAGCTAATATGGGTTAGTCTACCATGTCATAGCGTAACGGATTCAATCATGTAAGCAGAAGAATTCTTTTAATTTAAAGAAAGTTTGATCATCCCATTACAAGCATAACCCTTACTCACAAAGTTCTCATTCTTAGACAAGATCAACTTGTCTGATTTAAACATAATCCTAATCTCAGGTTTGCTTAAGAGAACCCCTGAGATAAGATTCCTTCTTATGTCTGGGACATGCAATACGTTGGTCAGAATTACCTTCTATGCAGAGGTGAAAGAGTAATTCCACAGTTCCTTTGCCTATAACTTTAAATCATCCTTTATTTTTCATTTGAACCTCTTAACCATTGATCTCATCTTCACAGGTTTTGAAAGCAGATCGATCATTGCTTACATGGACTGTGGCACCTGTATCATACCACCAACCAAGAATTTTCTCTTGAACTAGGTTCACTTCTGTGACAATGGCTACGATTTCATCGTTTACTGCATTAGCCTCTTTCTTAGACTTTTTTCGGTCCTTATAGACTCGGGGGAAATGCCTGGTCTTGCTACAGAAATAACAAGATCCCTAAGTTTGTCATTTTTCTTCTTTTGAGTTTTCTTGAATTTTCCTTATTCTTTGTTAGGTTTAAGGGAATCAACTTTCTCATAGGTATTATTTTAGGATGGCCTTTCTATTGCGTTCACCTTGGATGAGGATGCACCATTAGCGTCATCCTTTTTGTTTCGGTTACGGGATTCTTCTTCAATTCGAATATGCTTTTAGATTTGTTCTAGGGTGAATTCTTCGGATTTATGCAGTAGTTTCTTCCTGTAGTTTTTCCAACTCAAAGACAATTTTAGAATTATAGCTCTGACTTGAAAGGATTCAGGAAGATCAATTTTTATTGCTTTTATTTTGTTTACAATAAGTTGCAGTTCTTGGATTTGGGCAAGTAGCGGTAGATTGTCTACCACCGTGAAGTCGAAATACCTGGCAATTAGAAATTTTGTGTACCTTCCTCTTTAGCCTTCTACTTGTATTCCAGCGCGCTCCAAATTTCTTTTGCTGATGTGATCCCCGTGTACAAATCGTACAACCAATCAGAGAGAGCATTGAGGATGTGGCCACAACACAGCAGTTCATCTTATTGTCGCTTAATCGTAGCAACAACCTGTTCTGGAGTGTCGGTGTCCTTTGCTTCAGGCAGAGGCTAGAGAGTCGGGTCCAAGATGTAGAAGATCTTTAGAGCGGTCAGCAGGAATTCAGTTTGTCCTGCCATCTAGTGAAATTTGAACCATCGAATCGGATCAGAATCAGTCCAATAAAATCAGATCCTGGTTCATCAATTTGATTGATGCAACACTTTCGATGTCTATGAAATCACGCTTTAAGATTGTTATCAATCTGAGTTTGGATACACCGAAAATAAAAAAATAAATAAATAAATAATTTCACTAGGCTGAATCACGTATAAAATACGTTGTCCTTAAAGCATGATTCGCCCCCTTATCAACTGCTGATGGGTTATAAGAGAATTGCTTCCAGGATAAGACAAGCCTTATCTGGATCCAACATGTAGCAATCACGATAGGTCCACTATGGAACAGTTTTAACGTAGTAGATCTCTTTTGGCAGACTTAGACGGTAGAGATGATCACAGTATTCTATACTAGAGATTTGGATCGTATCTGATTTGATAAGAGAGATGGTGTGTTGAGATGATTGAATCGGACTGGAATAGTCTAGTTTATATAGGCATCAGGTTAAAACGTTTGGATAGTGTATCTGAACGTTGATCATTAACTCCAACCATTTCTGGTCATCGATATATAAAACTAAGACCATTTCAGACCTCACTGCACACAGCCATATAGCGTCACTACAGCCACACTACCTCACTGCCCACGCCCTCGCCCGTGGCTTAGCCCGAGCAAGAGCGCATATGCACTGGAACACGCCACCTGAGTATCACCTCTTCCAAAAACTCCAAGTAAGAATACTCTTCACAACATTTCATATAAACCACACAATCATTCTTTGTATTTCTAATGTGGGACAAAGCACACACATCACACTTTTTAATTTAAAATTTTCAAAATATATTTTGGCAGGAAATTCCTGAAAATTTGAAAAAAACGAATTTTTCTTTTCATTTTGAAAAACCACTGATTTTCAACACTTACAGGGATGCACGAGAAAAATGATTTGGAAAATGGATGGGCGGTCTGGTTTTCTCACGGGCATCACATGGGTCCCACCGCCCAGTGGGCCATGCACAGAGCTCTGGAGAAACAGATGGCTGGAAATTAAGGGGCAAAACGAAAACATTACGACGTGTCAAGCAGCAGGTGGGCTGCATGCAATGCTGGCCACACACTCCCTCTCTTTACAAGCATGTGGGTTCCATTTCTGGTGGGCCCCACACGTCCTGAGTCAAGCTAACATTTACGTTTTCTCTTCTTGCAGTTTATATCACCTCATCAACAGGTACAATGGTAAATAATTGTCACGGTGGACATCATGGAGTCTTCAACGGTAGCAGTTTAATCCCTGCTATTTCCTGTAGTGTGGTCCATTTAGGATTTAGACCTGACTCAACAGGTGGCTCAAAGGATGTATGGACGGTATAGATTCTCACACGAGTCACGTGGGCCCCTCTGATAAGTTGACCCACACCTTAAAAAGAGCTGGCAAAATGGCTGGGCAACGGTGGGTGTTATCCCCCACTGTTAACAGAGGTGTGGCCGACGCTTATTTGGATCAAACTGATAATTATTCTTTCCTTCCATCAGGTCCGCGTGATATTAAAACAAGTTGATAGGCAAATAAAGATCCCGGTGGCTCCCTATACTTTCAATGGTAATATAACAATCTCCATCGTTTTCAAGGTGCGGTCTATTATTAACACCCAGATCCATAGCTCAACCGGCAGCCTGAGCGGAGATACCTCGTTTCAACACATGAGGTCTTGGTATCGATCCTTAGTGGGGTTGAAAGATACCTCGTTTTAACACTGAAGTCTTGGTACTAACAGTGGGGTGTACTAACAAGCTAACAAATTTTTATTTATTTTTTAAAGGTACAGTCTGTTGTATATATATTGCGGAATGTACTGATCGTTTATGCACAACAATGAAGATTCAATGCTTTAATCTTAAAAGCATACCTAAGGTAGAAGACATTCTCAATTCCTTGACGTAGCCGTCGAGAAGATCGTGAACCGAAATCTTAATCTTTCGCACCTCACACTCTTAACGAAACTTTTCAATGGACTAGGTTTTCTCTCTTAGGTTGACAAGGGACCGGGGAATCTATTTATATGAAATAGGACTACAGGCCTATCTATAACACTTCTTAGGATTTCCATACAGTAGGTTTTCATATCCTGTTTAATAATAACAATGTACATACAGTAGGTTTTCATATCCTGTTTATAAATAATAACAATGTATAGGAACTACGGTTTAAGCATCCCACCCTAAACTTATTTGCAATGATCAGAATTGAAATGGGACCCACTAAATCGCTCAATCTAAATAATCCAATAATCAGATCTAAATCATGTATAGCCTACCTGATAAGAGTCTTACATGGTCCACTTTAGATTGCTCCATTCAGGATTCAGCCCACATCCAGGGTCCACTTGGCCCTCTGGGTGGAATTGATAGCCCAGCAAACATAACGGTGGGCCCCAAAGAGTGTTTTACTGGTAGACAGTCTCATCGCTGCTTCCTGCATTGAGGCCCATCGAGATTTATTATTATTATTATTTTTTAATTTTGAAAAAACGTGGACTCTTGCCACCATTTCATTAATCACTGGCAAATAACAAGTATACGGGGAGGCCCAACAAAATAAAGACCCCTTTTCTCGTGAAACAACTAGACTACAGCTATCCATTTGTACAAAAAGGAGACCCAGAAATGAAGAGCCAGGAACGCAAAGAAGAGCAGACTGGGAAGGAAATGCAGCCGAGCGCTAGTTGCCCGCTCTAGATCTCCTAACGGCTCCCAAACCGACCTCATCTAAGAAGAGGAGACCACGAACCTCATGGGCCAGATTGTCAAACCTGTCGAAAACCGAAGCAGCCTGGTTATTGCTGCCAACTTTGGCCAACCAGTCCGCAGGAGCGTTCCCTTCCCGGTGAATGAATCTGAGAGTGGAGGTGGTCCCCTGTCTCAACTTGTTGATACGGGTGACCCAGTAATTGCCGGTCGAGGGGACCCAGGACTTTCCCGTGAGGAGATCAAAAACCAGGTTTGAGTCATATTCGATCTCGATTCTGTCCAACCCCTGCTCCAAGCAGAGAGAAATACCATCAAAGACGGCTCGCATCTCCACAATGTTGTTAGATCCCGTACCATATCCAGTTGAAATGGCAAAGATTAACGAGGCATTATCGTCCCTGCAGGCCCTCCGAGATTTGAATGTCTTATATCTTGGCCAAGACACGTGCAGACTTGGGACCTCATGGTCAGATTGGATGATGAATTAAAGCACGGTGGACCCCACTAAAGGAAGTTCTTCGGTGAGCTGATCCCCACCTGCAGCATAGTCCGCTTGAGCTTGGGACCTGCCTCGTTTTAGGTATGACGAAATGGATAGGTGGGTCCTACGGTTATACGGTGTAGATAAAAACATCTACACCAGGGTGGACCCGAATCCAGATGAACGGCATGAATACAATACATATACATCGCGGTAGCTTCAGGAAGGCTTTAACGGTGGGTTGATCCTACTGTTTTTAACAGTGGTGGGGTCAACAAAAGCTTTGGGTCATAATGATGTTTGTGTTTTCCCTTTACCCTGGGTCACGTGACCTTGTAAACAGGGTTGGATGGCAAATAAACATCATCACAGAGCTTTAGGAAGGTTTCAACGGTGGACATTATTGTCCCCACTGTTTGCCGTGATGTGGATCACCCAAGATCTAGATCTGTCTCAGTTTTGGGTCCAAGGTCTAGAATGATCTGGAAAAATGGATGGATGGCGTGGATTGAATATATACATCATGGTGGACCCTGCTTGTACAGCATGCCTCGGCACGGTGCCAGGCAGCGTCCACTAGTGTGGCTCCCACGAGTTCTAGATCAAGCCGATATTTGTATTCTCCCTTCACGTGTGGCTTGTGACACTGCTGTATGGCAAGTAAACAACAAGGTGGACCATAGAAAGGTTTCAATATTAGACGTCCCTGTCTCCATTGTTTTCTACGTTGTTGCTCACCTGCGGTCTAGATCTAACTCAATTTTGAGATCTGCCCCTAATTAAAATGATTTGGAAAGATTAATGGATGGTGTGGATTAAATAAGTACATCAGGGAGAGTCCCACGAGTGGGGCCATTTCCCAACGCCCAACATGGTTGCGTCGCTGGAAGCTCTGTTCTAGCAGGTTACTTCATTCCCTCCCCCCTTTTATATTATTATTTTTGGTTACGTGGGCTCACATCTGGACGATCCACTCCGTCCATAATCTTGGACAGCTTATGGGAGGCCGAAGAGCTTTGGATGGAGCAGAAAATAGTGTTTTACACTCATCTTAATCTGTGTGAACTTAACACACGTGGAATGACAAATAAACACCACGTGTGGGCCACACATGGTGGTGTATTTGTGATTGTGTCACGGCATAGTTCACTTATGAGTCCCACTTCAAGTATAGATAAATGAAAAAGAAAGGAAAATGAAGCAAAAGAGATAAAACGACCATCAAGGTGGGCCACAGCCACCATGGGGCCGTTACAGTCATTCCATAAACATTAGTGTGGGTCCCACCCTTATGGCCCCACTAAACTAAATGAAATCAAAGAAATAAAGGGGGGCACTTATAGTGACGTGGACCAATAATAGTATTGGAATCAGCTGATCGCTGTTTCCAGGATACAGTGGATCCGCACTCTTTTTTTTTTTTTGTTTTTTCGATACTTTTCTTTTACCAAACAAAGCAACCATGCAAAACCTTTTGTATCGCTAATGCCTACTTAATATGGTGTAACAAATACAAGGGACGATGACGATCACTCCCCTGCAATTAGTTTGATGCTAGGATTGCCAATGCGGTAATGCTCTCCTAAGCCGAGATGAACAGTAAGAAACCAAACAAATGTGAGAAATTCTCCACCTTTACTAAGTTGTTGAGCATGGGCTATCCCGCTGCATTTACTTGCGGCGTATGATAGCATCTCAACCCACATCTCGCTGATCAGGCTCCATCTCGCCCCCACTGTCAGTTCTTCTTTTAGCCTCTTAGTAAGAATGCATGCGTCGAACAATACTGATTTGCTCCCGCCAAGATTTACCTCAGTATATATTGAGAGCAGGCGAGTGCATAGTACCCTTTTATCTTCCACATTTTGCGAATTGCGGGATGCGGGATTCATTTTCATGTCCTTTGCTGAGTCATTGACCTTAGTACAGGTATCCCTAAACATGGCCTGCCCGATAACAGTCGTTGTCGACATCATAGAAGGCTGCATGATGAGGAGATATATCATGTAATCGGATATAATCTTACTTAGTTGATGATGCTTGGATGCCAATGTGGAGACCGCCTCATCGGTGTAATAGCAAAAGGTGGTGGCGAGATGCCACAGAAACAGGCTCTCATCAAACTCGATCTGGATAGTGTCACTGAACAGGCCGAGGTAGCCCCTTTGCTCGAGGGTCCAGTTCCCCCGGCATGAAGATAAACTCCGGGCTGCACTAGGCTCTTTCATGATTTCGCTCTTCTTCTTGAGCTCCTGGAAGACGAATATCTTTAACTCTTTTGAGACAGCCAAGCGATAAGTGTATTGCATCTCCATCAAGAGGTCATCCAGCATCTTGCATGACAGTTTATGCAAGGCCTTCTGAATGTAAAATGCCTCAGATAGCTTCCCAGCAAAGGTGGGCCGATTGGCAATTCTTCCCAAGTACTTGTCATGATTGGGGATGCAGGTGTCTATCAGATTGTACTGCTTGATGGATCCAGACCATCGATCAGAAGGCCGGACAATATTAATGATCTTATAAAGGATGTTGCCAAGCACTGGAATCTTAATATTGAAAACATTCCAATAAGAGAGTAAGAGCATGATAAAAGCCATGAAATCTAAAGCCATGGCGCCGCCTAGCAACGTATAGGATATAGCAATGTCGAGCGGGAGGAAGTATCGCTTGTTGGTGAAGAAGAAGAGCAAGAATGCTACAATGATTGAGCAGGAGCAGACAACCCGGAGAATGTAGCCGGAGATATTGTGCACTACGGCAGCCTTGGTGAAGAGTACGTCGTAGATGAATTCGATCTCATACTCGATGACTCGGAATGCGCCCATTGGGGACCAACTTAGGAAAGCATCGCGACTCTCCGCCCGGAGACGGATGCTGAAAATTTGCTCGGCGATGAGGCCCTTGAAGGTTTTGAAGAAGTGGTATGCCCTCCTCACCATGGTAACTTCGTCCAAGTCCTGGTGCGACAAATCGAGTTCAGGGGGTACCGGGTTTGGGCTGAGGATGATCTCGGCGGGGAGCCCCGCTTCTTTCATCCACCGGTATTCCTCAATGATCTTGGCGTAGTTCGAACCGAGGTCTGGCGTTTCAGGTGTTGATTCTTGGAATTGGTTCATGCTCGCGAGGTAGAGTGCGTAAGTCCTCTCGCTGTACTTGATAATCCCCGCAACGAACATCAACAGAGTCGGGACTAAGAGCGTATTCGTTGGCAGTGAAAGTATGAAGACGTAACCGGCCATGCTGACCTGGAAAATCACCCCGAGCAAATGTCTGAGCCACAACTCATTGTCTTCCATCGAGAAGGCCGTGATTGTGTCTGGACCACCTAGGTGCAAAAGCAGGAATGGAGCCCAGAAGGCTAGAATGTCGTTGTTTGTGGATTTCTCAATGTTGTACTTTGACCCACTTGCATAGTCCATGGTCTTGACGCTGGGCTTGCAGTTGCTACCATCGCAACTTGACTCATCCCTATGGCTGTTGGAGAGGAGGCCCAGTGTGAAGATGGCCACTCAATCAGTTACAAGGTAGAGGGACCATGTGAAGAGGATGAGTAGCTTGGAAGCCATCCGTTTGCGCAGTGATGCGAAGAAGATGAGAAGGATTTGTAGCAATAGACTACTAAGCATGAAGACCCGAATGTCCCAATTATTCCACAAGTTTCTCACTGGCTTTGAAAATATTTCCATTCTTATATACTACTTTCATCCTGTTAGAAATATCAGAGTAAGATTGGTTGTCCCTGATACACAGATCCAATGGCCAAGAACACCTTAAACGATTTCTTATTTTCTTTTAGTAGCACGATTGAAAGTAAATATCATGGAGGACGGCATGCATTTGGATAGTTCAGATTGAGGTACGAGTACATCATGTGAAACAATTTATGAGTGCATGCTTCTTCTTTTTTCTTTCTTTTTCTTTTTTTTTAATTGTTTAATTTTAATTTTTATTTTTTTATAACTCACGCACACACACTCACGCTAGTGGAATTTCACCACCTATGGGTATTCGAACCCTTGACCGGGAGTTCAAACTCGTGATACTCTACCACCCGAGCAAGAGTAAGAGTAAGGACCCTTTATGAGTGCATGCTTACAAACCATTACAATCTACCAAAGTTCTTCCCAAAAATTAAATCAATGTCACGATCCCGACCCACAGTATCAACACGATTTCTCCTGTTGAATGTTAACAGTTGGTGTTTTTCTATTTTCACCGTTCAATTACAAGCCACTGATCAAACAATCAGGATTATCTGATCAGCAAAATATCAAGTAGGAGGACCATCTACAACGAAGCCCAACGTACGGATGGTTCAGATCATCATATGCATTCATTAAAACGGTGTACATTGCAGCAGACCACCAAAATTCCGAGTGTATGCATATGAACCATCACAATCCACCAGAGCATCATAGCTTTTTATCTCAAAAATTAAACAAATGCCATAAAATCCCAACCACGTTCTAAACGCTATTTGTGAAATTTAAATATCACTCATTTTTTTATTTAAAATGCTTGATCAAGAGACGCCAATCAGACAATCAGGACCGTCTGATTGGCACAATTTCTAATAAGAGGTCCATATACAATGAGGCCTCAAGTTCGAACGGTCCCGATCATCATTTATAGCACATCTAAAGAGTGGGACACTGCGAGCGACCACCAGTGTGGCGGGCTACCAAAACAATCTCCACCATGAATTCACACACGGGCTTTTGCGTCGTATAGACTCCACGTACTACCCACCTTTTTCATTGGACGTGAAAAAAACTTTAAGACCTCATTCGTACGGACTATTTCAGAAATACAAAAATAACTCTGCTTTTAACAACTTTTTCCCCGAAAAAAAGGTCGCGCCGGGTAAAAGGCAGCGACTAAAGCCACAATTATTTCTTCACGCACGCGCACCCAAACATCCACAGGCGCGGATTAGGTACTACCCCGGCCTGTTCGGAGCTCGGGACAGGCGGAGTCTGTTCAGGCCACTGAGGGGCCACCGTGATGAATGTATTTTATCCACACCGTCCATCCAGTTTTTCATATCATTTTAGATTACTGGACCAAAAATAACTCATATCCAAGCCTCAAGTGGACCACACCATAGGAATCAGCGGTGCTAAGGAAGCTCGCCATTGAAACCTTCTTAGGGTCCATCGTATCTTTTATTTTCCATCCAACCTATTGATAAGGTCATGAAGTAAATAAAAAAGCATCATCTTGATCTAAAATTTCTGTGGTACTTAAGAATTTTTCAACGGTAGAAATTTAATCCCCACTGTGTGGTCTATATAAGCATTGGATCTTCTTTATTTTGGTGATAATAATCTAAAATGATATGAAAAAATATGAAAAAATGGATGGCGGTGTGGATAAAATTGATACATGACGGTGGCCCATATATATATATATATATATATATTACCAAAATAACTCTGAAAGAAAATTCATTAAAAAACAAAAATAATAATACAGAAGAAATTTTTTGAATTTTATTAAAAAAAAAAACACTCACCGGATGCAGCTGCCATACATCGAACAACCAAACGAGAGCAGGAATTCCGGCTCCGAACGGAAATCGGGTCGGAAGCGAACCAGATACGGACCCGAAAAACGCGGAAAGTGGAAGCGAGAGAGCGAACTACAGAAGCCGATCATTTCCTTTCAGTAGCATGCCCTAAAGCTGTGAAAGATAAGGACGAAATTGCCGCCATCAGAGACAGAGAGAAGAAACAGAGAGGGGTATTTCAGGAAGAGATTTCAGGGGTATTTTGGTAATTTCAGATACGGTTTCTCATCGTTGAAGAGAAAACACAGAAAAGCGCATTTTTATTCTTTTGAACGAAGAGACGAGTCGTCTCAAGGAGGCTTATAAGTTTATCCGTGAGTTCGTTTTGCATCTGCCGCGTCTCTAAATTCAGCATCCGTCGTGATCTAATGGGACCCACATACTCGATCATCCAATGATCGGAAACGTTGAATTTTGTAAACAGATGCTACATGCGCTTCTACATGAAAATTAATCAGAACGGATGATTCGAACTATTTAGGATAATGAAAGAATATTTCTGATGGTTCCCATTTAACTCTACAAATAAAGGCCTGGATGATCTCTGAACAGTGATTCTTCAAAAATATCTTATTGGTAGTGGTAAATAGTATATGGACGGTTTAGGTCATACGGCTATTTCATCGTGTGTGCCGCATTTACATGTCATCCATACCGTTAATAACGATCATTTGTACTGGGTTGAACTCAAAACATAGATAATAGCATGATTCAAAACTTTTTTAGTCCTACTAATATTTCAACTTCGGACGTTCACTTATCACGTTTTCGGCCCACTTGAATATTGGATACAGTTCAGTTCAATTTTGGCCTCGTATCCTAAAATAAACTAAGAAAAGAAATGGATGGAGAGGATTTCTCACAAATATGACAGTGGCCCCACCTGGTTTTTCACCGCAGGAACTTCGGCTTGTCGGTGCTATGTGGGCCCCTCCATGATGTATGTGTTTCACATTTTTTACGGATGTTTCACCCGAAAAATCAGACGAATATAAATCTCAGGTGGACCACACCATAGGAAAACAATAATAATTGGATATCCACCATTAAAATCCTCCTAAGGCCCACTGTACTGTTTATTTGACATCCAATCTGTTGATTAGGTCATACAGGCCGAGATGAAGGGAAACAACAAAGATCAGCTTGTTCCAAAACTTTTGTGCCCCCAAAAGGTTTTTAATTGTCGACGCTCATTTAACACTCTTTCCTGTAATGTGGTCCTGAGAACTTTATATACCTAATTTTTTGTCCCATAACATAAAATGATCTGAAAAAATAGATGGACGGCATGGATGAAACACATACATCACTGTGGGGCCCACAGAGCACCGACCGCAAGGGAGTGGCCAATCCGTTCCCGTGAGATCGTAATCTGAAGAAATAGCCTGTAGGATATGGACACGTTGCTGGTCTTAGTGAGGTGGGCCTTTTTGTCTTTGCGTCAATTGAGACTGATTGGATGATATTGATGTACGTGTCCACTGTTCTTGAGAGGTATTTATAGGACAATCCGGACGGTCCAGATTGTGGGGCGTGTTATGGATAGGACAATCCAGACCATAAATATATGATTATCTTAACCATTTGATGGATGGATATTTTCACGTTGGATTTGGGCCCAACGGGACAGACGGGCGTGCATACGACGGATGAGATGGTGAAGGAAGGAAACACGGAGCTCTCTTACTCTCACAAGGAGCCCTTCCTGTCACTCAATGACAAGGAAGTGGGCATACAAGCCTCCCCTTCAATCAAATAAGATTTTATTTAAGATATACAGATAAGCATGATACTCTACCATTTTACAATCTTTGGTACTCTTTAGCGTGAAATAAGTTTATTAGAATACCTTATTAATGTATTTATACGTAGCCTAGGATGCAACTTGGCCGTAAGGAAACTCCTTCAAGGAACTCTCTCTTACTCTCAAAGGAGCCCTTCCTATTACTCAGTGACAAGGAAGTGAGCATCCAAGCCTCCCCTTCAATCAAATAAGATTTTATTTAAGATATACACACAAGCATAATACTCTGCCATTTTACAAACTTTGGTACTCTTTAGTGTGAAATGAGTTTATTAGAATACCTTATTAATGTATTTTTATATAGCCTAGGATGCAACTTGGCTGTAACTCAAACCACCGTGGAGCTCATCTCAATGTAAGCATTGTATATCCACATGGTCCATCTATTTTGACAGCTTGTTTTATGATATGATTCCAAAAATAAATTAGATAAAATTTTAAGCAGACTACACCACAGGAAACAATGGTCATGGACCATTAAAACTTTTTGTGTGCTAGAGAAGTTTTGGATTAATTAATTTTCCCTTCATCTAGAAATATTGCAGTGGGCCCTAATAGGTTGGATGATAAATAAACATTGCATTGGGCCCTAAGAAGATTTTAATGGTGTATATTTAATAACCATTGTTTCATGGAGTGTAGGCTGCATTGAGATTTGTATCTGCTTCATTTTTTAGATCATGCTCTAAAATAAGCTGGCAAAGCAGATGGATGGCGTGGATATACAATGTATACATTGAAGTGGATCTTATAGTGATCCAAACCACCATGGATGGTTGCGACGCCGCATTTAAGTCGCGTCCCATGATCTAGGTCTTTCACTATCATGGTCATCTACTAAAGGCATATATCCTACACTAATCAAATAATGGACCATCAAGTATGGGCCAACAAATCATCATCAAATGAGATTAATAATATTAAGATGGTTAAAACAAAACATCAATGATAAATAATATAATAATAATAATAATAAACTTTTGAAAAAGTCATTAAAACAGTTAAGTGTTGGTCTTAGTGATAATACCACTTGATGCATTCCAATCTAATTAGATCTACTCATACACATATTTTTATGTAAACTCAATGGATCCCTGTTAGCCTAGGTAAGAATTAGTGGCTTTTGTGAAGAAAAAAAAAAGTATCCAACCATGTTTACCTTCAATGGCCTTTGAATGTACCCTGTAAGGAGTGTCAATCGCCTCTGTTGAAGGCGCATGGAAATCCTGGGCCATCGTTTCCCATCGGTCCAAGTCGTTGCCAATGACTCCAGCTCACAAAGTGCACTAATTTTCTCCATCTCCAATAGATTGCATGCCACACAACACAAAATTTAACATGTGGAACCTTGCTAGGCCCCACCATGATTCATATTAGATCTACACCGTCAATCAATCTTTCTAGATCATTATAGAGGAGGATCCTAGAAATGGGGCACATCCAAACTCAAATGGACCACGCAATAAAAAGCAGCAAAGATTGAATGGCTACTGTTGCCGTAAGGTTTATTTGTCATCTAACCTGTTCATAAGGTCATGTATGAAGAAACCTTTTGTGGCCTCAAAAAGTTGTCAATGGTAAGAAATCATTTCCCGTTGTTTCCTATGCTATGCCCACTTGAGATGGGGATCTGCCTCATTTTTTGCCTCGTGGCCTAAAGTGATATGGAAAATGGATGCACAGTGTGGATCTAACACATACATCATCATGGGGCCCATAGAAATTCCACATGTCAACACTTAGTTTTCTTCTCTCTTCCCGATATGTGTTACACCACTCATCAAGAAATGAAATTTATTTACGTATGAAATTTATGTTGGGCTTACATGATTTATTTTTTAGGTCCACGCTCCATCCATTTTTTCAGGTCACTATATGGATATGAACCCAAAAATAAGGCAGATGCAGAGCTACCCCACATGATGTATTTGTTAGGTCAACACCGTCCATCCCTTTTTTCAGGTCATTATAGGATATGAGCCCAAAATTAAGGCAGATCCATAGCTCATGTGGACCACACCACAAGAACTAATAGGAGTTGTATGCCTACCGTTGAAAAATTCTTAGAGCCATTAAAGGTTCTAATCGAGCTGATATTTATGTTTTCCCTTCATCTAGTCTGCGAGACCTTATGAAAAGGTTAGAGGGCAAATAAACCTCTTGGCTGACCCTACGAAGGTTTCAACTGTCATTTGTTCAATCCCCACTACTTATTTATGGTGTGGTCTAATTGAGCTTTGTATGTGACTATTTTTTTGGCTCATGCTCTAGAATGATCTAAAAAATTAATGGACAATGTAGATCTAATTAACACAAACTATGGTGGGGCCAAAGATGTTCCACATGTTAAGAGTTGTTTTTGTGTAGCATGCAATCTACTTCGGAGATAAAATCGAATGTTTTGTGAACTCACTTTTTACACCCATTTTTGACGTCCAGAAATGGATGAGTTTACACCTATTTTATGTGTTCTAACATGGACCAATAGAAGGATGTCATGTGTGATTTTAGCCGTCGGCGTCTATGATAGTTAAAGCCGTCTATGATAGTTAAAGCCGTCAGCATTTCTGACGGTTGATGGCGACGGTTTTAGCCATCGATTTCTACAACGGCTAAAACCGTTGGCGTTTCTGTCGGATGTAAAGGAAAAAAAACGTCGGCATTATCAACAGCGAAAAGCTGTCGGTGTTTCTCATAAATTAAAAAATAATAATAATAATAATAATTAATTGCATAATGTTACATGAAATCACATAATTTATAATTTTGTCCACATTCATAAAAACATATTACTAATAACAACAAAATATAAACTTAAGCACTACAGAAAGATGATCCTAACCATTCCAAATGCATTTCATCAAACATCACAATGAGTAATTATGTTACTAATTGCGGACAAGATAAACATATCACCTTTTTTATCTTGTTCAGGGACTAATCTTCGAATATCTTTTAACGACTACTCAAATCACCGAAAGAAAACAAGCCTAAAAGAATAAAGCATTCCATTAGAATAGATCTTACTCATTTTAAACAATCCAAGACTTAAAGAGGCGTAGGTTGTAACCAAACAAGAATGTTGCAACAATGCAACATGGACACAAATATGTATACCTGTTTTGGACATGGGCAGCAATATATTGGTTTATTCTTTTTTAAGGAATTATGTATGGGCAAGTGAGGCCACTTAAAGGGCACTCGCTCATTCCTTGTTGGAAGGGCCCGTTTGTGTTGACTCATGCATGGACGCATAGATTACCTGCAAAAGGCTTTTCTAGGAAGTTCCTGTGCTGAGATACTAGGTTGGGGGGGGGGGGGGGGGGGGGGGGGGGGGGCGCTGGCATCGTGACGTTCATTTAAAATTCATACCATCCATCCATTTTCACGTATCATTTTAGGACATGAGACAAAAAATTAGATGGATCCATAACTCAGGGTGGCTATACCGAGGGGGGGGCTTAGAAAAGAGTTTCTTACCATTGACATTTATAAATAAAGAGAACTCGAGAGGAAAAACTTTCAACTAAATTTTTTGTGAGAAGAGAAAATAAGAAAAGATGCCCGTTGTTGAGTCTATTGTCCGATGGCTTGCTAAAAAAATTTGGAGATGTGTTTATTCAATGAGCCATTTTCATTTGTGGAATGTGTGATTAAGTCAAATGGATATGATGTGAATGCAATGCTTCTTACAAGTAGGGTTATCAATGGGTCGGGTTAGCCCTGTTGCAATCTGTGGAAGGAAATCTCGAATTCAGATCACATGAGATTAAGTAAATATAAACAAAGCAATCACAAGAACTCATGAATTTTACATGAAAAAACCCTTGTGGGAGAAAATTAAAAAAAAAAAAACTATGACACAAAGCGATAGCGAATCACTATCAAAAGTAAAATTAAAAGTAAAAGAGATAGAATCACTTACAAAGCTCAAAAAGCTCTTATTTTTAGCCCCTCTAACCTAAAAAACATTTAGCCCTCGATTACCCTCTGTTAGGATGCCCTCGCATTACACCCTCATATATATAATGGCATACCCAAAATAGGAAATAATCCAATTGCAATTCTACAAAATTGCTCACGTCGTCAATCGAAGCATCAATCTATCAACATCGATCGAGCAATCCTTGATCGATCAAGCCATCATGTTCAAGTGATCAAACATGCCAAGAGTGTTTAGAGAATTTACAGGTATTTCTGAATTTTTGTTGATCGATTGACTTGATAGTTCAATCGATCAAGGATGTCCAAAACTGTCAAGAGACCGATGTGCATAATTTAGAGTTCACTCGATTGATCGACCACCCAATCAAACCCCTGTTTCATGTACAAATACAAGACATCTCATAACAACCTCAACCATGGCTTCAATCTTCATTTATGAGCGACAACTCCAAGCTCCATCCTTCATCCCTAGTTGCCTCCATTAAAGCTTTACCATTGTTGTCAATTCTCTTGCACACTCTAGCTTCATCAACCTTTCAACAGACCCAAAAAATATGAACAAAATCAAAACTTCTCTTTGGGAATCACCTTTATAAGCATGTTTGTCGGATTTACTTCGTATGAATCTTCTCAAGAGTCACACTACATTCCTCAAGTACTAGTCAAATAAAATGATGATAAATATCAATATGTTTAGTATGAGAATGGTTATAAACCAAATTTTTCACCGAATTGATCGCACTTTTGCTGTCACAAATAATCAGCATGGCATCCTACTGAAACCCGAGTTCGTTCATCATTCCTCAGAACTAAACACTTCCTTAAATGCTTCTTTCACCACTATATACTCAACTTCTATTATGGAAAGAACAACCACAAACTAAAGCTTCGATAACCAACCACTTCACTTACTAATACAAACGAGTAGCCGAAAGTCAACCTCTTGTTATCTACATTCCTTGTATAATCTAAATCCATGTAACCTACCAATATTCCTTCTAATATCTAAAATGTCAAAACATAGTCCACTATGCCTTGTAGATACCGAAATAGTCATTTCACTACCTTGTAATGTTGTTTGCCTGGATTTGACATATTTTTTCTCATAACACCGACTACATGTGAAATATCTGGTCTTGTAGAGACCATGACATACATCAAATTGTCAACCGTACTCGAATATGACACACAAGACATAACATACTTTTCTTCATTTGTAATGGGACATTTATCTGAAAAAAACCTAAAGCAAGCAGCATGGGATATGCTAACTGGCTTAGCCTTGTCCATCTCAAACTTCACCAACATATTATTAGTGTATTCTGCTTGAGATAACTGTAACATACTATTCTCATTATCATTGTGTATGCTTATGCTGAGAATCTTCTTTATAATCCCTAAATTTTTCATTTCGAATGTCCTTGATAACTAAGTCTTTAATATATTGATCTTAAATATACTCTGACTAGTGATAAGTATGTCATCAACATATAATACCATTAGAATAAATCTTCCATCACTAAGTATCTTAAAATAGACATAGTGATCATATTTACTCCTAGTAAATTGCTAGCTCACTATAAAAGTATTAAACTTCGTGTACCATTGCATATACGACTGTTTCAAGTCATATAAGGATCTCTTTAACCTGCGAACCTTATTCTCTGACTCATTTTCTTTGAACCCCTCTGGTTGTTTCATTTAGATCTGTTATTTCAATTCTTCATATAAGAAAACAGTCTTCACATCCACTTGTTCCAGCTCAAGTTTGTATTAGACAACCAATGCCAACCCAAACCTAATAGATACCTGCTTGACCACAAGCGCGAAAATCTTGCTGAAGTTGACAACCTCCTTTTGCACATACCCTCTCACAACCAATCTTACCTTGTACGTATTATTTTTCTTCTTATAAATTTATTTGGACCCGATTGCCTTACGCTTAACAGGAAGCTACACTAGCTCTCACGTCTCATTTTTGTATAGAGTGTTCATCTCGTCTTATATCGCCGCTATCTACTTCTTAGCATCTGGAATCATCCAGTGCTTCCTGAAAGGTACATGGATCCCCTCATTTGTAATAAGGGTAAATGCAATGTTCGATTCATTTCTGTATCTCATTGGTAATATGCATGATCTCTATGTGACTTTTTCCTTATAGGTGGGTGCTTCACCTACTCCTATATTTCTTGCTGCTACTCAATTTCAACTAGTGTTTCACCCTTGTCAATTTCAACATCCATTATGATTGATTTTTTCAAAAAAAACTTTTAAAAGTTGAAAAGTAATAAAAAACAACTTATAAAAATAAGTTACTTTTTAAAGTTTAATAATGAAACTAACTTAATTAAGAAAATTAACTTATTAAATTAAATATATAAGTTAAAAAAAGCTACTTATTTGGTAATATCCAAACCGGCCCTTATCATGTAAAAAGGGGGAGGTAATCCATACTTTTGTGGAAACATGGGGAGGAAATACCTTTTTGTGATGGTTTGTATCATTTCTCAAAATCTCAAGCATGTAATTGCTGACAAGAAGTGGATTAATTAGATTTCTAGTGACTTGTGCAATAGTGGATTGCCTAGTGAGTAACTTAGTACACTAGTAATTTTTATGAGCCTCACCTTCGTGTTTGTATCTTATCCATGCCATCCATCCATTTTTCCATGTCATTTTAGGGCATGAGCCCAAAATGGAAGCATGTCCAAAGTTCAAGTGGACCACATCACAGGAAACAGTGGTAATAAAATGCTTACTATTGAAAACTTCTTGAGGACCCCATAAGTTTTGGATCAAGCTGATATTTGTGTTTTCCCTTTATCCATATTCATGCGACCTTATGAATAGGTTGGATGACAAATAAACATCACTGTGGGCCCTAAAAAGGTTTTAATGGTGGACATTATTATCTTCACCGTATGTGATGTAGTTTACTTGAGGTTTAGATATGCTTAAATTTAGGGCCCATGCATTAAAATGAGCTGGTAAAACAAATGGACGGCGTGGATGAGACACAAACATCATCATTGGGCTCGGCAGAGTTTACTCAGCAGGATAATATGCTCTCGATGGGTGTTTCCATTGCAAACTCATTAATATTGAAAATGCATTAGGAAATACAGAGAAGAGTTGTATTTCGTGCAAAGATGTTAAAATCAAAAAGAGAAAAGATCCAAAGCAACGCTTGCTTTCATAGGAGATGTACACCAGCCTTATAGCAAGATAATTAAAATCATTGTAAATTTTTGTTCAAAGAGCTTGTAAACAGAAATTTGATTTACTTAAATGGGATGCCAAGTTTGCAATTTCTAAGTGCCTGCGTATCATCCACCACACTCTGGCAGAGTATTAAAGGATTCACCTTTTTACGTAAGCCTTTACAAGACTACAACCCCTGCTGTTGGCCTCAGGCCCAACAACCATCGAGCTCTGTGGGGCCGACTGGATATTTGTGAGAAATCCACTCCATCCATCGGTCGCTTCGTCTCATGTGCACGACACCCAGGGAACTTCTTAAAATCACCACCCAAGCCTTTAAATTCATGCCTTAAGGTTCCCATGAGATTTTGATAAGGTGGGTCCTTGCTCGTACTCCGGTGGTAGACTCTCAGGAGTTTCAACATCTGGTTGAGGGTTGAGTGCCCATAGGTGGTGAAGTGCGTGCGTGTGTAAAAATAAAAAAAAAAGTTAATAATAATAATAAATTTAATAAGGTTGATTTTTATTATACACCTTCATGCTACCGGGGCTGACCCGATGAACGGGTTGGATGGCATATAAACAACAGTGACCTTAGGAAGGTTTCTGTAGTGGGCTTCCCCCTTTGGAGTGGCTCAACTGAAATTTGGATTGCCGTGATTTCTACAGTCAAGTACTAGCATGAGATGCCTCAACTGATGAACTGAGTGGATTCACGGTCTACCTGCAACAGGTGTTAGGGAGGATTTCAGCATGGATTAATGCATTTTCTGACGGGGAGATGTTGGGGACCTTGCACAAAGCCTTAGGATCCAGCCCTCCAGAACAAACTAGAATTATGGGATAATAATAGCAATGAAGTAAATCAAAGCATCAAGCACACAACACTAGAGATTTTTACGTAGAAAACCCTCAAAGAGGTCAAAACAACAGGACCTCGTCCAGATCAACAATCCGCTATAAAGCAGAATGTTATAACCGATCACAAGCACACATCGCTTGGATCAAATCTTCATTACTTACACAGGAGCGGATAAACAGTAAGAGAAACAAAGAAAACGGAGAGATCTCACCGATTACGCGGACGTAGAAGTGCAGAGATATGGTAAATCATCTCTACGAGCATAGCCTCCCTTCCACAAGCTTCTTCTCTCTCTTTCTCTCTCTCTCACACCTTTGAGAGCCCTAAACCCTTTAGCAAACCCTTGCAAAGCTTTAGGAAACCCTAGAATACCCTAGAATACACTCCAATCCCGGATACACTCCTTTATAAAATAATAGAAAGAGCTAAAACCCAAATAGAAAATAAAATCTGCAGAATCTGCATTTCCGCAATCGCATCTGCAAAACTCTTCGATGATATTGAAGCTCTCTCGATAACAACATCGATATCATAATATCAACAAAACCTAAAAACTGTCCAACAACTAGGCGTGAAAATTTCAACAATTATCGATGTCATCGAGTCACTCTCGATGACAGCCTCAATATCATCTAAAAGTCTCTCGATGATATCGACAAGACAAAAAACTGTCCAGTAACCAGCGCTGAAAAATCCTGCAATTATCGATGATAACGAAACTGGTTCGATTTCATCGATTCCACCAATGAGGAGAAAATCCTTATCAAATCTATCCCTTTTCGACTCAAGAGGAGTTTACCTTCTTCAAGCTAGCCTGGTTTGTACAAACCTCAAACTTGCCCTTGAGCAAAGCCTTGGTCATCATGTTTGACCCATTATCGTCCGTGTGGACCTTCTCAAGCTGTAACACCTTCTGTTCCAAAGTATCCCTGATCCAGTGATACCGAACCTCTATGTGCTTTGACTTGGAGTGCTGACTTGGATTCTTGCTCAAGTGTATAGCACTTTGGCTATCACAATAGACCACATGCTTCTCTTGCTTCAGGTAAAGTTCATGTAGGAACCTCTTCATCCAAAGCATCTCTTTTCATGCCTCTATGACTGCAATGTACTCGGCCTCTGTCGTCGACAATGCTATGACCTTCTATAGCTTACTCTGCCCAGAAATCGCTCTCCCTACAAACGTGAACATAAACCCCGATGTAAACTTTCTAGAGTCTATGTCACCTGCCATATCTGCATCTATGTAGCCCTCTAACACAAGTTTTCCATCATCATAGCATAGGCTCAACCTGTATGAACATCTTAGATACCGCAGTATCCATTTCACCGCTGTCCAATGCTCTTTGCCAGGATTGGTAAGATACCGACTGACAACACCAACCGCATATGCTATGTCTGGGCGTGTACACACCATAGCATATATCAAACTTCCTACTACTGACGTGTAGGGTATCTTTATCATCTCTTCCACCTCTTCCTTCATCTTGGGACACTATTTGTTGCTCAATCTGAAGTAACCATCCAGTAGAGTACTGACCGGCTTCGTCGTATTCATATTTAATCGCTCTAGGACTTTCTCAATATACCGCTCTTGTGACAGTCGAATCTTCCTACTACTATCACGGGTTATCTCCATTCCTAGGATCCGTTTAGTCGGGCCCAAGTCTTTCATTGCAAAAAACTTATCCAACTCCTGTTTCAGCCTATCGATCTTCTTGATGTCTTTTTCCATGATGAGCATGTCATCAACGTATAACAGTAGAACTAAGAAATCACTATCTGAGAACTTGCGTGTGAACACACAGTGGTTCGACTCTGTTCTGTCATACTCATGTTGTAGCATGAACGAATCGAACTTCTTGTACCATTGTCGTGGAGCTCGTTTCAGACCATACAAGCTCTTCCTCAGCCTACACACCATATGTTCCTTGCCCTTGACTTCAAACCCCTCTGGTTGGTGCATGTATATCTCTTCTTCCAGGTCACCATGGAGAAATGCAGTTTTAACATGTAATTGCTCTATCTCCAGATCCATGCTAGCCGCCAACCCAAGAAACACCCATATGGATGTCATCTTCACCACTGGTGAGAATATCTCCTTTAAGTCTATGCCTTTCCTCTGATCAAAACCTTTCATCACAAGTCTGACATTGAATCTCATCTGTGAATTCTTCTGCTTAACCTTCTTTCTGAACACCCGCTTGTTGCTTAAAGCTTTCTTGCCCTTAGGCAGTCTCACCATATCATAGGTGTGGTTCTTATGCAAGGATTTTATCTCCTCTTGCATAGCTTTCAACCACTCCTCCTTATGCTCGTCGGTTAGGGCCTCAGAATAGTCTTCTGCCTCTCCTCCATCAGTCAGCATAATGTACTCATGCGGCGAGTACCTTTGGACAGCTGTCTGTCCCTAGATGACCTCCTTACCTATGGCTCAGCAGGTGAATCAAGTAGGGGCTACTCCCCCGGTCCATCTTCTGTAGGAACTTCCTCATCCTCTGCACCTTGTTGTACTCCCCCGTCATTAGGCACCACGGGAGGAATAAGCAGATCCTTGTCCTCTAGCTCACCTGAACTAGGCTGGTTCTTCTCTGGCTTACCAATGTCTTCTATACACTAATCTTCAAAGAATACCACATATCTCCTCTTGACGAGCTTCCTCTCGGTCGGATCCCACAATCTGTAACCGAACTTTTCATCACCGTACCCCAAGAACACACACTGTCTGATCTTCATTTCAAACTTGGACTTCTCGCCCTTTGGTAAGTGAACGGATGCCCTGCATCCAAATACCCTAAGATGACTGTACGATGGATCCTGTCCAATCCACACCTTCTCGGGCACTTCTTCATTCAATGGGGCTGATGGAGACTTGTTTATCAGATACATCGCTATGTGCATTGCTTCTCTCCAGAAAGTCTTGGGTAATTTTACATGGGATAACATGCATCTGATTCTCTCAACAATGGTGCAATTCATTCACTTAACTATACCATTCTGCTGGGGGGTCTTGGGAACCATCTGTTCATGCCGTATACCCAGGGAGTTGCAGTACTCATGAAAGTCGCTAATGTATTCACCACCATTGTCAGTGCGGATGCACTTCAATAATCTACATCTCTCTCTCTCGACCATAGCATGAAACAATTTAAACACACCAAAGACCTCGTCCTTGGATTTCAAAGCATACACCCAAACCCTCCTAGATGCATCATCTATAAAAGTGACAAAATACAATGCCCCACCCAAGATTTTTGTCCTCATGGGACCACAAATTTCAGAATAAACCAAATATAATGTATACACTTTATTAACATGAGAAGCAGTTTTAACGAATGAAACTCTATATTGTTTCCCTGATAAACAATCAAGACAGTTTTTGAGAGGTGTACCTGTCACGTTTAGAAGGAGCCACTTCCTCGCTAGTAGCTGAGCTCTTTTTTCACTCATGCGGCCTAGATGCCTGTGCCACATGTCAATAGCTGAATCTTCCGCTGTGTTTAACCCACCCTTGTACACAATGATACTTACCTTGTAAAGGATGCAACACTTCTTTCCTCTGGCTGCGATTAACAAACCCTTGATGAGCTTTCAGCGCCCACCAACAAATCGGCTTTTATAGTCATCATTGTCCAACCTTTCCATCGACATCAAGTTGAGGTAAAGGTCTGGGATATGCCTCACATCCTTGAGAACCAATGTGCAGCCCACATCGGTCTTCACACAAATATCACCGACCCCTACGATCTTCGATACGCCAAAATTCTCCATCTTCACGGTCCCATAGTCACCTGACTTGTAGCTTGTGAAGAAGTTCGTGCATGGAGTCACGTGAAAAGAAGCTCCTGAGTCAATCACCTAGTCGATGTCCTGACTCGTATTTGTGAGACAAACATCATAATCTGCTGAAAGAATAATAACAATGTCCTTATCTGTAGCGACCGCAGTGAAATTTGATTCATCTTCCTTCTCCTTTCCTTTTTCTTTCTTATCGTTCTCAACCTTATGACATTCATGCTTATAGTGGCCTTTCTTATCACAGTTCCAACATTCAACATCTTTTCTGTTACTCGACTTACCTCTTAATTTATCTCGGGCCTTTCCGCCCTTCCTATTCTTTCCTCTCCCCCGTTCATATGTCACAAGGGCCTCTTGATGAGTAGACCCCTGAGACATCCTCCTTATCTCCTCATTGAAGAGACAACTAGTTACTTATTCCATGGATACCTTTCCGTCTAGTGCGGAGTTGCTTAGAAACACCACCAATGTCTCCCAACTGTCAGGCAATGAACTAAGCAATAACAAAGCCTGCAATTCATCATCCAGGACCATCTTCACAGCGGAGAGCTGGTTTACTATATTGCTAACCTCATTCATGTGCTCGGCCACAGAACCACCATCCTTGAACTTGAGATTCACAAGTCGCCTTATCAGAAAAATCTTATTACCAGTTGTCTTCCTCTCATACAGCCCTTCCAATTTCAGCCATATGCTAGCGGCCGAGGTCTCCATAGACACATGGTGGAACATAGAATCATCCAGCCATTGTTTAATAAACCACACCACCTTCCGGTCCAACTTCTTGCAATCATCATCAGACATATCCTTGCATTTTGCTGATATGCCTAAAATTGGATAATATAGATCCTTGCAATAAAGCAAGTCCACCATCTTAGCCTTCCATATGGTCCAGTTAGAGCCATTGAGGTTGATCATCCTTTATGAGCCACCTTCCATAATTTTAAACCGATCCTACCCGTTCAATGAACTAAGCTCTGATACTACTTTGTTGGAGACCTTGCACAAAACCTTAGGATCTAGCCCTCCGAAACAAACTAGAATTATGGGATAATAATAGCAATGAAGTAAATCAAAGCATCAATTACACAACACCAGGGATTTTTACATGGAAAACTCTCAAAGAGGTAAAAATCACGGGACCTCGTCCAGATCAACAATCCACTATAAAGCAAAACGTTACAACCAATCACAAGCACACACCGCTTGGATCGAATCTTCATCACTCACGCAGGAGCGGATAAATAGTAAGAGAAACAAAGAAAACGGAGAGATCTCACTAATTACGAGGACATGGAAGCGCTGAGATACGGTAGATCACCTCTACGAGCATAGCCTCCCTTCCACAAGTTTCATTTCTCTCTTTCTCTCTCACACACCTTTGATAGCCCTTAACCATTTAGCAAACCCTTGTAAAGCTTTAGGAAATCCTAGAATACCCTAAAATACACCCTAATCCCGGATACACCCCTTTATAAAAGAATAGAAAGAGGTGGAACCCAAATAGGAAATAAAATTCGCAGAATCTGCATTTCTGCAATTGCATCTGCGAAACTCTTCGATGATATTGAAGCTCTCTCGATAACAGCATCGATATTATCTGAAGGTCTCGATAATATCGACAGAACCTAAAAACTGTCCAGCAACTAGGGGTGAAAATTCCAACAATTATCGTTGTTATCGAGCCACTCTCGATGACAGCCTCGATATCATCTGAAAGTCTCTCGATGATATCGACAGAATAAAAAACTGTCCAACGACTAGCGCTGAAAAATCCTGTAATTATCAATGATATCGAAACTGGTTCGATTTCATTGATTTCACTAATAAGGAGAAAACCCCATCAAGAGATGCTACCATGGGATCATTGACTCGTTTTTATCGTAATATAATAGAGTTATCTTCCACCGTCCAAATGGAAGGTTGGATTATAGATCGGGACCATCACCTAAGGGGTTGGTATTAGATGACCCTTGATTCAAGAATCATATTAATAAAACAATCCTAGCCATCCATTATTCTCACAATTCCTTTCAAAGTCCTTTTGCATTTTATTACTCATTTTAAGGCTACCAATCAAATGTTTAGGGACCTCCATTTTTTATGAATTTTAATTTGTGGCCCATCCATGGTCCCATCGTAGCCCCAACCATCTTTAGTGTATAAATCAATGAAGTCGGACTTGATCTATTGTATCAATGTAGCTTGCCTTGATGTTGTTTTAATTTGGGAAGAGAAAAGGCATGTGGTCTTGGAAGATGCATGGCATAAAGAAGGAAAAAAACAGAGAGAGAAAAGGAAAAGCAATTGATGGTGCAAGAAGCCTAGTATAAAGAAAGAAAGAAAAAGATAACGATATAAGAAAAGAATCCCTTGAATGATTTGGAAAAACATGCGGAGAACGTGGATACATAATACATATGTCAAGGTGGACCCCACGATGACCCATAGTAAGGGCTATGTTGATGCAGAAATCTGGTTCACCTGCACCGAGCTCCGAGCTCGGACTCTGATCTCTAGATTCCTGCACAAGGGAAGGACAGAGGAGACCCTGGCTAGAGCAGGGGACCCTCCGATGCCAAAGTCAAGCTAGGAATTTGGGTTTAAGTGTTGTAGTAGGATTTAGGATGAAAGATTTTGCGTACCTTCCAATGTAGATGTGCCTCTTATTTATAGTGAAGATAGGACAGTGTGGTCAGTAATTCCAGGCACAATTTCAGCAATTACACGAGAGGTTAGGGAGTGATGGATACCAACAGTTATGCAAGAATCACATCGTGGGCATTTACTCCTGTCGTGTGTTACTGGGAGAGAATCATGTATCTAAGTGATCTGGCGGAGCTGAGCTGACCGATGCCGAGCTAAGCTGACCAAGCCGATCTGACTTGTTGATACCGAGCTGACCTGCTGTTGAGGGTCAAATATTGCATATTAGACCCCAGTTATTTCCTGGATTTACGAACATTGTACTTTCTAACGGTCCGTTTTAACTGTGTTTGTGCTATAAGGTGTAATTGCGAGCTTGGACTGAAATAAGAGGCTAAAAGCATGAATTTAACACTCTGTTGACACCAAAGGCAAGGGATGGACCCTAGGGGACCAAGATTGATGGATTTACAAGTCAGAAATCTAAGAAACTGAAGCTCAAGTGGCCCGGAAGACGTCCGAAATGCAAGATCATAGGGTTCCCACTATTTGTTCAGCTCCAAACTTTATACAGGGCCTGGGGACCATAAATTAACCGTACACGTCAATTTTCACCCATTGGAACCCTATAGAAGTGGCCAAACAGACAAATCAGCCCATGAATCTGTGATTTGGGGCCCACCTGAGACTTGGATACGCTTAGAAATTGGTATCGACGGCTTAAATGATATGACAGAATGGATGGACGGAGCAGATTGCATACATACATCATGATGGACCCCATATGGGGCTGTGCGTGCACAAAGTGCACGCACGCCAGCCGTGCACCACAAAAGCCTCAGTCAGTCAACATTGAGCTGACCGACGTAAGTCACTCTCCATCCATTCAGTCGTCAGCGTTGAGCGATGCAATAATGTGATTTCCATCGTCAAACGCAGCATGAACGGCGAAAATATTTAAGACAGTGGGCCACACCAAAAGCAACCAAAACCACTCCTTTCTGACCGAAATTTCGCCAAAAATCCAATTAACGGGGTTGATTTCTTCGAAAACATTAGTATGGGGCCCACCGAACATATCAGCGCAACCTGCGTAAGGCTACACGCGTTCGAAAAATCCAGATTTTCCGTGGAGTTACGTGACCCGGAACAAGATCGAATCAGCGATCTGAACCGTCCAATTGAAGCCCCAGCCAGGCTTAACCCTAGCTATGATGGTAGATGCAATAATCGGGACAATCAGCGTCCTAATCTTCAGCACAAACGGAGCCATTTGTGAGTTTCTTATCGTGAGAAACAGAGTTTGCGCAGGAAGCTTGTCTGCGTAAAGGGCTGCGTAAAGAGGAGTGTGGAACCCCTGCTCCAGGGTGTCTTTGACTATAAAAAGGAGGAGAGTTAGGACATGAAGTGGGGAAGAACGGTTGGAGCTTGGCAGACGTGAAGCAGAAAAAGAGACAGGGAGAGAGTGTTTTCCTATTTATTAGTTTTATTCTCTGTTTTTATTTTTTTTTCTTCTTTTAAGATGATTAGTCCATCCATGTCAGGCTGAAACCCCTTAGCTAGGGCTAAGGGGTGAAGCTTGTAGTGAGATGGGAAATTCTAAGCTTTTAATTTAATTTTAATATTTGAATTGACATTGATTTTAGTTTGATTAACATGGAAATATTTTTAGTCTTTAATGGTCTGTTGTGACTGAAATTACAGTGGATCTGCAATGGCTTTGAATATTTCCTTTTCATTTTATGTTTATGACGTCAGGAAGCCCTGTTGTTCACCATCGTCTCCTGGGCATGGTCGGATGACGATACCCTTCTTAACTTTCATAGCATGTTGATTGGTTGGTAATTAGTTTAATTCTGTTGTTTGCCATAGTTTCCTGGGTATGGTTTGGTGATGGAATCCATTCTAATTCATATACATTTCATCTCTTTAAAACTATGTCAATGGCAGTTCAGTTTAACTTCCATGATTCATGAAGCGAGTGTAAGATCTCCCTGATCTCTACAATTGGATCCTCTGAATCGCTAGTTACCCTTCTCTGATATCTCCTACGTTTTAAATTAATTAACCTACAATTATTTAACAATTGTTGATTTAGCATTCATCTTAATCTAGTTCTAGTTCTAGTTAGTTTTAGATAACGCACAAGTTTCAGTCCCTTGGGATTCGACCTCGGTCTTACCGAGTTATTACTACATCACAACCCTGCACTTGGGGAGTGAACACCTGCCGAGGCTGAGCTAACCGGTCGAGTCTGAGCTGACCTATCGAGGCTGAGCTAACCTTCTAAGACTGAGCAGGTCTGTTGAGGCCAAGCTGATCTGTCGAGGCCAAGCTGACAAGTTGAGGCCGAGCTGACATGTTGAAGCCGAGCTGACCTGCCAAGACCGAGTTGAGCTGTCGAGGCCAAGCTAACCTGTCAAAGCTGAGCAGGCCTGTTGAGGCCAAGCTGACATGTTGAGGTGGAGCTAAGCTGACCGAGGCTGAGCTAACCTATCGAGGCCGAGCTGACCTGCCAAGACCAAGCTGAACTGCCAAGGATGAGCTAACTTGCAGAAGCTGATCTAACCGGCTGAGCGGGCCTGTTGAGGCCAACCTGACATATTGAGGCTGAGCTGACCTAACCGAGGCCAAGCTGAGATGTCGAGGCCAAGATGAGCTACCGAGGCTGAGCTGAGCTGTTGAGGCCAAGCTGACCTATTGAGGCCGAGCTGACCTGCCGAGGCCGAGCTAACTTGTCAAGGCTGAGTGGGCCTGTTGAGGCCAAGCTAAGTTGTCGAGTCCGAGCTAAGCTGATCGAGGTTAAGCTGACCTGTTGAGGTCGAGCTCCTCTTCTGAGGCCGAGGTGGTTTTGGCCAACATCTCTTACTTGGTCATTGAGGAGCTCATTGGTCTTGATCGGCGCTGGCCAACCTCATGTCCCGTTGAGATGTCCGAGTCGACCTCTTCTCTTTAGTCAGTCCATTTTTACCCATAACAGTAAGCCCCCTACTTTTGAGCTTGCATAGTGGGCTTGGAAAGGAAATTTTGTTGAGGTTGGACATTTTAGCCGAGTAAGAGCATTGGAGAGAACTCTTCCTTTTATTAGGCAAACTTTTACTTTTGTCAAACAAATGGGTTGACTGCAATGACCCCTTCATGAGGAGTTGAGTAGTTTACTTAGGAGGATTATTTTTCTTTGCACTAAGAGATCCTTGTTGAGGGTCAAATATTGCATATCAGACCCTAGTAATTACCGAATTTTACGTATATGATACTGTTTAACGGCCTGGTTTAATCATGTTTGTGTTGCAAGGTGGATTTACAAGCGGGGACTGAAAAAGATGTTTAAAGCATGGATTTAATACCCTGATGACACCAAGGCAAGATACGGACTCCAGGGGACCAAGATCAACGCCAGGGATCAACAAAAATCAAAGAACTGAAGCTCTAATAGCCTAAAACTCATCGAGAAGGCAAGATCACGGGGTTCCCACCATCAGTTTGACTTAAAACTTCATACATGGTCCGAGGGCCATAAATTAACCGTACACATCAATTTTCACCCATCGGAACCCTGTAGAAGTGGCCGAACAAACAAATCAGCCCATGAATCTGTGATTTGGGGCCCACCTGAGACTTGGATACGCTTCGAAATTGGTTACAACGGATCAAATGAGGTGACAAAACGGATGGACGGCACGGATTTCATATATACATCATGACTGGACTCCACTGGCAGCGCCAGTGCACAGTGCGCAAGTGCACTTGACGTGCACTGGATCAGGAATCAAACCCAAAAGACGGAGACCCGTCTCCTTAGCATTCTCTGCGTAAAATCCCGCTGATTTCGTGTAGTGGGCCCAACTCATTTCTCGAAACGTTGATCTGGACCATCCATTCACTCCAGAGGAAGACCATGCCCCTAGCCTAGGTGTCCGTTTTACACCATGCAAGGTATTGGAAGATTCTGGCCGTTGGAAGCAGAATGGACGGCGGAATCAACGATCAAGTGGACCACACCGAAACGGCTCCAAAACTCAGCATTTCTGGATGGTTTTTCGTCCTAAAGCTAGTGGACGGGTTGGATTTTATAAAAAAAACTGTATTGTGGGGTCCATTAAATCACCCAGCGCATGTACCCGTGAGCTCTGTTTCGCAGCAGAGCTTGCGGGTGAGTGTTGTGGGCCCCATTCATCATCTGGATTGGTGATCTAGACCGTCCATCATGTAAACGACTTCATTCTGGACAGAACCATGTTGACCATTCTCGTCCAAGCATGCACACGTGTTTGCTACAACGGTCAAAAGAGATCTTAATCTGCTGCGTTCAAACTGTCGTAGCGGGTTTAACTTCGTGGGCCACCCCGAATTCGGAACTAAAACCTCTTCTTCTGGGTCAGAACTTCATGAGGAACCTAGTGGAAGGTTCGGATCAAGCTAGAAATTCAGATCATGGGACCCACAGCGTTCATCACAACAGGTGTTTTTGTGAATCACAGTGCGTACGAAAAGTCGGTTCCAAGCCAACCGACCTACTCCAGCTTATAAAAGGGGGAGAATTCAACAGCCGGAAAGCTTGGCTAGGAACTGGGAGGCTGGACGTTGGAAGAAAACGTGAAGAGAGAGAGAGAGGGAGGAGCTTTGTGTTCTTTTCTTTTACTTTTCTTTTCCTTTTGTTTTTCTCTTTATTTATTTGGATTTAGCCTAACCATGTTATCAGGCTAAACCTCTTAGCTAGGGCTAAGAGGTGAAGCTTGTAGTGAGATGGGAGATTATATGCTTTTAATTTTAATTTTTGAATTGAAGTTGGGTTTAGTTTGATTTTAATGGAAATATTTTTGGTCTTTAATGGTCTATTGTGACTGAAACTACAATGGGTCTGTAATGCTCTAAATATTTTCTTTTCTCTTTTATATTTATGACGTCAGGAAGCCCTGTTGTTCACCATAGTCTCCTGGGCATGGTCGGATGACGGTACCCTTCCTGATCTTCATAACATGTTGATTGGTTGGTAATTAGTTTAATTCTGTTGTTGTCATAGTCTTTTGGGCATGGTTTGGTGATGAAATCGATTCTAATTCATATACCTTTCATCTCTTGAAAACTAGATCAATGGCATTTCAGTTTAATTTCCATAAAGCAGGTATAAGATCTCCCGGATATCTACAAGTGGATCCTCTGAATCCCTAGTTTCCTTCTCTAATTTCTCTTAAGTTTAATTTAATTAATTCATAATTATTCCACAATTGTTACTTGATTTAGAATTCACCTTAATCTAGTTCTAGTTCTAATTAGTTTTAAATAACGTACAAGTTTTAGTCTCTTGGGATTCGACCTCGGTCTTACCGAGTTATTACTACATCACAACCCTGCACTTGGAGAGTGAACAATCCTCATTGTAGAACGCACGATTCAAGTAGCGTTACCAATTAGTGGTCCGACCTCTTTTTTAAGGGTCAGACGACTGGTGGGGACTGTTTTTCCCTTTCATTAAGAGAAGTCCTCGGTAGTTCGTGTAGCTCGGATTGTATAAAAAGAGATTTTCTTTTCGATTTGGGGAAGCTCTTCCATAGTAAAATTTATGCTAGAAGACTTTTTTCCCATGCACTAAGTCCTTATAGTTGATTTTTCAGCTTGGATAGTCGAAATTTTCAAAGTTCGCTTCCCCTGAAATGGGGAAGTTCTTTTATTGTAGAAATCGTCGAACAGTAGAAAGCACTGCGATAGTGTCACGAGCTGACCTAATGAGACCGAGTTAACTTGTCAAGGTCGAGTTGACCTGACTGGGCTGAGCTGACTTACCGAGGCCGAGATGACTTGGGGGTAGTAGATCTTTAAGCGTCCAGCATCACATGGATGAGTTAAGAGCCCCCCATCTCTTCTAATCGATATGTCCCTCAATATTTGATGTCGAGGTCAAAGTTGGCTGATGAGCCTTGTTGCCAAAGTGTCGAGGCCGAGCGGGCCTGTTGAGACTAAGCTAAACTGTCGAGGCCGAGCTGACCTGTTGAGGTCAAGCTAACCTGTCAAGGCCAAGCGTCCAGTATTTGATGTCGAGGTCGGAGTTGGCCAATGAGCCTTATTATTGACGTTAGTTGTCGAGGCTGAGTTGAGCTGACCGGGACCAAGTTTTGTTAACCGAGGTTGAGCTGAGCTGCGGAGGTCGAGCTGATCTAACCGAGGCCAAGCTGAGCTACTAAGGCCTAACTGAGTTGCCGAGGCCAAGCAGGCCTACTGAATTGCTGAGGCCGAGCTGAGTTTCTCGGTGAACCTAACCTTTAACTCAAAATAACCCTTAAACCTCTAAATGATCTTTAACCTTACAGGTAAACCTTGTCGAGCATCCCTAGCCTTAAAAGCTTTAAGATGTGCTTGAACTCCACCATTTTTTAGAGTTTAAACTGAGGTCGAGCGGGCCTACTGAGGCTGAGCTGAGCTATCGAGGTCAAGCTGACTTGTTAAGGCTGAACTGAGCTGCTGAGGCTGAGTGGACCTGTTGAGGCCGAGCTGTGCTGACGACATCAAGCTGACCTGTTGAGGTTGAGCTAGCCTGCTGAGGCTAAGTTGAACTGTTGAGGCTGAGCTGAGCTGACCTGTCAAAGCCGAGCTGCTCTATCGAGGCTGAGGTGGTTTTGACTGACCTCTCTTTCTTGACCATTGAGGAGCTCATTGGTCATGACCGACGCTGGCCAACCTCATGTCCCGCTGAGATGTCTGAGCTGACCTCTTCTCTTTCACCATTTTCGAAGCAGAGTTGGCTAATAAGCCTTATTGCCAAGTTGACTTGCAGAGGCCGAGCTAACTTGTCAAGACTGAGCAGGCCTGTTGAGGTCAAGCTAACCTGTTAAGGCTGAGTGAGCCTGTTGAGGCCGAGCTAAGCTGACTGACGTCAAGCTGACCTATTGAGACCGAGTTACTCTGCTGATGTTAAGGGTTTTTTGACCAACCTCTCTTCCTTGGCCACTGAGGAGCTCATTGGTCATGATCGGTGCTCCCGCTGAGATGTCTGAGCTGACCTCTTCTCTTTCGCCATTTTCAAGGTCAGAGTTGGCCAATAAGCCTTATTGTCGAGCTGACCTATCGAGGTCGAGCTAACTTGTCAAGGCTGAGTGGTCCTGTTGAGGCTGATCTAACCTGCCAAAGCTGAGAGGGCCTACTGAGGCCGAGCTGACCTGTTGAAGCCAAGTTGATCTGCTGAGGTTAAGTTGATTTGTCAAGGCCGAGGTGGTTTTGGCAAACCTCTCTTCCTTGGCCATTGAGGAGCTCAACGGAACATGGCTCTAACTTGGCTGCAGCGAATGCTTCAGGAAGAGCTCTGACTTGGCCGCAACAAATGCTTCAGGAAGAGCTCTCACTTAGCTACAGCAAATGATTTAGGAAGAGCTCCCACTTGCCTACAGCAAATGCTTCAAGAAGAGCTCTGACATGGTTGCAGCAAATGATTCAGGAAGAGCTTTGACTAGGCTACTGCAAATGATTCCAGAAGAGCTCTGGCTTGGCTGCAGAAAATACTTCTAGAAGAGATTTGGCTTGGATGTAGCAGATGCTTCAGGAGGAGCTCTGACGTGGCTACAGGAAATGATTCAGGAAGAGCTCTGACTTGGTTGCAGCAAATACTTCAAGAAGAGCTCTGACTTCACCACAAAAAATGCTTCAGGAAGAACTCTTGCTTAGTTGCAGCAAATGCTTCAGAAAGACCTCTGACTTGGCCGCAACAAATGCTTCAGAAAGAGCTCTGACTTTGCCGTCGCAAATGCTTAAGAAAGAGCTCTCGCTTAGCTGTAGCAAATGCTTCAGAAAGAGATCTGACTTGGCCACAACAAATGCTTCAGGAAGAGCTCTGACTTGGCTGCAGCAAATGCTTCAGAAAGAGCTCTGACTTGGTCATAGCAAATACTTCAGGAAGAGCTCTGACTTGACCGCAACAAATGCTATAAGAAGAGCTCTCGCTTAGCTGTAACAAATGACTCAGAAAGAGCTCTAACTTTGCTGCAATAAATGATTCCGGAAGAGCTCTAGCTTGGCTGCAGCAGATGCTTCTGGAAGAGCTCTGGCTTGGCTACAGCAGATGCTTCAGGCAGAGCCCTGATGTGGTTACAGGAGCTTTGACTTGGTTGCGGCAAATGCCTCAAGAAGAGCTCCCGCTTGGCTGTAACAAATGCTTCAGGAAGAGCTCTCACTTAGTTGTAGAAAATACTTAAGGATGAGATCTGACTTGGCCGCAATAAATGCTTCAGGAAGGGCTCTGACGTGGCTACAACAAATGCTTTAAAAAGAGCTCTCACTTAACCGTAGCAAATACTTCAGGAAGAGTTCTGACTAGGCCACAACAAATGCTTCATGAAGAGCTCTGACGTGGCTGAAGCAAATGACTTAGGAAGATATCTGACTTGGCTACAGTAAATGCTTCATGAAGAGCTCTGACTTGGCCCCAACAAATGCTTTAGGAAGAGCTCTCACTTGGCTTCAAAAAATGACTCAGGAAGAGCTTTGACTTGGCTGCAGCGAATGATTCTGGAAGACCTTTGGCTTAGCTACAGTAGATGCTTCAGGAAGAGCTCTAACGTGGCTACAACAAATGATTCAGGAAGAGCTCTGACTTTGCTGTAGCAAATGATTCCGGAAGAGCTCTGGTTTGGCTGCAACAGGTGCTTCAAGAAGAGCTCTTACGTGGCTGTAGCAAATGCTTCAAGAAGAGCTCTCACTTGGCTGCAACAACTGCTTCAGGAAGAGATTTGACATGCCTGCAGCAAATGCTTCAGGAAGAGCTCTTGCTTGGCTGCAGCAATGATAGCTAGAGCTTTCTTCTTTGCTTTCGCCTTTGTGGTTTTTTGTTAGAGTAGGAACGGTGTTTTATTCCGTGTCCCACATATGATGCCAAAATGTTGATGCCACCGAGCTCTGAGCTCAGACTCCGACCTCTGGATGCCTGCACAAGGGAAGGACAAAGGAGACCCTGGCTAGAGCGAGGGACCCTCCGATGCTAAAGTCAGGCTAGGAATTTGGGTCTAAGTGGTGTAGTAGTGTTTAAGGTGAGAGATTTTGTATACTATCCAATGTAAATGTGCCTCTTGTTTATAGTGAAGATAAGACAGTGTGGTCCGTAATTCCAAGTACAATTTTAGCCATTACACAAGATGTCAGGGAGTGATGGATGCTGGCAGTTATGTAAGAATCACGTTGTTGGCGGTTACTCCTATTGTGTGTTACTGAGAGAGAATCTCGTACTTAATTGATCTGGTCGAGCTGAGCAAGCCGAGGCCGAGCTGAGCTGACCAAGCCAATCTGACTTGTTGAGGCCGAGCTCACCTGTCAAGACCGAGCTAACCTGTTAAGACTAAGCTGGCCTGTTGAGGCCAAGCTGAGCTGCCGAGGTCGAGCTGACATGTTGAGGCCGAGCTGACCTGACCGAGGCTGAACTAACCTGTTGAGGCTAAGCTAACCTGTTGAGGCTGAGCTAACCTGTCAAGGATGAGTGGGCCTATTGAGGCCAAGCTAAGCTATCGAGGCCGAGCTGACATGTTGAGACTAAACTGACCTGACTGAGGTCGAGCTGACCTGATCGAGGCCGAGCTAACTTGCAGAGGCCAAGCTAACCTGTTGAGGCTGATCTGAGTTGTCGAGGCCAAGCTGACCTATCAAGGCCAAGCTAACCTATCAAGGCTGAGCGGGCATGTTGAGGTCAAGCTGAACTGCCGAGGCTGAGCTAACATGTTGAGGCCGAGCTGACCTGACCGAGGCCGATCTGAGCTGCCAAGGACGAGCTGACCTATCGAGGCCGAGCTGAGCTGTCGAGGTTGAGCTAAGCTGACTGAGGTCGAACTGACCTGTTGAGGTTGAGCTACTCTTTTGAGGCCGAGGTGGTTTTGGCCAACGTCTCTTACTTAGCCATTGAAGAGCTCATTAGTCATGATCGGTGCTGGATGACCTCACGTCCCGCTAAGATGTCTGAGTCGAGCTCTTCTCTTTAGTCAGTCTATTTTTATCCATAACAGGTAACACCGTCTTGGGTGAGGCCAGGGTCCCACCTAATCATCTATCTTTAAAGGAGGCTCAATACGAGTCAAAGGAGGCCTCACGTGGTGTACTGCCCACATTGGAGGTGAAGCTCACATAGTTGGCAATCCACATAAAAGGTGGGCCCCACATGATGGATGGTTGTGTATTAATATGAGAGCACACATGGATGATTCACATCAAAGGTCGGAACATTATGATAAAAAGCTCACATCCAAAGTGAGTACTGGATATGATAGACGACCCACTTCAAAGGTGGGGCCTACATGATGGATGGTCCACATGATGGGCAGTGGACATTGAAGCTGAGCCCCACATGATAGATGGCCCATATTGAGGTTGCCCCATATGATGAACGACCAGCATCAAAGGTTAGTCCCTAATGATGAATGACCCACATCCAAGGCCAGACCTGTGGGCAATCCACATTGAGGGTGGGCTCCAGGTGATGGATAGTCCATATCAACGGTGGGCTCCATATGATGGGCAATTAATAATGGTGGCCCCAACATGATGGACAATTTACATCAAAGGTCGGCCCTAATAATGAGTGGCTTGTATCCAAGGCGGGTCCTGCATGATGGATGACCCACATGATGGACAATCTACATTAAAGGTGAGCTCCATATGATGGGTAGTGGATATTGAAGGTGGGCCCCACTTGATGGATTACCAACATCAAAGGTGGCCCTACAGAATGAATAGTGCACATTAAAGGTTAGGTCATAGCAACGAATGTCCCACATCCAAGGTGAGCCCTCTACAATGGTCAATCTACATCAAAGTTGAGGCCCATACAATGAATGGTCCACACCAAAGGTTGGCCACATATGATCGATGGCGGATGTGAGGGTGACCTAACAAACTCGAGGGATAATTACTTATAATATTGGAAACCATTGATAAGTATGTTTATTAACAAAATACACGTTAAGATGGAATAAATAGAAACCAAGATAAGTTACTTTAAGGCATAAAAAACTTATCATAACTTACTATCCAAATGTCCCAACATGTTCAGTTGCAAGGATTATTGCGGTCCAGCTTCTGGATCCACCGATGTGGGTGTGATCCCTAACTATGGGACCCATTGTGATATATGTGATTACATCTATGCTGTCCATCCGTATTGAAAGCTCATTTTAGGGAATTATCCAAAAAATGTTGCAGATCCAAATATTGGATACACCTTGGTACATGAAACAATGGTAATTTAAAGCTAAAAACTTCTTGTGAGCCATGGAAGGCTTTCGATCAAAATAATATTGTTGGTCTCTTTATCTAGCTTTTAAAAAAAAAAAAAAAAAAAAAAAAGCTTTTCAATAGGTTTTGGATGGAAAATAAACATTCCAGTGGAATCCATGAAGTTCTTAATGGTGGGGATTGAATTACAACTACTTCCTGTGGTGTGGTCCACCTAAGATTTGGGTCAACTTCATTTTTGGGATCATGCCTGAAAATGAGCTGTCAAAATAGTTGGACGGCACGGATTTCAGGAACATACATCACTATAAAGCCCACAGTTAGGGGGTTCCACCCACGTCGGTGAATCCGAGGATCCACCAAAGCCACACCAGAGTAGTGCAAGATGGTTCCAAGTCCAGGCCCAACTAGTAAATCCTGGACCCGAGCCCCACTCAACGTGTGTGGCTTTAGTGGATCCTTGATTGTGGTACTGATAGTGATGTACGTGACTTACAGTACAACAAAATTGTTCGGCGGTCCAAACCGCCGCTAAAGTCCAAAAACCGCCGCTGAAAGTTTTATTGGCGGAAAGGCTCCATCAGTAAATGTTTTACCGGCAGATTTGCGGGATGTCGCTACATCGTCAGCTATTACGGATAAAATCCGTAGCTCTGAAACTTATTGCTAAGACAAGATAACTACGGATAAAAGCCGTAACTATATTACCTATGGTTACCAACAACCCGTAGCCATTTCAATATTTGCTGTTTCAGTTTTTCCTGCCCATTTTCACCACTGGGGAAAAAAACGATTGCAGGTATGGTAGCTGCAATTTATGTAAAATACGAAACATAAATTCATGGCTTGACTGAGCTCTTAACAAACTGAAGTAGCAAATTATGGAAAATACAAAGAATTAGGCCAAGGTTTGGAAGCTGAAATAGTCATTGCAGGTATTTGCTCGTTACAGTTGGACCCCCATTTCACAAGAGATAAAGTGTAGAGCAATGTTGTCGAATGCGATTGCTTATGCGCATGTGTAAAGAGATTGCATGTGCCATGATGACATACAAGAGGGATTAGGATGAGATCTAAACAATTAGAGATTGGCAAAATGGTATGCGACATCATAGTAAACAAGTGGTTCTAACTACCGTGAATAGTCATGTTATTTTTCTTCGCAGACTAAGACTGGGAGGATTGGTTGTGCCTTTTCCTGTCACAGAGAGGGTTTGTATCAGCAGTGATGAAGCATGTAAATCAATGACAATATGATATAACGTTGAAAAGATGTCTTTGACAAATTGAATTCTTTATCAGAAATGATATGCTAAAAGAGATTTCATAAAGAAAATATGAGGTGGAGAATAACAGAATCTGCTGTTCTGCCACTTCTATACTTGAAAGTTGGGAATCTTGCTTGCTTGCATTTTGGTTGTCATTGTACTCAACCTGAAATAAATCTCTATGTTAATATCAAATTAGAAGATATAAAAAAAAGAACAAAAGAAGTGTATTCATTTCTAGGAAAGAAGAAGATCACTAGGAAACAAAAATTGATGTTTCAAGAATCTTAGAGATGAATAGTTTTAGCTTTTTAGTAGGTACATGGGGCAGTTGTGAGAAGCAAGAATTAATCTAAATAAGTTATGTGAGCTAATCAAAGAAGGCATTGCACCATTCCCCACCTGGACATGGGAACAACATTAAGAAAGAAAAATATAAGAACCCAATTCAAGTAAGAAAGAAATTCTGAATCAACTGTAGAAAAATCAGAAGATAAGAGAAACCCATGTCAGAAATATTAAGAAAACTTTTATCTAATGGAGCACATCGAAGGATGACAGATCATTCTTACCAGTGAAAACAAATTTTCAGAAGCTTAATAGAATGCCTTTTCATGATCATTTTAGTTTGGGAAATAAATCTGAATTACTCATATGGTTCTAAGAAAATGATACCAGAAAATGCCAACTGAATTAAATAGATATTCCATATTTAGCATGAACAATTTAATTAACTAATCATCAATGAGTATCAGTAACTAGTTGCCCACCTCTTGCTTTTGTCCCAATTTTATATATTCTGGCGCATCGTCAACAACAACTAAAGGCACTACGTTACCTGAAACCAAGGCTTTGACATAGTTTAGGTTCATTTTCCACTTTTTACACATAACAAGAAATGGGCATAAGTAATTGGATGAAGACCATCCATCCACCAAACTTGAAAACCCATGTCCCAAAAATAAAAACCAATGCTTCTCTACTTATTACAAAATCTACCTGATCCTTTGGAAAGTACCAAAATTCGATATGTTATATGAATCAAAACAAATCCTAACTTAAAATGCTGAGATGAGTGGGTTATACCCGAAGATGATAGCCAACAAGAAGGTCATTGATGGAAATAAGTTGGACATGACATATGCAAATGTTGACGAAGTTTGTTCTAGTCCAGTATAATACAATATCCTAGCAAGCAGTCTTGAAACACACCATAATGAAAAAAAAAATCCTCAGAATATCATGGGTATTAAAGACTGCATTTAGTTGCAAATTCAGATGAACAACTTTTGTTTGTGAGATATCTGCTTCTTCCCATAATAGGTGAAACCTCACCCAATGTGCACATTAGCGTGATAATCTAATTGTATCCGGATGTGGCATGCCAAATTTATGCCTATGCAGTGCTTGCGCCCAAATTAAATGCATTCCAACCCATCGCATTCTCTAGTGTTCAAATATTGTTTTTTTAAATAATATTTATTGCATGGGAAATATCATCATTGCCAACTCAGCTATTTCAATTCCCTGTAAACAAAGTTATTTCAATAAATCATCCATCAGTTTAAATGACTGAGAAGATATGCCATAGCTGTCGGTAATTTTAAAATTAAAAAAAATAAAAAAAAAACAGAGCAAAGGAAATCAGCTTGAGTAGAAAAGCTAAATTAACTTAAAAACTGAATATGCCGCATTATCTTGCAAAGGATTTGGATAAGTCTGCAAAAGACAAATGTGCCAAAAGCCCATTAGATAGACTTCTTTCAAAGGTTAATGGAAATATATAGATTCATTGTACAGTTCTAAGATCCAAGCATTCAAAGAAAAATAAAATGGAAAATTAAATCTTCCTCCCATAATAATCCATAAAACATAAATAGTGAAATTTGACAAAGAAGAACAAGCTCATCAATCTCAGAAAGAGACATTATCTCTTTATCATCACATAGAACTGGAATAGGCAATGTTTTGAATGCATCATCCACCAGAGCTCAGTGTTAACAATGGATTCATAAAAGCTCCCAGCAGAGTTCATATCTTCTCTGAACATCTGCCCTGATGTTTCTGGTTCACTGGCAACAACGATGACAACATAAAAATCCAAGCAATATTACATGCTAAAGATGACAATTTTTAAAAAAGGGAGAAAGAGGAAAAACTTTAATAAAGTAGCAGAGAATGATGGATGATATACAGGCACTTAGAAAATTAGAAATTGCTCACCGGGCATAAAATAGTGGATTGCTAAGATCCACTATTTTAGGCTGGTCAATTCATGGTGGTTCATATCATACAAAATAGTGGATTGCCAAGAAAAAACAAAACTTTTTTTTTTCTCTCTAGCTACACATTAGTTTTGTATGCTAGCCACAACTGATGAGTGAACCAACCTGATTTTCTTCAGAACGGAAGATCAGCAAAGCCTCTTGGCCCTCTTCCTTATTGTCTTGAATCCTGATAAAATTTATAGTTTGAAATGAAAGTATTTTCTGTTTATTGCATTCAGGTAAACAGAAGTCCAAGATTCATGTCAGAACCTTCATTGAAGAGGAAGCTGAGTAAGACAATGATTAGATGATAATTTAAGCATTCATGCAATAGAAAAAAAAAAAACAGATTCTGATCAAAACCTGATTCAAAGCTCTATTAGAAGCCGTACATATCAGTTTGAAAATCATTTGGGCATTTCCTACTTACCCTTCCTAATGATCTTACCATAGTGGCCAATGACTCTTCCCATTCTACAGTTTTTTGTAGTTACGGAGGACCCACTTTAGGCAGGAAAGAGCAGACAGCTAGTGATGCATTCCAGATTAGTAGTTTCATGTGTATTATGTACATTCTGGTTAGAAACCAGTTTCCCAGGAGGACCTCTTAAAGGCTCATAGAAATCACCCTTATCATGATCTGCAGAATCAACGTATCATGGAACAAAATAGAAGTCGAGCATAAATAAACTTTTCAGGCATTCTCTTGTTTATAACCACTCACTAGTCACAGCGAAAGCTTTCTCACACAAAGGGACATCAAACCAAAAAACAAAAGGTAAGACGTGGCAACTCATTAAATCAGCGTATGTGAAACATTACAAGAAAGTATGAGCTTGGGTCTTACCGGGATGGAATCTAAATGAGATAGATGCTCCCCAAGTCTCCCATCCTCTCCGACAGGTTAGGATATGTACACTATATGCAAATTTTCAATTCGGACAAGCGGCACCATGGTTTAGCAGTCCAGGCCATTGGTCCTTGCATGCCGCCATGGATAATATCCAGGGACAAAACATTGCAACTTTGGATAATATTGAGCGCCATAGCAGAGTAGGCATCAGCCCAAGAATAGTCAAAGACGAATTCCCCATACGAGTGACTGCAATAGTTCAACTGCTATCAAACAGAAGCAGAGGAGAGAGAGAGAGAGAGAGAGAGAGAGAGAGAGAGAGAGAGAGAGAGAGAGAGAGATGAAATTCTCACCATTTCTAGTGCCCCCCTGATAATTCCATTCAAGATGTTGCAATAACATAGGCCTTGGCATGTATCAGGAAGCTCAACAAAGTCTACCAGAGGGTTGTCTTCCAAAACAAGACTGCAACTTGTCCCATCAGCATCCCAATTCATTACAAAAGCAGTGACCCCTAAGAACATTTTGAAACCAACCTGTTCAAAAGCATCAAAAGAGCCATTACCATTGCCTATCCATACTATTAGAGAATATTGAAGAAGGAACTGATTGAAAAAAAAAAAAAGGAACCATTTTCATATAAGCGTAAAAAGAATGCTCAACTAAGTAAACCATTTTCATGCGTTTCACCCTTTTACCCTACTGTTTTTATGCTTTTGCATTCCTTTCTTTGCAAAAGCGTGTCCAAAGAATTTAGGGTGCCAATAACGTATTGAGAAAATCTCCATGATGGATGATACCCTTACCTGTAGAAATTGCATGTGGCATTAAAGTAATTCAAATTAAACTTTCCAATTTGTGGGTTCCAACTTAGATGTATTATGAAATTAAAACTTACTCATCCACATCTATTGGATAGTTAAAAATGGAAATATCCAATGGGCCTATTTCACTAAACAAGCGTCCAAAAATCAGAAATTAGTTTTGCACAACCAATTTAATTTTTGGATTGTAATTTAACGACAGTAGGTTTGTGATTTAGACAATTTAATTTGAGTTCATACGTGCAACATGTAAAAAATTGAAGTGGTTGTATGCCAAGTGCCACAACATTCTAGTGTATCAATTAACCCCAATTATTTACCCTTGAATCTTGTGTGGTAGGTGAAGTCTCTATACATTACCCTCACCCACCCACCCCCCCCAATTCCTCGATTTCCTTGTTCATCTAGAAATACCCTGTTCCCCCAAAAATCATTTGTTTTGCCTGGCTTGCCTCAAGGAACCGGATCCTCACCATCGATAACCTTATGAAAAAGGGTATGCAGCTCTCCAATATTTGTCTCTGTTGCATGGGTTGTGCTGAAACTGTTGACCACCTGCTCGTGCATTGTCCGTTCGTCTATCAGATCTGCCAAGATTTCTTCTCTCGGTTCAGCATTGTTGGTTGCGTGCCTGAAACTGCTTCCTCTTTTCTAGCTTATTGGCACGGATTCAAGCTGGGTAAAATCTCCTCAAAGGTTTGGAGAATGGCTATTATGGCTATCTGGTGAGCAGTTGGGAAGGAACGGAATGATAGGTACTTTAACAACGTGCAAGCTTCGGCTGTTACTGTGGGATCGAGAGTGAAGCATCTTCTTATCGAATGGGCCTCTAATGTTTCTTGTCTAAAAGATTTCAATTTTCTGCTGTTGGGATTATAGCTTTAGCTGGATTTCTGTGTTCTCGTTCTGCTATCTTAGCAGGTCTTTGTATCCTTTTCTTTTTCTAATATATTCTCGTTGCTTTAAAATAATAATAATTAAAAAAAAAAAAAAGAAACCCTCAAGAAAACTTCTTTTTATTCCGAGGTACTATCTCTGCATTAATTTGGAGGGCCAAAAGATGCAAAATTTTAAGTTGATAATTGTCAAGGAGTTAAATACCTTGTGTAGTTTCAGAAAGAGCAAGATTTAAACAACTGGGTGATAATAGCTAAAGGCTTGAACCACACTGTTTTACAATTATATCACCCTAAATGGGTACATCCTCATTATTTATAATCTTTGATAATTAATTTAATAAAGATGAACTCAAAAGTTGGACTTGAAATGAATCAGATGCAATTCTAAAAGCATAATTGCCATCTTGGAATTTAAAATCACTAGAAGAGAATTCTAAAAGTCAAAATCATAAAATAAATAAAATCATAAAATAAATAACAAATAGAGATGTGTTATATACCTTGTAAAGGGAGACCTTCTTTACACTAGTCTTGCTTTGTAAATAATAACTGATGCTACTAGCATAGCATTTGGCACCAAGCTAGAAAAATTACAAATAATCATTATCATGAGAGTGCATAAAAGGCCAAGAACATGTGGAAGACTTCATAGTTTAACTACAAAGATGCAACTAATACACGAAGGAGAGGAAAGGCAAACCAAGCCCAGTTGGTGTAGTGATACAATAATAAGTACACCCTTGTCACGGCTTTAGTTTTTAAGTTCGGTTTTAGTTTTTATCACTTGAAAATCATACGAATACCATAATGGGAAAAAAAAGGACAACGCGGAAAAAGCACCCATCACCAAAATAATAATAATAATGATAATAATAATAATAATAATAATAATAATTCCATCCATTTGGGATAAAATAATTCAGAAAATCATAATATTAGGGTGTTTGCACTCACGGAAGGCTACAGGCAACACATCCCTACTCATTCTCCCACAGAAAAAACCTAATTGCAGATAACTATTAAGTGAACTTTCAGCATATAGGGAAGAAACAAAGCTCAACTTTCAATTGAAATATATAGATCAATGCTATGAATTTAATCTGTGGAATTGTATTGTCTTCTTCTTCTTCTTTTTTTTCTTTTTTTTCTTTTTTTTTTTGTTCAGGCAATTTCAGTAACTAGTATCAAAGTGAGCACAAAAGCAAAGTACAGAAGATAATGGTCCGGCACCAAAATTTAAAACCTCTTTAGATATTATATTTTATTAATTAGCCTGCATTTTTCAACAAGGATTTACAGGATGACTTTGGGTTGGTGGAACATACATCCAAGGGGTGTAGCCTATCACATTTGTAGCCGCTCAAACCTTCACAACACGACCCTTGTCACTTGAGTTGGATCCTTCACATAGCTCCATAAGCCCCTTTCTAGTCCATGAAATGAAGACAATCGGCCCGAAAGTCCACGTTGCTTGCATTTAGAAAATAAGAAAAAAGAAAAATCAGGATTCACAATAGTTCCAATCATAGATGAGCACATCTACTTCAATGCCGTTGTTTGAAACTTGTAAACTTTTTAGATGTCACGAGAATTAGAGATCCTCGTATATGTGTCGCGGCGTGGACAGGTTTTCCAAACCACCTTTGAATGGATTAAGATGGTCTTCTGTTTGAGATGGATGATCTATTCTAATTAGAGTTTTTCCATTTGGCCCATCTACTATGGAACCTTCCAGATGAACAACCCAGATCATCACATGACAAGATGCAAGCCCTATCATTTGCTATAGTGGATGATCTTTTCTTCTTCTTCTTTTTCTTCTTCTTCTTCTTCTTCTTCCTTTACAATTTTATTAATTAATATTATTGTTCAACCCATCTGTGAACACAGAGAAAATTTTATGCAAACACATGTATCTGAAAAACCTTTCCATGGTCAGGTTTCTCATAGTTAGATGATCAAAACCGTACATCCCAACACTTAGCAGTAAGTGCAATCAGGTCCATAGGTTAGTGATCCAATCCATTGATCTGATGCATCAAGTTGTGGATGGCTAACACTCCAAAAGTTCCTAACCTTTCGATCAGTGGCATACAAATATATGTTAAGGTAAAAAATACAGCAACATCCACCGAGTTGGATGCGTAAGTTTTGGAGGTATGTCCATCCACAGTGTGACACATTAGTTCATTGGATGTGATCACCCAACAAGAAATTAAAATTCAAGCATTAAGATGCTAAATCTCTATTATGATGTGCTTCCTCACCTCATTGCCCCAGTAAGTGTTGTGCTCATAGCTGCATCCAACAACCTCTTTATCTACCTCAAGAGTACTGGAAAGATCTCTGGCTCTAATCACATCTTCATTTCTTCCCAACATTATTCGACTAAGTGACTCCAAAAAATCTGTTGAGCATCCGAATCTTCTTTGAAGTGCATCTTTGTGTAAATTAGCTGACAAATGAGATTTGGAAGTTCTTGTCCCATATCTTTCTTTTACTGCATTTACTAACGACTACTTTCAGTTTGCACAGATTGAGTCATGGCTTACTGATCCTGACTGTTGATAAGATGAATCTCACCATAGATGGGCAATGTGATGCAGGACAATTAACCACTTGCTCTAAAAGCTCGAACTGTTAGAGTATGACGAACTAATCCCTTTATCTCATAGCCCAGGCCCCACATCTCATGGGTTAGGACTTCGGCCGAACCCCCTTCGTGAGCCCCAAATCACATGAGCCGCCCACCCCGAGTGTGTCCCCGCATCCCACGGGCTACCCCACTTGAGCCAGGTGTGAAAAGCACATTAATCACCTCTGGTAAGGAGTCTTGAACACGAGACCTCCCCCATGGGCTCCAAATCGCATGGGTCACCCACCCCGAGTGTGCCCCTGCATCTAACAAGCGACCCCACTTGAGCCCAGTGTGAAAATGCCCCTGCATTACAATGCCTCAACACTCTCTAGATGTGACCATCCTAACCCTTTCACTGCTTGCATCTGCAAACAGATGATTTGAGAAAGAAGCAGAGCAATGGTCGACATTCAACTGAAAATGACAAAAGATGTTCGAATCTTGGAGAATTTTGGAGCATGGTTCATCAGGTGGGTTCCATCAAATTAACAGTCTGGAAGTGCAGAACCTACAACCTGACAGCCAGAGGATACTTTGCCTATTCCTGGGCTGAAGATCCACCATTTTCTGAACCATGCACTCAAAGTGAAGCCTGTGATTTGGGCATTGTTGATTCGGTGGGGCTCAACAAGGATGGAAGATCCTAACCCCTGACATTTACTGCATCATGTCTCTTTTGCTTAAATGGTGGGGCCCACTAAGAAACAGAGAGATTAAATGTGCAACAGTGGTACAAGTTATCCGTTGAAGCATTTCTTCAAACAACTAACATGCAGATGTCGGCGGCCATGGACAGCAGCGCATATGGCTGCCGCTGCCATGGCTGCTGCCCAAATTCTGGTAATCGAAAGGGGAAGTGAGATAGACAGAGACGAAGGAAGAGAGATCGAGAGAGAGTACCCTCGAGTTGACGGTAGCTGTTGTTGATGGAGGTTGAGCGGCCATGCATTGGGAGGAGATCCGCTGCTACCGCAGATGGGGAAGACTATGTACATCATCGGTGGTTGATGGGTTAGGGTTTGGAGTAGAAAGTAGGACAGCAACGTTACTCTGCTTGCGATGGAGGCGTGGCAGGCGACTGCGAAAGTTTGGAGAAGAGGAGGGTTAGGGTCTGGAGATAGGAACGATCAGGGGTATGGAGAAGAAGAGGGCTTTTGCTGTATTTTTTTTTTTTTTTTTTAAAGGAAAATAACTTTTTATTAAGAGAGAGAGAGGGGGCGTGAGCGTTTATTTCGCCGGCTAAGGTTTCCCACATGAGGGGCTGAGGGGCTGCCGGTAAAAATGGGTCAGGTATTACATCCATGCTGTCTACCCGTTTTGAAAGATAATTTTAGGGCATGGTCCTAAAAATGAAGATCAGCCAAATCTGAAGTGGACAACACCATATGAAACAGTGGTGATTGAATACCCACCATTAAAAACTTTCTGGGGGCCAACAAAATGTTTACTTGCCATCCAACCTGTTGATAAGGTCACAAAGACGAGAATTAAGTGATCACATAAATATCAGATTGATCCAAATCTTATATAGCCAATAAGAAAATTTTAATGGTCAATCACCAATGCACCTGATATTTGGATCTACTTCATATTTTGGATCATGCTCTAAAATGAGCTATCAAAACGGATGGACGGCGTGGATTTAAGGCACACACATCAAGGTGGCCCCACTGTCAAGGATTCACCGAAGCCGCAACCCCACTCAGCACCAATAAATTCATTGTCTGGCATCTCCAGCCATTGAAGACATCGGCAGGAATCAAGCCAGCGTTTTATATTCCAAAATCTCACACGTGCTCGCATTGCGCACGAAATACTTTCCCCATCAATAATGAAAGAATATACTCATGATCAGTATGATTTTCGCTTTTGAATATGGACGGTTGGTATTACCATTTGTTTTACCATCCGTTTAGATGCCACAAGTAGACGGTTGGGATAGATTTTACAATGTTTCATCCCTAAAACTAAGAAAATATAATTAACATAAATAAAATGAAGCAATAAGTTATCACAATAATCAATCATGGATATTTCAGTTGAAGTTTGTACCAGTCAGACTTCTCATTTGAGAAACTGAGAAATATCATTATTTTTCCCTTTGTTCTAAAGCATAAAGAAACTAAATTTTAATAGGTTGGATCTTTTACATGGATTAATTAAGCACTAATGAAATAAGGCAGCAAGAACTTATCCAGTGCAGCTCACGAAAGCAGTAGATTTATTCTTCTTCTTTTTTTTTTCTTTTTTTCCTTTTTTTGAAAGATGGCTGCTGTTCCTATAACATATGGGAGCAATTATAAAAACAAACTCAGATGATTGAAAATGGCATGATCTTGATTAGGGAAATAAAACAGGAAGGTCTGCAACTAGTTAGTCTATTGAAACCAGTAGGTGTAAGAACTAAGAAAAAAAATAGCATAATAGAAGACATTTCACATAACTTCTCACTACCACTCAAAAGTGAAACTTTTTTGTCAAGCATGTTGGCTTTAATATTACAGCAGCCCAGGAGCCCTTTTATATCATCTATTCTCCAGTCTTCTGCAACTTTTACTATTTGAAGCACAATTTTCTCCAAATCAAGAGCTTCCTAATAGAAGAGTAGAATAATCTTAGAAGAGTATCAACTATTCTCCTGATAGAGGAGTAGAATAATCTTAATGAATTGTGTATGACCTCTCAAGTAAATAACAAATGGGAGCTACATAAAAAATATTTGGCCATGGATTAATGTTTGCGACGAGCATGTGTAGCAAGAAGATAATCATTTGCTAAATTCAAATGCAGTGTTTGTGTGTTTGGAAGGCAAAACAATTGATGTTAGCCATGTGCCTTTTAGTGGCTAGATACATGCTTGCATTCCTCACTAGACTATAGTTGTATGGTGTGTCACTTCAATATATATATATATATATATATATATATATATATATATATATATATATATATGGAGGAATGAAAACTTTTTCAATCACAAGAAAATTCAGACATGTAAAACATGACTTAAAAGCATCCAGCTATTCATCATATCAACAAAAGAAGTGCACTCTTGCAAACATTATCATACCTGGTTTTGCTCAGAATAGTTTGGCAGGACATTGGGCTCCCCAATCAAAATTTCACCTCTTGGGTTCTCAAGATCCATAAGTAATTTAAGCAAAGTACTCTCTCCACATCCATTTGGGCCATGGATGGCCATTTTCTCCCCTCTCAAGTAAGATGATGATTGAACAGAAAAGGCCCTAATCATAAAATGAAATGCCATAGTACTTGAATAATTTATAATTTTGTATCACATTACAAAATTACACACCTTGTCATCATATCCAAATTTTAGATTCTTAATCATTACTATAGATCTTTCATTTGTTTCATTCTCAGGAAACCTAACCTTTATTTGTTTATGTTGAAATGGGCGTCTCAACTTGGTCTTCATCTTGAAGTTTTTCCAACTTCTATTCCCTCTCCCGACATGAAAGGCAGGCACGTGCCATGCCTCAAGTGAGTGGACTCTGTTGATCCATGGGGACATAGATTATGTGGTAATGCTGCCACCGTGGACCTCCGTGGTGATCCAATGCTTTGGGACTTGATGGGCCACATGCTGCTACTTGAGATGGAACCCAATTGATAAGAACTCGACCTAATAACTTCCAAACATGCTTTGTATGGCTTGATATCTGATTCGTGACATTAGTACTGTTGTATTTGTTTTAAAATAATATTAAAAAATTTAAATTTTCAAATTTCGGTGTTTTCCCTCCACATTTAAATTTTGGTGTTTTTGAGGTGTTGGTTTTGTCCCACATCGGATTTGACAAGAGAAATTCTCTTGTTTATATGATAGACTTTTTGCCTAGGGCTTGAGCCCCTTTCAGGGGGCATGTGAATTTGGTCCTGTGGGGGGACTATGCCAATAGCTCTAATCTATGCCATTAACCACACGCGCGCGCGCGCGCCGAGCCGAGCCGTGTCGTGCCGAGCCGAGCCGAGTCCGAGTCCGTGTCCGCGTCCGCGTCCGCGTGCGCGACGCGTCGGGACGGGCTGGGCTGGGCGCGGGTGCGGGTGCGGGTGCGGGTGTAAGTGTACTCGTGTGGGTGTGTGTGTATGGGTACTCGCAGGACTGTATGTGCGAGAGTGTACTCGCACTTGCGCCTTTTACGGTTTTATTACTGAGTTCATTGCTGAGTCAACTCAGCACTTTCGGATTAAACTGCAAGTGGTTCGAGCCCGTGTACAGTGAGTGCACCGCTGGGACCGGGTCATAGTCGTTGTATCCTGGAGGTCGATTGCTCTGGAAACCTGTTGCACTTGGGACGCTGTCCAAGGGGAGCAAATTCGATTTCAAGCCGAGTGACTCAGTCACGCCTCGACTCAATTCAATAAGTTTTTCTTTCTCTAAATTTATTTTTCTTTTTTGGTTCTCGATTTTTATAGTCTATTTAATTCAATATTTTATCCAACAATCTTGAAATCGAAATTTGTGTTGAATTACATAGACTATGGCTACAGTAACAGTAAATGCTTCTACTGAGTTAGCCAAAATCGAACCGTTCGCTGGACAATCCTTTAAACGGTGGAAACAGAAATTGATGTTCGCTCTTACCACCCTGAAAGTTTCATACATTTTATCTGAATCATTTACTATAGATCCAGCAAATCAAAATGAAGTAACAGATGAAAATAATTGCAAAAATTATATTCTAAACTCTTTATCCAACGAATTATATGATGTGTATGCTTCTTACGCCTCTGCTAAAGATATATAGATTGCTTTAGAAAAGAAATACATATTAGAAGATGCAGGCGCTAAGAAACATGCAATTGCTAATTTCCTTCACTATGAAATGACAGACGATAAATCTGTCACAAATCAGATTCACGACTTTCAAAGTCTAATTCACGAACTATCGACAGAAGGAATTAAGTTGGATGAGGTGTTTCTGTCAGGAGCGTTAATAGAAAAGTTACCGCCCTCCTGAAAAGAATATAAAAATAGAATGAAACATAAGAAGAACGGTGTTTCTTTGGAAACCACTATCGTACACATACGAATAGAGGAGGCCAATAGAATCAGGGACCAAAAAGGAAATAAAAATGAGATAGATTCAAAAGCGAATCTCGTGGAATCAAGTCGGACAAATAATAAGAAAAAGGGCAACTGTCATAACTGTGGCAAACCTGGACATTATGCAAATGAATGCAGGCTCAAAAAGAAGAATGCAAACAATCAATTCAAGAAAAAGGGAAACTGCTACAACTGTGGAAAGCCTGGGCATCATGTTAAAACCTGCAGGCTTAAGAAAAATAAAGATAAGCCGCAAGCTAATCTTACAGAAACAGGCAATGAGTCTGACATAGTAGTGGCTGTGGTGTCAGAAGTCTTCCTTGTAAACAACTTGGAGTGGGTGCTAGATACTGGTGTAACTAGACACGTGTGCAAGGATCGTAGCATGTTTACCTCCTACCAAGTATCAGGAGATGATGAACAGGTGTTCATGGGAAATGCTAGAACGTCTCCAGTTGTAGGGAAAGGGAAAGTACTTCTGAAACTCACTTCTGGAAAGACTCTAATGTTAAATGATGTCCTACATGTGCCTGACATTAGAAGAAACTTGGTCTCTGGTTCGCTCCTCAATAAGGCTGGTGTCAAATTAGTATTTGATTCAGATAAGCTTGTAGTGACTAAAAATGGAACCTTTGTTGGTAAGGGATACTGTAGCGATGGTTTATTCATTATAAATGTATCCAATGATAATAAGAAAACATCTAGTTCTGTTTATATCGTTGAACCTTTTTATCTATGGCATATTAGATTAGGTCATGTGAATGTGGCATCTTTAAAGAAAATGAAAAGATTAGGTTTATTACCTAATATATCTAATGAAGAGTTTGAAAAATGTGAAACATGTGTAGAATCAAAATTTATTAGAAAACCCTTTAAACAAATAGAAAGATCATCTATTTTATTAGAGTTGATACATAGTGATTTAGGTGATTTTAGAAATCACATGTCTAGAGGAGGAAAAAGATATTATATAACTTTTGTAGATGACTACTCTAGGTTCACTAGAGTATATCTATTAAGGAACAAAGATGAAGCTTTAGATGCTTTTTATAAATACAAAATTGAAGTTGAAAATCAATTAAATATAAAAATTAAAAGACTTAGAACAGATAGAGGAGGTGAATATGAATCTTCTCAATTTAGAGAATTATGTGAAAAGAATGGAATAATTCACGAAACTACAGCTCCTTATACACCAGAACAAAATGGAATAGTAGAACGTAAGAACAGAACTCTAAAAGAAATGATGAATGCCATGTTAAATAGTTCAGGCTTACCCTCAAATATGTGGGGAGAAGCAATTCTATCTGCTTGTTATATCCTAAACAGGATTCCATCTAAATCTTCTGAACAAACACCATATGAACTTTGGAAGAATCATATTCCTAGTTATAAATATATTAAAGTGTGGGGGTGTCTTGTTAAAGTAGGATTGTCTGAAACTAAGAAAAGAAAATTAGGTCCTAAAACGACCGATTGTGTATTTATAGGGTATGCACAAAACAGTGCGGCCTATAGGTTTCTAGTTTTAAAAACTAAGGATAATATTCTAGATCCTAATACAATTATAGAAGCTAGGGATGCAGAGTTCTTTGAGAACGTATTCCCTATGAAATCTAAATCTATAGGAATAGAAAAAGTTAATGAATCAGATATTTCGTCTACTAGTAAAAATGCTTACGAGAAAGTAGTAGAAGAGATATAACCAAGAAAAAGTATTAGAGTTAGAAAAGAAACTAACCTAGGAGATGGTTTTTTCACATTCTTAGTAGAAGATGATCCTACAACTTATATAGAAGCTATTAACTCTCCAGATGCAACCTTTTGGAAGGAAGCAATAAATGATGAGTTAGAATCTATTATATCTAATAATACTTGGGAACTTGTAGACCTACCACCTGTTAACAAACCAATAGGCTGCAAATGGGTGTTTAGAAAGAAACTAAAACCAGATGGAACTATCGATAAGTTTAAGGCTAGGTTGGTAGCGAAAGGCTTTAAACAAAAGGAAGGAATAGATTATTTTGATACATATTCTCCTGTAACTAGGATTACAACTATTAGAGTCTTAATAGCGATAGCCTCCATATATAAACTAGTGGTACACCAGATGGATGTTAAGACTGCTTTCCTAAATGGAGACTTAGAAGAAGAAATATATATGGAGTAACCTGAGGGTTATAAGATATTAGGTAAAGAAAATAAAGTATGTAGACTAATTAAATCACTATATGGTTTAAAACAGGCTCCTAAACAATGGCATGAAAAATTTGATGGTGTTTTAAAATCAAATGGTTATCATATAAATGATGTAGATAGATGTGTATATAGTAAAATTTCTGAAAATGATTATGTTATCATATGTCTTTATGTTGATGACATGCTTATTTTTGAAATTAATATTAAATTAGTTAATGCAACTAAGAAATTCTTGTCATCTAAGTTTGACATGAAAGACTTAGGAGAGGCAAGTATAATATTAGGTATTGAAGTAACCAGGAAAAATGGTGTTATTATATTATCACAATCTCATTACATTGAGAAGATATTGAGAAAGTTTAACCATTTTGACTGTTTACCTGTCAGTACTCCTTATGATTATAGTGTGACTCTCATGAAGAATACAGAAAATAGTGTGTCTCAATTGAAATATTTCAGAATAATTGGTAGCCTCATGTATCTAATAAACTGCACTAGACCTGACATAGCTTTTGCAGTAGGAAGGCTAAGTAGATATACACATAACCCTGGAAAAGAACATTGGAATGCATTGTCTAGAATTTTGCGATACCTAAAAGGTAATATGACATATGGTTTACATTATAATGGTTATCCTACTGTATTAGAAGGATATAGTGATGCTAACTGGATCAGTGATTCAGATGAGACAAAATCCACTAGTGGATATGTCTTCACTTTGGGTGGAGGAGCAGTCTCTTGAAAGTCCACCAAGCAGACATGTATTGCTCGGTCGACTATGGAATCCGAGTTTATTGCCTTAGAAAAGGCTGGATCAGAAGCTGAATGGCTTAGAAATCTCTTAGCTGATATACCATTGTGGCCAAAGCCTGTATCGGCCGTATCTATTCATTGTGACTGTCAAGCAGCTATAACGAAAGTAAAAAGTAAAATATATAATGGAAAAAGCAGGCATATTAGACTCAGACACAACATAGTGAAACATATGTTGCGTGATGGAGTCATATCTATTGACTTTGTGAGGTCAGAAAAGAATCTAGCAGATCCTCTGACTAAAGGACTATCCAAAAAGTTAGTCAATGATACATCGAAGGGAATGGGGCTGAGCCTAATATATGAGCTGCCAGTGTCGGTAACCCAACCTATACAAGTGGAGATCCCATGAGATAGGTTCAATGGGTAAACAACAAGACACGAGGTAGACGATTGCACTGAGTTCTATGAGCCCCTTCTATGGTGTACAGTGCGAGCAGCAACGCAGAAGGATGAGTTTTTAGAACTCTTAATGGATCCATAGCCATATATTTGGTGGTGTATACAGTTGCTGCATACACTTGATGGAATTCACCTATATGGGTGTGGAGGTGGAGGCCGCTTCCTATGAGAATCTAAGCGAATTCTCTAGAGCACTCATGAAATCCAGGTAATGGTGTATGGCCGAAACGCACCGAACCACAGAATCACTTGCAGAGGAAGAGTTGTGTGAGTGGCATGTACTTGCGATCTACATTAAAAGGATTCAGGTTCAAGACTATGGTGTCACCTGCTTCCTGTAGACCTGTCTTGCTTACTCTAATGTCGGTTCAAGTCTATGGTGACACCGGCACCATTGCACAACTATTTCGCTTTAATCCGAAAACATTTTATTTTAAAACATGTGGGGGATTCTTGTATTTGTTTTAAAATAATATTAAAAAATTTGAATTTTCAAATTTCGGTGTTTTCCCTCCACATTTAAATTTTGGTATTTTTGAGGTGTTGGTTTTGTCCCACATCGGATTTGACAGGAGAAATTCTCTTGTTTATATGATAGACTTTTTGCCTAGGGCTTGAGCCCCTTTCAGGGGGCATGTGAATTTGGTCCTGTGGGGGGACTATGCCAATAGTTCTAATCTATGCCATTAACCACACACGCGCGTGCGCGCGCAGAGCCGAGCCGAGCCGAGCCGAGTCCGAGTCCGTGTCCGCGTCCGCGTGCGCGACGCGACGGGACGGGACGGGACGGGCTGGGCTGGGCTGGGCGCGGGTGCGGGTGCGGGTGCGGTGTAAGTGTACTCGCGTGGGTGTGTGTGTATGGGTACTCGCAGGACTGTATGTGCGAGAGTGTACTCGCACTTGCACCTTTTCATTTTTAAACCCGAGAGATGCTTCCCTTCCGGTTGGTCGCCCCTGTTGGGTTTAAACCCAACGGACCTAACCTTTTGTAAAGGGTGCTTATGCACCATTTCGGAGTCTATATAAAGACTTCCGATTCCAGTTTCAATATACGAAAATTCCCTGCCTTATAAAACTCTCTCTAATACGGTTTTGTTACTGAGTTCATTGCTGAGTCAACTCAGCACTTTCGGATTAAACTGCAAGTGGTTCGAGCCCGTGTACAGTGAGTGCACCGCTGGGACCGGGTCATAGTCGTTATATCCTGGAGGTCGATTGCTCTGGAAACCTGTTGCACTTGGGACGCTGTCTAAGGGGAGCAAATTCGATTTCAAGCCGAGTGACTCAGTCACGCCTCGACTCAATTCAATAAGTTTTTCTTTCTCTAAATTTATTTTCCTTTTTTGGTTCTCGATTTTTATAGTCTATTTAATTCAACATTTTATCCAACAAGTACAATCTCTGACAACAACGTCTAGCTCAATCAAATACCACCACATTCCATAGAGGTCCTGAGAGGCAGAATTACTATGCAATCCACGTCATTTCCGAGAAGACATCCCACTGCGTCCTTGGAACATGCAGGTGATGAAATGCTTATGCTCTCACGAAATCATTTGGGTTCCATACAACTTTGCCATGCGGTTGAAGAGTCCTTGCCATAGATGGTGTTAAACTAAGACTCAAGTCCTTCCTTGCTAGTAATTTTTCTTTAAATCATATAGGAAATTGCAATGGCTTGAGAATATAAAAATGAAAGTCAATGCTATCTGCAAGGCCACCAAACATGGTAGAACATAAATATAAATATTGCCATTTTGAAAATGGTGATGACTAATCCTTCTCTCATGAGCACTCATTAACAACTATCCAAACCATCCAAATTGCAGGTCATGTTGTGGATGGAGCAATCCTAATTGTCCAATTGATAGCTATCAAAGATGTTATTAAAGTAAATTAGTCAGCATTCCAAATTGGAAGGTTAAAATAAAATGGTCAGTATTGTCTTCTAAGACTATTTTTTAGGGTCATACTCTGTATGGGTTAACAGATTGGAAATATCCTCACAACTTGCCATGTGCGTGGTTGAAGGGACTGCCATTTATTAAATAGTGCTAAACTAACATTGGAGTCCAACCCTTGGAAGTAGGGTTTTTATTTATTTTAAAACCATGTTTAGTAAGAAAATGCATCTCTTGACAATATAACAAATGAAAATCAAGTCTCCTTACAACCCCACCGAATCACATCAACAAACACGATAAACACCCGTGTGACCAAAACCAAATAACAATCTGATGGAGGAAACGTGAGGAGGAGAAAAATCAAGATATTTGCGGGCAATCCAGATATCCAAGGGGTGTTAGGAATGGCCCAGGGTGCATATTACCTGGCCCAGTAATCGGGCTGGTCAACTCATCAGTCTGCGCACACATGTAGAGGAGCAATTCAGGGTGTTTGGTTGAGTTGAGAGGGTCGATCTGAGCCAACCGGACCCAACCTCAAGAGAACGCAACCTAATTTCCTACCCAAGATATTCGACCTTAAACAGACCCATCCAAGTCTAAATTAATTTGCTTAACCCAAACCCACCCAATTCCAAATCAAGTTGGGAGTTTTCCAACCCTTTTGTATCTCGAGGAACCCGGCTATCCCTTAAAGTCCGGCAGGTTGGGTTGGGTTGGGTTGGTGCTCAACCCTAGCCCAACCCATATGTCAACCCTAACCCAACCCAACCCCATGTTAGGAATTCTCAACCCAAGCCCAACCCAAGCGGGCTCGATCAGGTTGGCCATGTTGGTCAGGTGGATACATGCTAATATTTTTGTTATTATATTAGTCTATTATATTTCAATATATATCTTATTTTTTATACTTACGATTTTATTAATTATATATTTAATTATTTATATAAAGAATTTCATTTTTTCTAAATAAACAAGCTAAAATATAGGACAACCATTCCTTTAAAAGTTGTGTTGTTTAGCATGTAATCTATTTGGGAGAGAAATGTGGTGTATCTTGTTAGCTTGAGTCATCAGAAATAACGTGGACTAATGAGACTTGATGGCATTGGAATTTCATGTGCATTCAACATAGACGATCCACATGCAATTATATATCGATCGGGTTAGGGTTGGGTTGGGCAACCTGGGACCTCAACCCAAGCCCAACCCAAGTTTGATCGGGCCGGTGTTTGTATAGCCCAATTCCAAGACCAAACCCGATACATCCTGCTTGAAGCCAACCCAATGTCGGGTCGGTCGGGTTGAACCTCCCAACTTTCCGCCCTAAATCCAACCCAACCTCAAGTTAGGTCAGTCAGGTTCGGGTTGGCTCGAACCCAATTTGTAGCCTCATGCAGCTCCATGTGGTTGGAAATTAACTGCAATGGACAAAATCACACCCAGGATTTTGAGGCTTGAGCCTGATTTATGGGCTGAGCTTTTCTCTTCACTTGTGCTAAGAAAAGATGCACAACACCCTACATACATGTATGAAAATAACGGATGTTCTATGAAAATTTGACAAGTTCACGGTCCACCTATATCATCTAACTGGTGACCGTCGTGTGGATAGTATAAGGGAAAATGGTCAACCGTCCAAGTTGCCGAAGTGAAGTTGAGAAGATCATCGGATCAGTTCGAACTTTGGGCCACACACACTACACTGTGGCTTGTCAGAAACAAGCATGCGTGCTTGCCATTTGCTCTACGTCCTTGATTCCGCTGCTACAGCCCTCAATGGTCTGGAACTGGATGGGTCCAAAACTCTCCCTGCGCAGATGGTCTAATGGGTTCACCCACGCTTGGGCTGGATTAAAATGAATGTAGATGGATCTTCTCTGGGTAACCCAGGCCCATCCGGGGGTGGCGGAGTGGCTAGGGACCATTCGGGGGAGCTCATCTTCACCTTCTATTCCGGTTATGAGATTGGCTTAAACGGCCAGGCCGAAACCAAGGTACTCTGGGAGGCCCTATCCCATTGCATGGCTACGGGCCTCAACAAGGTGGAACTCGTCAGCAACTCAAAATCGGTGGTGGAAGCCCTCTCCAAGAAATCTGCCCCATCATGGGCCATGTGGCATTGGTTGATTAGGATTAAATCCCTCATAGAAAAAATGAAAATTTCCATCTTCTACTCCCCAAGGGAAGCTAATGCCATGGCTGATGGGCTTGCCCATTTGGGCAGTGGTGCTTTAATCCATTCTTCTTTCCGGTCCATGACCGAGCTTTCTCCTCTCGTTAGAGGCTTACTTTTTCTTGACAAAGTAGGATTAGGACAATGAGAGAACTGTAGTGCTTGTGTATTCCCTTTCTTGGCGGGTGGGCCTGCTTATTCCTTTTTTTTAATAGCCCCATCTTTGAGAATTGTAAAGCTCCTTCTTCCAGTATATATGAAATCACAATTTTTTAAAAAATAAAAATAAATAAATAAATAAAATTAAGGTGTGGTACTGTAGAATTTGGATTTTAAGCTTGTACCTTAACATTCAGATTTTCTATGAGACGCATGGTTCAGTGATCCAAACATTGATAAAACAATGGGCCCTAGATGACCCGTGCACCAAAAATGTGATCCTACCTACAGTGGTCGCTAACCGTCTATTGGTTGGCCAATTCTTAATGGGTTGCGGCTTTTCCGTTTGGGAAATATATATTTGGGCCATGGACCGTCTATAGTGGGGATATAATATATCAATGGTCTAGATCATTGAACCATCAACCTGGGACTCATCTGCACAAAACGAAAACCTACGAGGACTCAGGACTCATCTGCACAAAACGAAAACCTACTAGGTGCTCATCCAGAGCATTGTAGGATCATTAAATATTATCAGTGCACGTCCATTTTTCTTTTACGCAGGCCAATTATTGATTGGTCTACCTTAAACATCTAATTAATATTAGGGTTGAAAGTTGGGCGGGTTCAACCCAACTAACCCATGATTGACCCGACATTTGGGTTAGACTTGGGTAGGATGTATTGGTTTGATCTCGGGCTAAGGCTATACAAGTGTCAACCTGATAAAACTTGGGTCGGACTTAGGTTAAGGTCTTGGGTTGTCAGACCCAACCTGAGCCCAATTCATATATGAGTTACTTATAAATTATAATTGAATGTGGATAGTCGAAGGCACATGAAATTTCAATGCTTTCGGGTCTCATTGGTCCACATAATTTCTGATGACTCAAGCCAACAAGATATACTGGATTTCTCTCTTCCAAATAGATTGCATGTTACACCACGACTTTTAGAATAATTGTCCTATATTTTAGCTTATTTGTTTAGAAAAAAAAAAAAAGTTCTTTATTATAAATAACTATATATATAATTAATAAAATTATAAGTTCAAAAAATAAAACATGTATTGAAATATAATAAACAAAAGTATTAGCACCCGGCCAACTTGACCAAGCCTGTTTGGGTACTTGTGCCTGTTGTTACCTATCGTAGGACCTCCGGCTCGGGTCCTTGCTCTTGCCGGTTGGTAGACTCTCGGGAGTTTCAACACCTGGTCAAGGGTTCGAGTACCCATGTGTGATGAAATCCCACTAAGGTGTGGGTGCGCGGTAGTGTGTGTACGAGTGTTTTTTTTTTAAAAAAAAAACTCCATCCCCAAGTGAAGAAAGATGAATAGGAATAATAAGTTGTCCTCTCCCGGCCCAGTAGTTCCGCAATTACAACCGTGGTTGTTGACAACAGGGATCCCCTGTTCTGGAAAGGTGACGGGGCGGCCCTTAGGTCCAAAGATGTACTGCGCTGCTGTGGTGTTGATAGATGGACTACTTCAGTGCCTTTATCGGATTCGGGTTGGGTTAGGGTCGAGGTATAATAACCTTGTGTTGGGCAGGATAGAGTATCAACCCGCGCATCTTTCAGCCCTAATTAATATAGATTTCCCCCAGAAGTCCACTATCTGATCGGTCAGATGGGCATTTATAAACGGAGAGACGCATCGTTGGTTGAACTCAAGACAGAGAAAAGCCTTCATCTAAATTTTCTTGTGAGAGAAGAGAGAGGAAAGATGGCCATTGTTGAGTCTGTTGTTCGGTTGCTTGTTAAAAATCTCGGTGATGTGATTATTCAAGAAGCCTTTTTCATTTATGGAGTGCGTGATCAACTCCAATTGATGGAAGATGAATTTAGGCGGATGCAATGCTTCTTGAAAGATGCTAATGACAAACAAGAAGGAGATGAGAGAGTGAAGAAATGGGTGCAAGATGTGGTAAGCGTCGCATATGATGCCGAGGATGCCATCGACACCTTCATCTTCAAGATGGCACTGCTGAGGCAAGTAGGATTCACGGGCACTGTCAAGAGGTATGCTTTAACATTCAATAAATTCATAGCTCTCCATAAGTTGGGTTCAGAGATTGAGCGGATAAAGATTAAGATCCGTGCGATCTCCCAAAGTAGGTTAACTTATGGCATCGAAAACATCGGCAGAGTAGGGGTAAGTTCTGCTGTTCAAAGCCTCCAGGAATGGAGGATCCCTTCTCCTCATGTTCAAGAACCAGATTTAGTCGGCTTCAAGAAAGATGCAGAAACAATAGTGGTGTGGTTGACAGAGGGAGAGCTGCGGCTTTCTGTTGTATCTGTAGTCGGAATGGGAGGTCTCGGTAAAACCACTCTTGTTAAGAAAGTCTATAACAGTGACAGGGTTAGGAAACATTTCAATTCTCATGCATGGATTTCTATATTACAAGAGTATGCTGTGAGAAATCTTTTGCAGAACATCATAAACAGCTACATGGTGCTTTCCGAAGAAGAGCTCAAGAAAGTGGAGAAAATGAATGTTGCTCAGCTGAGATATAAAATTTTTGAGCATTTGAAAGAGAAGAGATGCCTGCTGGTGCTAGATGATATATGGAAGAATGAAGCATGGGATGCTCTGAAGGATGCTCTTCCAGATATGAAAAATGGCAGTAGGGTGTTGCTCACCACACGCAACAAAGATGTAGCTTTACATGCAGATGTACGAAGCCAGCCCTATGAACTGCAATTTCTAAACGATGAAGATAGCTGGGAATTGTTTTGTAAGAAAACATTCCTAGGACGAGATGGTGGTTGCCGTCAGGATTTGGAGGAGGTAGGAAGAGAGATTGTGGAAAAATGCCATTGTCTACCTCTTGCGATTGTTGTCATCAGAGGGCTCTTATCAAGGAAAGGACTAAGAGAGTGGAAGAATGTACGCAAGAGCATTAGCTGGCAGTTTGTCAAGGGAGAAGTCGAAATCTCTGCCATATTATCTTTGAGCTATAAAGATCTTCCCTATTACTTAAAACCATGTTTTCTCTACCTGGGAAATTTTCCAAAGGACCGTGAGTTCCGCGCCAAGGAATTGGTTCAAATGTGGGCTGCAGAAGGGTTACTTCCAGAGAGAGGAGAAGAAACATTGGATGAGGTTGGTGAAGACTGTCTGAAAGAGCTGATTCAAAGAAGCATAGCTCAAGTCGCAAGAAGAAGTTCAAGTGGTGGTTTCAAAACTTGTGTCATCCATGATCTTTTGTGGGATCTCTCCATATCGGAAGCCAAGGAAAGTATGTTTCTAGAAGTTCACCATGGGAATGCAAATGCTCCTTCTGCATCTAGAGCCCGTCGACTTGCAATTCACCATAACGACTTAAGCAGGTACATTTCCTTCAGTTCTTCCCCTCCACACCTTTGTTCTGTGTTGATCTATACTCAAGGCTCCACACAGCTTCAAAGGGAGCAAGAGAAGTTTCTCTACAGAGGCTTTAAGTTGCTCGGGGTTCTATATTTACATAGTGCACAGATATATAAGCTACCGAGGAAAAGAGGTGAACTAATCCACTTGAGATACCTCAGGTGTACTTACACTTCCTTAAAAAGCCTCCCATCATCCATAGGCAATCTTTCCAATTTACAAACTCTATTTGTAGAATCTTTCGATGACATAAAAGTACCTAGCAGAATTGGAAGGATGCAGCAGTTAAGACATCTTCAACTGAAGACCGTAAAGAAGTTGAATAATTCGAGAGGGATAGGACGCTGGGGAGTGATTGAAGGGCATCCAAAGCTTGAACGAATAAGTAACCTTCAGACCCTAACACATGTAATAGCTGGGGAATGGATGCAGGGTTGCTTGGGAAAGCTCACCAATCTTAGAAAATTAGGAATAGGCTTATTTACAAGAGCAGATGCTGAGGTTTTGTATAAATCGATTGCCAAATGGACTGCCTCCACTCTCTTTCGATAGTGGTAGAACTCTATCTAATTGAGAACGTAGCGTTGTTGGTACCTCCTGTTTCACATCTTGTTATGTAAGTTGCATTTGCATGGAAAGTTAGAGAAGTTACCCGAGTCTATTGAATTCCCAAGAAACCTCACCAAGATCAGCTTGGCATACTCCTTTTTAAAGCAAGACCCATTAGCACCATTGGAGAAGCTGGAAAACCTTCGCATTCTCAGACTACTCTACTATTCATTCATCGGAGTAGGGGTGGTTTGCTCTGCACAAGAGTTTCCTCGGCTTGAATCCTTACATCTTCAAGGGTTACTTCAATTAGAGGAGTGGAGAGTGGAGGAAGGAGCTATGCCAAGTCTTTTACATTTATGGATACATGCCTGCCCACAATTGCAGATGCTTCCAGAAGGACTGCAACAGGTGACTACTCTCAAGAAATTGGAGTTGCGGTCAAGAAATTGGAGTTGCGGTACATGCCCGATGAATTCAGAGAAAGGCTTCGAGAGACGACGGAGAGGATTGGCATAAGATTCAACACATACCCTCAACTGATGTAGGCCATTATTAAGATGTTGTGGCATTGATTTCACCACTTGCATTTCTTCTGCTTGTGAGCAAAACTGGTGAGACTTCTTTTCCCTTGTCATTTTCATTTCTGTTAATAGGTACATGAAGTTAATATCATCATATGAAATTTTTGCGCCTTAGAAAAGAACATGAATTTCTATTTTTATTATTCTAGAAAATGCCTCAACCAAGAACCTTTTTTGTGTTAATCATACTAGAGGTCCTGCATTTCGACAGTCCATAAATGGGGCGCTCTCTTTGGTGGACCATTGAATAATTCACAATGATTGGACAATCTTAGTGTTTTTACCATGGAATTCTCCCCTCTTCATCATTTTTGTTTTCAGCCATTTGCTTGAAGGTCTTTAATCAAATGGCCAGGTGATCATGTCAGTTTGACTTTTGAACTGGGGTCATCCACAATGGGACCCACCAGAAGGATGTTTTGGATCATCCAAATATGCAGCTATGTGGGGCTCATCGATGTAGAGGCCAATAAGAGGACTTCAAGGACTCACAAAAATTCCTAATTTGAAATGGCATAAGCATGCAGTAGCTACTGAATTTCTTTTACTAGTACACCTTACTCTGTTTTGACTAATCATGTTTCCTTGATAAAAATAAAAATAAAAATAAATAAAATAACAATGTTATCTTGCTAGTTCAAATGAGATTCTAATTATATGTATAATTCATGCTCAGTTTAACATTTGCATTATTTGGTTGCAGCAATGGTAATAATCATCGCGAGTATCTTGAACATGATTGGATTGTAAAGTTCACCAGTTTTAATATCCATCATCTGGCCTTAGGAAGACCCACTTGAGGTGATCTCAGCAATGGAACTGACCCATTTTCTCCATTTCATTGCATTCTCGATCTGGTAACTCTTCACCTAGCTGATCATCTGCTTCTCTAACATCATCAAGGGTGCTGCCAACATCATGGCCACAGCCACTGCTACAATCACAACAAAGTGTATGTATCTCCTCTTTCTACTAGTTTTCAAGCTTTTTCCTTTTTTCAAGAGGTTCATTTACAGCACACATACCAAGGTGGCACATGTTAGTGATATCTCAGCCATTCATCAAGTGAGAGCCATCATAAACACAACCTCAGCTAAAAATAGGCCATTTCACTTCAAAACCAAAAATTGATTATTGAAGAACAGATAACCTAATTTTAAGGCATATATTTGGCCCACCTAATGGATTAACCATCTTGATTTTTAGGATAGGTTATGTTTACAGTGATCCCCACCTGATGAATGGCCCAAATCCATTATAAGTATGCCATGTTTGCATGTATGCCGTGGATTGCCTCTTTTACCTGAATCGCCCTGGTATTCCTCTATTGTTTTTGTTTCTTGTATCATAGACTAAACAGGTAGGGATGGTGTTTGCAGTACACATGCCAACCTAGCACGTGTATCAAACTTTTGACCATTGTATGAGGTGTCTCAAAAATGCAGGCTGCATGTGTATCTTGAATTGCCACAACTAACAAATGGTATTCATTTGTTTTAGGTCCTCTATGATTGTTTGATCCCTTCTATATGACAGCCGGTGAAATCCAATCCAAGTGGAATTTCCTGATCTTTGGGCTTTTCTCCAAGGCTATTGTTGTATTTTCTCTTAACCATTTATTTGTAGGGCAAGGATCCAAGGATTAGGAACTTCCAATCTTGGGACATCTTCCATCCACACTGAAAACCCATCAGATCTATAGTCTAGCTTTATAAACCACCAGTCCCACTTGTATCGGATGGATGCATCAAGACAATATTCATATCTTAATGCATTAGGCTTCATACTTCTGCTTTGCTGATAGGTTTTAATTACAGATGTGATTAATGGATTGTTACTTTTAATAGGTGGAGCTAGTCGGCATGTATGAGGTGACTGGTCAGAATGTGGAGAATGGTTGTTCATGGAAGTTCATTTCCCTGTTATAGTTTCTTTGCACTGATCAATCTATGAATGGAGTGAGATATTTGGATGATGTTTTTTTTCTTTTATTCCTTATCTGTACTTTTTTTAAAATTTTATTTGTTCAATATGTTGATATGGTATCATGTTCTGATAGGCTATTTCTCCTGCGCGTTCTCCTGCCTTCCCTTATTTTCTGGGAGATTTGGCTGGAGAAGAACAGGGCGAGGTTTGACAACGCAAGGTTCGCTGCTCATATCGTTATTTCCCAGGTTCACCGCTGGATTCAGATGCTCGGTCCTCCACTCCTCCCGAGAATTCTCAGCAGGCAGTTCAGCTCGCTCCTTGCACAGCTGCGCATATCTCCATCCAGCAAGCTGGCATCCCATCAGGTGGTTAAATGGCTGTGGCCAAGGCGAGACTGGATCATACTCAATGTTGATGGGTCTGCTCTGGGGAACCCAGGGCCATCAGGTGGGGGTGGCCTGGGTAGAGATTGTGAGGGGAACTTCATTTTTGCGTTCTCCTCTGGATATGGCACAGGGTCCAGCTCTCATGCTGAGTTACGAACCATCTGGGAAGGCCTTAAGAAATGTGCAGATTTGGCCAGCAACTCAAAATCTAGTGTGGCAATTCTCTCAGATAACTCAACCCCAGCTTGATCTTTGAGTTACTGGTGTGCTAGGATCAGGGACTCGAGGGAGTCTTTAAATTTCTCCATCATCTACACTCCTAGGGAAGCTAATGCAGTGGCTGACAATCTGGTTAGGAGAGGCAGGCTTCTCAGGCTACTTCTTTCTTCAACTTCCAGTCCAATCTTTCCGATATTGCTAAGGGCCTTCTGTTTTTGGAGAAGGTAGGCTTAGGTTACTTGAGGGAGATTTAGCTCAAGTTCTATACACGATAGGTGAGGTATCGATCATTTTGTGATGCCCACCCGAAGCCTCTGTAAATCCCCTTCCATTTTAGTGAGAAAAAAAATATATTATCCCTTTAAAAAAAATGTCTGTGATTGTTCAATACTTCAAAAATGTCTGTACAGACTGCTTCTGTACAGTTTGATTTGTATTTAGTGTATCTATATTTGGATGCAATATGATTATTAAAGGTGAAAGAGAAATATCTTAAGAGTTTAGATTTAGTTTGGGGTCGATAATGCTTGATTGGAGAATTTCTAGATGGGTGTATGATCAAAGCTGCTCATCAGGTGCCGACTGCTCTATAGCTACCCTGGCATTAAAATTCAGGTTGGTCCACTCATCTGATATGCGATTGCCCTGATTCTTGGCCTAGAGAATTAGCTTTGACTAAGGTTTGCTAAGCCCACATGTATTTGGAGCCTGCCCGACACATGATCATCATGATCATCTAAGCCTAACCCCAACTAATTCCGGTGTCGCCTAAACTAAGTAAATAAATAAAAACCGGAGATGTCTAAGATGCTTTGAAAATGCTCTCTAGCTGGGATTTAGAAATTGATTTCAATGGAACCTTGCATGGCATATTGAGACCATGTGGTATGGGAGGTGTGCTCAGGGATGATAAACAAGTCAACCACTAGTCCTTCACCAGTTCTTGCACTTTGGGGTGGGCTAACATTGTGGAGGCTCTCTCTTAGGGAAATGCTACAGCTGCTTGCAAAAGACTATGGCAGACCCAAAAGTGCAGTCAATTTGGGCTTCTTCTGTCCAGTCAGAGACCCACAATGACTACTATAATGAAGGGAGATATGAATTGCGAATCTGAAATAGCCCCCAAAATGTCTACTATAATGAAGGGAGATATGCATTGCGAATCTGACATAGCGATCCAAAATTCATAATGGTCCACATTTCTTGTGATTTATTCTAGTGCGAGAAAATGAGTAGGGTCTATATTCAATGCAAACTTGAAGTCCACTCGGATAACATTGTCCTTGTCAATATTATTTGCAGCTATGCCACTCCATAGTGGCTCTCAATATAAAACACTAATGATTTGGATTATCAAATCATCCTTAGAATGCCCGTCAAAGATGGGAAAGCTACGGTTGCTTTTCTTCAAGAAGGGGTAGATCTGTGTGGGGCCTAGTGGGGCCCACTTGAATATTGGATCAATGTGATTTATGATCTCTAAACACAAGGGGGTAGATCTACGTGAGGATTGGTGTGGTCCACTTGAGCATTGGATCTGCATATGCACTCCCACACAGTCATGCCATAGTGGGATTCCACGGCAGTGTTTTAAATATCGAAGAAATCAGCCGATATATCTCATGATATATTTTGTATCTCACCTGTGTTATACCAGACACACACTTAGTGCCGATATATCCCACCTATTTGATCCAGTGAATACTTTCAATTTTCAATACATGTTTTTGTTGTAAATCACGTTCAATCAGTGTCAAATGTTTACAAATTTATGATTCTACATTTTTTCATGAAAAATCATGGATTTAGAACTTCAATTTTGAGATTTCAAGGACATGAGTCAAGTTGCGGAAAATTGAGAAAAATAAAAATTCCTTAATTTTTCAAAAATTAGTTGAAATTTTTGTATTTAAGCATAAAATTGAACGTGTATGTGACCTGAAATTTTATTAAAAAATTCAACCCAATTTCCAATGTTTCCATGTTTTCCAATAACAACGATACATTATATGATACAATCGATATATTATATTTCAAAACTGATATTTATTCTTATTCCAAGAGAGAATCTTTTTCATTTTTTCACTTAAAACAATCTTAATATGAAAGCTGTATAGTGACATCACCACGTTATGTAGGTCCCATCTTAACGTTGGTGCTTTATATACACTATTCATCAATTTGGAAAGATCATTTTAGGTTATAAGCCAAAGAATGAGACGGATCCAAAGCCCAAGTAGACCACAACACAGAAAATAGTAGAGATTGCATGCCTACCATTAAAAATTTTCTTTCCCTTAATCCATGTGTTTGTTAACTTATAAATAGGTTAGATCTCAAATAAACATTATGGTGGGCCTAGGAAGGTTTCTATGGTGGGCATCACTTCCCCACTGTTTTGTAGTGGGTCCACTTGAACTTTGGATCTGACTCATTCTTTGGCTCGTGACTTGAAATGATCTCTCCGAGTGGATGGATGGTGTAGATACAACACATGCATCATGGTGGGGCCAAACAATGTGATGACGTCACCTAAGTAGCCAGACTCGCTACTGTCGGGCTCAATACCTAATCCGCGTCCGAGCGTCCCAGTCCCCGACACTCTGCCAGAGAGATTGAACTTCTCGAGGAATCTTACATTAGAAAAAATGCAAACGGCTGGCAGGACTCCCGTCAATGTTTGCAGATGACAGAGCATGATTTTTTTAATATTGGGTGGAGAACTAAAGAAATCACCGTCCCACTAAACGATGGGGTTGGGTGGATCACTGACAGCAATGCCTACCGTCATGCATGTACCTTACATAGGCTATAATTAAAATGAAACATATTCCAATCTTAAGTTGACCCCACTTACATAAAATAGTGGGGATTGAATACCCACTGTTAAAATTTTCTCGAGGGCCTCTGGAATATTTATTTGTTAAATGAAGGATCACACATGTTGGGGAAAAATGTGTTAAGTTCGGAGACTCGGATAAGAGTAGGTCGGCTCTGCTGACATTGCCTGAAGAGTCCGAGACAACACCGACGGAACAGAGGATAGGCCAGGAGGCGTAAGCAAGGGACGATTAAAGTCACTCTGTCAGAGTGATGACCTCGCCTGTATGAGCCCACTAAATGCCGAGCGTGTTCAAGCTACTCAGCCGATAGAACAAGACCGACTCAACGAGTTAGTTCTGTCGGTCACGGAACAAGGAATGACGGATAGGCACCGAGATTATTCCGTCCGTGGAAAGGCCGAAAACCCATCCTCCTGCGTCGGTCGAGACTCCCTCAGAGTCGGTCACGACCTGGCCGAGACTCCTCCAGAGTCGGTAACGACTTGGCCGAGACAGTGAGTGGCGGAACGGGAACATACGCTTCTCTACAGAAATCCAGGGATACGGGTAGCGAATCCCGAGATTCTCGAGATTGAGAGAAATCCGTGGAAAGGAGTAAGTCTCCGAATAATCAAGAGAAGAATCCTCTGAGGATAAGGATTGACAAACTGTATAAATCTCCAAGCTTGGGACGGAAGAAGGTACGCAGTACTGAACTGTGACAAGCTTTTTGCTACTGATCAGATAACTGACTTAAGCATCGGAGGTTCCCCGGCTCTAGCAAGGGTTCTCTTGACATTGTTGATTGTGCAGGTGAAGGAGGGTCCACCTTAAGGAAGCCATCCCATAAAATCACAGCAACAGTTTGGCGCCGTCTGTGGGAAACGGACAAAAAGCCGTTTTCTCCAATTTTTCGAATGGCAAGAACCAGAAGGACGGATCCAGATGAAGCGGGGGAGGCCGCTGCTAGCACAGCCCGAGGAGCTCCCCCGACAGCACCGCCTGCGACTATAAGCCAGCCTAATCAAGCGAACGCACACTTGGATTGCGAGGTTCAAGAAATGCGTTTTGAGATGGTTGCCATGAAACACATGCTGGAACAACTGTGTAACCAGCAGATGCAGCGTCAGGAGTCGGCATAAGTCCTCCCACCAGCGTCTGTAGCGCAGCCTGCTGCGCCATAGTCGCCCTGACGATCGAGTCAGCCTCGAGAACCGAGTCAACCGGCGCCTGCCCGTTCAGCAACGGCCATTTTACCTCTCTCTGATCTGAGGCATAGAATAGATCAGAGGAGACGAAGTCGGCTACCTGCAGACGCAGAAGAAACGGCAGAGAGCGCTAAACCCTGGAAGGCTGCTATACAAGACTTCAAGAATGAGGTCAGGGAGAAGATGGAAAAGGAGATGGTGGACATAAAGCACGGTCGGAACTCGAATCCGATCAAATCTGAAGAAAAAGCTTCTCCGTTTGTGGACGAAGTAATGTGGGCTCGGTTGCCGGAGAGGTTCCGCTTACCCTAGATAATTCCTTTCTCCGGAAAGACTGATCCGACAGAGCATCTTGAATGCTTCAAAACCTACATGGAGTTGCATGACGCCTCGGATGCTGTTATGTGCCAAGCCTTCTCTCTAACCCTGACCGACGTAGCCCGACTTTGGTTTAAGCAATTGAAACCCAAGTCGATTAAATCGTTCGCCGAACTCAGTGACGTCTTCCTCAACAATTTTATCGACGGAAAGAAGAAATTGAAGCCGCCCGCGCATCTGAACAACATAGTTCAGAGGGAAGGAGAACTATTGAAAGACTACATTAAACGCTTCAACTTCGAGTTTTTGCAAGTTCGAAAGCATTCTGAGGAGACGGCTCTCAACGCTCTCATGCAGGGGGTAAGAGATAAACCTTTTTTGGCGTCACTGGATAAGAATCTGCCCGATACTCTGTGCGAGTTTATGGTTCGGTCGGACAAATACGCTGATGCGGAAGAGACGCGACTCCTCCGAGAGAAGATACAGAACACAAAACCATCGGCTAAAGAGTCGGCTAAGAAAGAAGCCGACTCAGCCGGAGGGAAAAAGTGAAAAGAGGACCAGGGGCGAGACGACAGCAGACCAGGAAAGCGACCAGACAGAAGATTCTCTACATACAGTCCCCCTGAACAAATCTCCTGAACAAGTACTAATAGAGATTAAGAGCGAAGGCTTCGTTAACTGGCCCCGAAAACTGCGAGGGAATCCGGATCGTCGGAACAAGAAGAAGTACTGTCACTATCATCGTGACCATGGCCACAGCACAAGTGATTGTTATCACTTAAAAGACGAGATTGAGCGGCTGATTAAAGAAGACCGACTAAGAGAACATACAGAAGGGTCCGGAGTTTCAGTAGGGCCGAGTGAGGAGCGGCCCCAAGAAGAAATCCGAACGATTGTCGGAGGTCACCAAGGCGGTGGGGACTCGAATAACGCCCGAAGAAACCACGCTAGAAGCCTCGATCACCCTGAGTCCGAGGTTCTTCTGCTGTCTCGGCCTCCCAAGGAGAAGAAATGAGAAAAATATTGTATCTCATTTACTGAAGAAAATGCTCGAGGCATTCATCATCCTCATGTTGATACACTCGTGGTCACCCTCACCATCGCCAATAGAAAAGTGTTCCGGATACTAGTGAATACAGGATCATCAGCGGACGTCCTGTTCACCCAAGCATTCGACAAAATGAGTGTGGGTCGGTCGGTATTATGACCTGTCCGAACCCCGCTCATCGGGTTCTCGGGTGGACAGGTACTTCCTGAGAGAATCGTCTCACTGCCACTTACCGCTGGAACCGCGCCCCATCAAAGGACCGCGATGGTCGACTTCCTAGTCGTGGACCAACCGTCGGTGTATAACGCCATACTCGGCCGACCGTCTCTAAGCCTCCTTCAAGCTGTGGTATCTACCTACCACCTTTCCATGAAATTTTCAACCGAGTCGGGAGTAGGAATTGTGAAAAGAGATCAACAAGATTCTCGAAAATGCTACGCCACCGCAATCAAGGCCCCGACTGAAGTGTCGACGATTGAATCGCTGGACCCCCTATCGGATCTCATGAGCGGGGGAGCCGATGGAAGAACTCGTCTCGGAGCCGTTAACCGAGACAGACGTCTCAAAAGTAGTCCGAATCGGCTCGTCCCTGAGCCCGTCTCTTAAGGAACGAATGATCACCTTGCTACGACGGTATGCCGATATCTTCGCTTGGAGTCATGAAGACATGCCTGGGATCGATCCCTCGGTTATAACACACCGACTCAACATCAACCCGACTTATAGACCCATCCGACAGAAGCGTCGTCCTCTCGGCCCGGAAAGGTACTCTATCATTGAGGAGGAAGTTGGCAAGCTCCTTAAAGCCAAGTTCATCGAGGAGATATACTATCCGGAATGGATAGCCAATGTTGTACTCGTAAAGAAAGTCAATGGAAAGTGGCGAGTCTGTATAGACCATACAGATTTAAACAAAGTCTGCCCCAAGGATAGCTTCCCTCTTCCTCGCATTGATCAGCTGGTAGACAGTACCGCAGGTCATGAATTGTTAAGTTTTATGGATGCCTATTTGGGCTATAATCAAATTGTAATGCACGAGAATGATAAATCAAAAACTGTCTTTGTCACTGACAAAGGCCTTTACTGTTACCGAGTAATGCCGTTTGGATTAAAGAACGCCGGAGCAACGTATCAGCGGTTAATGAACAAAATGTTCGCTCGGCAGATAGGCCAAACGATGAAAGTTTATATTAACGATATGCTCGTCAAAAGTAAACGAGCGGTCGACCATGAGATGGACTTGGAAGAAATGTTCTTGACTCTACGTAAATATAAAATGAAGTTGAATCCCAGCAAGTGCGCGTTTGGCGTGAGCTCGAAAAAATTTCTCGATTTTCTCGTTAGTCAGCGAGAAATCGAAACGAATTCTCAGAAAATCAAAGCCTTACTCGAAATGGAGTCTCCTAAAACAATCAAAGACATTCAAAGGTTGACAGGAAGAGTGGCCGCACTCAATCGTTTCCTGTCCCGAGCCACAGACAAATGTCTCTCGTTCTTCAAGCAATTGAAGGGACGACAGACGATGGAGTGGACAGACGAATGTGAGAAGGCATTTCAAGATCTGAAGGCTTACCTCGAATCCTCACCGCTGCTATCTAAGCCCGAGCCTGGTGAAGCGTTGTTATTATATTTGGCCGTATCTGAAGCCGCAGTAAGCTCGGCTTTAATACGAGAGAGTCAAGGGAAGCAGCTGCCAGTCTACTACGTCAGCAAAGCCTTGCTACCAGCAGAGACGAGGTATCCTCAGCTCGAGAAAGTAGCCTTAACTCTGGTGGTATCGTCACCACGCCTCCGGCCATACTTTCAGGCCCACACCATTGTCGTTATGACTGACTTACCACTCCGCCAGATTCTCCAAAAGCCGGAGGCTTCCAGCCGACTTACAAAGTGGGCAGTCGAATTGAGCGAATGTGACATACATTATAGGCCCAGGACAGCCACAAAGGAACAGACCGTCGCCGATTTTCTTGTCGAAGTGACTCCTAATCGTGACAATATACCTGAGTCGGAGGGAATGACTGTACCTGAGGCTTCTCCCTCTCTCGGGCCAATACCCTGTAAGCTATTTGTCGACGGTTCATCCAATTTCAAGGCAAGCGGGGCAGGGGTAGTATTAGAAACTCCCGATCAAACCTGTATGCAATATGCCTTGTGACTCGGCTTTCAGGCGTCCAACAATACAACAGAGTACGAAGCCTTATTATTATGCCTTAGACTCGCCGCGAGTCTAGGCGCGACCCATTTGAATATTTTCAGCGACTCACAATTAGTCGTTAACCAAGTTTCCGATGTTTATCAAACTCGGAAAGAACAACTGAAGGCGTACATGGAAAAAGATAAAGAATTGATCGGTGAATTTCAGAAGTGCGAAGTAATTCGAATACCCAGGACTGACAACGCCAAAGCTGACTTGTTAGCAAAGCTTGCATCAGCTGACAAGAAAGACATACCTCGGTCGGTTCCGATTGAGTACGTCCTTAAACCAAGCATAGGTGAGCCGACAGTCTCGACCCTATTTCCCATCAACACAGCGACTGCTTGGTTTGACCCACTCGTCCGCTACCTCAACGATGGTGAACTGCCAGAAGACCACACCGAGGCACGACGGTTAAAAGTTTGAGCCTCACGCTACACCGTCTTGAATGGGATTCTATATAAAAAAGGCTTTCATGCTCCCCTACTAAGGTGCGTCGACTCCCAAGAAGCCGATTATATCTTACGGGAGATACACGAAGGGATATATGGAAACCATTCAGGAGGACGCTCGCTCGCCAATAAAGTGTTGCCGCAGGAGTATTACTGGCCGACTATACAGCATGATTCTAAACGATTCGTCCAAAGATGCGATAAGTGTCAGCGGTTCGCAGTAATCCCGAGACAACCCCCTGAGGAACTGACTCCGATGTCGGGACCATTGCCCTTTGCGCAGTAGGGGATCGACATCATCGGGCCCTTTCCACTGGGGAAGGGTCAGACTAAATTCGCTGTGGTTGCGGTAGACTACTTCACGAAGTGGGCTGAAGTAGAACCATTAGCGAAAATCACTGAGCAAAGGAACACAAGCTTCGTTTGGAAGAATATCATCTGTCAGTTCGGGATACCTCGGACTATCGTTACCGACAACGGAAGGCAGTTCGATAACAAACAATTCCGGGAGATGTGCAGCAATCTCGGGATTCGAAACGTGTACACCTCGCCTCATCATCCTCAGACGAACGGACAGGTCGAGGCGGTCAACAAAATTATAAAGCGGCATCTCCGGACGAGGCTCGATGAAGCAAAGGGAGCATGGGCCAAGGAACTTCAGAATATACTGTGGGCCTATCGGACCACAGCACGAACTGCCACGGGAGAAACCCCATTTTTCCTATGTTACGGTGCGGAAGCAGTCGCACCGGTTGAGATCGGCGTTGGCTCGGCCCGAGTCAACTTATACAGTGGACAAGAGAATGGCGAACTCCTCTCATTCGAGCTCGATTCGTTGGAAGAGAAAAGAGAAGGGGCTCGATTGAGGATGATGGCCCGACAAAGACAGGTGTCTCGGTTTTACAATCGCCGAGTTAAAGTCAGACGATTCCGAGCTGGGGATATGGTCCTCCGAAAGACCTTCCCAAACACTAAGAAAATTGGGTCGGGTACACTAGGGCCCAATTGGGAAGGTCCCTACGTCGTCTCAGGCACCATCCGACCGGGAACCTATCGGCTGGAAGACCTAAATGGACAACTATTGCTTCATCCTTGGAACGCTAAGCATCTCAAGATTTATTACCCGTAAGATAAATAGAAAGTACTGTAATTGAAGTCAACTCAATAAAAAGTTTTATTTCGTCTAAGTACCCAATGTCGGGTCACCAATAAAAAAAATAAATAAAAAGAAAGTACAATATCCGACTGCCTCATTCAGTCGGCATTCATCTCCTATGCGGCGCCCGAAGGACTGGCCTCGTCAGCAGCAGCATCTCCTTCGGTGGCTTCGCCCTCAGCAGCCTCGGCGGACGAACTGTCAACTTCGAAGGTGGAGAGATAGAGATCAGGGAAGGCCACCCTCATCTCCAAGACACAGGCCTTGTAACCACCTTGATAAAGGCGATCCCTCTCATCTTCAAACTCGAAAGATTCGAGGAAGGCGTCTACGACTCGCTCTTGTTCCTCTTTAGCTCGGCGTGCTTCTTCTTGAGCCTCCTGAACGAGGCCGGCGGCCTCGGCCTTCGCGCGAACAAGAGCACCCTCGCATCCGCCATGAACTTGAAGAAGGTGTCGCTCCCTCTCCTCGGCCTCTTGAAGGATCGAAGTCAGACGAGCATTGTCGGCCTTAACTCCTTCAAGAGCTGCATGGGCGTCTGCGGCCAGCTTCCAAGCGATCGATAGATCGCCGGTCATGATGTCAATCCGGCTCTCAGCGATCTCTCGGCACCCCTTAGCCTCGGCAGCGACCCTCTTCGCAGTCTCTGTCTCGGATGCGAGTTTCTGGGCGGCAGTCAGCTCCGAGCTAGCTTTGACGAGGCAAGGGGCCAGCTGCGATAAAGAGACAGTGAGCTATGCTGTAAAACTTAATTAGGGGCGACACAGGATTAAAGAAAAGTTTATCTCAAAAAGTAACCTCGCTGCATGTCCGAGGGTCTGGGCAGTCGGAGCGTCGTAATAACTGGCGAAATCTCTTTCGCCCCCGTGGGCAAGCGCCTAAGGAACCATCCCCGCAATAATCTTCGTGAAGGGGGACTCCTGTTGAGTCACCTCCCTTCTCAGGGATTCGTCGCACGGGGCCTCCCTCGGCCCCGGGACCTCCTCTGCAACAAGTCCCGACTCGATAGTCGCCTGAGTCTTTGGAGGAGTTGGTTCCGCTTCCTCGGCCCTCTCGTCAGGGTCGGAAAGGACGACCACTTGGGGGGTAGCAGGTGCTGGAGCGGATGGAACGGCCGTTTCCTTACCCTTGGCCGCAGTTTTCTGCTGCTTCGAGGGCCGAGACTCGGACAATAGAGATGATCTCGGGAGGGCCTTCACTTTGGAAATTGACTTCAAGGCAGGGCGGGACTCGGCCATGCTCTCGGGCGCTGGCCTCAGAATAGGGCGAGCCTCGGAAAGGTCTGCAAGGACGAATAAAAAAGAATAAGGAGGCAAACAGGGAACCGAAAGAACAAAGAAAAGGAGGACGAGCTCCCCCGCGCTCAGCTTCCTCAGCTCCCTTATCCGAGTCAGAGCCCCAGACTCGAGTTTCCCTCTCTTCTTCAAAATATCTGCAAGACATTGTGGAGACAGGATTAGTAGAAGATGGTATAAAAATAAAGAGTAAGAGAAGAAAAGACCATCGGGCCGAGTCACCGAGTCACCTGCTCTACGGAACGTGCGGGATACTTGAGGCTCATACGGCCACGTGTCAGCTGACTCCCACCGACCGCACGCCCAGAACCACCTTTCCTTCCAAAACTTGTTCGAAGTGGGTGGGTCGGTTATTAAAGACCCCCCTTTACCTCTCCACGCGCTCAGAAAATAGAGGCCAGGGAAGTTTGAATTTGGTCGGACTTGATACAGATAGAGGAACTGGTCGACCGTGAGGGAAGGTTGCTCTAACTCAGACCAGAGTACCGCACACCCGAACAAATTCCTCCACGCATTCGGAACAATTTGACCGGGAGCTATTTTGACTCGGGACAGAAAGTCACGAGCAATGGGCTGGAGTGGCAAACGCAAGCTACACTGCATCACGACTTAAAAAATTGCTACCATCCCTGCAGGGGGATGGTCGGGCAAATCACCCGGATGAGGGAGACGGAGGACGACCGAGTCAGGGACATGATATTCAGCCCTGATCCGGTTTAAGTCAAATTCAGTTAGAATGGAGGTGACGAGACCGCTAGGTTCGTCTTCTTCCCCTTTTGAAGACGACTCAGAAGCTTTCGCAGTTTGGTTCACAAGGCCTAGAATGGCCGCCCCTTCGCTCGTAACTAATTCGTCCTCTCCATCCTCATCTCCATCTGATCCACCCAAGGGTTAGGTCTCCCTGGACGAGTCACCAGAGACGTCCCACCGCTGGATGGACCGGTCTGGACAGGACGCCCAGCCGATGAGTCGCCGGTTTCTCTGACAAGCCGAAATGCGGCGTCAGCACCGACGACAAACTCCGTCAACAGTGAAGGTGGTTCCGTAACGTCCCAAAGATGTTGGGACACACCTTCATATACGGACATCTCCTCCCGGGGGCTTTAGGAGCCATGTGCGGCCATTAAAGCTTATAAAAGAAGGAGGAAAGGACTCACCAAGAAAAATTGATGACGAGTGCAAGGGGAGATTGACGGAGAAAAAAGTGACAGCGGAGGAGGAGGAAAGGAAACAAAGGAGAACTCGAAATCGGACATAGGCGGGAGGAAGAAGAGCGAAAATAAAATTCGCACAGTCCTCCCGCCCGGCCCTTTTATAGTTGTACCACGTGGCAGGGCATTGATGGCAAAAGCGAATCATCGTTTGCCTTGGCTCCCCCGTTCGACGCGTGGCAACCGCAGGCTGACTGCGGTAACATCGTGGCCACGCGTCCGCATTTCATACGCTGGCGAAACGAATCGACGGCTGGTCGCACGTGCGGCCTTGGAAGGCGCAGCGTCGTACGCTAAAGATGACTCAAAGAGCATTAAATGCCTCATCATTGTCTCGGACGCTAATACGAACCGACCGAGAAAATCGTACTCCTTGATGTCATGGACGACACAAGGAGTAAGGGGGGCTCACTGTTGGGAAAAAATGTGTTAAGTTCGGAGACTCGGATAAGAGTAGGTCGGCTCTGCTGACACTGCCTGAAGAGTCCGAGACAACACCGATGGAACAGAGGATAGGCCAGGAGGCGTAAGCAAGGGACGATTAAAGTCACTCTGTCAGAGTGATGACCTCGCCTGCATGAGCCCACTAAAGGCCGAGCGTGTTCAAGCCACTCAGCCGATAGAATAAGACCGACTCAACGAGTTGGTTTTGTTGGTAACGGAACAAGGAATAACGGATAGGCACCGAGATTATTCCGTCCGTGGAAAGGCCGAGAACCCATCCTCCTGCGTCGGTCGAGACTCTCCCAGAGTCGGTCACGACCTGGCCGAGACTCCCCCAGAGTCGGTAACGACTTGGCCGAGACAGTGAGTGGCGGAACGGGAACATACGTTGCTCTACGGAAATCCAAGAATACGGGTAGCGAATCCCGAGATTCTCGGGATTGAGAGCAATCCGTGGAAAGGAGTAAGTCTCCGAATAATCAGGAGAAGAATCCTCTGAGGATGAGGATTGACAAACTGTATAAATCTCTAAGCTTGGGACGGAAGAAGGTACGCAGTAGTGAACTGAGACAAGCTTTTTACTACTGATCAGATAACTGACTTAAGCATCGGAGGTTCCCCGGCTCTAGCCAGGGTTCCCTTGACATTGTTGATTGTGCAGGTGAAGGAGGGTCCACCTTAAGGAAGCCATCCCATAAAATCACAGCAACAACACACATTTATCAGTTTGATTCAAACTTTTGTTACCCACAATAAGTTTTTAATAGTCAATCAACATTGTTTCCTTTTTTTTTTTGTGGTCCAATTGAGATTGGAATTACCTTCATTTTTTTAGATCAAGCCTTAAAATAAACTTTTAAAACGGATGGACGGTTTGGATGTAAGGCACATGTATCATAGTGGGCCTCACAGTCAAGGATCGACCCAACTAGAGTGTATCCACAGATCTACCAAAGCTGCACCGGTGCTGGCCCGACCTAATTCGAAAAACAAAAACGAAGTAGATGCAAATTCATGGCAGGCCATTATACAGTAAACAATGCCGAAAGACATTCTATTATTGAAAATTTTTTACAGGGAAAAATGAAAAATAAATTTCATCCAAAACTTTTGTGACTTATAATAAAATTTTAATAATTAATCATTATTATTTTCTATATCATAGTCCACTTAAGATTACATTTACTTAATTTTTTTAAACTCGTCTTATAAAATGTTCTAGCAAAATGTTGGAAACGGATTGGCTACTCCCCTGCCACCAGCCCGGTGGCTGGTGGTTTGTACTATGTGGCCCCCACTGTGATATATGTGTTCATCTATTTCGTCCGTTCATTTTTTACGAATCATTTTAGAGCTTCATACAAAAAATGAAAGGGATATTAATCTCAGGTGGCGAAAAATAATAGTAATTGGATATCCACCATTAAAATGCTACTAAAGCTCCACTGTGCTGTTTATTTGACATCCAATCTGTTGATTAGGTCATACAGGTCAAGATGAAGGGAAAAAACAAAGATCAGCTTGATCCGAAACTTTTATAAGGTTTTTAATGGTCAACGATCATTCAACACTGTTTCCTGTAATGCAGTCCACTTGAGATTGGGATACACCTCATTTTTTATCTAATAGCATAAAATGATATGTAAAAATAGATGGACGGAATGGATTAAATATATACATCATAGTGGGGCCCATAGAGCACCGACCATCAGCCATTGGCTGGTGGGCGGGGCAGTAGCCAATCCGTTTCCCAAAATGGATGGATAGAGTAGGTATAAAATACATGCATCATGGTGGGCTCCACAATAAGGGCTGCATGGTCTTAGGTGAGGCCGGGTTGTGGCTAATCCACTTGGCCTTATGGTCATCGCCGCCTCACGTCAGGTGCCACTGTTAGGGGCGCCCCACGTCAGGACCAGCAGAATTTTCAGTGGTAGGCGTTCAATGACCACTGTTTCTGATGGTGTGGTCCACTAGACATTTAGATCTGCTTCAGTTTTTAAGTTCATACTTTAAAATGAGCTGAAAAAACAAACGGACGGTGTGGATATATAACAAATAAAATGAGCTGAAAAAACAAAGAAATGGTATGGATATACAACAAAATAAATACACTGAGGTAGGCACCGCCATCAAAACCGCCCCACGCCAGGCCTTAGTTATGACCGCCCTCAGTTATGACCGCCCTCACATGGCTGGACCCCGGTTCGCACTTAATCACTGACAGCAGCACGTTGCCATGTCAGGGACTCATCGATATTGGTGTATTCCTTTCCTCACTGTTTCCGATTCCCCACTGCCCGACCCATACCTGACACGTGGGTGGAAAAGTCGTGAAACGAGACCATCCGTCGAGTAATTCCCATGCGGTGATGGTAGGGTTGAAGATCTACGTAACAAACCATCCTAACAAGATGTTTGCTGTCCTTCAAATGAAGAACTCGGAAAGACGGGTCAGATACACGGATGAAGCTAATGCCTCGGGACACTAATGCACCCGTTCATTTTAAATCTGGATAAGCAGTTACCTTCTTTGGACCGTCCACTTGGATGTCGTAAAGTTGCAAATGAGACCGGGCGTTTCTGGCGTGGCTTCGGTGGATCGTTGGATCCATCAAGGTGGGTGGATCCCTAACTTGGGTGTAAGACTCTTATTAGGTGGGCCACACAATTATTAGTTTAGATCTGATCATTAGATTATTTACATCAAGTGATTCAATGAGTCTTAATATAGTAGTGATAATTGTAAATAAGTTTGAGGCACGAATTAGCTAGTGACATGTTGAGTAGCAAGACTTGCTACTCAACTACTGAAGTTACGTCACCAAGTTTCGTGGGCCCCACTATGATGTAGGTTCTGTTTTCACTTCCTCCATCGATTTGGGGAGATCATTTTACCGCAATATTCAAAGAATGTGTTAAATCCAAAGTTCTAGTGGACCCTAACATTGAAGACAGTGGGACAGTGACGCTTACCATTAAAAACTTTTAAGGGTTACAAAAGTTTTAGATTCGGCTAATATTTATGTTTTTCCTTCTTCTATGTTTTTTTAAACTTTTAAAGAGATTGGATTTCAAATAAACATTATAGTGGATCTTAGGATAGTTTTAATGGTAAGAATCATTCTCCCCATTGTTTTCTATAGTGGGGTCTACTATAGATTTTCATCCGCCTTATTCTTTAAATCATGCCCTAAAATGATATCTCAAAATAGTTGGCTATTATGGATACGATACATACATCATAGTGGTGCCCATAGAACTTGGTGACATCACTTCAATTGCGAGCTCGCTACTTAACTTGCCAGTATCTAATTCACGTTCGTAGATTTGGGACGAGATAATAGAACTATGGTCCATATAGATGATTATTAAGTTAGATATAAAAATTTATTGTATGAAGATATTAGAAGAGAAAAATATAATGCGTAAGCTTTTCTAGCTTTCTTTTCTATAAAGAGATGTCTTGGTCCCTCACCAACGCAAGAGAAAATTTCTCTTTTCTATAGAACAGATTTCAATTATAAGGCCGTGTCCTTAAATGAGTTGAAAAAATAAACGGATGTGACATGCAACAAATAAAATGAGCTGAAAAAACAAAGGGTGATATAGATACACAACAAAATAAATATATTGAGGTAGGCCCTGCGATCAGAACCGCCCCATGGCCCTAGTTATGACCGCCCTCACATGGCTGGATCCCAGGTCGTACCTTATCACCAACATCAGCACGTTGCCCATGTGAGGGCCTCATTGATATGGGTGATTTCCTGACCTCACCTTTTCCGATTCCCTGCTCGACCCGACCCATATATACCTGACATGTGGGTGGAAAAGTCGTGAATCCAGACCGTCCATGGAATGATTCCCATGCGGTGATGGTAGGGTTGAAGATATCACGTAACAAACCATCCTAGCTATATGTTTGATGACTTTCAAATGAAGAGCTCGAAAAGACAGGTCAAATAGGCGGATGAAGCCAATGCCTTGTAACACTAATGCACCCGTTCATTTTGAATATGGATCAGCAGTTATCTTCTTTCGACCGTCCACTTGGATGCCCAAAAGCTGTAACTGAGACTGCACATTTCGGGCACGGCTTCAGTGGATCCTCGGATCCATCAAGGTGGGTGGATCCCTTACTTGGGGTCCCACCTTGACGAATGTACCTTACATCCATGACGTTCATCTATTTTGAAGGTGGGTGGATCCCTGTCTTGGGGGCTACCTTGACGATGTGCCTTACATGCACGTCGTTCATCTATTTTGAAAGCTCAATTTATATCATGATCTCATAAATGAAGCGTATCCAAATCCCAGGTGAACCACACCACAAGAGACGGTAGTGATTGACTATTAAAAAAAATTTCATGGGTCACAAAAGTTTCAAATCAAGCTGACACTTGTATGGTCACTTCAACGAGTTGGATGGCAAAAAAACATTTGGGTGAGCCTTGTGGTGCTTGTAAGTGGATACTCAATCACCTCGTGGAGTTTATTTTCCATCCAACCTATTTACAAGGACACAAAAACTTAGATGAAGTCAAATCATAATTACCACCCGTATTCAAAACTTTTGTGACTTGAAAAAGTTTTTAATGCTGAGATTTTTAATCCCCACTACGTGGATCACCAAACCCTTTTATCTCCCTCATTTTTGGTATATGTATTCTAAAATTAGATGTAAAAATATAAGAACCGTTTTGATAAAGCCACACATTATGGTGGTCCCTCAGAGCCGCAGCCTTTTACGAGCTTGGGACCGGCGGCAGTAAGTAGTACGTAATCGGCTCCATTGACTGTAGCTCGTAAGTACGAATTTTTCATGATAGATAGAATTGCGTGGGAAGAGGATTGCGTACTGAGTACGAGTAAACTCTATGGACCTACTGTGATTTTTAACTTCCATCCAATCCTTACATCCATTTTAACAGATAATTTTAAGGTTTAAGACAAAAAATGAAGTATATCCAAAGCTTAAGTAGGCCACACCACAGGAGAGAGTGTGAAGTGAATGTCAACCGTTGAAAATTTTGTGGGGTCCACAGAAGTTTTGGATCAATCTGATATTTGTCTTTTTCCTTTATTCATATCTGTGTGATATTAAGAATAGGTTGGATGACAAATAAACATCACTGTGGCCCTATAAAGGTTTCAATCGTAGAAATTATTATTCCTAATGTTTCCTGTGCTATGGTCCAATTAAGCATTGGAAATGATTCAATTTTGGTCTCAACCATTAAAATGAGCTTTAAAAACGGATGGACAGTGTGGATGGACCACATCCTTTCACAATGAGCTCAACCAAGTTTACTGAGTACCATAAAAGTATACCAGTAACTCAGTACGCAGTCCGACTTCACTTGCGTGTTACCCAACCCCACTGTAACGTCTGAAACGCACGCCACACCGTGACTTTTGTGTTAGATTCACACCAACCGACAAACTTTCCAAATAATTCTAGAGAATGACTTCAAAAGACGAAGTATATCAAAAGTTCATGTAAACCACGACACGTAAAACGGTAGAAGTAGTGGGGATTAAACGAACTATCGTTACAATCCTCCAAAGCCAACCATGAGACTTATTTGCAATATCATAAGGTCACCCATAGTTGGATGAAGGTAAAATACAATGATCAACTTGATCAGAGCTTTCTGTGGCTCCAGGAAGTTTTTAACGGTAATATCAAGTCTTACTGTTTCCTGTGATGTGGCTCACTTGAGCTTTGGATCTAGCTTGATTTTATGTTCATTTTCTATAATGATATGAAAAAATGGTTGGACAGTGCAGATTTAAGAAATACATTATCGAGGGCACATATAAATTTCACTCCTCCTATGTAAATTTTACACGCGGAGAATTTCCATTGCTTGCAGCGACTGAAGAGAATGGGTAGCGGTCAGATGTGAAACCTCCACATTATCGTTCAATGTGAAACTTCCACATCATCCGTCCAGTTTTTAAACCTTTTCTGGTACCAGATTGAAAAGAGTTAGATTCGATGCTCTGTGCCACATTTAAGACAACAGGGTAGTCGCTCTACCGCCTCAAGGATACGTTACCTCATTCCACGGATACGTTACCGCAATCGACGGCACGACATATTGACCTTATTCTTAGAGAGATTCACTTGTATAAAATAATACATTCTTTTCATTTTTATTGTAATTAACATTTATAGCTTTGATCTTTAGTTATTTTTATGCACATTGTAATTATTTATATATACAAGAAATACTCACCATGATTCAGTGTAGTAATTTTTGCTCAAACCTTTATATACCGGACACCAACTACCTGGTGGTGGCATCATCGTAATGTATTTATTATATTTATAATGTTCATTCTTCTTGCATGATCATTTCAGGATGTCCTTAAGAAATGAGTCATATCTAAAACTCAAGTGGACCACATCTCAAATAGAAGTATCGGCAATGATTTTCATAGCTAAAACATTATTAGGGCTCATTATAATGTTTTTTCTCTCTCTAATCTATTCACAAGGTCACACAAACAAAGATGAAAGGAAAAAACAAATATCACTCATCTAAAACTTTTGTAAGCCCTAGGAAGGTTTGCAGAGTAGGTGTTTAATCTCTCACTGTTTCCTGCAGTGTGTTCAGCCCCACACACTCATGCCACACAGGTGTTTAATCTCTCACTGTTTCCTGCAGTGTGTTCAGCCCCACACACTCATGCCACACGCACACACACCGTGAGATTTCACCACCATGGGTACTCGAACCCTTGACCTAGTGTTGAAACTCCAAGGAGTCTACCACCCGGGTAAGAGTAAGGACCGTAGTGTGTTCCACTTGATTTTTGTGTCTGTTTTATTTTTGGGCTCAACCCTTAGAGCAATCCCGCGGAATGCATGGACAAGTTAGATATAACACATATCTCATGGAGAGGCACATGGAACTATAAAACTTAGTGACATCAACCTACCAACAAAATCCTTTGCTGGAATTCAAAGTATACCATTGAAAATTTCTTGCGTCAGCAGAAAACGTCATGAAGTCGATATTTGTGTTTTTCCTTCCCCAGGGTTTGTATAATTTATAACTACGAAGGTTTCAACGGAAACGGATTGGCTACTCCCCGACACCGTCCAATGGCAGGTGGTCTGTGCTCTGTGAGCCCCACCATGATGTATGTGTCTCATCATGTCGTTCTTTTATTTATTTTTAGATCATTTTTTAAGGTATGAGACTAACAATTAGGTATATCCCAATCTCGAGTGGACCACATTATGTCAATTATTAAAAACTTTTTGGAGCCTATAACAGTTTTGGATCAAGATGATATTTGTTTTTTCCCTTCAGGTAGGTCTGTATGACCCAATCAACAGATTAGATGCCAAATAAACAGTACAGTGGGCCTTAGGAGGATTTTAATGGTGGATATCCAATCAGTATTGTTTTCCTGTAGTGTGGTCCAACTAAGACGTATATCCCTCTCATTTTTGGATTAGAGCCCTAAAATTATCTTTAAAAATGGATGAACGGCATGGATGAAACATATACATCATGGTGGGGCCCAAAAAGCACCGACCACCAGCAACCGAGATAGTCCAGAGGGGAGTAGCCAATCCGTCTCCGGTTTCAACATTACTCGTTCAACCACTTCTGCTTTTAGATGTGCCTCATGAATAGGTCATTCCATGAAGTGAGAAAACTGAAAAAACGGAAAAGTAATCCTGATACGTAACTTTTGTGGGAAAAAATTAGCACTATAGATGAGTCGGTACAATGCTTTTTTTTTCTGCTGCTCAGAAACTTATCTCACCCAAAGTAATTTTTAAGGAATGAATGTTGGTTTTTTTATGAAAATAATCCTGCGAGGGTAAGTAGCTGGAAAAAGCGGGAGTTTGTATGTATGAATAATAATCTACTTTGGTAATTAAGGTATTTTTTTGGGTCAAATGAAATGACGTGGGTAGTCCGTTGGGTCTATACTAAAAGCGTACCTTTTGTGGCCATAGAAATGTTTCAATGGTGGTCGCTGAATCCCCGCTATTTGCTCTTTGGATCCACCTCATCTTCGTTTCCATGTCCTAAAATGATTTTGCAAAACGGATGGACGGGGTGGATTTCAAACAAACATCAAGGTAACATGACTGGTTTGCGGCCTGAGGAGTCAAGTTGCGTACGTAAATAGCAGAACATCAACTCAAGAGGAAGAAAGCTTTGATCTGAAGAAGAAAGCTTTGATCTGAATTTCTTTCTTGCGAGAGATAAGAGAGAGAGAGGAAAGATGAGAACTGTTCAATTCGTTGTCAATCTCCTTCTCCAAAAACTCAGTGACTTGTTAATTCAAGAAGCCGAATTCTTAAGTGGTGTTTGTGATCAAGTCGAATGGCTCCAGGCAGAATTTAGGCGGATGCAATGCTTCTTGAAAGATGCAGACACCAAACAAGAAGGAGATGAAAGAGTGAAGAACTGGGTGCGTGATGTGAGAGATGTTGCATACGATGCTGAGGATGTCATCGACACCTTTGTCTTCAGGACCGCAACCTTGAAGCGAAGAGGATTTGTGGGGGTCATTACAAGGTGGGCTTTCATCTTCAATAAGTTGGTAGCTCGACATAAGTTGGTTTCAGAGATCGAACGAATAAGGAATAAAATTCGTGCGATCTCCGAAAGTCGAACCACTTACGGAATTGAAAATATAGGCCAGGAAGCAGAAATGAGCTCCACCAGGCTAAGGCTCCAAGATTGGAAGCTGACTTCTCCTCTTGATCAAGAACCAGATTTTGTTGGCTTTGAGAAAGATTTAGAGATATTGGTGGCTCGATTGATGAAGGGGGAATTGCGCCGTTGTGTTATTTCTGTGGTTGGAATGGGTGGTCTTGGGAAGACGACTCTTACGAAGACAGTTTACAACGACACTCGTATTAAGACACATTTTCACTCTTCCGTATGGATTTCTATATCACAAGAGTATGGTGTGAGAGATCTTCTGCAGAACATCGTAAATTGCTATAAGGTGATCTCAGAAGAGGATCTCAAGAAAGTGAATGTAATTCAGCTAAGGCATATAATTTCAGAATACTTGAAAGAGAAGAAATACCTGATTGTATTAGATGATATATGGACATATGAAGCATGGGATGCTCTCAAGGACGCTTTCCCGAACATGAATAATGGAAGTAGGGTCATGCTCACCACGCGCAACAAAGACATAGCTTTACATGCAGATGCACGAAGCCAGCCCCTTGAACTGGGGTTTCTAAACGATGAAGAAAGCTGGGAATTATTTCATAAGAAAACATTCTCAGGACATGTCAACAGCTGCCCTCAGGATTTGGAGAAGTTGGGAAGAGAGATTGTGAAAAAATGCCATGGTCTTCCTCTTGCGATCGTAGTCATTGGAGGGTTGTTATCAAGGAAAGAACCATGGGAGTGGGAGAATGTACACAAGAGCATTAGTTGGCAATTTATCGAGGGAGAAGTCAAAATCTCAGGTATATTATCTTTGAGCTATAAAGATCTCCCCTATTACTTAAAACCATGTTTTCTCTACTTGGGGATATTTCCAGAAGATTACGAGTTCCACGCTAAGAAGCTGATTCAGTTGTGGGCAGCAGAAGGGTTTTTGCAGCAGAGAGGGGATGAAGCGCTAGAGAAGGTGGGAGAAGATTATATGAAAGAGCTGGCTCAACGAAATATGATTCAACTTGCTAAAAGAAGTTCAAGCGGGGGTATTAAAAGTTGCCGTGTTCATGATCTCTTGCGGGATCTTTCCATATCTGAAGCAAAGGAAAATATGTTTCTCCAAGTTCATCGTGAGAATGTATCCACTTCTTATACATTTAGAGCCCGTCGAGTTGCAATTCACCATAATGCCTTAAGTGAGTATGCTTTCTTAAAATCATTCACTCCATGCCTTCGATCTTTGTTGATCCACACTCAAGTTGATGAGTGGCTTGAAAGGAAACCAAGGAAATCTATTTACACAAACTTCAAATTGCTCAGGGTGTTAGATCTACACAATGTAAAAACAGGAGAGCTACCGAGTGAGATAGGTGCACTGATCCACTTGAGATACCTCAGTTGTACCAAGACCTGGTTAAAAAGGCTTCCATCATCGATAGGCAATCTTCGCAATTTGGAAACCCTAATTGTAACATCTTTTTATAATATCCAAGTACCCGGTACAATCGAGAAGATGCAACAGTTGAGAAATCTCCATGTGACGAGTGCAGGTGACGATGTTTTTTATGTAAGTTGGGTTGTGATAGAAGGGCATCCACGACTCAATTGGATTAGCAACCTCCACACTCTAACGCGTGTAAAGGCTGGAAAATGGATGGAGGGTTGCTTGGGAAAGCTTACCAATCTCAGAAAATTAGGAATAGGTTTATGTTTGGAAGGAGAGTTTGATAAGGTATTTTTTGAATCCATTGTTGAATTGGAGTGCCTGCAGTCCTTATTTGTGGCAGGATCCAAATTCCCAGCATCGGCATCTTTCAAAAGCCTTTTCAATTTACATAAGCTGCATTTGCAAGGAGAATTAGAGGAACTCTGCGAATTCCCAGAAAAACTCAGCAAGCTTACCTTAAGAGACTCTCATTTAAGGCGAGACCCTCTGGCGACGTTGGAGAAGCTGAAAAGCCTTCGCATTCTCAGATTGCTGGAATATTCGTACATCGGAGTGGAAATGGCTTGTTCTGCACAACGGTTTCTTCAACTGAAATGCTTACATCTTGAACGGTTATATCAATTAGAGGAGTGGAGAGTGGAGGAAGGATCATTGCCAAGCCTTTTACATTTACGGATAAATTACTGTGAGCAATTGAAGAAGCTTCCCGAAGGACTGCAACATGTGACTACCCTCAAGAAATTGGAGCTGTGGAATATGCATCCATTGTTCAAAGCAAAGCTCCAGAAAAAAGAAGGGGAGGATTGGAAAAAGATTCATCACATACCTTCCATCGACATACACTATATGGAGTGATTCTAGGCGCTTTTATTCTCTCCTTGCAAGTTACATTGGTGTGACTTCTTTCCCCTCTTCATTTTAATTTTCCTGTTAATGGATACTTGAAATTTAAAATTTGAATTAAAGTAACTTATTCTTTTAAATGCTTTAAATTCTTGCTATGAAAATCTACTGCTAGTTTCTCACTCAGTTTATAGCATGTTATTTTGGGTTTTAATTAAAGAATTTTTCATATATAAGCTCTTGTTTCAAAGGAGAAAAGCTACTTGGCACATGTGAGGCTATTCGACATGACAGAGTATGGTCGTGAATGGAAGTTTTTATTTCCATTTTATTGTTTATCTGTTGACTTCCTCATGTCTGAATTGTGCGAGATATTTGGGATGATGTTTTCAAACAGCATTCTGTGTGTGTTTTTCTTTAGTGTATCTTAGCAGGGGCTCTATTTTCTCTGCTCCTTCATCTGGAGTTCAGGTTTTGTGGGTCATTTTCCTGGCATGGCTCTTTGGCAGAGGGGCAGCCGGTTGGGGACAAGATTCTGTATTGCAGGGCAGCGTGTGGTTGTGTTGTTGAGTCCCCTCTTGCTTGGCTTATCTGCCAGATCTCTTCCTTGCTGTTTAAATGGTTTGGATTATGTTGTGGCTTTCTGTGCAGATCGTTTCCTGTTCGATTTGGAGTGGGCTCTGTTTGCTTGGGCCAATGTTATTTTCATTTGGCGCATGATGTAGAGCGGGTCACGGACACTTTTATGGCAAAGATGGACCAAAGAAGGCCCAATCGGAGCTGGAAGTGATGGGACCGTCAGAACCTTAAAACAGTTATATCTCATAAACTGAAATGAGTTTTTCAACATGCCATATATGATTTTGGGTAGGAGAAGCTATTTTAGCCTACCAGCCCTTCTATGCTGGGTTGTGCACGCTGGATTTGCGAGATTCCATCAGATCAACAGTCAAAATTCCTTTTTATTCCATCAAATCAAGCTTAGTAAGTTTTAATTTGATCATAATTTTTGATCATTTGAGTTTTAGGAGTGATACCCAACATGAAGAGGGCTTAGAAAAATTAGAAGAATAACATGGTTAGGCAAAATTGGATACTATTTTTGGCCGAAAACTAAGAAGTCTAGTAGGAATCATGACCATATATAAATAGTAAGTTTGTAAGTCATGTTTTTAGGGAGTTTGAGTCTAAAAATCCATCCGAGGTTTGACTTCACTATTTATAGTACTGTAATTTCGTTTTTTTATCATCAATCAATTTATTTTGAATTATTAGAAATTATTTCTATTTTCGTCTCTTGTAGATTTGAGAAACCTTTATAAGGAGTCCAAAGAAGGATCGTGGATTCGGAGTAGTTATCCCTGAGAAAGACGATACTCGACCTCTACGCATCCTTCCCTGCTTCAGCTCAAGTCGGTGGTGTAGGCAGCATGGGGGAGATGCTGCTGGTGAATGACATGATCTATCCAACTCTGTTTATTTTCTTTTATGTTGCTTGTCTAGTGTCTCAGTAGCTTTCTTGTGTATTTTTTGTTTCGGAATTTACATAATAGGTGTGGCCCAGAATTTTTTTTATTGCCTTGCCAAATAATATACAGCCACATGTGCTAATATAGGGCCAATGCATTTGAACTTGTTTGAATTTTTTCCATGCTTTGAAGCTAATATTGGATGAAAATATTAATTCATATCCTAAGTTTAAATTTTGGTTCCTGTTAGTAATATTTCAACTAAATTTAGCTCCTCGCCATTCAATTTACACCATTATTTTCATAGGTAATTTATGTAATTTTTTCCTAACCATCTTTTATAGGTCATTGATTAACAAATTAAGAGCTTAAATTCAAAAAGATATTTCAAGTTTCTACCATTTTTAGTAGTGCCTATATTAGTTTGGATCTCCCAACTACACTACAGTTCCTCTTACATGGACTGTATTGCGCAGCACGCCAACAACGCAGTGAGCCTAGATCCAATCTCAAGCCTCACCCACAAACGATAAACAAGAAGAAATATAGACTAGAAACAGATCAAAGCAATCAAAGCAAACCACAAGACAAGATATACGTGGAAAAATCCCAAACTAGGATAAAACAACCACGGATGCAAACTTCCACTATGAAGAATAACGAATATTACAAGGCAAAAATACTAACCTCTCTCTTGAAAGAATATAAAAAACCCTTAGCCCACACCTTAGAATAACCTTCTATTGCTTTCTAATACACTAGAAAAACCCTAGGGACACCTATATATAGTTTAAGCAACTTTTCTTTCGCACCCTTACAAAAATCGACACCAAAATCCGCAGTCCGCATTGGATTCGGAAACAAATTTGCGTAACTACAACCGGTCGAGCAGACTGCATGACTGGTCAAGAAAATCCCACGACCGGTCGTGAATGGGTCACGACCGGTTAAGCACCTTGGGACCAAAAAATGATGCTCACTAGACTTTGAGTCGAATCGGTCCATGACCTGTTGAGCGGCCCCTACGACCGATCGAGCATAGCTCACGACCGGTCGAAGACGGCTTAGATGTGGCTCCACATCTCAACAATCTCCTACTTGGAGACACATCGTAATAAACCTTTGTCTTCTTCATTCAGAGTGCACCACCTCCCCATCTTCAAGCCTGAAGACCAATCAAAGTTGAACAGAGCTTCAGCTTCTCCAGTGTGACCATCTTAGTTAGCATATCCGTAGAATTCTCATTTGTATGAATCTTCTCCAGAGTAATTGATCCATCTTCCAGTAACGAATGTATGAAATGATATCTGATGGCAATATGCTTAGTTCTTGAATGAAAGGTTGAATTCTTAGCTAAGTGTATTACACTCTGACTGTCACTATACAACTTGCAATCTTCTTGCTTCTTACCCAACTCTTCCATGAAACCTTGCATTCACACCATTTTCTTGCATGTTTCTGTAGCCGCAACATATTCTGCTTCCGTCGTACTGATAGAAACTATCTTTTGTAACTAAGAGACCCAACTGACTGTAGCACTGCCCAGAGTAAAGACGTAACCTGTAGTGCTTCTTTTGCTGTCAATATCTCCTGCCAAATCTGAATCCACGTAGCCTTGTAGCTTGATTTTCGATCCACCATAACACAGCCCTACATCATTAGTACCTATCAGGTATTTAAGAATCCACTTCACAGCTTACCAATGTTCCTTCTCGGGGTTGTTCATGAACCTGCTAACAACTCCCACTGCTTGAGCAATATCTAGCCTCGTGCTCACCATAGCATACATGAGACTCTCAATAGCTGACGCATATGGAACTTTAGCCATGTAGTCTCGTTCCCCTTGTGCCTTTGCCACTTGCTCCTTAGATAGCTTGAAGTGATTGGCTCATAGAGTGCTAACCGGCTTTGCACTTCCCATATTGAATCGATTAAGTACCTTGGCTATGTACTCTACCTGTTGCAAAATCAATTTCTTATTTTCCCTTTTACGCTTTATCCTCATGCCTAGGATTTTTTTTGCAGCTCCTAAATTCTTTATGGCAAATTCTCTTGACAATTATCTTTTGAGATCTGACATGTCCTTCATGCTTAAACCGACCACAAGCATATCATCAATGTACAGAAGAAGGATGATGTACGACGTATCAAACTTCTTCAAATAACAGCAATGGTCTGTATGACATCTCCTAAAATCGTTTCCCGATATGAAACTGTCGAACTTCTTATACCACTACCTCGGGGCCTGCTTCAGACCATATAAGCTTTTCTTTAGTCTACACACCTTGCTCTCCTTTTTTGGTGCCACGTATCGTGTCGGCCGATGCATATATATCTCTTCTTTAAGGTCTCCATGAAGAAAGGTTATCTTAACATCTAGTTGCTCTAGATGTAAGTCCTCTATATCCACTAGACTTAAAATCATGCGAATCATAGACATTTTCACCACAGGTGAAATATTTCAATGAAATCGATACCTGTCTTTTGTTGGAACCCTTTCATAACCAATCTAGCCTTGTACCGTTTCAAACCATCATGCTCCTCCTTCAGTCTGTAAACCCACATGTTATGAAGAGCATTCTTACCCTTAGGTAGAGTGACTAGCTCCCATGTACAATTAGACTCAAGAGAGGTCATCTCCTCATCCATGGCCTGCTCCTACTTAACCAGTGTATTTGACTGTAACGCCTCTTCAAAACACTCTGGCTCACCATTATCTGTCAGTAGTAGATAATGTAAGGAGGGTGAGTATCGGACCGTGGGTCTCCTCTCCCGGGTAGACCTCCTCACAACCGGTGTATACAGCTCTATCTCATAATGCTCCTGTGCATGACCATCCTGTGGTGCTGTAACACCCATGTCGGGTAACTCTTCCAACTCTACGAATTTCTTTTCCTTGGCCTTATTTTCCTACACACTGTCCTTATGCATTACTTTTTCATTGAAAACTACATCCTTACTTTTGATGATTTTCTTATTTTTTACATCCCAAAACTTTTAGCCAAAATTATGCTGCTCATAACCTATAAATATGCACCTCCTGGATTTCACATCCAACTTGTTTCTGTGCTCTGTATCAATATGAATATATGAAGTGCAACCAAACACTCTGAGATATGTAAAGTTCACTTCTTTTTCAGTCCACATTTTTTCTGGTAGCCCACCATCCAATGGTGCTAAGGGAATTCTATTGATAAGATATACGGCAGTATTCATATCATCTGCCCAAAAGGTCTTAGGCAACGCTGCATGTAACCTCATGCTCCTGGTGCGCTTAAGAATGGTCCTGTTAATGCGTTTAGCCACACCATTCTCTTACGGTGTCCCCTAGAATCATTTTTTGATGTTTGATTCTACTTGCTGCACAATACTCCTTAAACCTCTTATCATAATACTCTCTCCCATTATCAGATTTGAGACATTTTACTATTTTACTTGTCTCATTTTCTACAATAACTTTTCACTTCTTAAATGTATTAAATACATCAGATTTATGCTTTAAGAAATAAACTCATAGTTTTCTAATAGTATCATCAATAAAAGAAACAAAATAACGTAAGCTACTAAGAGATGATACTTGTGTCGGTCCCTACACATCAGTGTGTACAAACTCCAACAAATGCGTCTTTGGAGTGCGTCATGTCTTCTTGAAGCTTACCCTCTTCTGCTTGCTATACATGCAGTCCTCGCAAAATTTCAAGTTAATAGACTTCAGTCATGGTAGCTTCTCCTTTTACAATAGCACTTTTTCATCCCCTTCTCACTCATATGGTCCAACCTCTGATGCCATAACTGTCCATTCACTCCAGTTGATGTGACTACGAGTGAACTATATGATTCTGAAGTCACGTACAAAGTACCTTTCTTTTTGTCTCGAGATATCACTAAGACACCTTTTGTGATCTTTCAGGAATTACTGGTGAATGTCGTCACATAACCAGTATCGGCTAACTGCCCTACTGAGGTCAAATTCCTTCTCAAACTCGGTACATGTCTGACATCCTTCAATTTCAAAACCGTTCAGTCTTTCTGATTGACTTGAACGTCTCCCTGTCCAACGATACTGCACAACTCATCATCACCCAGGTAGACTCTCTCAAAGTCACCTGACACATAATCACGCAGAACTTCTTTACATGAAGTGGCATGAAACAAATCACCTGAGTCTATAACCCAAGACTCATTCCTCGTATCAAGAGACAAGATCAACGCCTCTGTGTCGCTTTCCTCAGACAGATTCACTAAATCCTTCCTTCCTTGAGAGGTTCCATCTTGTTTCTTAAGTGCCCTGTAATCACATTTCATGTGCCCCTTTTTCCTCCAATGCCAACACCTGTCTTTGTCTTTCGGTCCCTTGGACTTCTTCCTTGACTTAGAACGCCTGTGTTTGTTACCTCCTTTATTCAGCAATCTTCCTCTTCCTTCAGCGTTTAAAGCATTCCTTGAATCCCCTGAAACTCCCGATGCCTTCCTTCTAGATTCTTCACTGAGAATTAGACCGGCTGCATCATCAAATTTCAGCTTTGTCGACCCTGAAGAATTGCTCACAACAATCACCAAACCATCCCAACTGTCTAGTAGACTGGATAAGATCAGTAGTGCCCTGACCTCATCCTTAAAAATGATGCTAACAGATTTCAACTGGCTCGTGACTGTATTAAACTCGTTTAGATGTTCAGTCACGCTCCCACCATCTGACATCTTTATGTTGAATAGATGTTTCATAAGATGAACCTTATTGGACGCTGAGGGTTTTTCATACACGGTGGCTAGGGCTTCCATTAATTCTTTTGTCGTTTTCGCCTTAGATATATTGAAGGCGACGCTCTTAGACAAAGAGAGTCGGATCGTTCTTAAAGCCTTTCTGTCCAGTAAAAATAATGCGGGTCAATCAGACCCCGATTATTACCAGATTTTACGTATATGATAATACTTAATGCCATATTTTAATTATATTTTTATTACAGGATGAAATCAGGAGCATGGATTGAAAAATGATATTAAAAGCAGGGATTTGATACTCTGAAGTCACCAGAGCAAGGGACGGACTCTGGAGAACCAAGATCGACGGATTTACACGCCATGGATCTAAGAAAATCAAACCGTTCGTATTAAAGAGGCCCGAAACTAGTGCAGAATGCAAGATCACAGGGTTCCCGCCATCTGATTGACTCGAGACTTCATACATGTCCTGAGGGCTATAAATTAACCATACATATTAAATTTCACTCATTGGATCACTGAGGAAGTGGCCCAACAGACAGATCAGCCCATTAATCTTCAATTTGGGGACCACCTAATATCTGGAACTGCCTCAAAATTATTCTTTACGGTTTAAATAAGATGAGAAACAATATGGATGGTGAAGATTTCTCCTAAACATCACAATGGGCCCTGTATGTGATGCGTGTACATCATGTACACTACATGCCAGCACCACACCAAATTAACTTGAAACGGTCAGCGCTGCACTCGCGACCGACTTTTAAAAAAGAAATTTCTTTCTTTTTTTCGCTAGCTGCATAACCGACGACGGTTGGTTTTGCGGTCGACTGTGGGTCCCACACATGCCCCGTACAACTGATCTGAACCGTCCACCACGTAGAGGAGTTTGAGAGCTCCAAACCCTATCTTACCATTCGTACCCATGCATGCACATATGTGCGATACAAGGGCCACAAAAGGAATACCCTTCAATGTTCAAATCTGATCTTTTCGTGATTTCTTCTCTGAGCCATGTCAATGGACGTTCAAAACCATTCATGTTTGACCAAAATTTTGTCCTGAATCTAATGGACTGGGTGGATTTCCTTGAAAATGCTTCTGTAGGGCCCACTGATCATGTCCACGAAGGACGTGCATAGGCTTACGCATGTCCATGAAAATCGACTTTTGCGGCGGTTGTGGCCCACCATCTTTGATCAAATGGCAGAGTTGATCCGTCCATTATATAGGCGTCCCAGGAGACGTTGATTTTATGGATAAAGTGCTAAGAACAAGGAACTTATGAAGCCCAGAAGGTGGCTGTGGAAAAGGTTACGTGAATTTTGCTGCGACAGCCTCTCCACCGACTCCAGCCTTTCCACCACCCTTCCAGCACCTATAAGAGGAGTTTTGGAGCAGGAGAGCAGAGCCAGAGCCTAGGGAGAGCCAAGGAGAAGATAGAGAGAGAGAAGAAAGAGAAGAGAGAGGAAGGAAGAAGGGACATCATGTTCATATTTTTCATATTTATTTTTTCTTCTTTCCTAATTAATTTCATGGATAGCTAATTTTCTTACCTAGGGCTGAGATGAAGTCCCTAATTTGATTGACTCTTGTTTATTATTGAATTTATTTTAATTTAATTGATTTGTTTCTTTCACTAGTGTGCTTAACTGTAATTTTCGTGCTTTTTTATTCTATGAGCTCGACCAAAGTCTAGATGTGGATGTTGTTTGGAATATTATTTTAGGTGCTTGTGTCTGACCATGAACAGGTTTCCTATAGAGGAAGAAATAAGAATCTACATCTCTCCATGCCTGACCATGGATGGAAAGATGTGATCCATATGCTTTAAAGGATTATACATTCTATGTGCCCGACCAAGGACATAGGGTGCACTTTGTTTATTAAATTTATATCAATCTAAATTAGGGTGAATCAACAGGTAAAACAAGGGTTAGGATAATTAGGGGTGGATTCGAAAGTCCTAGTCTTCTCTTTGATTGAATTTTCTCTATTGCTCTTGGTTACTTTTTTATTGATTTTTGTTAAGTTTATCTAATCACTAGTTCAAATATTTGTTGGATTAGTTAAGAAGAGTCTTAAATTTTGAATTGTGACAGCCAGTCCTCGTGGGAACGATCTCGTAATACATACCGCATCTACATCTGATTCGTATACTTGTGAGTTTAAAATCATTTAAATTAGGTTGGTTTAAATTAAAACATCAAAAAATCATTCATCATCTGTCATCTTTTCTAATTTTTCTCTTTTCCTCCTAGAGAAATATAGAGGTCCTTCTGATACAGATAATCCTCCTCCATCTGCATCTTCTAGAAGGCAAAGTTTGAACCATCAAACTTCTCAATTCTAGTTTTTTCTTCTTCCGCCATCGCTCCCAATAGAACTAAACTAATAACTCTGATACCAGTTGTTGCGCAGCACGCCAACAACGCAGTGAGCCTAGATCCAATCTCAGGCCTCGCCCACAAATGATAAACAGGAAGAAATATAGACTAGAAACAGATCAAAGCAATTAAAGCAAACCACAAGACAAGATATATGTGAAAAAATCCCAAACTAGGATAAAAAACTACTGATGCAAACTTCCACTATGAAAAATAATGAAGATTACAAGGAAAAAATACTAACCTCTCTCTTGGAAGAATATAGAAAACCCTTAGCCTATACCTTAGAATAACTTTCTATTACTTTCCAATACACTAAAAAAACCTCAGGGACACATATATATAGTTTAGGCAACTTTCCTTTTGCACCCTTGCGAAAGGCGACACCAAAATCCACAGTCTACATCGAATTTGGAAACGAATCTACATAACTACGACAGATCGAGCAGACTACACGACTGGTCAAGAGAACCCCACGACCGGTCGTGAATGGGTCACAACCGGTCGAGCACCTCGGGACCAAAAAACAATGGTTTCTGGATTTTGAGTCAAACCGGTCCACAACCAGTCAAGCATAGCCCACAACCGGTCGAAGACGGCCTAGATGTGGCTCCACATCTCAACAGATTGCTTGCACAAGGACACTTCAATCAATTATATAGGAATTTATACTTCTATTTTTATCTTTGACTAATTTTAGAGTAAGTAGATACTTCAACCAATCTTATAGTTTTAAGCAAACAAATTTTAACATGCAACTTTCAAATTATTAATTTTCGTTGACAAGAGAGAGACTGATGTAGGGGACGACGTGAGGTCAAGCACCGTCTTCCTCAGGGGGATAACTATTATGAATCCACGGAACTTCTTTAAACTCTTCACAAAGACTTCTCGAATCAACGAGAAAGAAAGCAAGAAAAATAGAAAATAAATTCTATAAAATTCAAAATTGATTGATGAATGGAATAAATGAGTTCATAACCCTTTAAATAAGGATACCAAGCAATTGGAGAGAAATTAGAAGCAAACTATAACTAAAACTCCTAGAATTCACAACTTACTATAAATAGTAAACTTACAATTTATAGACGGTCGTGATGTCTGCTAGTGCACAAGGATTTCGGCCGAAAATAGTAAGTGTCCTATTTGGCTTCACTAAGCTGTTCTCCTAATTAGTCTAAGATCTTTTCATGTTGAGCGCAACTCCTAAAGCTCAACAGATGAAGAGTTATAATCAAACTAAAACTTACTATTTATAGTAAAAATGAAATTAAAATAGGGAAATAACTGTCGATCTGGGGGTATTTTGCAATTCCAGCTTACGCAATCGAGCAAAGTGGGATTGGTTGGTTAAAGTAGCTCGTTCTACCCAAAAATCATATATTTTACACCCGATAACTCATCCAGGATTGTGAGATACACCCGATTCAAGGTCTGACGGTCTAGATCACTTTTGTCATCAACCAGGCCTTTTCTGATCCATCTTGGCCATGAAACCATCCACATCCCACTCTACATCAGAGACTGTAATGATTCTCACATGTGAAGTGGCAAGATGGGGGTGAAGAATGGGCTCATAAGAGTCCATTTTCTTTTAATATTTCTTTTGTCACTTTTTTTTTTTCATAAATGGCGGTGAGATATTTGTAGGGGTGTCAATGGGCTGGCTCGGGTCTGACAATATCAAAATTTTAAATAGGCGCAGCCCAATGGCCTGACCTGAAACAGTTAAAAATCCGAGCCGGAAACAACCCTGGCCCTGCTTGTTGATAGCCCTAATATTTTGATGACATTTTTCAAATTGTAACACATGAGGATGCTTGTAGCTTTTACTAATCTTTCGACATGCTATGATGTGTTATTATTCGCTATGATATGTAATGATGTGCTATTTTTCTTATGAAATATGCTGTTTTTCAATTTACAAAAGCAATTCCAAATTTGGGCTATGTTTGGAGGTTGTGAAAAATGAAAATGAAAATGTGAATGTGTGATCCATAATTACGTTGTGAAAAATGAAAATGAAAATGTGAATGTGTGATCCATAATTACTTTTAAGTACTTAAAATGAGATTAATTTATTTTTAGGCGTCTGCCGAACAGGGCCAATTGCACAAGCTCCAAACATCAGAAAACCCAAAAGATCAGGTTTAAGTAAAATTCAGGTGGGACCGACAATAGGGTACAATCTAAAATCATACCTAAAAGCTCTACATTAACATAGCGTGGCCCACCTGAGTTTTGAAATGGGCTAAAATTCAGAATGTGCTTTCATCATAGTGGATGGCCCATAGCAAAAGTGGAAGATTTTAATGAGTGGATGTTCTCTTACAATTTCTCCTTGTATTGTGGTCCGACTGAGTTTTCGATGGGGTTGTTTTTTTGGCCCATGGCCTAACTTCAAAGGATGTACCTAATAAATGGGGTGGATTGATCACAAATCACATATTTCCCACAGTACATACCTTGGTACACCTGCAATGGTACAGATACCATGTGAGCATGCCACTATAAATATATATTAATAATATAGAGGGAACATCTCACTCGCAAGTAAGTTGCATACGAGAGATTCATGCAATAAGTTGTGTCTGGGCCCACAGTGGTGTGTCTGTGTGTAAGTGTGAAGTCCAACCTGGCACTGAAGACCAATTTTCCAATTGGATTGGTGTTGAATATGAAAGGTTGATATCAATAATGAGTTTGATTGGACCAGAATGCTGCTTTAAGGGACATGAAACCAGACTGGGATTCGGTGGTGACCCCTGTTGGGAAGGAAAAATGGTATGTCCAGAAACTCGGTACTAGGTGAACCGAGTTTACTCACACTGTCCGAAGCAATAGACACCGAAGCAATAGATGAAGTTGAGAATAAAAAGCCGAGTGAGAGACTTAGCTCGGATCAGTGAAATTCAAATTCCAACCGAAGCTGAAAAGTCAGGATCTATAGGCATAATATGAAAGACGCACAAAGTTGATTCGGCCAAAGAGTCAGTAAGTTGACTCAGCCAAAGAGTCAGCAAACGTCTAAAGAGACCGAGTGAGGTCCTAAAAGCTAAAAGCCACCTGATCGACCATAAAACTGACCCGTGAAAGGACAGTTAGTGTTGGCCTCGGACTAAGAAGGAACGTCAGTATTAACCTGACTCCGTTTCGTCCGAAAGTAGGAAAAGCTCCCCCTTTGTAAGCTAGCCGAAACAGCGATATATGTTGAGGCCGAGCCAAGCAAAGAAGATGCGGTGTAATATTACACGCCGTATTTACATATTGTAAGAGGATCCGACCCCAAAAAACTCGGGATCGGAACATATCCATACACAATCGAAAACAAAATCAAATCTCTCAAAAATAGGGGAGAGAATCCCCATACGTCGGGACTCTTCATGCTTATATAAAAAAGGTTCTCTATGAAGCAAAAGTATATAAGTGAAAACCTTAGAAACCCCTCTTCTCAAAAACTCTTACTGATTTAAGCATCGGAGGTTCCCTGGCTCTAGCCAGGGTTCTCTACACTTCATGTTTCAGGAAAGCAGATCGGAAGAGGCGGATCCAATTTTTTACATCAACAGTTTGGCTCCGTCTGTGGGAAACAATACAAAAAGTCGTTTCTTCGCATTCTACCCAAAGGGTTGTATAAATCATCTTTAATAGCCAGAACTACGAGAAGAACGGGCCCTGAAGAGCTAAGTGATGCTCCTGCCGTTGGAGCCGACGTTCCTGCAGTTGGGGCTGCCCCTGGACAAGCAGGGACAAGCGCGGTTGGTGTAAACTAGGGGGCTCACAATTAACCCGACAACCGAGAAAATGAACGGTTGGATCGGGAAGTGAAAGAACTCAGAGTTGACGTGGCAGTTATGAAGCGACTGTTGGAACAAATGCACCATCAGCAAATGCAACAGTTTCACCAAAGTCAAGCGGTAAATGCCCCGGATCAAATGACAGACCCTCAGCCAACCGGTCCGCGATCTCTCCCTCAGTAGAGTCAGCCCCATGGTCCGACCGAGCCACCGCCGGCTCATTTGGCAACTGCCATGTTGCCCCCCACTGATCTTTCACATGAAATAGATCAAAGGAGGCGTAACCGACTTCCAGATGAGGGTGTGGCGGAGAGTGACGAACTATGGAAAGCTGAACTGCAAGACTTCAAGAAAGAGGTAAGGGAAGAGATGGCGGATATGAAACAGGGTTAAGATATATGACAAACCCGGCTTGAAGCAAAAACATCTCCTTTTACGGATGAGGTAACGCAGGTTCGGTTACCAGAAAGGTTTCGTCTACCGCAAATTACACCTTTCACCGGCAAAACTGACCCAACAGAGCATATCGAATGTTTTGGACATACATGGAATTGCATAATGCTTCAAACACCATCATGTGTCGTGCTTTTTCTCTTACCTTAGCATATGTGGCTTGGCTTTGGTTCAAACAGTTAAAATCAAAGTTAATCAGTTCGTTCGCCGAACTCAGTGAGGCCTTCCTCACTAACTTCATCAGTGGAAAGAAGAAGTTAAAACCTCTTGCCCATCTGAACAATATAATTCAAAAGGAAGGAGAGTTATTACAAGATTACATTAAGTGTTTCAACTTCGAATCATTACAGGTTCGAAGACATTCGGAAGAAACAGTACTCAATTCGCTTATGCAGGGTGTGAGAGACAAGCCCTTCTTGGCATCATTAGATAAAAATTCACCGATAACACTGGTCGAGTTTATGTCTCGGTCAGACAAATATGCGAATGCCGAGGAGACAAGGATTTTACGAGAAGCTACTCAAAACACAAAAACCTCGGCCAAAGAGTCAGCCAAGAAAGAAGTTGACTCAGCCGAGGGAAAGAAGCGTAAGGACGATCGAAATTGCGACGAGCGAAAATCAAGAAAACGTCTCAATAGAAAGTTTTCTACTTACACTCTACTCAACAAACCGCAAGATCAAGTACAGATGGAGATCGAGGGTGAGGGATTCGTTAATTGGTCAGGCAAGCTTAGGACCAATCCCAACCGACGAAACAAAGACAAGTACTGGCACGATTATCGTGATCATGGGCATAGCACGAGTGGCTGCATTCATTTGAAGGAAGAGATTGAGCAGCTCATCCGCGAAGGCCAACTCGCAGAGCACGTCGAAAAGGTTGGAGCGTCAGAGATCTGCCCAGTTGACAACCAACCGATGGAGGAAATTCAAACTATCGTCGGTGGTCACCGAGGCGGAGGCGATTCGAATAACGCCCGAAAGAATCATGCCAGGTGTATAAGCCGACCCGAGTCCGAACTCTTAGTCATCTCTAGACCTTCAAAGGAAAGAAAGAAAGAAAAGTATTGTGTCACGTTCACCGATGAAGATGCTCGAGGCATCCATCATCCTCATGATGATGCCCTAGTCATCACCTTGACGATCGCTAACCGAAAGGTATTCCCTATATTAGTTGACATAGGATCGTCAACTGATGTACTGTTTACCTAGGCGTTTGATAAAATGGGAGTGGAACGATCGGCACTACGACCAGTTTGTACTCCATTGATCAGATTTTCAGGAGGGCAAATACTCCCTGAAGGAATCATCTCGCAGCCGCTCACTGCCGGGAGTCCTCCGCACCAGACAACTATAATAGTTGACTTTTTAGTAGTTGACCAATCGTCCGTCTACAATGCTATACTAGGCCGACCGTCTCTGAGTCTACTTCAGGCCGTAGTATCTACATACCATCTCTCCATGAAATTTTCAACTGATTCGGGCATCGAAGTTGTCAAAGGAGATCAGCAAGATGTGAGACGATGATATGTAACCGCTGTAAAAGTACCTGCCGAGATATCGACGATCGAATCACTGGATCCTCGAGTCGAAACTCACGAGCGAGGAAAGCAAGTCGAAGATCTCATCTTGGTGCCCTTGGTTGAAACCGACACCTCGAAAATGATACGAATTGGCTCGTCTCTACAATCGCCATTGAAAGACCATTTGATATCTCTGCTGCGATGATACGCCGACATATTTGCATGGAGCCATGAAGACATGCTGGGGATCGACTCTTCAGTAATCACTCACCGACTTAACATCGATCCGACATATCGACCTGTTCGACAAAAGCGACGTCCTCTCGGCCCAGAGAGGTACTCCATCATCGAGGAAGAAGTTAGCAAGCTCCTCAAGGCAAACTTCATAAAAGAGATATACTACCTGAAATGGGTAGCTAATTTCGTACTTGTGAAGAAGGCCAACGAGAAGTGGCAGGTATGTATTGACTATACCGACCTAAACAAAACCTGCCCAAAGGATAGCTTTTCTCTACCAAGGATAGATCAGTTGGTTGATAGTACTGCGGGGCACGAGTTACTTAGTTTTATGGATGCATATTCGAGGTATAACCAGATTGTAATGAACAAATCTAATAAATCAAAAATCACCTTTTGTCACGGACAAAGGTCTTTATTGTTACCGAGTGATGCCTTTTGAAAAATAATGGAGCAACTTACCAGAGATTAGCAAACAAAATCTTTACTCAGCTAATCGGCCGCACCATGGAAGTATACATAGAAGGCATGCTCGTCAAAAGTATACATGCGGCCGACCATATAGCCGACTTAGAAGAAATGTTTCTGATCTTGCACAAATTCCACATGAGGTTAAACCCGAGTAAATGTGCCTTTAGCGTGAACTCGAAAAAATTTCTACGATTTTTAGTCAGCCAGAGAGAGATCAAAGAAAATCCAAAAAAGATCAAAGCAGTGCTCGATATGGAATCTCCAAAGACTATTAAAGACATACAAAGATTGACTGGATGGGTTGCAGCACTTAATCGCTTCCTATCTCGAGCCACTGATAAATGTCTCCTGTTCTTCAAACAGTTGAAGGCATGACAAACATTGGATTGGACAAAAGAATGTGAAGCTGCATTCCAGCAATTGAAGTCGTACCTCGGTTCTCCACCTCTCTTATTAAAGCCTAAACCGGGAGAATCTTTGTTACTATACCTTACGGTATTCGAGGCAACGGTTAGCTCGGCTTTGATGCGGGAACATGAAGAAAAATAATTACCGGTTTATTATGTCAGCAAGACACTTTTATCGACAGAAACAAGGTATCCGCTCTTAGAAAAAGTGGCTCTGGTCTTAGACGTCTCCTCGCGTCGACTTCGGCCATACTTCCAAGCCCATACCATTGTCGTTATGACCGACCTTCCGCTACGACAGATTCTACAGAAACCAGAAGCGTTCGGCCGACTTACAAAATGGGCGATCAAACTTAGCAAGTTTGACATTCATATAAGCCAAGAGTGGCTATCAAAGGTCAGGCCGTAGCAGATTTTATTGCTGAAGTCACAGCTCACACCGACACCAGCCTGGCAGCTCCGCTTGATAAGCCGACGATCGTTGTACCCGAGTCTGCCCCTGAACCTACCCCCTGGAAGCTATTCGTCGATGGCTCTTCCAACTCTAAGGCAAACGGGGCAGGAGTGGTATTGAAAACTCCCGATCAGACCTACATGCAATATACCTTAAGACTTGGATTTCAAGCCCCGAACAATACAGCAGAGTATGAAGTACTTTTACTCAGCCTCCGACTCGTGGCCAGTCTAGGTGTGACGCATCTCGACGTTTTCAGCGATTCCCAGTTAGTAGTCAATCAAGTCACCAGCGTATATCAAATACGAAAAGAACATTTGAAAGCGTATATGGAGAAAGCTAAAAAACTGATTGGCGGCTTTCAGCGTTGTATCCTCACTTGGATCCCTCGGACAGAAAACACCAAAGCCGACCTATTAGTGAAGCTCGCCTCCGCCGATGAAGACGACATACCTAGGTCGGTCTCGATTGAATACGTTACTAAACTGAGTATCTCAGAATCAGATAATTCGGCCGTACTCACTATTAATCCAGGACCTACTTGGTTTGACCCAATCGTCTGATATCTCGACAATGGAGAATTGCCTGAAGACCGTGCTGAGGCTCGGCGATTGAAGATCCGAGCTTCCCGTTATACAATATTCAATGGAATGCTATATAAAAAGGGTTACTATACTCCATTATTACGGTGTCTGAACCTCAGTGAAGCGGACTATGTATTATGGGAAATCCACGAAGGAATTTGTGAGAATCATTCGGGTGGACGATCTCTCGCACACAAAGTCCTACGTCAGGGATACTACTGGCTGACAATCCAGCATGATGCACATAAACTCGTCCAGAGATGTGATAAATGTCACCGATTTGCGGTCATTCTGAGATAACCTCTCGAAGAGTTGACTCCCATGACCAGTCATTGGCCCTTTGCGCAGTGGAGAGTCGACATCATTAGACCTTTCCCTATGGGGAAGGGTCAAACTAAGTTCGTAGTCGTGTCAGTAGATTACTTTACAAAGTGGGCCGAGGCAGAGCGATTAACAAAAATAACCGAACAGAAGATTACTAACTTCATATGGAAAAACATCATCTGTCAGTTTGGCATACCTCGGACTATTGTAACCGACAATGGAAAGCAGTTCGACAACAGGAGTTATCGCGAGATGTGTGATAATCTCGGAATAAGAAATGTGTACTTGTCACCGCACCATCCTCAAACAAACGGGCAAGTTAAAGAAGTCAACAAGATCATTAAGCAACATCTACGAACCAAGATAGACCGAGCCAAGGGAGCATCGGCCGAGGAACTCCCAAAGATATTGTGGGCTTATCGAATTACAGCCCAAACTGCCACAGGAGAAACTCCTTTCTTCCTTGCTTATGGCGCTGAGGCCGTCACACCAGTTGAAATCGGGATGTCAGCAGCCCGAGTCAGCTCGTTCAACGAAGGAGAAAATGAAGAACTTCTAGCACTCGGACTTGACCTTGTGGATGAGCAGAAGGAAAAACCTCGACTACATATGATGACTCGGCAATAAAAAGTAGCTCGGTTCTACAATGCCCGAGTCAAGGTTAGGCATTTTCGAGTCAGAGACATGGTTCTTCAGAAATCCTTCCTGAACACCAAAGAAGTCGGTTCAGGCACATTAGGGCCCAATTGGGAAGGACCTTATGTCATCTCAAGCACAATGCGGCCCGGGACATACCGATTGGAGGACTTGATAGGACAGTTGCTGTCTCATCCATGGAATGCCGAACATCTGAAGATTCATTACCCTTAAAGTCGGTATGGCAAAACAATGGAAAAGACTTAAAGATGATGAACATGTAAACTGATTCAATGAATAAAAGGAAAACTGAATGAATTCATTTATCAGACTGTTTGTTACATCGGGTTACATCTTGCTTCAGCAGTACATAGACTAGATCATGAAAGGGTTATAGACAAAAGAAAGATTGGACATAACAAGCAAATTATTTTCACAGCCAAAACTGCCCTCGGACTGGACCGACGCTGACGTGAGTGCCAAAAATGAAGCTGATGATGATGCTGAGACGATGGTAGCATGAGTGCCAAAAATGGAGCCGATGATGGTACCAAAAAATCAAGCACCCGTACTTGTCAGGCATCACTCGGAGCGACCTCTGGAGCAGAAATCTCAGCAGACTCCATCGGATCCTCGGGAGGGCCTTCTTCATATCTTGAGAGATCAAGGTTAGGAAAATACTGCTTCATTACTTGGATGCAAGCAGAATACCCGCTCTGATATAAGCGGTCCCTCTCATCCTCAAACTCTAGAGACTCGATAAAGTCTTTTACGGCCTTCTCCCCGGCCTCTTTCTTGGCCATCTCGACGCCCCTCTTGTCTCGGCTTTAAGCCAAGTTAGCTTTCCCTCGGACTCTTCATGAGCAAGTCGATGCCGCATACTTTCATCCTGAGCTTCTTTCAGCAGAAGAGCTGTTCGAGCGCACTCAGCCTTACTGTCTTCAGCAGCCTTTCTGGCGATGCTCAACTCGTCAGTTAATCAGCCGACCTGACACGAGGTGATTTTCAGTTGAGCTCCCGCCTCTACTACTAATTTCTGAGCCGCTTCGACGTCCACCAATACCCTATGAGCCTTTTCAGCCTCGAACAGATCTACGCTAGCTCTCAGCAAGCAGGGAGCAAGCTGTGTAATAATAAAAAAAAAGGAGTCAAGTCAGGAAAGCGATATCAAGTTTGAAGAGCCAAGGCACAAGTTTGGGTTTCACCTCAAGCAGAATTTTCGCCGAATGAGCAAGCATCTGACTCCCGGGTGCTTCGAAGAGAGAGCCGAACTCTTTCTCGCTCTCACGAGAGATATCCCAAGGTACCATATCCATCAGAGTCATTTAGAAGAATGATTGGTCCCGCGGGTCCGGCTCCCCCCTTGAAGTCTTGCCCCTCTGCTCCTCTCTGTCCAAAGGCCTACTCTGCAACAAGTCCTGGCTCGGGAATGGCCCGCCACTCAACAGTAATGCTCACCTCATCTGCCCTCTCTTCGGGGTCAGAGAGAACGACAACGGTCGGGGCAGATGGAATAGAGGAGGTCGGAATAGATGGCCATGTGGCTGGAGAAACGATTTTCGCCCTCTTTGGAGGACGAGGCTCCGACAAAAGTACTGATCGAGGAGGAGCCTTCATTTGGATGTCGACTTCAGAAGAGGTCGAGCTTCGGCCATTTCTGTGTCAGACAGGACAAGATCAGGATAGTTCAAGAATAAGGAAACTAGAGTTATTCGAGGATACCTGTCACGGACGAATCTAAGCCCGAGAGAAGAAGACGCACCGGTTGTAAGAAAGACTTCCAAGACCGATCCTCGGAACTTATCTTCCACAAATCCTTGATCCGAGCTAAAGCGTTCTCTCTTAGCTTCGGCTACTTTTCGAGATCATTGCAGAATGAACTTAGTTAGATTCAAAAGGATTATAAAGTAAAAAGACATATAAAAGAACATGCCGAGTCGCCTGCTTCAAAGAAGGCCCGGGGGACGAGAGGCTCAAAGAGCCCAGACTTAGCAGTCTCCCAACGGCCGCAAACCCAAAACCACTTCTCTTTCCAATGCTTATTAGAAGTAGGAAGGTCAGTTATCAAGGAGCCGCACTTGTTCCGCCAAGCGCTTAAAAAGTACCAACCTAGATGCAAAACGTGCGACCATACTTGGTACGGGTAAAGGAACTCATCTATAGACAGCGGGGGCTATTCAGCCTCGGCCCATAATACTGCACATCCAAACAAGTTCCTCTATCCATTTGGAACTATCTGACCGAGAGTAATTCGGAGTCGGGAGAGGAAACCCCGAGCAATAGGTTACAAGGGCAAATGCAAGACACATTGCATGAAAACTTAGAAAATTGCGACCATCCTAAGAGAGGGATAGTCAGGCAATTCATTTGGGAGTGGAAGTTGAAGAGTTACTGAGTCAGGAATATGATACCTGACTCTGATCCTATCCAGATCCGCCTCAGTCAAGACCGAGGGGATCGGCCCTTTTCGCTCATCTTCGGCCCCTTCACTCTCTGCAGCCTCTTCTTTGCAGCTCCTCCTTCAGCTGGCAGTTCTACTAACTGGGCAGACCTCCGTAAAGGAACCGACTCAGTAGTTCCCCATGTTCGGTCCGTACCTGCCTCCTAAGAGGGGCCGACTCGACCATCTTTTCTGATTCTACTTCCTCTTCCGCATCATCCCCAAAAAGGTAAGGAGTACGCCTACCATGAGCATGCCTCAAGCCAGAAGGTCCCACTGGAGCAGAACATTCCACTGAAGCCCCATTGGTTCGCCTAGCATTAAGTTGGAAGGTGGCATTGGCATCCACTTTCATCTCCGCCAGTAGGGAGGGTGATTCCGAGACATTTCAGAGGTGTCTCGTTTCACCCTCGTCTCCAGAATTCCCTTCCCGGGGACTCAAGGGTTGCATTATCGCTAAAAATTAAAAGAGAGGGAAGGGAAAAGACTCACCGGAAAGGCAGATGGCGCACGAAGGAGAAAGGATAAAACGATCAAATAAAACGATGGGTTGCTAGCACAAGAAAGGCACAACGATGGGGGACAAGAAAAGGAAGGAAGAAGAGATAAAGACTAAGAATGGGCGTGAGTGCGAAAATGAGGAATTTGAGCCCGCCTGGCCTTTTATAGCCGAGCCACATGGCAAGGCATATTTAATGAGGAGTCGAATCGTTGCCTGCATCGACTCCCCCGCTAAATGCGTGGCACACACCGACTGACGACCGGTAATGCTTTCGCTACGTGTCTGATGCTCATAGGTTGACAAAGCGACCTGACGGCTGTCCGCTTGTGCGATCTCGAGTAATGAAACATCGTATGTTGAGGACGAGATGAGAAACAATAAATGTGCCATCATAACTACGGTTTCTGAGACAAAATGACTAAGTAAATCGTTACTCCTTCATGTTGACACGGCTAACACAAGGAGTAGGGGGCTTACTGTTGGGAAGAAAAAATGATAAGTCCGAAAACTTGGTACTAGGTGAACCGAGTTTACTCACACTGGTGCCTTTGCGGAAGCTGCAAAATAAAAAAAGAAATGTCACTTCAATTGAAATAGGTGAAAACAAGGGCAGCGACATGAATGTAAAATGAAATCCGACCTGATTTCGTAAAATATGTCGGAATACGAGCCGTTGAGGCCCTAAGCTCAGCCGCTGGTGCCTCCCAATCACCTGCTGCCCAGAACCACTTATTCTTACAGTCCTTGTTGGAAGACGGCAGGTGTATCATCAATCCTGACCCCTTGCTTCCCCAAATCGTAAAATAGTACCATGGGTCGTTGCTGTCATGCTTGACCAAGTATAGGCTCAGCAATTCCTCTGGGGTCAACTCGAAATTTTCGACTTGTTTCCAGATTATGTAGGCCGAAATCATCACTCTCCAGGCATTCGGAGTAAACTGCTTGGGAGCCAATCCAAGGTGAGCCGCAACTTTCCTGAAGAAGGGATGTAGGGGGAGGCGAACTCCGCACTGGAGCGCAGAGGAAGATGGCCACTTCTCCCTTGGTAGGAGTGCCAGCAGCGTCCAGAGGACCGAGAGCCCTAATCTGAACGGAGTCAGGGATATGGAATTCCGAGCGAATCCACTCCATCTGAGATTCAGACATGACAGAACCTCCTGGGACTACCTCCGCGGCGCGCAAGCTCACGGGCATTTCGGTGGTGGCAGTGGTCTCGACTCGGTGGGCTTGGGTAGCTATCTTCTTACTGAGCTGCTTTGTTTTGGAGCCCAACATTTTTTGCCTCCGAAGAGGGGGTATGGGAGAGTGGTTTCGAAAGGGCCTTCGGAAGACTCACTCCCACTTTCAGTACTCCCCGACTCGGAGTCGTCGGCGTATTCTCGAACCATCTCGAGATCGAAAGACATGGCAGAAAGGAGGTTGAGGATCAACAGAACTCACTGAGATGACTGCCGAAAATCGCCTTCTACGAAAAAGCTTCAAATTCGGCTGGAATCGCCTCTCGTCGGAAATCGCCCCCTCCGGTGTGCTCTTGTAAATCAGAACGTAAAGTGGCAAACAAAAATACGGGGCGTCTTATGTAGGCAGCGAAGAGATTCTTCATTAATGGTGAGCCTTAATGGCAGCAGCCGAATCGGCACGAGCCGATCCCCGAGTACATATGGCAGCATTGCATTGGAGGGATACCGAACCGATCGTATGGCTCTGACATCAGGCAGTGTGCCTTGATACGCAAAGCGACGTCCCTGCAGTCGTAGCTGTCATGAACACGCCTCCTCGGGCCTGTGTGGCGACCTCTCATAGGCTGGGAGGAGATTCGGGATCATAACCGTCGCCACGCGTTAGCCAAGGCGACCAGCACGCGCGCAATCCGAAATCTGTCATCATTGCGATAAGGGCGGGAGATTTCCTGTATAAGTACTCTCCGAGCCCGCACGCAAGCTCGAAGAGTAGGGGGCTTCTGTTATGGGAAGGTCCGAGGACACTATTCCGAGCCGACCCAGCGCCGTTACGACTGAGGTACAGCCCATTCATGCTGGACTCGGCATCAACACCACACGAGTCTTAAGAGCAAAGCTCAGTTCGGAGGGGGGTCACATCCGATCGGATCATAATATATCCTCAACCGACCATATGATCTCGGACTTGCGGAAGGGTCGGATGCCGAGACTATGGTCGAATTGTCCGAGCCGAGGCAATGATCAGAGGCGCATACCCCACTCGCTGAACATGAAAACTGTCATAACCAAACGTGGCCGATAACTTCGCTCGTAGATGTGTACGATCCGCCAGATACACTGTGCAATCAATAGACCGCGAGCAGTACCTCCATGATCCCAGAATCCCTCTGATCGTGCCGAGATCATCGGATCCGGACCGCTCCACGGGCAAGTATAAATAGCACGCATCGCCACATCTACAGGTACGCAATATCGAGCTCCCCTCCTCTACTCCCTACTTAAACCCTAATTCTCCTGTCCTGACTTAGGCATCGGAGGGTCCCCGGCTTAGCCAAGGTCACCTTTGCTTATTATCGTGGTGCAGGTTTCAAGGACGATACGTAGAGAGTAACGTGGAGAGGAGGACAACCAGATTTTGACATCAACAATTAAGATAATAAAAATTTATGCTCATATGTTGAAATTTTTCGTTACCCAATATAAGTAATTCTTTAGTAAAAGATTTCTGGCAATTGTTCCCTACAATTAGCTGTGAGTATTCCTTTTGTTAGATTATACCTTTATATTAGAAAGTCCTTTCTTGTAAAAGGTTGGGCGCAATCCATCCTCGGAAGAAGAACCCCTCATTCTAACCATCGGCATCTTATAAACATTTTGCGAGTGGCTTGGTAGGTGACTGATCTCCAGTGCTTAGAGGCAAAGTTGCTCGGTTTGAATGGAGGGGGACAATTAGTTAAGCCACGCCCCCCACACACCATACGTGATAAAAAACAAACCGTGTTACAACGGACCCTTAGTTCAAGAATCAGACCAATGGAACAATCCCACCAATCGAATGTTTAGAGACATCATTTTTGCTGAATTTTAATCTATGATTCATCCATTGTGGTCCCAGCCATTTGTACGGTCTAAATCAATAGAGGTGGACCTGATTTATCATATCAACGTTGCTTACTTTGATGCATCAGGACGTGATGCTTAACAACACCAAGAAAAGAAAAAGCAAATGCTTATGGAAGAAGCATCGTATACAGAGTAAAGAGGAAAAGGAAAAGGAAATCCTCGACAAAGGAAAAGGAAAAGGAAAAGGAAATCGGCGGTGAAGGGGTGCCCCAGTACGGTTGTGGTTAATGCTACTTGCCCCCACCCTGATATTTGTATTTTATCCACTTCATCCATCTATTTTCCCAGGTCAGTCAATGACACGACCCTAAAAATGAAGTTATTATAAATGGTAGGTGGATCATTAAACAGGAAACACTGTTGATAGAATACCAACCTTTAAAAACTTCTTGGTTGCCACAAAAGTTACGAATGAGGTTGTTGTTTTGGTTTTTCCTTCCTTCAGGTACTTCTGACCTAATGAACAGGTTGGATGGCAAATAAACATTACAATAGTTATTAGGAAGTTTTTTTTATGTTTAAGTGTTAAATCACCCCTCTTTGTTATGGGGTGGTCCACCTAAGATTTGGATTTATCTTATTTTTTATTTCTGCCCTAGATTGAGCTGTTAAAATTGGCTGATGAAATGTATAAAACACATACATTTTGACTAATGTGAAAGAACTTTTCCATTACCGAAGTTTGTTAATAGGCCGAAACCGATTCCAGCACCCATGGGTGGGATCCAGACGCGAATTCAAGCAAAAGCCTTCTGCAGGAAGTTTATGCTTTGAGAAGTAAGGTGGAGCCCAGCGTGATGTTTGTGATAAATATATCAAATTCATTAGTTTTCTCAACTCATTTAGCACGTGAGATCAAAAAAGAAGCGATTCCATAACTCAAAAAGCCACGTGAGATAGAGAAGTGTAGAAAGGAAATGTTCACCATTGAAACCTTTTTGGGTCCACCTTAATGCTTATGTGCTATCAAAACCGTTCACAAGGTCATTCCCATGGGGATGAACTGAAAACACGAAAAACTTAGTCTGTCGCACTTCGGTGTCCATACAAATGGTTCAACAGTACTGGTTCAATCCCCATTGTTTCCTCTCCTATGGCCCCCACTTGAGTACTAGATCCACCCCATTTTTTTTCTCATGTTCAGTAATTAGATAAAAGAATAAATGAACGGGTGAATTTCTCACAAACATTACAAAGGCCTCACATAGCTTCCAAGCACTGGAACTTGGGGCAAAAGTTGGTAGGAATCTGGCTTTAGTTGGCTCTTAGGGGCCTTTGGATATCACCAAGTAAGTTACCTTTTTTTATTTACCGCAGTAGATAAACTTATGTCTGACAAGTTTGGTTCATGATTAGTTATAAGTAACATTTTTACTCAAAAGTACTTAATCACTTTAATTTAAAAAAAAAAAAAAAAACTTTTCTACAATTTGTAAGTTGTTGAAAAGAGAAATAAGAAAGACGAAACATACGAAAAGCTAACAAGTATGTTTTTTGCGAAACATATTTATCTTCTTAATAAGTAGAAACTAGGATAACCTGTTTATGGAATAAATATCTTATCTTAAGCAACTTATGATCCAAATTAAGCCTTAAGGGCATTTGGATCTTAAGTTGCTTAAGATAAGCTTCAAGGAGTTTATCACAGTTTCTATTTATTAAGAAGATAAGTATGTTTGATAAGCGACATACTTATTAGCTTTTCCTCTCTTTCATCTCTTTTGATGCCGGCATTTATCAACTTTTAAAAACTAAAAAAGCTACAAAAAAATTAACTAAAGTAATTATGTACTTTTAAGTAAAAAAGTTACTTATAATTAATTATAAACCAAACTTATTTGAAAGTCACTTGCCTACTATTGCAAGTATAAAAAGTAACTCATTTGGTGGTATCCAAACACGACTCTTATTAAAGAGGAAAAGGAAAAGAGCTTGTAGAACAAAAAATAAAAAAAATAAAAATAAAAACACACACATGCATTAGGTACTACAATAGTTGCAGCGTCACTACTTGGCAATGCTCTTTGGGCCCTTCAACGATGGATGTAGATTAGATACCTATAGCTTCAGTAGCTATCTCAAAGTGATGCCACCAAGTTCTATGGGCCCCACCATGATGCATGTGTTGTATCGACATGTCCATCTGTTTGGCAAGACATTCCAAGGCATAGTCCAAAAATGAAGCAATCTAAAGCTTAAGTGGACCTTATTACATAAAATAGTCCCACCCACAATGGAAACCTTTCTTGGGCACACCATTATTTTTATTTGAGATAAAACTTGTTCATAAGTTCACAAAGACATGGACAAGGGACAAAACTCAAATACCAGCTCGATTGAAATCTTCTACTGCCCCCAAGAAGTTGTCATGGTAGGAGTTCAATCCCTATTGTTTTTTGTTGATGACAAAATCTGGACAAATCCCCACTCCAACTCGCGAACTCCGAATCGCTTCGGCCCCTTGGACCTACACACTTGCAATAAGCAAAGGAGACCTTGGTCTAAGCAGGGGACCCTCCGATGCCTAAGTCAGGTTAAGAGAATTTGGGTCTAAGTTGAAGAGTAGAGGGAGAGTGCAAGATATTGCATACTTGACCATTGGACAGACGGGGTCCGATAATCTCGACATGATTCGTTCAATCAGTAGGATTTTTGGATCATGGAGATATTGTCCACATCTAGGGATCGTGTAGCATATCATACGTATCTGTGGGCGAGGTAATCGGTCATGTCTACTTGAGGTAGTTTCTTATTTTAGCACGTGAAGCGTCCACATTCCTCCCTGGCCTCGGCTTGGGACCTCTGGTCGAAGAGGCCCTGACTAGCGTGCACATGGGCCATTACTGTTGGTTTGTTAAACATGGATTGTGTCACGAGTCTGAGTCGAGCCCTGGTTTGGACGGAATGTGGACTTGGCTTTACTCATCTGTTGAACATTTTAGAGGTTTTCCCTCCGAGCTCCAAGGCAGGTCGCGGATCTGTCCTGTCAGTTAAGTTTTCCCGCAACAAATGCAAGTGGTTGAATTATTCGTCTCTGGTCGAGCACTAGAGGAACGGTCTGGAGTATTTGGTCCGAGCTCCACACCGACTATTCCGGTCTCAGATCAATCCGAGCCGACTACCAGCCTTGAAGTGGGAGCGCCACTGTAACCTAGCTACGAATCTTCCTTCCCCTCCGTAGCATCATATTGTTTCCGATTGGTACCCTTGTGAGTCCGATCGAATCAAAGGGATGTCGGTCCTCGGAATTGTAAGTGGCTCGGACCTTCCCATAACATTTTCTATGGTGGGTCCATGATGTACGACGTGGCACTGAAACATTCCTATCATGGTATCATGGTTGGACCAAAAGAAGGTAGATCATAAATCGATCATAACTTTTGATTCAGGTATTTTTACAGGATGCGCAACTTATTAATCTTTATTGAAACAGGCCTTTCGAGATGAACTGACCCACAAAGTGGGTCACATCTGTCCATTTTTCTTAAAAACGCACACTTTCAATCTAAAAATGAAAATTTAAGAAAAAAATTTATTAATTTTAATAATTTCAATTTTGTAATTTTTTTTCTATTTTTAGAGCTTTAGATTTTCTTTGTTTTTTTAGAAATAAATTTTAATCATGATAGTATTCTTCTATCAAAAGTTCATTTAGAATTTTTATTTTTATAAATTAGGATCTAGAAGAGTTTTATTAGAATTAGGATTTTTATTAAAATTAAAATTTTATTATTTTTGATAATTACGAATTTTAATTTATTTATTTATTAATAATGTAACAGGGACAAACACTTTAGACAATTATCAATCAATTATTTTAGAATTTTTAAAAATTATTTTTTATTTTTCTCTTCAACTCGTGAATTTGAGATACCTATGTGAGAAGTCCAGAGAAGCTCATCTCAACCTCAGCACGTCCTTCACAGCGTGATTCCACCTCAATACATCCTTCCCCGCGTCAGTCCACTTAAGCTTGAGATCTGCTTCATTCTTTGGCTCATGCTTTAAAATGATCTCTCCAAATAAACGGAGAGTGTGAATACAACACATATATCATGATAGGGACCACAAAACTTGGTAACGTTGCTTTAGTAGCAAGATTGCTACCCAAGCCGTCCCTGATCCGCATCCCACAATGATTTATGGTTTTATCCATGCTGTTCATCCATTTTCTTATCATTATCTCAGGGAACAAGTGTCACTTGGCTCAGACCAAGGAACCAAAGATGTGGTTGCAGCCCTGAACGCGGGGCCATCCATAATCGTATGTATGATACATCCGCAACGCCCATCTATTTTTCCAGCTCATTTTAAGGCATGAGCCAAAAAATGAAGCAGATAGGTCGACCACAGCACAGAAAATAATGATAGTTGAAAGCCCATCATTAAAAACTTCCTAGAATGAGCCATAATATTTGGTAACCGTGTCCAACCCCTTAATAAGGTCACGGACCCAGGTGAAAGGGAAAAATAAAAAAATAAAAAATAGAAATTTTGAATTTGATCTAAAACTTTTGTAGCTCACGTAAGGTTTTGAATGGTCAATAACCATTATTTCATGGTGTGGTCCACCTGAAACTTATATCTACCTTGTTTTTGGAATCATGCCCTAAAATGGAGTATAAAAATGGTCAGGCAGTGTAGGTATACAGTACCTATATCTACATCTAAGTGAGCCCACTGATGACCACAAACACATTGGTGGCTCCGGTGTCGGAGCCAAGCAGCTCTGATCAGGAACAGAAGCGGATTTCCTGCGAAACCTGGTATTTGTGAGTGGGACCCAACATGATATTTGTGAGAAATTTACACCCTCTATTCATTTTGTGATATCATTTTAGAATATAAGGCCAAAAAATGAGCCGAATCCAATACTCAAGTGGACAGAAAATGTGAGGCTTGAACATCTACAGTTGAAATATTTGTAGGGCCACATAAGTTTTGAATCAAGCTAATATTTGTGTTTTCAGTTCATTTAAGTGGGAATGACATTATGGACGGTATAGATGGCATGTAAAATGACTCTATGGACTGTATAGATGGCATGTAAACATTATTGTGAGATTTCAACGGTAAGAATTTCATACCGACTATTTTCTTCAGTGCGGCTGGACGAAATAGATTTTTAGATTTCTCACGAACATCACGGTGGGCCCACATGAGCTTCCACGAACTTCTCGCCGATTATGATTTAGTAGGAAATCCGCGTCCGTCAGGAACGAACGTGGGTTGGGTACCGACCACTGACCTCCGACAGAGAGTTAGGTCGCCAATCCCTGTCATTCGGAAACGGGTTGGCTACGGAAACGGACTGGCTACTCCCCCGGCCACCAGCCCCGTGGCTGATGGTCGGTGCTCTGTGGGCTCCACCATGATGTATGTGTATCATCCATTCTGTTAATCTATTTTTACAGATCATTTTATATCTGATCCTAAAGATAAGAGGGATAATAAACTTCAGCTGGATCACACCACATGAAAATAATAGCGATTGGATATCCACCATTAAAATCCTCCTAAAGACCAATGTACTATTTATTTGACATCCAATATGTAGTCATACAGGCCTAGATGAAGGTAAAAAAACAAAAATCATCTTGATCCAAAACTTTTATGGTCCTCAGAATATTTTTAATGGTTGACACTGATTCAAAACTATTTCCTTTAACGTGATCCACTTGAGATTGAAATATATCTCATTTTTGGTCTCATATAGTAAAATGATCTTTAAAAGTAGATGGACGGCATGGATGAAACATATATATTATGGTAGGGCCCACAGAGCACCGACCATCAGCCATTGGCTGCTGTCAGGGGCGTAGCCAATCCGTTTCCGTTGGCTACTGACCCAGCCAATAGCCCATGGAGCCATTAGTCGGCGCTCTATGCGCCCACATGTATGTTTTTTATCCATGTTCATCCATTCTTCCATGTCATTTTATGGTATGGTCCAACTGAGATTTATAACCATCTCATTTTTGGAACCGAGTCTTAAAATTAACTTTCAAAATGGTTGGACGGCGTGGATAAAACACATACATCATGATAGGGTCCACATAGCACTGACCACTGGCCAACTGTCTGGTGTACCAGAACGCGGATTAGGTACCTAGAAACGGACCGATAACCACCCTGTACCTAACTAGAAATGTACAGCAGCTTGGAGGTACCACCGTGATGCATGGTTTTATCCGTACCGCCCATCTATTTTCACGTGTCATTTACAGTGCAAGTTCAAAAATTATTTGGATTAAAGGCTCAAATCAGCCACCATAGAAAGCAACGGTGACAATGACAGCTACTGTTGAAGCCTTTCGGAAGCGGATCGGCTGCTGTACCTCACACCAGCTATAAAGCTGGTGTATTGCGTCAGTAAGTTTTATAGATCTTATCATGAGGTATGTGTTATATCCAAACTGTCCATCCATTTGGCGAGATCGTATTAAGGCTTGAGATGAAAAATAAGACAAATCTAACTATCAAGTGGACCACACTGCAAAAAAAAAAAAAGTAGGAATTGAACGTCTACCATTGAAACCCTTTTTGAGGTCACATAAGTTTTGGATCACACGATTTGGCTAGTGAGGATGCCATCAGCCACGTGCTTAGTGGTCGGTGGTATGTGGACCCCACAATGATGTATGTGTTTTATCCATGCCATGTATCCATTTTGAAATATAATTGTATCCATTTTGAAATATAATTTTAGGGCTCGATGAAAAAATGAGGTAGATGTTAATCTCATATGGACCGAAACAAGTTGGGATTGAGTAATGCCATCATTATAAACCTTCTAGGGCCTACTGTAATGGTTATTTGATATCTAATAGGTTTATTAGGTCATACAGAGTGAAAAAATACGTATCATATTGATCCAAAACTTTTGTGGGCCCAAGAAGTTTTTAATGGTGGACGTTCAATCAAAACTTTGCAGTCCAGTTGAAATTTAGATCAACCTAGTTTTTGGGCTCATGCCATAAAATGATTTGTAAGAATCTATGGACGGAATGGATGAAACACATACATCATGATGGGGCCCACAGAACACCGACCATTACCGTTGGCTGGTGGCAGGGTGAGTAGCCGATCCGTTTCCCCTTTCCTAGGCTCGGAATAGGTTGGTCTCCTGAGTGTGCCACCATGATGCATGGGTTTAAAAAGGCATGCAGCCATCGATCTTGGATCTGCATCTGCAGTTATCTTTATTTCGATTGTGGATGCAGTAAACTGCAATTGGGACCGCCCATTTAGGTGTTTTTCAGATGGATGGTACAGATTCGTCAACAACATAAAATGCCAAGTAACAAGGATTATTGCAAGATTGTTACAAGCCGGCACGCAGAGTAAATCGTAGACCTGAGCCCCTGCCTCGTGTATTGCTTGGCCCAAAAGTTTGCAGGTAGGACGGTTTACTTTACCGAAGTAGAGCCTATGAAAAGTTGTACACGAGTGGAACACAACTTGGCTCTGCCAGTAGGTAACCCCAGTTCAACCTGAACTCGGCTTGATCCTTAAGCCTTTTTGGCTAGCTCTGCTAGGTTTGATAAGAAGCTCAAGCCAATTCTAACTAAGTTCAAATTTGTGCGACATTTTTTTAAACACATGCATTTTCAATTATTTAAAAATACAAAACACTAGCAACATTTTTACAAATATTTCATCAAACACAGAATAGCATCAAAATCAAACACCCAATGGGCAGCATCAAAATCTAACACTTGGCATTATCCCTTCTTGCCAACACTTTATTAGATCATTTCATCAAATACTAGGCGAGCAACATCCATATCGGAAACCAAACACCTAGCATTATCCCTTCTTGCCAACACTTCATTGGATCATTTCTTCAAACACTATGCGAGCAGCATTCATATTTAAATAACCGAGTCACCAAGCTTATTTGATTCGATCCACATCAGTTCAAGTTGAGGTTAGATTCGAGTCAAGTCAAGTCGAGCTCGGGCAAGCTTGAACTCGAATCAAAAGGTTTTTCATCAGAATCCAATTTCAATCTATAGGCCTGAGGAAGGTTTCAACTGTGGTAATCATTATACCTTTATGTTATATGGTCCACTTGAGTTTTGAATTTGTCTCTTTTTTTAAAGCTGATGGCTTAAAATGATCTCACAAAATTGATGAAGGGTTTGGAATTAACATATACATTATAGCGGGGCCACATAACTTGGTGACATCAGCACACCAACATGATGGTGGTGTGTCACATCACGCATCGTCTCCGCAAAAATGGAACGCGGTTTGGTTGGTGACCCTGCACCAACCGGCTAGCTGGTATCAAACCTCTATGATATATGCATTTTATTTATGCCATCCATATTCATTTTTCCAACTAATATTACTGCATGAGTCAAAAAATTAAGCTAGATCAAAAGCTCCAGTGGACCACCCCATAGGAAAATGTGGGGATTGAGAAAACTTCTTGAAAGAATTTATATTCTTTCTCCTCATCCATGTCTGTAACACCTTATGATCAGGTTAGATGACAAATAAACATCACCATGGACCATAAGGAAGGTTTCAACAGTGGAAGCCATTGTCATAATGTTTTCTGTGGTGGGTCCACGTAGGCTTTGGTTATGTTTCAATTTTGAGTTGATGCCCAAAAATGAACTGATAAAATTGATGGACCGTGTGGATAAAACATATGTATCATGGTGGAGCTCACAGCTCATACACCGTTTGGCTAACCAACAGCCAGCTACCTGGTGTTGTGTCACCAGTCAAACCGCATCATCTACATGTGAAAGTTAACCATCAGCCACAGCTACCTGATGTGAAAGTTCCGTGGCCCTCCCTTGATGTATGTATTTTATCCACACCATTCATTTATTTTTTCAGATCATTTTTAGATATGAGCCTAAAAACGAAGCAAATTCAGATCCCAGGTTGGCCACACCACAAGAAATAAGTATTGATTCAATGTCTATCATTAAAAACTTCCCAAGGCTCACTGTAATATTTATTTTATATCCAACCAGATGACAAGGTCATACATATGGAGATGCAAGGACAACAAAAATATTGATCCTAAACTTGTATGGCCCTCAAAAAGTTTTCAACATAAGTATTCATTATCTACTATTTCCTTTAGTGTGGTCCACTTAATTTTTAAATCTTCCTCAACAATAAGTATTCAATATCTACTATTTCCTTTTGTGTGGTCCACTGAATTTTTAAATCTTCCTAATTTTGGACTTATAACATAAAATGAGCTGAAAATTTATATAGACGGCATGGATAAAACAAATATAGCATAGTGGGGCCCACGGAGCTTTGACATCAGCTGGCTGTTTGGCGCTCCGATCACTAGCCAAACCGCTTGGGTAAAAATCCCCGCACTTGATTGGTCATTGAAGAGATTGACGGAATAAAGTCATCCCTTATCTTCCAAGGTTTTATGAGTGCACGCGTGGGCGCACAAAATCATTTCCAATCCGTATCCTATGCTTGCCAAGGGATCCGAATATACTGCTAAAGCTGGCTAGGTGGTGCCCACAGACATGTTTTTAATAGATCTATCTTATCCGTCCATTTTTAGATCTCATTTTAAGATATGAAATCAAAACTGAGGTGGACCCAAAACTTAAGTGGGCCACATGAGAGGAAACAGCGGGGATTAAGTGAGAACCATTGAAACATTTCTGTGGCCATCAAAGTTTTGTGCCAGGCTATTTTTTGTGTATTTTCACTTTATCCCTGTGTAATGACCTTATAAATGGTTTGGATGTCATATAAACAACCAGGTGAAGCGACCATATAAATGGTTTGGATGGCATATAAACATCCAGGTGAAGCGTAGGAAGGTTTCAACCGTAGGCCTTTCTTTCCTAATTTTTCTTCTGGTGTGATCCACTTGAGTTTTACATTCACCTGACTTTTGGTTGAATTTTCTAAAATGAGCTCTCAAAACATATGGAGTACGTGGATTTATGGCAAACGTAATAATGTCCCAACCCAGCATCCTTGGTCCGGAAAATTTTGCTTTTCTAATTGGTAGACATCACGGAAACCGATTGGCTACTCCCCCAGCTACCCGCCCCGCGGCTGGTATTTGGTGCTCAATGGGCTCCACCATGATGTATGTGTTTCATTCAATTTTAAAAATCATTTTAAGGCCTGATCTAAAAAAATGAGAAGAATATAAATCTTAGGTAGACCACCTAATAGGAAAACAATAATGATTGGATATCCACCATTAAATTCTTCATAAGGCCCACTGTACTATTTATTTGACATTTAATAGGTTGATCAGGTCACACAGAAATAAAGATCAGCTAAAACTTTTATGGCCCCAAAAGGTTTTTAATGGTCAACATCACTGTCCTTATAAGCAATGATGCATTAAATGCGAGTGCGGATCCTCTGTTTCCTGGAGGCAGGAACTCCTGACTCCACCGTTTTCATTGGTTAAGGTCACTATAAGTGCCATGTCATTAGAATTTTTAAATATATTAAGAAAAGTACATTTAATAAAAAGTATAACAAAGACGTTAAACGGAAGCGTACTGAGTAAATCAGTATGGTAAGCATACTGAGTAAAGTCTATGGAGCCCAATGTCATTCATGCATTGTATCAACTCCATCCATCTCTTTTATCATCTAATTTTAGCGTTTTATAACAAAAATTAATCATATCCAAAGATGAAATCGACTACACCACTTGAAACAGCATGAATTGAATTCTACCATTGAAAAGTTATTGGGGCCCATAGAAGTTTTATATCAAGATGATATTTGTTTTTTCCATTCATCCATGTCTTTGTGATCTTATGAATAGTATGGATGAAAAATAAACATCATTGGGGGCTTAGAAACATTTCAATGGTGAAAATCAATACTTTCACTGTTTCCTTTGGTATGGTCTACTTGAGCTTTTGATATACTTCAGTTTTGGGCTCAACCCCTAAAATGATCAAAAAAAACGGATGGACAGCATGGATAAACCACATGAATTCACAGTGGGCCTAATAGAGTTTAATCAGTATGATAAGACTCGGTACGCAATCTGATTTCACGTGTCTAACGGGGATGCCAATTTCCTACCAAAGCCTTTTACAGTAAAATCCTGCGCAAGGATTCCAGATGGGCCCACTGCGACGTTTGTGATAAATCTAACCTGTTCATCCATTTTTAGATATCATTTTAGGATATAATACCAAAACTAAAGTGTATACAAAACTCAAATGGGCCACACAAGAGGAAACAATGGGGATTTAGTGCCCACCGTTGAAATATTTATATGGCCACAAAAGTTTTGCATCGGTCTAATATTTTGGTATTTTCACTTCATCCTAGTAAAAATGACCATATAAACAGTTTAGATGGCATATAAACATCAAGATGCCTAGGAAGATTTCAACGGTAGGAATTTCTTTCTCCACTATTTCATCTTGTATGGCCTAGTTGAGTTTTTGATCATCCTAATTTTTGGTTACATGTTTTAAAATGAGCTCTAAAAATGGATGAATGGATTGGAATTCTTATAAACATCACAGTTGACCCCACCATATATCCCAACGCTGGAACTTCATGTAAAAGGTTTTTCCCGGTGAATCCGCGTCCACAGTTTCCATTGGAAACGGACTGGCTACTACCCTAACACTCAGTGCTATGTAGGCTCACCATGATATAAGTGTTTCATCAATGCCGTCCATTTATTTTTCTAGATCATTTTATGGCCTGAGACAAAAAATGAGGTATAACCCTATCTCAAGTGGACCACATTACATGAAACAGTGTTGAATGAACGTTGACCATTAAAAATTTTTTTTTGGGGCCATAGAAGTTTTGGATTAAGCTGATCTTTATTTTTTCCCTTCATCTGGGTCTTTATGACCAAACCAATAGATTGGATGTCAAATAAACAGTACGGTGGGCCTTAGGAGGACTTTAATGATGGATATCCAATCACCATTGTTTTCCTGTGGTGTGGTCCATATGAGATTTATATCCCTCTCATTTTTGGGATCAATCCCTAAATTATATGTAAAAATATATTAATGGAATGGATGAAACACATACATCATGGTGGGGCCCACATAGTACCGTCCACCACTACCACTGAGCTGGTGGTAAGGGGAGCAGCCAATCCACTTTCATTTCCATTTGGGATTCAGTGTCACATTGAGCAGTGAGACTCACTACTGAAGTGATGTCACCTATTTATATGGGTCCCACTATGATGTATGTTTTATATTCACACCATCCATCCATTTAGAGAGATCATTTTAGGGCATAAGCCAAAGAATGAATCGCATCTAAAAATCGAGTGGACCCCACCACAAAAAACAGTGGAGAGAGTCACGTCCACCATTTATTACGACTGAATCCAATCCAAACCTCGTCACTTTGTCTACTGAACCCCGTCACTTTGTACTGTAACCTCGTCATTTTATCTACTGAACCCTATCACTTTGTACTGCAACCTCGTCACTTTATCTAGTGAACCCCGTCACTTTGTACTGCAATCTCGTCACTTTGTCTACTGAACCCCATCACTTTGTACTGCAACCCTATTACTTTTTCTACTGAATTCCGTCACTTTGTATTGCAACATCGTCACTTTGTCTACTGTACCCCTTTACTTTGTACTGTAACCCCGTCACTTTATCTACTGAATCCTGTTACTTTGTACTGCAACCTCATCATTTTGTCGAGTGAACCCCATCACTTTGTACTGCAACACCGCCACTTTGTACTGCAACGCTACCACTTTGTCTACTGAACCCTGTTACTTTGTACTGCAACATCATCACTTTATCTACTTTACCCCATCACTTTGTGCTGCAACCCTGTCACTTTGTCTACTGTACCCCATCACTTTGTGTTGCAACTTCGTCACTTTGAATACTATACCCCGTCACTTTGTACTGAACCTTGTGTACTTTGTCCAATAATTACGTCACTTTGTCTAGTAGAACCTTGTTACTTTGTCTAGCACCTCTTTTACTTTATTTAGTGAAATCCTGTCACCTTGTCTAGCAACCTCCCCACTCTCTATCTAATAGAATTTCGTCACTTGATATAGTAGACCTTTATCACTTTGTCTTACTACACAGTCTCTTTGTCTTGTAAAACTCCATCACTTTGTCCAGTAACCCAATCACTTTGTCTAGTGAACCTCGTCACTTCATCCAACAGCCTCGTCACTTTGTCCAGCAACATCACAACTTTGTATAGTAAAACCCAATCACTTTATCTTCCAGTCTCATCACTTCATTTAATGGAACTAGGTATAACTTTGTCTGGCAACGTCCATCACTTTTTCTGAGAATCTATAATTTTATCTAATGGAACCCTATTTTCTTTGTCTTGTTTAAACTTATTACTTTGTTTAGTAGAATCATGTTGCTTTGTCGGGCAACCTCGTCACTTTGTTTAATATAACTTTGTCACTTCATCTAATAACCTCATCACTTTGTCCAATGAATCCCGTCATTTTGTCGACGGCTCCACATACTTTAAGGCTCACATTGAATTGTGCCTTATATAATGTAGGTTAGAGGTGGGCATCAAGTCGATTCAAACCGAGTTAGGGCGGATCCAACTCGATTTAGTTTTGAAATAGGCCTGACCCGAACTCAACCTGACTTGGTACGGAGTCCAACATGCCTAATCCGATCCAAGTTCGGGTCTGTCCTAGACTTATTCGGACTGAATCTGACCTGATCATAAGTACCGATTCAGGTCAAGTCTTAAAATAATATGAAAAAACGGATGAATGGAGTACATATACAACGCATAGATCAAGGTGGACCCATGGTGAGGATCCTACAGACATAACTTATCCTGGGCCGCAGCTGATATTCCTTGCTAATCAAGGAGATTTTGTAAATATATTTTTTATCTTATAAAATTGTCATGAGATGACACGACCTAATTAAATTTTAGAAGAAAGAAATTAGAGGTGGATTAGCTACCAACACATTGAGTAGCTAGACTCGCTACTGAAGTGACACCACCAAGTTTTGTGGGGCCCACCATGATGTACATGTTGTATCCACATTGTACATCCATTTGGGGAGATCATTTTAGGGCATGATCAAAAGAATGAGGTAGATCCAAAGCTGGAGTGAACCCCCACCATAGAGAATAGTGAGGAGAGTGACGTCCACTGCCAAAGCCTTCCTAAGGTCCACCGTGATTTTTATTTGAGATATAACCTATTCATAAGTTAACATAAATATTAAAGAAGCGAAAACACAAATATCAGCTTGATCTTAAACTTCTGTGACCCTTAGAAGTTTTTAATGGTGAGAGTACTCTCTTCACTATTTTTTGTGGTGGGGTCCACTCGAGTTTTGGATTTGATTCATTCTTTGGCTCATGCCTTAAAATGATCACTCCAAATGAATGGACAGTGTGGATACAAAACATACATCATAGTGGGACCGACATAACTACGTGACGTCACTTTAGTAGTGAGTCTCGCTACTCAACCTGTGCACTAAATCCCTAAATGAAAACTTTAATAAAAATCATAGTGGACCTTAAGTTAACATAGACATTAAAGAAGGGAAAACATAAATATCAGCTTAATGGAAAACTTTTGTGACCCTTTGAAGTTTTTAATGGCGGGCATGACTATCTCCACTGTTTCTATGTTAGGGTCCACTCGAGTTTTAGATCTGATTCATTTTATGGCTCATGCCCTAAAATGATCTCTCCAAATGGATGGATAGTGTGGATACAAAATATACATCAAGGTTGGTCCCACACAACTAGGTGACATCACTTTAGTAGCAGTCTCGCTACTTAATCTATGCACTGAATCCTCAAATAGAAGGTAGTTGATTGTGGGAACGGATTGACTACTCCCCCTGCCACCAGCCCGTGGCTGGTGGTTATCAATTTTTACATATAATTTTAGTGTTTTATCCAAAAAATTAGAGGTATATAAATCTTAGATGAACCACACCATAGGAAAACAATAGTAATTGGATATCCACCATTAAAATCCTCCTGAGGCCCATTGTACTATTTATTTGACATCCAATCTTTTGATTAGGTCATACAAGCCTAGATGAAGGGAAAAAACAAAGATCAGCTTGATTCAAAACTTTTATGGCCCTAAAAAGGTTTTTAATAGTCGACGCTCATTCAACATTGTTTCCTATAATGTGGTCCACTGGAGATTGTGATATGCCTCGTTCTTTTTCTCAAATCATAAAATGATCTGGAAAAATAAATGAGCAGCATAAATGAAACACATACATAATGTTGGGGCCCATGGAGCACCGACCACCAGCCATTGGCTGGTGGCAGGGTAGTAGCCAATCCATTTCCGCTGATTGGGTGGTAGTGTACTGAGTAAACTCCATGGAGTCCACCATGATTTTATGTATTTTATCTGCTCCATCCATAAACTTTACTAGATAATTTTAAGATTTGAGACAAAAAATAAAGCATATACAATGTTCAAGTGGACAACACCATAAGAAATAGTTGAATTGAATATTTACAATTGAAAATTTCTCAGGGCTACAAAATTTTTGGATCAAGCTTATATTTGTGTTTTCTCTTCATTCATGCTTTTATGATCTTATGAACTGGTCGGATGAGAAATAAACATCACTGTGGGGCTTAGCAAGGTTTCAACAGTGGAAATCATTATCCCCACTGTTTACATCGGTGTGATCCCCTTAATATTTGGATACACTTTAATTTTAGGCTTAACCCCTTAAATTAGATGGAAAAATGGATGGACGGCCTGGATAGAAAACATACATACAAGGTGGGCCCAACTACGGTGAGAGCATGAGCTTGCCGTGATTGGTATGCAATCCGATTTAAGCGAAACCGTTTTAATGTATTCAACGGCGTCAGACTTTTTCTGAGATATATTTTTTTAATATATTTAAAAAGTCTGATGACGTGGCCTTTATAGTGATGTTGACCGATGTAAGCGCTGGAGGCAGGAACACCCTGCCTCCGGGAAGCGGAGGATCCGCACTCATTAAATGCAGGCTGTGATCATTTGGTCGGTTTAGATTGCAACAGGCAGTATTTCCGGAAACGGACCGGGTACTCCCTGCGACTGGTGGTCGGTGCTCTGTGGGCCCAATGTGTTTCATCCATTCCGTCCACCTATTTTTCTACATCATTTTATGATAAGAGAATAAAAATGAAGTATATAAAAATCTCAATTTGAACATATTACAGGAAACAGTGTTGAATGAACGTGGACCATTAAAAGCTTTTTGGGGCCATTAAAGTTTTGGATCGAGCTGATTTTTGTTTTTTCCCTTCATCTGGCCCGTATGACCTGATGTCAAACAAACAGTACAGTGGACATTAAGAGGATTTTAATGGTGGATATCCTATCACTATTTTTTCCTGTGGTTTGGTCCACCTGAGATTTATATCCCTCTTATTTTTTGTCTCAAGCCCTAAAATGATCTCTAAGATGGATGAACGGAATGGATGAAACACATACATCATGGTATGGGCGCACAGAGCACTAACCACCAACCACCGGGAGGGTGGCAGGGTAAATCCGTTCTGTTTTCGATAAAATCCTGCTGAATCGTGTTTCACCCATGTGAGAGAAAAGATACAAGAAAGATGCTTGCTGAACCTGTTGTTTCCTTCCTCGTCGAGAGACTTGGCGATCACCTCATTCAAGAAGCTATTTCCTTGATTGGATTACATGATCAAGTCCAATGGATTGAAGGAGAACTACAGTGGATGCAGTCCTTCCTAAAAGATGCAGATGCAGATGCAGAAAAACAAGCAAATGAACGAGTGAAGAACTGGGTGCAGGACGTCCGTAGCATTGCATACGATATGGAAGATGTCATCGATGCCTTTCTCTTGAATGTACAGCCCCTAAGGCCACGAGGATTCTCGTCTTCCCTCAACAGTTCTTGTTTCATCCCCAGCAAGTTGATAGCTCGCCATAAGATCGCCTCAAATATCAAACATATAAAGCTCAAAATCGACGACATCTCCAAAAGAAGGACTACTTATGGCATCGAAAGCATTGGTGGAGGAGAAGGGAGGAGCTTTGCTGGTGAAAGCCTACAAGAATGGAGGCTCACTTCTCCTAATGTTCAAGAACCAGATTTTGTTGGTTTTGAGAAGGAATTGGAGGCATTGGTCATGCGGTTGATAGGTGGAGAGCCGCGGCGTTGTGTTGTTTCTGTAGTGGGAATGGGTGGTCTTGGTAAGACGACTCTTACTAGGAAACTTTATAATACTGATAATGTTATGAAACATTTCCATTTACATGCATGGATTTCTATATCACAAGAGTATGGTATGAGAGATCTTTTGCGGGCCGTCGCAAAACGCTGTATGGAGCTCTCTAAAGATGAGCTCGAGGAGATTGAGGAAATGAATGTTGTGGAGCTGAGGGAGAAGATTTCCGAGTATCTGAATAACAAGAGATACTTGGTGGTATTGGATGATGTGTGGAAAAGCGAAGCGTGGGATGCTATGAAGGATGCATTTCCGGATATGAGCAATGGCAGTAGGGTCGTGCTCACCACACGAAACAAAGACGTAGCTTTATATGCAGATGCACGAAGCCAGCCCCATGAATTGCCATTTCTAAACAGTGAAGATAGCTGGAAATTGTTCGGTAAGAAAACATTCGCAGGACAAGATGGGGGTTGCGCTCAGGATTTGGAGGAGTTAGGAAGAGAGATTGTGGGAAAATGCCATGGTCTGCCTCTTGCGATTGTAGTCATCGGAGGGCTCTTATCCAGAAAAGAACCAAGGGAGTGGGAGAATGTATGCAAGAGCATTAGCTGGCAATTTGCCGAAGGACAGCCCCAAATCTCTAGAATATTATCTTTGAGCTATAAAGATCTGCCCTATTACTTAAAACCATGTTTTCTCTACTTGGGCATTTTTCCTGAAGACTATGCCTTCCCTGCCAAGAAACTAATTCAATTGTGGGTAGCAGAAGGGTTTTTGCAGCCGAGAGGGGACGAAGTGCTGGAGGAGGTTGGAGAAGATTATCTGAAAGAGTTGATTCAAAGAAGTATGATTCAAATTGCAGAAAGAAGTTCAAGTGGGGGTATTAAAAGTTGCCGTATTCACGATCTTTTACGGGATCTTTCCATATCAAAAGCAAAGGAAGATAAATTTCTTCAAGTTCATCGTGAGAATGTGTATGCTCTATCCACATCAACAGTCCGTCGACTTGCAATTCACCATAACACCTCAAGTGAGTTATACACTTCCTTAAAATCTTCCACTCCATGCCTTAGATCTTTATTGATCCATAATCAAGTTGATGAGAAGCTCAGAAGGAAACAAGACAAGTTTCTTTGGATAGGCTTTAAATTGCTCAGGGTGCTAGATATACACAATGTAGCAATAGAGAAGCTACCGAATGATATAGGTGCATTGATCCACTTGAGATATCTCAGCTGTACCAGGACTTGGTTAAAAAGGCTCCCATCATCGATCGGCAATCTTCACAATTTACAAACACTAGTTGTTACATCTTTTCATAACATCAAAGTACCAAGCACAATAGGGAAGATGAAACAGCTAAGACATTTTTATGTGAGGAGTGCAGGCAACAAGGCTTTTTATGTTAGTTGGGGTGTGATAGAAGGTAATCCACGACTCGACCGGATTAACAATCTCCACACTCTAATGTGTGTAAAGTCTGGGAAATGGATGCAGAGTTGCTTGGGCAAGCTCACCAATCTCAGAAAATTAGGAATAAAATTAGATATGGAAGGAGAGTATCATGATGTATTTTTTGAATCCATTGTTAAATTGGACTGCCTCCAGTCCTTATTCGTGACGGGATACCAATTCCAATCGTTCGCCCATTTTAAACATCTTTTCAAGTTATGTAAATTGCGTTTGTATGGTGAATTAAAGAAGCGTCCCGAGTCTTGTGAATTCCCACCAAACCTCACCAAGCTCACCTTGAGAGACTCCCATTTAAGGCAAGACCCACTTGCTACGTTGGAGAAGCTGAAAAACCTTCGCATTCTCAAATTGCTGGAATATTCGTTCGTCGGAACGGAAATGGCCTGTTCTGCACAAGGGTTTCCTCGGCTTGAATACTTACATCTTGAGCGGTTATATCAATTAGAGGAGTGGAGAGTGGAGGAAGGCTCGATGCCATGTCTTTTACATTTACGGATCAGTTACTGCCAACAATTGAAGAAGCTTCCTGAAGATATTGGAGCTGCGGTACATGTCCAAAGAATTCAATGAAAGGCTTCAAGAAGACGCATTTTTTCTATACCAACCGAGCTTGTATCCTCACATTGCAGTTTCCGCGGCAGCTGGTGCACATTTCCTCTGTTCATTCAGTCCGGGTCAGCAGAATCAGTATCTGGTTTTGATATTGCAGCCAAGCTTCCATACCTATCAGTGTACTTTAGCAGCAGCTACCTGTCTTTGCTGCTCCCAGCGTGCGTGGAGCCCTTTTCATCAATAGACTGAGCCTGCTCTGTTTTTTAATGGGAGACCTGCTCTGTCCACTCATGTTATGTTGGTTCTCGATCCTGATGATAGGAGGGTCTCTTAAAAGCGAGCCATTCAACAGCGGGATCCAGGCCCATCATCACAGGATGCAGAGTAAAATGCTGTGTGGAGATTGCAAGGAGGAAGTGTTGTCTGTAGGCTTGTTTGCAGGTATGCCACTATCCTTCTCTTCTTTCTCCGATGAGAGCATGTCGTTGATTCTGTGCTGGGCCCGTTTATATTGTAATTGCTGCAGTTTTTTTGTAGCTTGGAAGGCCCGACAATGATTTATTTTTAGATCCACAGCGTCCATCAATTTTTACAAACCATTCTAGAGTATAAAGCCGAAAAATAAGACACATCCAAAGCTCAAGTGGCCCACACCATATAAATCAGCAGGGATTGATTGACTACCGTTGAAACCTCTCTAGGGTCCACCGTGAGATTTATTTGTCATCTAACCTCTTCATAAGGTCACATATACCTGAATGGATGAAGAGAAAACACAAATATCAGCTTCATCTGGCCTTCTATGGCTCTAAAAAGTTTTGGACAGTCGATATCCAATTCTTGCTGCTTCGCTAGTATGGCACACGTGAGCCTTATATATATCTGCATCATTTTTTGTCTTATTTCCTAAAACGGCATTAAAAGATGGATGGATAGTGTGAATCGGACGCGGATTGCGTCCTACCCCCGCCCGGACGGGCACCGTGATGTTTTATTCATGCCGTAAATCGTTTTTCTCATATATTATTTTAAGCTATAAGCCAGAAAATGAGGCAGGTTGAAATCCTATGTGTACCAAAAAGTGGGGAATCAATGTCCACCATTAAAAACTTCTTGGGAGATGGAGAAGTTTTGGATCGAGCTGATATTTGTGTTTTCACTTCATGCATGTCAAAATGACCTTATTAATAGGTTAGATGGTAAAAAAAACATTACGGTGGCCCTTAAAAAGGTTTCAAAGGTGGATGTCATCATCACTGCAACTTCCTTTTTTATGGTTCACTGGAGTTGTGGACCTACTTCATTTTTATTATCATACCTTAAAATGATATGAGAAAAGTGATGAACGGCGTGGATAAAACACTTACATCACAGTGGGCCCTACAAAGCCCTGCCTGGATGGATTACCATCCGGGCGGGGTAGGACTCAATCCGCGTCCGTGTGAATCTGATACATGCGTCGTGATGGGGCTATGAAAGTTCCACGTGTCAACTCTCATAGTTTTTTTATCTTCACCTGGAATGTGTTGCACAAGGGAGTGGATTAGGTGAGATGCCGGCCTCACCCAACCCACCTTGTAGTATGTGTTTTGTACCCAGCATGTTCATCTATTTTCCAGATTATTTTAGGGCATTATCTAAAAAATAAAGCACATCTAATTATCAGGTGAATCATAAATAAAAGTTTGGAACAAACTGATGTTTGTTTCCTCCCTTCATCCAGGCTCATGTGAACTCATCAACCGATTGGATGGACAATAAAAACTACGGATGTATTAAGGTGCGTCCTAAGAAGTTTTAAATGGCAGGGTGTTACACCCTTATTCATATCTCAAGTGGTAGGCTCAGAGAAGATACCTCATTTCAACACTGACCTGGTCATGGTATGAATGAATTCCCTAGTGGGGGTGGCTAACAGTGGAGTGTATACTGACAGGGGGTGTGTACCATCAAGCTAACACCAAAAAAATAAATAAATAAATAATGGCGGGTGTTAAATCTCCATTGTTTCGTGGAGTATGGTCAACTTTATAATTGGATCTTCTTAATTTCTGGGACGATGGTCTAAACTGATATGAAATAACATAATAAAAAATGGATAGAGTAGATACAAAAAACACACACGTCAGAGGGCTCCATGTCTTAGGTCAAGTCGAGTCGCATTTAATCCGCTGTATGCCTTGCACCACACAGTGAGCAATGAAGTTTCTTGGCGTGTGAAATTGATGTTGGCCCCACGGTGACCTATTTCTTAGGTCCACACTGCTCATTCATTTTTTCAGATCATTTCAAGATATAAGCCCAAGAAAAATTATAGATCCAAAGCTAAAGTGGACCACAATGGAAAACAGTAAAAACTGGTGCTACGGTTGGAAACTTCTTAGGGCCACATACACCTCTAATCAAGCGGATATTTGTACTTTAACTTCATCCAAGTAGTCAGATAAAAAATAAGCCTCATGGTTGGCCCTAGGAAAGTTTCAACGGCTGTTTGTTCAATTCTCATTACTTTATATGGTGTAATCCATTTAGATTTGAATAATGTACATCTTTTTTGGGCTCATGCTCTACAATTATCTGGAAAAATTGATAAACTCTGTATATCTAAAAGTCATGGTAGGACCTAGAAAAGTTCCACGCAATAAAAATTGTGTTGTGTAGCTAGCAATTTATTTGGGTGGAGTTTGGATTATGTGTGTTAAAAGGCAGAGGAAAATGGACATGGATTTTCTGTGAAAGCCTTTCGCTGAAAGTTCTTGTACTAGGATTCTAGGTGGGGCTCATTGTAATTTTCTTGAGCCCCACCTAGAATATTTGTGAGAAATTCACACCGTCCATCTATTTCGAGAGCTCATTTTAGGACATGTAACAAAAAATGAGGTGAATATAAAATTCAAGTAGACTACACAAGAGTGGTACCTTGAGTTTCATAAAGTTATTTTTTCATATGTTTTTATTGAAAATACATATGAGTGCATATATGTGAAAATCAATTATACAAGATTAGTAAAGACTATGCCAAAACAATGAAAAAATAGACTAAGGCCATTGTAATTATTGGCCAACAATGTAAAATGTTAACATGTTGCTGTCATAATACATAAATGATAGATAAGAGTCTGTCGAAAAAAACAACGAATCATATTCATTGTAAACCTCTTTAAGTCCGTCGCAAAACTCAATTGTTCATTCCCAAATTTTACAATGGATCACATCCGTAGCTACTCTTTGGAGAGGCATCAGAATTATGATTTCAAAGTAGCAACGGATTTAATCCACCATTAAAATTTCTACCAAAAAGTGCATTATTTTTTTAATCTAGTGAACCTGATATAGCATATCTATAAATATCAAATTCATAATATTAAAGCATATGTGACCATTCAAATACATGGATCCTAAAAACTCAAAAGAATTTGCATACACGAAAATCAAAAGATCAGGCCAAAAAAACATATCTTAATCAATTTGTGATGTTCACTTGTGCAGTCTATTGTTAAAAGTTGTATAAAATTATTATAAATAATAATAATAATAATAATAATAAAAAGCTTTACATTTGTTGTTTTTTTAATATATCGCACCTAATAACATATCTGTACACATCAAAATCATAACCTGAAGGCATACATGACTATTCAAATGTGTGGATTGTAAAATCTCAATATCCATACATATCAAAATCATAATATAAAGACAAGAAAAAAATGCCCCTTGATTAAAGTTTATGATCCTGCAATCGATTTGCAGCTTCTACACTATGCCCACATATTACATATGAAAGCAAGATTGATATTCCTACGTTGGAAAAAAAAAAACTAATTTTAAGATGGATTGTAATAACAATTTACGACATTCTTGCCCATCATAAAAACCCTACCCAAATACTTCACCGGGACAAGACTATGAATTAGTGATAGAACTTTTTGGCTTTTATGATGCATATCATTCGTCATAAAAATTTTTGATGAACAGGATCTGCCATTTAACTAAGATTTTTTGCTACAGTCGATATCCGCCATAAAACCAAGCATTTTTATGTGGTGTTGTGAAATTTCTATCTCAAAACTTTAAAAAATTTCTTGATGATGCATCATTTGTCATCGACATTCAGATTCACTAGGACAGATCATGTGGACTACTTGGCTTATTGCAAAGGACATATATTTCTAAGGTTCTTAAAAGATTTGGCATATAAGTGACGCAGGGAAGGACGTGAGGTCGAGCACCGTCTTCCTCAAGAGGATAACTATTCTGAATCCGCGGAACTTCTCTAGACTCCTCATAGAAACTTCTCGAATCCACGAGGAAAGAAAGCAGAAAATAGAAATAAATTCTAATAAATTCGAAATTGATTAAGGAATGAATATAAATGAGTTCACAACCCTTTAAATAGAGGTACCAAGCAATGGGAAAGAAATCACAATCAAACTACAACTAAAACTCATCTAGAATTCATGACTTACTATAAATAGTAAACTTACTATTTATAGACGATAGTGATGTTTACTAGTGTGCAAGGTTTTCAGCCAAAAATATTAAGTGTCCTATTTGGCTTCACCAAATCGTTCTCCTAATTTTTCTAAGCTCTTTTCATGTTGGACACAACTCCTATGAAGCCCAATGGATGAAGAGTTATAATCAAACTAAAACTTACTATTTACAGTAAAAACGAAATTAAAACAGGGAAACGACCATTGATCTAGGGGTATCTCGCAAATCCGGCTTGCGCAATCTGGTGTAGCAGGGTTGGTTGGCTAAAATAGCCCGTTCTACCCCAAAATCATATATTTTATGTCAGATAACTCATTCCGAATTGTGAGATACGTCCGATTTAAGGTCTGATGGTCTGGATCACTTCTGTCGTCGACCAAGCCTTTTCTGATCCATCTTGGCCATGTAACTGTCCGCAACCCACTCTACATCAATAAGGTTGTACTCTTGAGTAAACATCTATTGTAAAAGGTAATATGTTTGGCTAACTTCAATGTCATAAGACTAACTTATAAAAGGATAGGATGAAAGGTATTCCTTATGCATCAGCGGTATGGAGAATTATGTGTGCTCAAGCTTATATGCGTTCGAATATTGCTTTTGTGGTTGGAATGTTGGACAGGTACCTTAGTAATCCAAGAATGAACCACTAGATAGTTATTAAGAAAGTGTTATACTACCTACAAATGATAAAGGGCTTCACACTGACATATAAAAGGTTCGACAATTTAGAACTGGTTGAATATATAGATGCAGATTTTGTTGGCTACCTCCAACAAGAAGTCCACCTTAGGCTACATTTTTATAATGAAATTGTATTTAAAAAATGCATGACGTAGTATGGCTGCATCTACGTTGAAAGTGGAATATACAGTGTCACCCCCCAAACTCGGAAACCGGGCTCACAAAATTCTTGATCACCGAATCCGGCGTCGACAGCCTCCGTAGTACCCCATTCTCAGCTCCCAGCGCCCATTTGCCAAGTTCCAATCCTGGGATACTACGAAGAGGATTTTCAACATCAGTTTAATTCGTATTAAGCATAACCAAAGGCATAACGTACAAACAACAACTAAAAACTCCATTACATTTTCACTATGATCAAAAACTTTACAAGTACAATGAGTATAAAGGGAAATACAATGATGATAAACAAAAGCTTCAAGCTAATCCGATATGTGCTCCTGCCTCAGCGTTGCTACGACCCAACATCACTTACAAGCAATGGTCGTGCATAAGCTTATAGAAAGCTTAGAGGGTGGTAAAAGTGTGTGCGCAAGGTGGTAATACAGTTATGCAGTATCAGAGTAATGCGGAACATGCTGATAAATTCATGAATACCATTAGTCGTACCAAGGCTATGCGAGCAAGGCATGAATGATGTCGGCCATACAAAGGCTATGCGATGCAAGATGCAAGCCAAGCATACAAATCTTCATCTAAGTCCACATATCCATACAGCTCAAATCTGGGATATCACCGGGGTCTAATATACTCTAAACTAGATCGTCGCCCCATCGTGCGCAATAAGGTAAGTGGAAGAGACCTTACTATCCGTTTACCAATATCAAGCTCAACTCGTCAATAGCGGACCCATTCCTCGAGCTGGTCAAACTCAGCCTAACTTTACCCCTACTCTCGAGCAGGTAAGGTCGCACCCTCTTTCAACCGACCACGACACAGTGGAAAGTGCGGCCTTCTGATAATTGGTACTCAACGCTTCTACACCCACTCGGTCTAAATGTTGGAGTAATCTCTTGGTACCATAAGGGTTTAGGGACTTTCACCTAGGAATATCTATAGCACCCTATGTAGAATAAGATTTTCGATATCCAATCCTATCAACCACGATACGCCTGTGGAGGCCAACCACGATACGCCTGTGGAGGCTATGACCCTAATGTCCCTAGGGCGTACAGTACCATATCACATAATGCGAATGCATGAATCACACTAACCAATCATGCAACAATTTTGTGCGTATCGTGCGCTCATGTAGGGCAATACCGCCTATCCGGGAGCCCCTAAACAATCTACCCGAAGGCATATGCTATGATCAGTCACTTCTCATATCAAGCATACATATGATACGTATGATCATGAATCATGGAACTATACTAATCATGTTATGAAGTAATGCACTATCCTTACGACGCAGATGGCCTAGACAACCTACACACAATAAGTACGGACCTATCAATGGGCCCTAGGGAGAGTTGTAATTTGGACATTTAACCAACATTATACTCGCAATGTGGACGTCAAACCATCATTGCTCTCAAGGCATAGCCTGTCGTAAACATCATTACATAAACCATGTTGGGATCACACATTGCAATGGACCTTAGGTACATCCCATTGGGCCTTAAATACATCAAATGGGCCATAACATATGGGCCTTATATTCATCAAGTAGGCCACATCAATGGGCCGCACCAATGGGCCTTATGTACATTACAATGGGTCATAACCCGTAGGCCTTAGAATGCATCAAAATAGGTCTCGTAACATGAGCCTTATATATATCAAAGTGGGCCTCAACCATGGGCCACAAATACATCGAATGGGCCTCATAACACGGGCCACAAATATATCTAATGGGCCTTACATTCACATCAAAGTGGGCCCTAATGGACTACCACAGATAAATCAAGATGGGCCTCATAACATGCCAAGGTGGGGTCCACTTGGACTATGGATCTGGCTCATTCTGTAACTTATACCATAAAATGAGCTTTTAAAATGGATGGATAGATTGGATGCAACCCATGCATCATGGTGGTGGTCCACATGAATCATGGATCTGACTCATTCCTTAGCTTATGCCACAAAAGGGACTTTCAAAATGGTTGAATGGTTGGATGCAGCACATGCATCATGGTGGGTCCCATATAGATGAATGGCATGAAGAGAACACATACCTCTCTAGTGATGTGGACGATGCGGACAGAACATATAAGCCATGGTGGGTTCCACCGTCCACGCCAAACACATACATCATTGTGGGTTCCCATGTGGGGCCCACCATAATGTTTATCTGCAATCCAACCTGTTGGTAAGGTCATACGGACCTGGATGGAAAGAGAAAAACAAATTTCATCTTGATCTAAAACTTCTGTGGACCCAAAATGGGTTTCAAGGGCAGTCACTCAATCCCACTGTTTCCTATGATGTGGGTCATCTGAGACTCAGATCAGCCTGATATTTGGAGGGCCACTTCAGGGAGATGCCCACCAATTGAACGGTTTGGATGACAAATAAACATCATGGTGGGGCCCATGGCTGGGATCGTGGGTCCCTACCTAACCGTCCGCCCGCCAGCGCTGTAGGCGCTGCTTGCTCCCACTTGCAGCAGCAGCGACCTGCTGTGTATTTGTTATTTTTTTTTGAAATGGGTTATCTTGAGGTTTTTCCCAGGTGGGACCCGCATCAGGAAAATTCGACCCAACCGTTGGATCCCATGGCTCAATACAAGCCCAATATTGACTATATTTTGGTGAATAGAAACAGCAGATGATTTTTCAATGGTAACCACCACAGTTTCCTATGCTATGGCCCACTAGATGCTCGGATCAACTTCATTTTTCAACTCAATGCCTAAAATAATCCAGGAAAAGAGATGAACGACGTGGATTGAATACATACATCAAGGTGGGGCCTACACCAGTGGTCCACCCCCAAGGCTTGAACCAAGCTCATATTTGTGTTTTAACTCACATCCAGCGTCCCCAGACGTTGGACGGTTTGGGCATGGCACATGCATTGAGGTAGGCCCTACTTAGGTGGGCCACCAAATGGTAGATGGTGTAAGTATAACACATATACAAGGTGGGGTCAGTCCAAGTGGGCCAAACAACCATATCATCACAAAAAGGGAAAGAGAGAGAGAGAGAGAGAGAGAGAGAGAGAGAGAGAGAGAAATAGAGTGGGACGCGTGTGATGGAGGGCTCTGCCACTATGAGCCCTCCCTTGCAAGAAATCATACATCAAATGGGTCTCAATACATGTGGGCTCACCAAAACAAGGATCAACGGTGGAGATCCTTTCTCCACCCAAAATGGACGGTCTAGATGACCTCTTTTCATACAAGAAAAATAAACATCATGATGGGTTCCATGGAGAATGGTCCCATCATGGAATGATCATGAGCATCAAGGTGGGCCATCGACCACACCCAGGGTACAAAGTGAGATCTAAACCATTGATTGGTATGCCTCACTTGACCCATTATGAAAACATGAAAAACTAGCCTATCGAAGCACCCACCGTTCAATCTTCTTGCTCCCTTGGCTTCCTTTACGCCTTAACTTCGATTCCAACGGAAGAGATGGAGTTTGGATGGTTGAGATGGAAGATGAAAGGGTAGAAAAGGTGGGTCACACTTGTAGCTTGGAAGATATGGGGAGAGGCTTGGACGTGTGAGGCTTTCTCTTGCTTGGAAATGAGTTTAAAAATGAGAGAGAGAGTTGTAAAGGGAGAGATAGATAGATGGGTGATGGATGTAGTGAGTGATGGGTGTAAGAACTTTTTGACTTTTAGATAGATTTTGTAAGAAAAAGCATGGATGTGTAAGAGACTTTTTGACTTTAGGAGTTTCTTGGGAATGGGTGAAAGGTGATGTGTACTTGACCCTTGATGGGATTGATTGATGGATTGAGGTGACATGTCGTAGAGATTCTCTTGGATTTTGCAACGCCCGGCGTTTTCCTCACACTGAACGCTAGCCCACATCTCTTGACTAGGGTATCGCCTTGACGTGCGAGTCGAGGCATCGGAACCGCGGAGACGGTGTGGTCGCTATGGTACAAGTCTTGGGTTGAGTTGACTCGGGTTGACAGCGTGTGAATTAGGGTTGCGCGCAAATACTGGTTAAAGGTTGAAGGTTGCCGAAATTCGACCGGAAAGACCGTGAAAGTCTATGGAACGGTACGGTCTAGGATATGGGGCTTACACATAGCTTCTCATATGAGCCTACGTATGATACAACATACCTGTAAGTTTTATTCAATATAGAATTGTCTAGTGTCTGTAGAACTCATCTATGTGAAGCAAATGATGATAAATTCACTCCTTGAAAGTTGTTTTGTCACGCTACATATGAGGCATATCTTTTATGAGAATTGGTGACCCAAAGAAGTATTAGATTAGTCGGAGCTTTAATTTGATCCAATTCATGTACAAGCATTAGAGATCTCATTGTAATGATTATATCATTCAGTTTATATCTTGCTTCTCCTTCACTGGGCACATTCATTTTTGAGTAAACAAGACTTTGATTTATGTCTTAGAGACACATTTAATAGGGTCATATGGAGATAGACACGTATGATCAAGTTAGGCGTGTAATCTGTATACCACACTTCATATTATTAATCCATATCGTTAAGGTTATAGTATTCGTGATCGTGATTCGTCACACTTCGAAAATATTAATTATTGTGTTGACTGCCTTGATCAAATATCAGTAGCTATAATGGATCGAATCTAACAAAGTTAGCTAATAATTTTCCAATAATGTTGTTTTGAAATTCAGTGGGGCGGCCATTATGAACTTTTGAAGCAAATGCATTTTATAATATGTATTTTTTTCACAAAATAAAATAAAATATTTTATTTCCTTTCAAAGATTAGTGTAGCCCGTATAAGAGAATGTAAGGAATCATTAGGTAGACCACAAGTGATCATTAGTTTAGATCAGACCATTGAATTATTTGTATTAAGCAATTCATTGAACTCCACTACAATTGTGGTCATTACAAATAGGTTTAGAGCGGAATGCTTAAACCATGGTCCCTATATACGGTTATTAAGACAGATATGAAAATCTACTATGTAAGACTTCAGAGAAAAAAGGCGTAATAGGTAAGCTTTTCCGGTCCTCTTTTCTGTAAACACATGTCTTAGTCCCCTCATCCAAATAGATAGAAAATTCTAGTCTCATTGAGAGGCTTTCTTAAGGGTGTAAGGTGTGGAAGCATAAGATTCTTGTAATGATTACAATTAATAATTACCATTATTAATGCATAGACAATCCATTTATTCTGCTATTTAGATTACAGTCCTTGTTCAAAATTTTGATGTTACTAGACCTGAGCCTGACCTATTGTCAGCCTTAATTGTGGATGGAGCATCGCCTTAAAATCGAATTGACACAATGACCCCTCACCTATTTGGTTTGTGGCTATAAATGGATAGTTGAAGCAAAAATGATCAATATTGGTCCAAATTAAATGACCAAAATCATATGCCTGAGATCATGTGATAGGTACCAAACTTGGTGAGATGGCCCAGATGGGTGGGCCTGCAAGATCCAACAGTGCACACAATATGGGATCCTCGCAAGAGTCACAAATGTACGATGCACATCCAACAGTTTATCTAACCATTACTGGAGCGGAGAGATCCAGTCACTTCTTTAATTCTATAGTTAAAATTGCACACGATTACTATCAATGGGTTAGATCATATACAGAATTGGTCAGATGAAGATAATCTATAGATACACTCTTTCTATTTTCTTGTGTCTGATAATTTCTTTTAGATGATTAAAAAATGAACCCCTCCTTTATGGGAAAAGCCCAAAGAGTTTGAATAAGGTTGGAAGTTATCTACTCTCATCCAATCTTGCTATATCTAATCTCAAGTTAGAAATTGAATTTAAACTTTAAAGTTTGAAATTCAATTTTAAACTAAAGAGAGAAATCAAGAAGGATAAAAGGAGGGAAACTTATAGGACTCACCGACTGATAGTTTTATACAAGTGGGTCCCATTGGTGGCAAACCCACAATGAGTCCAAATTTTAGATTGGTTAAATTGGTAGATGTAAATAAGATGAATGGTCTATATCTAATGCAAAAGTGAAGCTCAATGGGTTAATATTGTCCTAATGTACCTCTAAAGTGGCCCACAACATGATATACATTTTTTATATCAAACTATGGCCCCACTTGTAAGAAATTAATCCCAATGGATACGAAAATGCTACAGTTGATTTTCTTCGAGAAGCAAGCAAGCATCGCGGCCCGAACCTGTACTTTAGCATCTCATCCACATTGTTCCCTGTAGTGTGGCCCACTTGTGTAATGGATCAACGATATTTTTTTCTAACATATATATTAAAATGATCTAGCAAAAATGATGGATGGAGTGATGCCACTCGCACATCATGATAGGTTCCACGTGGTTTTAAGACTCAACGAGTCTTGGATTCAGTGGGACGATCTTCACCCCAACTGAGGCTAGTTAGGCCCATTCACCCTGACTTTTCAGAGCTAGGACTAGACCTGATGGTGGATGAGACAGTCTTAAATCTACTTCCAGGTCTCTTTTTTTTTTGGTTAGAGGCGCCCCTTTTGCACTAGCCATTAACAGCAGACTAGCTCAGCTATTACCATAGTCTAGTCCACGTAGGCAAAGACGGAACGTAATTCTCAAGGGCGTGTTTGGCCCGACGCAGTGGATGGCCTTAGGTGGTAATACAAGGGCTACGACCAACTATCCCAGGTAGTGCTTGGGACGGCCGTTGCACTTCATCCCAGGCGCCCTCTTAAATGGAGCTGGCGGCTTGATGGATTTGGACAATCCTGCCTGGAGATATCGCTTATCCCTGTACAGCATGGTGTGGTGCAAATGGTTTTCTCGGGATCTACTGTTATTGTTATTTTTGTATAAAATCTACTTTGTCCATCGGTCAAATTCTCTCTTTTTAGCTAGTAACCGAAAAATTAGTTCAATCCATGAATTATATGGGCCACACCAAAAAAAAGAAAGGTGAGAATGGATGCTTGTCCTTGATTCTCAAAGAGGACCCACAATGTTATTTATATCTCATCAAATCCAATAATATGAAACATTTACAACAAATTATTCCACAAGTAAGAAATTATTCTATTTTGAGACTTAGGTAAGGCCCATAGAAAATCAACATTGATCATCCCTTTCCAACTTTTCTCACTGGTGTAACCTAAATAGTTTATTGCTCTAATTTTTTAAAATGATCAAAACTATAAAAAATCATTTCATGATGTTCGGAATGGATGTCATCAAAACATTACTATGTGGCCCACAACAACCGTTTGCATTCACATAATCGGACTACTGTTGCAACAAACATGCTAGCCGCATGAGAGTACCAGTACTTCGTCCGTTCCAAACACGTCGTTATATCTAATACTGGGACTATACCGAATCTCACCTCCTGACCAAACACACAGCCATGTCCATCTTAAACTAATGCAAAACCATGGTATCAATTGGCAGCCACTGGCAGCCCATCGTTTACCTTAAACGGTGTCCCATCTCATCCACGTCACTCTAATTCGCCCGGCCAAATACGCCCTAAAAAACGTTACGTGATGTTTATCCAACACTGGAAAGATGAATAAAAAACAAATTACAGAGGAAACCGCATCATGTAAAGGAGGAAAAGAGAAAGCTAAAGTTAAAACAGGTAAAGGATATGTCCCCGACAAAGCAAAAACATCCAACAACGGAATTGGCAGGATTACCTGCAAAAGCCTTTCTCGGAATTGTTCCCTGTGATGTTTGTGAGAAATTCACCCTGTAAAAACGTTTTGCCTTAGCAGAGGGACACAAAAATAGACAATCCAAAACTCTAGTGAGCCACACAACAAGGAAAACGTGAGTAGTTAAATGACTAACATTGAAACCTTAAGGGTCCACTGTGATGTTTATATACTATCAATATCATTCATATGACGTCATTTCTATTGGGAGAAGCCTAAAAAACAAAAAATATTAGCCTAATACAGAACTTCTGACCAAATAAATTATTCAATATGGATAATCAATCCCCATAGTTTTATATCATGCAACTACTTAAGTTTTGAGTCTACCTTATTTTCCAAGCACATATCATAACATGATTATGGATTAGTGAATTTCTAGTAAACATCACAATCGGCCCCACTTAGCTTTCTGCCATAGAGTTATTCACAGTATATAACTTCCCGCCGGGGGAACCTGATTCTTAAAAAGGCGGAAAGATACGGAGACAAAGGTAAAGTAAATTACAGAAAAAGGAAATGACCCAAACAAAGAGCAAAAGCATCTAACCACGGAATTCACGAGGCATGCATACAGGACTGGATTTCCTGGAAAAGCTTTTCACGGAAACTGCTTTCCAAGGGGAAGCTAGCTTGGATCACTGTGAAGTTTGTGAGAAATCCACCCTGCTGAACCCTTTTGCCTGGTTATGTTAGCCCATGGACACGAAATTAAGTAGATCCAAAAGTCCATTGGGCCACGCAATAAGAAAAATGTCAGTAGACAAATGCCTACCATTGAAACCTCTCGAGGGGTCCACCCTGGTATTTATATACCATTCATATCATTCGCAAGTTCATCTCTATTGGAATGAGCTTAAAAAACAAAAATATTACCCATATCTAGATCTTCTGACCCTAATAAATGGTTCAATCAATCCTTGTAGTTTTCTGTCATGAAAAGTTCTAAATTTACCTTAGTTTGTAAGATTCCTATCAAGTGGGTCACACATGATCATTAGATCTGATCATTGAATTTTTTTTAATTGAGTGATTCAGTGGGCCATACTTCAGTTGTGATCATTATAAATAGGTTTGGGACGGGACGCTTGAACCAATGTCCTTATACTCGGTTATTAAGACAAATATAAAAACTTACAATGTGAAAACCCTAAAGGGATAAGTGTAATGGGTAAGCTTCTAATTCTCTTTTCAATATATTGATGTCTCAGTCCCCTCACCAACACAAGCGAGAAAACTCCAGTCCTATTGAAGGTTCTCCCAATGGTGTAAAGGTATGGAAGATCAAGATTCCTGTCAATGGAATGTCTTCTTAATCAGGTATACTTTTAGACTATGATTTTTAATATCTATTGTTGATGCATAAACAATTCATCAATTCTGCGGTACAGTTGTAATATAGTTTTTTCAACACATATTCTTAGTATGAGTGGGCAAAATGGGTGGACCAGTGAATTTCTGGTAATAATGGGCCCTACGTAGGCCGTAGAGTTATTCATTGGAACTTCCTAGGGAAGCCTGGTAGGCCACACTGATGTTTGGGAGAAATCCACTTTGTCCGTTCATTTTAATTAATTATATTCGGATATGGGCAAAAAATTGTAGCAGATCCAATACTCGAATGACCACCTGACGGAAAAAAAAAAAAAAAAAAAGAGTAAGTAATTGCCTGTCATTAAAACGAATGTGGATCTACTGTGATGTTTATATGCCATTCATAATATGAAATGAAAATCAAAATATATACCTAATTTAAATTTAATGTTTTGACGGTGTATATTCTATCATCGTTGTTTCTTGTCCTGTTCTAAACGTCGGCTTCAATCTTTTTTTCTCGTACTTAAATAATCCAAAACGCATGGATAAAGTGACGAATTCTACTACTCTGGTAACTTTTTCTGAACTCATCTCACATTATATGAGCTCAAAATCTGAACCATACATGTGATGCAACATCCCATGAATCCATAAAGACCCAACTTTCAACATGATCCAAAACTTTAGTGGGCCATGGCAAAAGGAAATAATTTTCTCCCTTGATTTGTCTCTATCTTTTGCTATGCCCCGCAAAGTTTTGTACAAGAGTAAAAGTTAGTATATAAGTGTTTCATGTGTTTCTGTTTCAGATGGACCGTTCAGATTTTGAGCTTATATCATGTGAGATTGGTTCTAAAAAAGTTCTATTACGATACGCAAATGAGAATTTTTCTTGATATGGTTTTCACCGCCTTAAATGTACATGACGTTACTGTTGCACAAACTTGAGGTCTAAGTATACCCGTGTTTACGTAAGAAGCTTCCACGCAAAATAAATAAAAAAATATTAAAAAAATAATGCCCCTAGGATGCTAGATAGGGCCCACCACGGTGTTTCTAAATTAATTTACCCCGTCCATCCATTTTTCCAAATCATTTTAAAACATATCCAAAGTAACGCAGAACCAAAACTCAAGGCGGACATCGGAGAGAAAAGAGTAGAGATTCAGTGACCACCGTTTAAACATTCATGTGGCCACAAAAGTATCATGTCAGGGAAAGCTTTTTAATGTTTTCACTTCATCTAAGTAAGAATGACCTTATGAAGGGTTTCGATGGCATATAAACATTAACTTTGGAGCTTAAGAAGGCTTCAACGGTAAGAAATTCTCTCCGATTTTTTCTCTGGAATGGCCGACTTTAGTTTTGGATCAACATGACTTTTGTTCTCATATTTTAAATTATACGGAAAGGCGGATGAAATTGAGTGGGTTTTTCGGAAACATCCCAGCAGAGTAACTTTAAGCAGCAATCCACGTCCCATTGACATGGACTCATATTGGGAAACGGATTGGCTACTCCCCCTGCCACCAGCCCGGTGGCTGATGGTCGATGCTCCGTGGTCCCACCATGATTTATGTGTCTCATCCTTCGGTTCATCTATTTTTACAGATCATTTTAGAGCTTGATTCCAAAAATGAGAGGGATATAAATCTCAAGTGGACCACACCATAGGAAAACAATAGTGATTGGATATCCACCATTAAAATCCTCCTAAGGCCCAATCTACTGTTTATTTGACATCCAATCTGTTGATTAGGTCATACAAGTCCTAATGAAGGAAAAAAACTAAAATCAGATTTATCCAAACTTTTATAGCCCACAAAATGTTTTAATGGTCGATGCTCATTTAAAACTGTTTCCTGTAACGTGGTACATTTGTGATTTGCATATACCTCATTTTTTGTCTTGTACCATCAAATGATCTGGAAAAATAGATGGACGGAATGGATGAAATACATACATCATGGTGGGGCCCACAGAGCACAGAGCACCGACCACCAGCCATTGGCTAGTGGCAGGGGGAGTAGCCAATCCGTTCCTCACCGAGGTTGGTACTGTGTCCACGGCAGCAAAAGTATGTGGCCATGATATTTGTGTTGTACTCTATCCATACACCACGTATGTGGCCATGATATTTGTGTTGTAGTCTATCCATACACTACGTATGTGGCCACGATCTATGTGTTGTATCTATAATGTCCATTTATTTTTCTAAATTATTTTTTAGTATTAGCCCAAAATTACGATAGCTCAAAGCTCAAGTGAACCACATGAAAAGAAACAATGGGATTGAGCGCTTATTATTGAAAACTTCTTGAGCCGTAGAAACTTTGGATCAAGCTCATTACCTGACTTTTCCATTCATCTAGATCTCTGTCCTTAAGAATAAGTTAGATTGCAAATAACCAATCTAACAAAATGGATGAACGGTGTGGATATAACACATACATAATCATGGTGCAGCCCATAGAATTTTTCCACATCAAGACAGTACGACATCAATCGGAGGCCTCTCCTCTACGGAAACGGATTGGCTACTCCCCCTGACACCAGCCCCGGAGCTGGTGGTCGGTGCTCTGTGGGCCCCACCATGATGTATGTGTTTCATCCATTCCTTTCGTCTATTTTTAAATATCATTTTATGTATTTATCTCAAAAATGAGAGGAATATAAATCTCAAGTAAATCACACCACAAGGAAAACAATAGTGATTGGATATCCATCATTTAAATCCTCCTAAGGCCTTCTGTACTGTTTATTTGACATCCAATCTGTTGATTAGGCCATAAAGACCCAGATGAAGATAAAACAAATATCAACTTGATGCAATACTTCTATGGCCCCCAAAAAGTTTTTGAAGTTCATTCAATACTGTTTCCTGTAATGTGGTCCACTTGAGACAGGGATATACCTCATTTTTTGTATATTACCATAAATTGATCTGGAAAACTAGATGGACCGAATGGATGAAACACATACATCATGGTGGGCCCACAGAGCACCGAACACCAGCTCCGGGGCTGGTGTCAGGGGGAGTAGCCAATCCGTTTCCCTCTTCTACAGCCACTCTTCGCAGAGTGGTGCATCCAGACCATCCATCTAATGATTCCCATCCGATGATGGTGTAGTGGAAGATGGTACTTATCAAACCATCCTAGCATATGAATTTTGTTGTCCTTCAAATGCACAGGCAAAGAAAGATGAGTCAAGTGAACGATTGAAATCAATGCATTGTCACACTTTTTCTCTGGTATTACTGTGGGGCCCACCTTGATGTATGTATCATGTATCGACGCCGTTCATCCACTCTTCTATATCATTTTAGGGCATTATCCCAAAAATGAAGCATATCCCAATTATCAGGTGGACCATATCGTAAGAAAAAAGAACTCAAGAGAAGGAAAGCTCTGATCTGAATTTCTTTCCTCTGAGAGAAAAGAGCGAAGGAAAAATGGCCATTGTAGAATTCATTGTCACGTTCCTTCTCCAAAAACTCAGTGACCAGCTCATTCAAGAATTCATTTTCATACATGGGGTTCGCGATCAAGTTGAATGGCTCCAGGCAGAATTTAGGCGGATGCAATGCTTCTTGAAAGACGCAGACGTCAAACAAGAAACAGATGAAAGAGTGAAGAATTGGGTCCGGGACGTGAGAGATGTTGCATATGATGCTGAAGATATCATCGACAACTTCATTTTCAAGATAGAGACGTTGAGGCCGAGAGGATTTGTCGGCCACATTAGCAGATACGCTTTCTTCTGCAATGAGTGGATAGTTCTCTACAAGGTGGGGTCGGATATTGAATCGATAAAAAATAAAATCCGTTCTATCTCCGAAAGTAGGTCGACTTATGGCATTGAAAATATAGGCCAGGGAGCAGGCACAAGCTCCGCGGGTCCCAGGCTCACTTCTCCTCTTTCTCAAGAACCAGATTTTGTTGGTTTTGAGAAAGATTTGGAGATATTGGTGGACAGATTGACAGAAGGCGAGCTGCGCCGTTGTGTTGTTTCTGTAGTTGGAATGGGAGGTCTTGGTAAAACGACGCTTGCCAAGAAAATTTATAAGGATGCCCATGTCGAGAAACGTTTTCACTCTCATGCTTGGATTTCTATATCACAAGAGTATGGTTTGAGAGATCTTCTTCAGAACATCATAAATTGCTATATGGTGCTCTCAGAAGAGGAGCTCAAGAAAATGAATGTCTTTCAGCTGAGGCATAAAATTTCAGAGTATTTGCAAAATAAGAGATACCTGATGGTATTAGATGATATATGGACAAACCAAGCATGGGATGATCTTAAGGATGCTTTCCCTGATATGAATAATGGAAGTAGGATTATGCTCACCACGCGTAAAAAAGACATAGCTTTACATGCAGATGTGCGAAGCATACCGTATGAATTGCGGTTTTTGGAAGCAGGTGAGAGCTGGGAATTGTTCCGTAGGAAAACATTCTCAAGACAAGATATTGTCTGTCCTCGTGATTTGGAGGTGTTGGGAAGAGAGATTGTGAAAAAATGTCATGGTCTCCCTCTTGCCATCGTAGTCATTGGAGGGCTCTTATCAAGAAAAGAACCATGGGAATGGGAGCATGTGCTCAAGAGCATTAGCTGGCAATTTATTCACGGGGAAGTCGAAATCTTCAAGATATTATCTTTCAGCTATAAAGATCTGCCTTATCACTTGAAACCATGTTTTCTCTACTCGGGCATTTTTCCAGAAGACAATGAGTTCAGCGCTAAGAAACTGATTCGATTGTGGGCCGCGGAAGGGTTCTTACAACAGAGAGGGGATGAAACAGTAGAGGAGGTAGGAGAAGATTGTCTAAAAGAGTTGATTCAACGAAGTATGATTCAACTCGCTAAAAGAAGTTCAAGCGGGGGTATTAAAAGCTGCCGTATTCATGATCTGTTGCGGGATATTTCGATATCAGAATCAAAGCAAGATAAGTTTCTTCAAGTTCATGGTGAGAATGTGAATGCTCTATCCACATCTACCGCCCGTCGACTTGCAATTCACCATAATGCCTTAAGTGAGTACACTTCCTTGAAATCATCCACTCCACGCCTTCGATCTGTGTTGATCCACACCCAAGTCGATGAAAGGCTCGAAAGGAAACAAGAGAAGTTTCTTTACAAAGGCTTTAAATTGTTGAGGGTGTTAGATCTTCACAATGTAGCAATCAAAAAGCTACCGAGTGAGATAGGTGCATTGATCCATTTGAGGTACCTTGGGTTTACCGGCACTTGGTTAGAAAGGCTCCCATCATCGATAGGTAATCTTCGCAATTTACAAACACTGATTCTAACATCTTTTCATAACATCAAAGTACCCAGCACAATAGAGAAAATGCAAGAATTACGACATTTCCATGTGAAGAGCGCAGGTGATGAGGCTTTTAATGTAAGTTGGGGTGTGATAGAAGGGTATCCTCGACTCAACCAGATTAGCAATCTCCACACTCTAACACATGTAAAGGCTGGAAAATGGATGGAGGGTTGCTTGGGAAAGCTCACAAATCTCAGAAAATTAGGAATACGTTTAGATTCGGAAGGAGAGTATGATAGAGTATTTTTTGAATCCGTTGTGAAATTGGAGTTCCTGCAGTCCTTATCTGTGACAGGATCGAAATTCCCATCGTTGGTGCCTTTCCAAAGTCTTCTCAAGTTAATTAAATTGCGGTTGCATGGAGAATTAGAGAAGCTTCCTGAGTCTTCTGAATTCCCAGAAAACCTCACCAAGCTCACCATGAGAGACTCCCATTTAAAGCAAGACCCACTGGTGACGTTGGAGAAGCTGGAAAACCTTCGGATTCTCAAATTGCTGGAATATTCGTATGACGGAAAGGAAATGGTTTGTGCTACACAAGGGTTTCCTCGACTCGAATACTTACATCTTGAACGGTTATATCAATTGAAGGAGTGGAGAGTGGAGGAAGGATCGATGCCAAGTCTTTTACATTTACGGATCGATTGCTGCCAGGAATTGAAGATGCTTCCGGAAGGACTGCAATATGTGACTACCCTCAAGAAATTGGAATTGTGGGACATGCCGAATGACTTCATTGAAAGGCTTCGAGGAGAAGACGGAGGAGAGGATTCTTATAATATTCAGCACATACCCTCCATCGACATATGCTAGAGGGCAACATTCTAAGCACTGGACTTTTTCTCGGGAGCTACATCGATCGGTGAGACTTGCTTCCATTTTTCCTTTTTTTTTACCTGTTAATCAATACTTGAAGTTAGTATAATCATATGATTTTTTTTGAACTTCGAAAAAATATAGTCTCATGAATTTTAAATTCAAGTTATAGTCTTCAAGTAATTTATTCTTTTAAACACTTTAAATTCTTGCTATGAAACTCTACTGCTAGCCTCTCTATTCCTTCTAAAGTTTGTATCTATGAATTGTAAGGAAGACAGTAATTTGTAGTTTCTTAAAGTATTCAATTATTTTTTTTTATAGAAACTTGCACATTAATCGTTTGAAGAAATGCTTCAACCAAGACCATTTTAGGATGAAACCATGCTAGAGGTCCTCCAGTTTAACCCGCATAGGTCATCGTACGGTAGGAAGAAATCACTGTACCAGCTATCTAGTTTACCTGACTCTTCTTTGGTGGACCATTGTATAAATTCACATTGATTTGACAACTTTATTTGTTAAATGTGGACTGTAGGCCATTTTTTGTTTGAAGGCCATTGATCATATGATCAGCATCATCTTTTCAGTTTGATTTTCAAACAGCCCTGTTCATTCACAATAAGCTTGGTAAGACAATTGTTTGGATGAATCATGTCTGAGGATGAATTAGCAAACGATCATCCATGAATAAGCCAAGCAAAACCTCAATGACTCCACCAGCAGAAAATGTTCTTATCTAGAATGGTGCATGAGGATGCATTAGCAAGTGGATTTTGTTTTTAGGGGCTTTCACAAATACCTACCATAGATTGCCTCTTCACATGAATGGCCTAAATATTTCTCTGTAGTGTTTGTTTAGTGTATCACAGATAAAGCACTCAGGGATGGCTTTCACAGTACGCACGCCGGCTGGGTAAATGTGTTGAGCATATCAGCAGTGTATAAAGGGCGACCTCCTTGTGAAGATGACCATGTGAAAAGATCACACTTGATAATTAACAAGGCAGGCCGCACATGTATCTTCGGTTTGCACAGCGGGCAACTTTATTTGAAGTATCGATACTTTTTGTGCAAGACCAACTTATGAGTAGACCAGCCTGAATTCAGGCCATCTTCTCATCTAATATGCCATACATGTATGCATTTCATTCGCATGAGATTAGCTTACCTGATTTGCATCCAGCCTGATTCTTGGACTGAGGCAGAAGTTGTGGGTGAGGTTTCCTAAGCCCGTGAGTGTCCGGAGCATTGCCCAACCAAATGTAGCCACATGCACCAATGCAGCATGAGGGTGTGAGATCCAAGCTTTATATCAAGTGGGTTACACTCTTTTAATTTTTAGATCTTCTGGCTTAAAATTTTAAGTGTTTCACTCCTTTGATGGACCACTGCATACAAACAAATGAATGTCAGAAAGAGCTGTATTAGACATGCATCCATTTCCTTTATATATTGTGCCCAACTTAGGAACAAAAGCCTGAATTTGCACATTGCTCATCTAAGGGTAAGCTCGTATCTCACACACATTTTCCATATTGGTATGTGTGACTGCATGTGGATGGTCATGAATCCACACAAGTATGGGCTTATCCTCTGTTTTATGTTTATTTCATTTGGTTTTTGACTTGTTTGGTCCCATATGATAGTTGGTGCTACAGCATGTATAATGTTCAGTTGCAGTAGTATAGTTTTTATTGTATATAGAGAACTCATTGAGAAGCCAATGCTTTTGGATTTGTTTGCATTCATTCCATGATCTTAAGTCCATATTCATATCGTGAGCTTGAAACTAGTTCGTGTTAGTTTTTGTTTTTTTTTTTGTTTTTTTTGAAAGTTAACTTGTTTGTGTTAGTAATGTTCCTATAATTTTAAAACTTCTCTATTTGTTATGAATTATGACCTAAATCTAATTGGGAGTGTCATGACATCCAATCTCCGCCCATCTTTTTCCGGGCAATTAATGTATTATTTTCATTACTGTATTTTGTAGGGCATTGATCAACATATTGTTGGGGATTTTGACCTGCGGAATCACACAGATCTAGATCTAGGATAGCAATCCAATGACACTAAGCACACACAAGAGAACACAGATTTAACGCGGAAAACCCTTACAGAAAAAAATCATGGCACAAAGCGATAGATTTCCACTATGAAAATATAAATTACAAAGAAAGAGGACTTACCCGATTCGAACAACCTCGAATCTCACCCTTGCTACACCCTTTAGAAACCCTAAAATCCTTTTATAAACCCTTGAAACTCCTTTAAAAAGCCTTAGCATACCCTCGAACCCACCTAATCCCAGAGACACCCCTTTATATAAGAATAGAAAGAGATAGAATCTAAATAGGAAACAAAATCCGTAAAATCTGCATTTCCGCAATCGCATCTGCGGAACTCTTCGATGATATCGAAGGTCTCTCGATAACAGCATCGATATCATCTGAAGGTCTCTCAATGATATCAACAGAACCAGAAAACTGTCCAGCAACCAGGGGTGAAAAATTTCGTGAATTATCGATGGCATCGAGTAACCTTCGATGTCATCGACGACTGCTATCGATGTCATCGACAGACCAACAGACATATTTAAGACATCTGTCCATAACAATCTCCACCATGTATTTAATCTTCATCTGTGTAACTTCTTGTCCCCTTCACTTATTTCTACATCACATCATAACTTCTCTTGCACACTCCGTCTACATTTTACGCCATCGCCAACCTCAGAGAAGTTGTACAGAACTTAAACTTCTCTGCAGAAACATTCTTGTTCATTATGTCTGCCGGATCAAATCCACATGCCCAACCACCTTTTCTCTTGTCTTCCCAAAAGAAAAGACGTAGTCTTCTTACCATCTCACTATTACCCAATATTTCTTGCCGGGGTACTTGCTCATAATACTGATAGCCTGTGAAATAACCGATCTAATCCAGACTATAGCATACACTACCAATCACATTCGAATAAAGCTCATGAGATATCCTGCTTTTTCTCATCTGTTTTGGGACATGTCCTGAGGAGAGACGCGTAGGGAACGCTCTCCGGCTTTACCTGGCCCATCACATCCTTGATCAATACCTACACACAAGATATTCCTCCTGTGATTACCAAAGCCTACTCCTCTTTCAGTCTCAACGCCGAGAACCATCTTTGCAGCCCCCCGATCCTTCATCCATGAAGAAATCAAACCACTGCCTAGGCGACAGGTCAAACCACGACCTCTTGCAAAGTCTTTTCTCAGCCCCTTTAACTTCGAACCGCTCTGGTTGCTTCATGTAGATCTGCCCTTTACTTTCCCTTACAAAAGTGCAAACTCTACATTCATCTTTCCAACTCAAGATCACATTGGTCAACTAGCACCAATCACAGATCTAATAGACACCTGCTATACCATCGGTGTGAATATCTCTGAGAAGCCGATTCCTTCTCTCTGAGCATAACCCTTCGTTACCAACCTCGCCGTGTATTTATGTTGTATCCTCCTGAAGATCCACCTGCATCCAACCATTGTCCAGCCCACTAGAAGCTCCACCCGCTCCCATATGTCGGTTTGGTACAACAAATCCATCATATCGCTTATAGTCATCTTTCACTTCTCAGCACTAGGCTTACCTAGAACCATCTGAATAGAAGATGAATCTCATGCGATATTGGAGTCGTCCATGTACCTCACCGATATCATGCGATCATGTCGTATGATTCTTTTCACAAGTGGCTGCTCTACCTGCTCTGTATCCCTGTCCGCACATCTCAGCCTTCCTGTCCTGCTCGCTCATGTAGTCATGCCCAACTTGTCACACATGTGCAGAGGTGGAATCCACTACATCTACTGTACCTCCACCTTTTGAAGTGCTCTCGATCAACCTGTACAAGTTACCAAGTCATTACGCTTTCATGATTACCCGTACCCCCTTAGATACTTTAAGAGCACCATCAATACCTATGTAATTGCATCCTTTTACCTCAAGTACACTAAGAAAAATCAGATTCTGCTTCAAATTAGGAACGTGCCTCACATCTGTCAAGGTACACTCCACCCCATCAAACATCCTGATGCACACCGAACCAACAGCCACAACATTACAGGCAATGTCATTGTCCATCAATACTTGTCCACCATCGCACTCCTTGTAACTAGTGAACCAACTCCAATGAGGAGTCATGTGAAAAGATGCCCCTATGTCTAGCATCCACTCGTCCTTACGATCATCGTATGACCGTCTGAGCGAAGACACAGATAAAACATCACCATCACATCCATCTGACGTAGCAGCGTTGGCCTCCCTTTATAAAGCCTCAGAATTTTTCCTCTTCGATTTAGGATTTTTACAATCCTTTTTCACATATCCTTCTTTTCCACAGTTCCAGCACTTTACATTTCCTTTTCCCTTGCCCTTGAATTTGGATCTAGAACCTGAAGAACCTGTATCTTGTCCAAAATTCCTACACACTGTAAACAGTGCATCAGAAGATGTCCTTATGTCGTTGTTTAGTTATCTCATAGCTTTCCCTTGAATGGCTGAGATAACGGTGTCAACACTCAGGATTTTATTCATGCTGTACATAGTGTCCTTGAATGACTCATACGACGCCGGAAGAGAATTCAGCAACATACATGCTTATTCTTCATCTTTCATTACTTCCTCCATATCTAGCAATTTGTAAATTAATTTATTAAAGTTGCTGATGTGAGCCTCCAGATCTCCACCCTTTGCTATCTTGAAGTTATATCACTGCTGCTTCAAGTGCAGGCGATTTTCAGAGGATTTTTTCGTATAGACATCCTCTAACTTTGCCCATAAATTAGTCACAGTTTTCTCCCTCATGACGTTGTAGAGAACCTCATCCGTGAGACATAAACGGATTGATGATAAAGCATTCTTATCAAAAGTATTCCACTCATCATCAGTCATAATAGACTTTCACTCCTCAAGAGCACCATCTTCGCCTTGCTTGATTAAGAAACTCATCATCTTGATTTTTCATAACTCAAAAAAAAAAAAAAATCTTGAGTACTTCTCAATCTCATATTTAATGCTCGCTATTATTACTAATCCCTCAGATTCAGATCTGTGCCCCAACGATAGCTCTGATACCACTTGTTGGGGATTTTGACCTGCGGAATCACACAGATCTAGATCTAGAATAGTAATCCAATGACACCAAACATACACAAGAGAACATAGATTTAACGTGAAAAACCCTTGCGAGGAAAAACCACGATACAAAGCAACAGATCTCCACTATGAAAATAGAAATTACAAAGAGAGAGGACTTACCTGATCCGAACAACCTCAAATCTCACCCTTGCTACACCCTTTAGAAACTCTAAAATCCTTTTAGGAACCCTTGGAACTCCTTTAAAAAGCCTTAGCATACCCTCGAACCCACCCAATCCCGGATACACCCCTTTATATAAGAATAGAAAAAGGTAGAATCCAAATAGAAAACAAAATCCACAAAATCTGCATTTTCGCAATCGCATCTGCAGAACTCTTCGATGATATCGAAGGTCTCTCGATAACAGCGTCGATATCATCTGATGGTCTCTCGATGATATTAACATGACCAAAAACTGTCTAGCAACCAGGGGTGAAAATTTTCGTGAATTATCAATGACAGAGCAACCTTTGATATCATCGACACCCTGCCGATATCATCGACACCCTGCCGATGTCATCGACAGACCAACAGACAGATTTAAGACATCTGTCCATAACACATATTATGAGCTTCAATCTGTAAGATTTTTTTTAAGCTTCTTCCATCTATGGCAGAGCCTATCAAATCAAAGTTTGGATCTCATGCACTAGAAACTTGTACTTCCTGTTTCATCCATGATTAGTTTTTAAGGTTAGGTATATACTTCAATTTCTTTTATATATTTGGCAACTAAATTCTAGCATATAACTTTCAGGTTTTAATCACAAATTTGATTTCCAAACATTTTTTTCACAGCAAAGATCGTGGCGACCTGCATGTGCAAAATGACTAAACGAAGCGAATAATAGTGGAATGGTGACTACAGGGTGATGAGATGTTTGGATGATATTTTCTAATTGTATCTTGAGGATTTATGTATTTCTTGTTACAAATCTTTTAATATGGTACCATGTACTACTATTCATTATATGTTTTGTACTTCAATTCAGACAAACGGTCACTCAATGTTTGATTTATTCACTGTATGCATTGTTTTCCTATAATATGTCATTTGAAAATTGAAATAGTAAGCAATTTTTGTACAATGTAGGCTTAGGAGGCTTCCACAAATTTTCTTTTTTTAGGCATCTTTCTCTGCGTTACAGAGTGTCTATATTGAGTTTGGATTTTCATTTTGCACAATTGGGCTGGATACATATGGTTGATATGATGGCAAATGTTCCTAGCCATTGTTTCTACGGCATACTCTTCATCGAATGTAGAATGTTATCACATTTCTTGCCTAATTAGTCACCTATCAGCTGGCAACTAATTAAAGGATTAGGAATTACACATCTCGAAAATACACACTCTATTGTGCAAATTGAAGAACCAGTACCATTGAAATTCAGAGCATTGTATGCTACCACTTTGTTTTTAGGGTACTGTATATGATGCTTAATCAAAAGAAATGGAGCTTTTATGATTGGCCAGCAATGGGGTAAGGCCCTTTGGTTGGAAGTTGAGATTGTCTAACCACCGTGATCTTTTAAGTCATGATAGTAGAGTTGAAATTTTGTATTGTATGGATTAATGAATATCTAGGCTTACAATGAGTAGGTGGAAATAATGATATATTGATTAGAGTTAGGGAAAGCATGCTGTGAAACCACAACATATTCACATGCTGGAGTGGAGAAGCGTCTATTTTAAAATGTTAGCAAATATAAATAGCTAGAAAGCAGGAGCAGGTGTTGAGTCCAAAGCATATTTCAAAACCCGAGCGGCACTTAATTACAAGGATCATGAAACCAAGGATCAATTATATAATAGGCGTGGACTCTGTTTTGGTCACTCAGTCATTTCAATATTGCTAAAACCTTCAAACATGGCAGACATATTACAACTTCTTAAAGAAGAATTCTTCAATGCAGAACATTAATAAGTCCATGTTATCATGTATGTCAAAGTTCATCTTGCATAACATGAAATGGTTCATCTTGCATAACATGAAATTCAAGACCTCGAATCCAAACGCAATCTAATAAAAGGAATAAACATCTTGGCTTGTTCAAAGGCAATATAATGTTTGTAAATGGTTTGCGGAATGATTAGGAGAAATTTCCAAAGTTATATTAAACTTAGATCAAAGCAATTTTGTAATGGCAGAAAACAAGAGCCCTACTATAGAAAGGCAGCAACCATCCAACCTCTTGCTTTGGTATCAATTTGATGACAATTAACCACTTACTCTAAAAGTTTGAACTGATAGAGCACGGTGAATCAATCCCTTTATCTCAGAGCCAAAGCCCCACATTCCATGGGTTACGACCACAGCCAACCCCCCTCTTGGGCCCCACTTCACATGGGTTCCACTTCACATGAGCCACCCGCCTCACACAGACTACCCACCCCAAATGTGTCCTTGCATCCCACAGGCCACCATACTCGAGTCCAGTGTGAAAATTCCCCTACATTAGATTGGATCTCATATCCATGTCTCAAGCTGGAACACGGTGGCGTGTCCATAAGGTGCCTTATACACACCTGATAATCTTGGAAAAGGCCATGTTAGAGAATAGAAATGAGGTTTGTCGTTCTAACTTGGCTTACTGATAAATAAAACTTATAATACAATCATTTTAAAGTCTTTTATACCAGCTAATTGTACGACTGATATTGGGAAGGCCTCACATGATCATTGGTTTAGAACTAACCGTTAGATTACTATGAGTGAACATAATGGTGGGCCCTATTATGATTGTGATGCTTACAGGTCCGAGATGGTATGCTTAGATTGTACTTCTAATCCATAGTATTCAGATAGACATGGATTGGATCTGTCTTGTGACGAGACTCTAAAAGAAGAAGAGTTGCGATGGGGTAACTCCTTTAGGCTCTTTTATATAAATTAGAGTCTTGGTCCCTCACCAATACGTATATGAACCTAATCCACGGAAAGATTTCTTTAAAAAATCTGAAAACATCCGATGCATCCACATCAAAAATTTGTATGGCTTCCCAATTTACTCATTTAAAATAATAGTTTATTTGATTGATGCATAAATCGGTCTGCTATTCCACAATTAAGTTTAACAATTGAAATCAAAGCCTTCGTATGCATCAATTATGGTGAATTTTGATAAGTGTTTATACCCTTCCATCATGCAGAATTTAGATGATCAGCCCATCCGTCATCCCTGTTGCTGCAAATGCGGATTAGCTGCGACCCAAATCCAGCAATGTGGGTGGGACCCTGACCATAGGCCTCACCTCAATGTATGTGTTGTATATGCACACTGTCCATCTGTTTTGCCAACTTATTTTAATGCATGAGCCTAAAAATTAATGAAGCACATCCAAATCTCAGCAGAACCACTCCACAGTGTAAAGTGATCACTGACTGCCCATCAAAAACTTCTCAGTGTCCACTGTAATGTTGATTTTCCATCCAACTAGTTGATTAAGTCTCACTAACCTGAAGAAGAAGAAAAAACACAGATATCATCTTGATTCTAAACTTCTATGGCCCACAACAAGTTCAATGACCACTGTTTTCTGTGGTGCGGTCCACTTGAGATTGGCATCTACTTCATTTTGATAAGCTTGAAAAACGGATGGACGGCATCAATATAAAAAGCATACATCAAGGTGGGCCCTACTGTCAGGGTCCCAAACCCCAATCGCTGGATCCAGGGTAGCAGCTAATCCGCGTTCTGGTGCTACATGTACGCTATGGCTACCATCACCATTTTTCTCCCATGCGGACCTCTGCAGCTGCCAGTGGCCTCAAGGCAACCCAGCCGCTGCTTGTCCAGGAATTTCGATCATGGAGGCCAAAGTGGTTAGGGCATCAACAAAATGGTTTTTGGCACGTGGCATGTAGGTGAAGGTAACTTTGTTGAATTCATCGATGAGATTTTCGAGACCAACATGAATTAGGATCAGCTTGTCATCCTGTCTTCTAAGCACCGTTCATTTGATTGAGATGAGTAGCTGGGAGTCAACGTAGAATCTCACCTTCTTTATATTCAAAATAATAGCCTCTCAGGCATGAGATGCATGCTTCATATTCAGCCAAGTTGTTGGTGCATACGAATGCCAATCTTTGAGAGATAGGACCTGGGACATTGTCGGGGGGAGTATAGGATGGCTCCTATTCCACTTCCTTTCACATTTGTTGCACCGTCAAAATACGAAGTCCATTAATCCGCCTCTGGTCTCTCTTCTCCTTCAAGGAAAAGGATACCCTCATCAGGGAAGTAAGTCTTTAAGAGCTGGTAGTCATGTAGATAGTATGTCGCGAGGTGATCAGCCCGTGCTTGCCCCTTGATTGTTTTTAAAGTAACATAGGCGATGTCGAATTCAGAAAGAAGTAATTGCCACTTTGCTACTTTTCCCGCCAGTGTCAACTTCTCGAATAAGTATTTCATAGGATTCATGCAGGCGAGCAAAAGTCTGGGATAGTTGATATATACTAGTGTAGGCGTTGAGTGGCCCACACGAGCTAGGCAAGTCTTTTCGATTGGAGAGTATTTGGCTTCATAATCAGTGAAGCGAAGACTCAAATAATAGATTGCATGTTCTTTCCGCCTCGTATCGCCATGTTACCCGAGGACACATCCATTGGTGTTAGCAGCTACAAAAATGTAGAGTAGTCATCTCGGTACTGGTGGGACTAATACTAGTGGATAAAGCAAATACGCTTTGATGCAATTCAAAGCCTCTTGGCAATCTCAACTCCATTCTTTTGGTTCGTTTTCCAGAGCAGCTGCAATACATGCTCACATATAGGCATGAGTTGTGTGATGAAGTGGCTGATGTATTGGATTCTTCCCAGAAAACCCCAAACTTCTTTTTCTGTTTTAGGAGGTGGCATGTCGATGATTGCTCGGGTCTTGGATTCATCCACCTAGATGTCGTCTTTGCTAACCATGAATCCCAATAACTTGCCCCCAGTTGCACCAAAGACAAATTTTGGGGGGTTAAGGCGGTCCCTGAACCTTTTCAGACGTTCAGAGAGCTTTTCGAGATCATTGAAGTGCCCCTCAATGCTTCGAGACTTAACAATCATGTCATCCATGTACACTTTGAATTCAGTGTTCATCACGTCATGGCATAATGCTGACATGGCTCGCTAGTATATGGTTTTGACATTCTTTAATCCAAATGGCATGACTCAGTAACAAAAGGTTCCCCACGACATGATAAATTAATTTTTTTCACTGCCTTCCATGGCCATTTTGATTTAGTTATAATCAGGGAATCCATCTATGAAAGACAAGATTGTGTGTCATGTCATGTTGTCAACCAGAGTATTGATGTGGGGAATCGAGAAGTCATCTTTCAGACTGGCTTTGTTAAGGTCTCGAAAGTCGATGCATATTTGGACTTTGCTATCTTTCTAGGGGACTAGGACGATGTCGGTGAGTCATTCCGGGTAGTGGGATATTGCCAAGAAGCCCTCATTGTATTGCTTGATCACCTCTTCCCAAATCTTCAAGATTCATTTTGGTTACATTCTTCTCAGCCTCTGCTTGACCAATTTGATTTCTAGCTTGGTGGGGACATGATGAAGTACAAAGTCTACATCAAGTCCATGCATATTTTTGGAGGAGAAGGCAAAGTTAGAAAACCATGGTTTCAAAAATTCAATCATTCTCTGTTTATCTTCGGGGGACAGGCTACTCCCAATGCGCACTTCCCGAGGATTCTCAAGGTTATGAGATTTACCAACTCAGAACTGTCAAGTGCAACACTGGTTTTTTAATCGAACTTTTTGAGGAGATCCTTGAGTTCGTGAGTAGGATTGTCATCTCTGTCGTCTTTGACCTCTTCAAAGCCCATGAGATCGAAGTCTAATTCTAGATCGAAATCATAAATGTCGGCTTTGAAATCATGTAGCCTATTGGATAGGTTGGACAATTTATTGCAAGGAATTTTAAAAAGATTTTTTTATTTTTTGGCATTTTGTAGAGTTTTTTATTTTTTTAGATTTTGTAAATTCACGGATGTTTTTTTGTTTTGAAAATTTTCTGCTATTTTTGGGTTTTTGAGATTTTTTAATGTTTTTGGCTTTTGGGAGTTTTCTATGTTTTTTTCTTTTTTGGGGAATTTGTCAAACACCGAACATGACAGTGTTTCAAACCATGGTTGCCCCTTGTGTGTTCTATGGTGCTTGGTAGGCAGGCTGATTCCACTGTCAAGGGGATGGTAAAACAGTTGACGCCCTGCGTCCCTCCCCTCGAGGAAGCAAGACTTAAGGTGGTGGTGGCTAGATCATTGACTTCGTACCTAAGCATCATAATGAAAACCTGAGGTTGGGCTCTGAGTGGATGTCGAATGTAGTGGCTTCTTTTTCATTTTCAATGTCTTAAAGTTCCTCATGCTGCTGTAATTCAAGCGGATTTGTAAGGATGACCAATCGATATGGGGTACTTCTTGCCCCTTACCTAGCGTTTCCCTACTAGTGTGACTGAGGCAGCCATGGGGTGGATCATGAATCAAACTCTTGTCCGGATGGATAATTCCAGCACTGTGTAATTTTATTGGGGTGAATGGTGCGAAATTCTCTTCATCTGGCTCCATACATCTCCTTTTAGGGTTAAGCTTCTCTGGTTTGTTCATCAAGGGATGCACATATTCCAATCCTGCCTTATCTACATTTTCTCGCACTTTAATCACTTTGGCAGTTTCTTGGTGCTCAAGCCAATTTGACGCTCAGCTGGAGTGAAAATGCATCTTGCCTCTGAGGGTCGCATAGCTGGTTCATGATTAATGGTTTCAAATGGAAGGGTGTGGTATGAGCTTTCATCTTCTGGATGACATGCATCAATGACCGGAATATTGGGCTCTCCTAGACAGACTGAATCTATTGGAAAATGTTGCTCAGGATTAGCAAGAATGGACAGCACTTTATTACCTAGGATGTATTTGACTCATTGATGGAGTGTCGAAAGAATGGCCCCCGACTTTATGCAGACAGGAGGAGATTGAACGAGGAAGAGATGTCCATGACCTGAAAGGTGATTGTGAATGTGTCCAGATCTATTTGTAGTTCAAGGTCAATTTCTCCCTTGGCCTACCTCCGTGAATTGTCAAAGTCCCTCACATTCATGTTACTAGGCCTAAACATGGACGTGTCCAGTCCAAGATGTCTAGCAGTCCGAAGTGAGCAAACATTTAGACTTGACCCATTGTCAATGAGAATGAATGGGATATTGTGATCCTTATGACTAACAGTTATGTTCAAGGATCTCCAATGGTCACATCCTTTAGGTGGAGCTCATCATCTAAAAAAGTGATGGCATGTTGTGCTAGGAGTTGTCCTATTATGTGGGTAACCATTTCTAGGTGTGACGTCCTTTAATGTTTTGACAAACATTTCCCAATGGGCTTTGAACGTTCAAAGGAGTTCCCAAATAAATATCTGGGGTGGAATGGTTTTTAGCAGAGTGGCCACATCATAAGCCTTGTCAACATTGGTGGTTAAATCTGCTAGCAATCATGTGGTGTGGCCCACTTGAATTTTGGATAAACATGGATTTTCCCACTAGCATAATAAAATAATCCAGTACAAATTATGAATACAATGTATGTCTCATACATCATGATGGTTCCCACACACAGTTTTACAGTTTGGATAAGTGTTAGACTCGATGGGACTCAATCTTCACCCTCAACTCGGGCAAATTGGGCAGATTCACACAAACTCTTCTAAGTCATGATAGGATTGGAGCGCAGGGCAACTAACCACTTTGACGATCAAAGCTAGATAAGTAATCCTAGGGTGATCGTGTAAGCAAAGGACATTCCAGATCCAGTCAGTATGGAGATCCCTGTAAGGTCATAGAAAGTGGAGAGACATTACTTTCCAAACCTATTCCAATGTTAGTACCAATTAGGTGTGAAAGGGTTGGAAGTAGTTTACCCGTAATGCCGCAAAAAGCACAGGGACAATTGAAACATTTTTTTCAAACCCTCATGATATGTGCGAGTTATCTATTTTCAAACAATCAACTGACATAGACAGTAAGGCGACGAATTCATACCATATCCAAATTTGACTAGTGAGGGTAGGGTGTCTATTCTCTTTGGCACTCAGTTGAGTCTCTTTGGCACTCAGTTGAGAGTAACTTCTGTCAAAGAGGGGCATCTATAAACACAAAACCTAAGGTTGACAAATTAATTAGAGCACTGTTAAAACCCTAAATCCCAGCCAAAACCCAAGTTGAGTCTGAGCAAAGTCCAAGACCAATTTAAGCCCAAACCCAAGCCCATTAACACTTAAGACCGTAATAAGGTATATAAGTAGACTTGAGCAAAAGTCCACCATAGGAGGGACCCCAGCAACAAAAAAAGGTGAATCCATGTGGCATGTGTTACCTGCAACATGGACAACCGCCATCTTTTGGATCAAGATTAGGTGAGGTTATGACATTAGCGTGCATGCATCAACAAACACACTTAGGCCAGAACGACCTCTCGGCTCTCACCCTCGTCCAAAATTACGCATTGTACCCATCAATCCAACCAACCATATTGCACCACGTGGGGCGATCCCATTCCAACAACCAATCCTCACCATTAGAGCTTTTAATATTAGAATTTCCAAAAATCAAAATAAAAATAAAAATAAAAAACCCTAACAAGCCTACAAATATCCCATTCTTCTCCCTTCAAAACCATCTTCCATCCATCATCATTCACTTCACATCTCTCACCTTACACCCATATTCACCATTCCTTTAGCCCATCCATTCACCAAGGAGAGAAAGAGGGCAAGAGAGGAAGCTTATCTAGCCTTCGGTCCACTAGCCACGTCCAAACCTACGGAACTGTATGAACCGTTAGCAAGGACACATTTGGATACCACCAAATAAGCTTCTTTTTTTACTTACGGCAGTAGATAAGACACTTATTTCAGATAAGTGAGTTTGGTTTATGATTAGTTGTAACTTTTTTACTTTAAAAGCACATAATCACTTTAGTTAATTTATTTTAGCCTTTCTACTTTTTACAAGTTGTTGAAGAGAGGCATCAGGAGAGATAAAAGAGGAGAAGCTGATAACTATGTTGTTTGCCAAACATACTTACCTTCTTAATAAGTAGAAACTAAGATAATCTACTTGTGGAATAAGTAGCTTATCTTAAGCAACTTAAGATCCAAACGGGCCCTAAATGACAAAATAGGAAGCAATGAAACGAGTAGTCATGATCATCTGCCAGATGAGAACCTTCGAGTTATAGGCAATCTCAAGTGCTCAATATCTCCACACAAGTAGAAACCAAAATACATTCAGCAATCCACGCACAAAAGCAATAGAAATGGCAAAGGAAAGAAATCAGCCATTGCAGTAGCCATCAGATAATATACAGTTTGGAGCAGTTCCACATTTTCATTTGGATGCATGGCCAGACCAACCCATGATGATGATGAATGAGTAATGACCGTTGGATAGAAAGGCCGCTTGCAAGCGCCTCCATAATCACCATGACTGGGGCAGTCAAAGCCATCTACTCAAGGGCAAACAAAATGGCTTGTAAGATAAGAAATAAACTAAAATATTTTGACAGGTACTTAACCAGATATGCCTTTGGTCATCTGATTTTGGGTGTACTTTCCACAGCTGACATCTTATATCCTATGGTCCACTATAATCACAGTTAGGCCGGCCTGGCCCCACAGGATTTTGTACAGCATAAACGTAAGAATCCATAACGGAAAATTCACCATGTTCCTATGTTTGAGCTACAGTTCATAGTCCCGAAAACGAACCAATACACGGTTTAATAGTTCTACAATCTAGTGGTGCTTTCTGAGATTCATCGCAACCTCCAAAATCAGTTGGTTTAAATAGATTACACGAATCGATCGCAATCGCAATGTCATTCTACCGGGAGGAAGTTTGGATCAATCTCCACTGGCACACCCTCTGCACCCACAGTGTACACATTCTATAACCTTCTCTTCCCTCAGGTGCTTGGGCACTCTGCAGACGCATGTGGTTTGGAAGTTGTGGTCCCGTGGTTGGATGCAGCGTAGGCAACAGAGCCGTTCATACCCAGGCTAGAAGTCAAACACAAGGCTCAGAGAGAGAGAGAGAGAGAGAGTGTGTGCGTGTGTGTGGTGGGGGGTCCGAAAAAGGTAGTGACCTGGCCCGAAACTGGTTGAGTCAGGCTAGGTCCAGTCCACAATAACAGCAGTTAATGTAGTTTAGTTTTGAATATATTCATTACATGTCACGAACTTAAATGTAGAAAATGATTACCATGCCAGAATCGTTCCTGAAATTTTTGAATTGGGTTGGGCTCAGGCATGGGAAACCTGACCCATCTCATGATCCAGTAGGGCTCAAGCCTGGCATCATCTAGTCAGGCTTGATCCAGCCCCACAAACTGGCCAGATCCACTGACATCCCTACCTGCTTAACTAAATGGATAGAAAGTAACAATTGCGGATGTGGAGTTTTCTTTTTCATTTTGGAAAACTGAAATATAAAGTCTGAAAATTAAATAAAGTGCTGGAACCTTAAAATATTGAATTTTAGTACTTGCAAGTACTGAACATTTTGTTTGGTTATTTGTCTGGGAAAAAAAAAAGTCTTGATATTTGAAAACAAGCAGTTTTTTTTACACACAAAAAAAAGTGTTTGGTAAACATAAACTATGAATGCCTGAAAATTAGCAAATTGTCATATTTACCCCTGTTGTCTCAATTAATATCTTTTTGTAGAGTATGATATGAAACCTGCTATGTCTTGCCACCAAATTCGAGATACCATCCCAATTTATTCATCTTTTTATATGTTCCTTCTTGTGCGTTCCAGCAATATAAAGTCACTTGATATAGGTCCCTGAAGCATAGGACTGAATATGTAGGGCCCATCCTCACATTGATCTAATAGGTTGAGCCCAAGATGCATATGGGATGCTCTGAATATCTCTAAGGTTGAAGACACTATTCAATCAACAGCCTGCTTATAGTGTTTACAGGCCTACTTCTGGTGTTTATGGAACACCATGCGAGCAACAATCAACATGCAATGTTGAGTCGCAGGCTAAACATTGGACTCCTGACCCATGCTAAATGAGGTGGCCTACCTGAATGTATGGGTGAAATCCACATCGTCCACCCATTTTGCCAGCCTATTTTAGGGGCATGCGCCCGAAAATGACGCAGGTGGACCACACCACAAGAAACTGTGGTAATTGAACACCCACCATTAAAAACTTCTTGGGGGCCACAAAAGTTTTGGATCAAGCTGATATTTGTGTTTTCCCTTCATCCATGTCTATGTGACCTAATCAACAGGTTTGGGAAGTTTTTAACGGTGGGCGTTCAATCACCACTTTTCTTGTAGTCTGGTCCCACCAAAGATTTGGATTGGCCTCTTTTTTGGGCTCATGCCCTAGAATAATGATCCAAAATGGATGGACAGTGTGGATGATACACATACATCATGGTGGAGCCCATGGAGAACCATAATTATCTGTCTGGTATTGTAAATGGCTAAAAAAGTCCCTGCGGTGTTAAATAAATAAATAAAGAAAAATGAGGTGGCCCACCTTGATGTATGCGTGAAATCCACACTATCCCACCATTTTGTCGGCTTTTTTTAGGGCGTGAGCCCAAAAATGAGGCTGATCCAAATCTCGGGGGTACCACACCACAGGAAACAATGGTAATTGAACACCCACCATTAAAAACTTCCCGAAGAGCTACAAAAGTTTTGGATCAACCTGATATTTGTGTTTTCCCTTCATCCAAGTCTGTGCAACCTTATTCACAGGTTGGATGGCAAATAAACATTACAATGGGCCCTAGGAAGTTTTAAATGGCAAGTGTCCAATGACCATTGTTTCTTGTGATTTGGTCCACTTAAGACTTAGATTTGCTTCATTTTTGGGACCATGGCCTAAAATGAGCCACAAAAACTGATGGACAGTATGGATATACAGCACATACATCAAGGTGGGCCCATACATCAAGGTGCGCCCACAGGGTAACACCCACCAACATGTTACCAGGGTCCGCACCGGTTTTGGCAGACTCAAGTTGAGTAGCATAGAACACCGCACCCAGGTCTGTATTGTGTTGATGTTATAAAGTTCTATGGACCCCACCATGATATACATTGTTATATCAACACCGTTCATCCATTTTTTTTCAGATCATTTTAGGGCATGAGCAAAAAAAAAAAAAAAAAGAGGAAGATCAGTGGACCACACCATAGAAAAAAGGTGGGGATTGAATGCCTACCATTGAAAACTTCTTGGGGGCCACAAAAGTTCTAGCTCAAGCTGATATTTATTTTTCCCTTCATCCAAGTTTGTGTGACCTTATGAATAGGTTGGATGGCAAATAAATATCATGGTGGTCCCTAGGAAGGTTTCAACAATGGGCTTCATTGGTCCTGTTGCTTTATGTGGTGTAGTCCACTTGAGCTTTAGATCTGCCTCATTTTTTTACTCATGCCCCAAAATGATCTAGCAAAATGAATGGATGGTATAGATATAACACATATATCATGGTGGGAACCATAGAACTTTGCTACATCAAAATAGGAGTTATTTGAACATGAAATCAGAAGTCACTTAGAAGAGGCTAAAGTTATCATTTAAAAATAAAAATAAGAAATTTAAGGGTATTTCAGTGAAAAGTTATAAAAGATCTTAATGCAAATCACTTATCATATTCTGTGTCAAGTCAACGAAGAGAAGCTTAGAAAACTGATTTTCTAGTGAAAATCCAAATTAAGCACTTGATTTTTTGGATTTGCCAAACAATATGAATCAAGGAAAATCACTTAAAATAGCCCATTTTAGTTGTAAGTGGTGAAAATAAGTTTTATCAAACAAGCCCTAATACAATCCAGTAAGTAATGGAAAAACAAATGAAGAATAGGAGGAAATTTTGGGTCCTGAGTCTCATCAGATGTATAGTTTGCTAGGGATTCCATAAATAGGAATCCCATGTTTCAGTGATCCAGACTGCTGATCTGATGGGCACCAGAAATAAGGGATGCCCAAACAATCTCCAACAGGAAGTTCTGAACCATTTAATTGGTTGCCTACAAATCCCCAACAGAAAATAGGACACTTTTGAAGGTTTCAGATCTTCAGATGAGGGAGATTTTTGGAGAATCCTGTCCACTACGGTTGCCCACCAGATCAATGGTCTGATCCCAAACCATAGTCCCAACATGATCAGAATCCTTCACCATTGTGTACACAACAATTCATCATATTTGGGGAGGAAGATATAATAATAATAATATATATATATATATAGAGAGAGAGAGAGTCATGCTCACCTGCGCACATTTGCACACGTGTCATGGGCCCAAAATCTGAATGGTCCACCTGATGCAGCACCCCCTGAAACCCTTTGGCCCAACTTTCAACCTGATCCAAAACTCTGGTGGGCTGTAGCAAAGAGAGAGGCAAATCAAGGGAGGAAACTGTTTCCATTTGCCATGGCCCACCAAAGTTTTGGATCAAGGTAAAAGTTGGGCCCTTTCATGGGGTGCTGCATCACATGGACCGTTCAGATTTTGGGCTCATATCACAGGAAATAAGTTCTCAAAAAGCTCTCACAAGTTCTCTTGAGCCTCTGTGTGTGTGTGTGTGTGTGTGTAAAGTTAAGAAGCAAGAATGTGGTCAAGATAATGACACCGATGCTAACCTTCTTCCATTTGGCAATTAGATTACGGTCAGCATAGCCTTGATCCAAGCAAAATTCATATAGCTCCTTGGATATTTCCTTTCTTCTATAAAACAGGTCGTAGATGTAGCGGCTCTTTTGATGTGCGATTCGGAAAATGGGCCACAGCGCTTCGCATTTTCTCTTACCATCGTGTGGATCATTTTCAGCTGTTCACAACATAGAATTTGCATCAGCATAAGATGCAGACTCACCAATCAAGAGAGGCAAATCCATAGAGGCATTAGAAATTTGCTAATTCCACACACATACACAGCGGATCAAGGCAAATCCATAGAGCCATTAGAAATTTGCTAATTCCACACACATACACAGCGGATCATCATACCACCGCAAGAGTGCCAATGTTGGCACACACCTGTAGAACATCCAAACCACCCATCAGGCAGCCCCGCTATGTATATTTTGCCTATCCATTTCTTGCATACCATGGGCCACATAGAAGTCAACCAGCCAGATTCTTAGGCTGATGGCTCAGATATGGCACAAACATTCCGCATTGGCAGGTGCAGCAGTATGTGAAGGGCTGGGTTATACACCTGTGTTGGATTACCCAACCCCAAATTGTCATAAATGACTGACCTTCTCTCATCTTTGCTTCCAGCTCACGAAGAGTAGGCTCAATTAACTCCCATCCATTGGGATGTTTGACACGATTGGTCTTTATCTTTGGCATTCTTCCAGTTGCAGTTAGTTTGTACCTTGTCCTTCCAAGGGAGAATATATACCTGTACGGTAAGCAAGCTGAATGAGAGACAACATTGATGAATATAATTTCTAACATCTCTCTATTGCAAGGTTTGGATTTTGTATGCTCTTCATATGTTGGGAGATATCCACTAGGTGGACTGTAACATGCAGTTGGGGGGGGGGGGGGGGGGGGGGGGGGGGCGCATGTTTTGCTAAGTAACGCAAAGTCAGTCAGCATGTCTTATCTCTAGTTGTATGAAAGAGTGAACAGTCCCGATAACAATTGGCCATCCCATGTGTCACTGAAAAAATTTGGGAATGTTGCTAACATCCCCAGGAGTATGAATCAGAATTGATATGCTGGTTTCAATTTTCCATGGTTTGCATTTTTTTTTCCACACACACACTGGTTTCAATTTTCCATGGTATGAATTTTTTTTTCCACACACACACACACACAAATTTGGGATATGAAAGCTGATTCAATTAATCAAACTTGGGTCATGTGATTATACTAAGGAATTCCAATGCATTCCAAATACAAGCTCCCAAACGGAAGATTTGAAGTCCAGTGCATTTCTATCAAACACAACTGCAGATTCCGAATCACTTTGATTCCAATGTAATTGTGATTCGGATTCCAATGTAATTGTGATTTGGATTCCAATGCATTCCAAATCCAAGCTCTCAAATGGGCCATAAGAGAACCAATTTCCAACCCAAATTTCTCAAGATGCAAAGGGCTATTCGAGACTGTCTTAGTCGTTCGTCCCTCAAGGGGTTTTAACCATCTACTTCCTCCAATCATTGATGTATTTGGGAGTTCTTGGATTTCAAAAAGGTGAAGAAAGACTTTTTTTCACTTTTGCACATTATCTCACTTGGGAGTTAGTAAGACATTGGAAAGGAAAATCAAAGAAGGGGAATTTTGGAGAAAATCTCCGAAAACATTCTATCGCTACCCTCTAATTTTTCATTTTCAAGGAAAGATTTTTCTTCCCAATTATCTTCTCATCTTCTCTCCTCTCTTCTCTCCTCTCCTACTGCTCATTTCCCTAGCAATTAATCAATGATTGAGATTGTATGATCAAAGTGATATATGTAAGGGATGGGCAATAAAGTTAGGCCCCACATGATGAATGGTAGGGATAATCAATATGGACCATGCATCAAGTGTATCATAGTTGTAATGGTTAATGACACATTAATGATTATGACATGTTAGGATTCATTGTGGATGGAAGATATCCAAAAAAAAATCTCAAATCAGACTTATTTGAAACATCTGACCACCTTAACTCCATTCCATGCGGGTCAACACAGGAAGCACAAGGCCAGGTTAGGACCAAAGCTTAAGGGATTAAGGTCGGGTAAGGGTGACAATTGGCTAAGGTAGTCTGGATGACTACCGGGACACAACCCAACATTGGCCGGTTATGGATAGTTAAATGGGTGTGCTTATGGGTTTGGTTAGTAATTTTAAACCGATTAATAATTGGATTGGGTGTGGGTCTACCCTTGCTCAAACCCAAAAGCCATATCGAACCTAATTTGTTATATAGTATATATTTACATATATAACACACACTCAACAAGAAGGCACAAACAGATAGGGCACTCTTAGCAAGAAGGCACGAATCTGCACCTGCAAGTCATCCCGTTCGAAGATCCAGCCGAAGATTAGACGTTCGAAGAAGAGTTATCCTCACATCTTTAGTCCCCAACATCTACAGCAACCCCCCAGTCTGACCAGTTCTCATCTTCCTATATGGGTTCCGATACTAACCTTCTATCCCTATTCTAAGATACATCAGGTGAAGAGGTCATCATCGCAGAACCCCTCCAAACCAGAGTGGGGAGCTCTGTCGCGCCCGGAACTCTCGACAACAAGCTCATTGATGAAGAGCAGAGAGCAACCTTAGTCAAGAATATTTACAAGAAGAAGTGGATTCGTGACGCTATGGGACATGTCGAGAGATTCCTCGGACTGCCGTTTGGCGACTGCCCGAAGGATTTTCTCGCCCTTTTTCAGTGCGTAGAAACTCGTGGCAGACCTCTAGACCCCATGAGATCACCTCACAAACGAGCTTCAAGGTCAGGAAGCAACAGGGAACTACAACGGCTAGTTACGAGCTCAGGAGGAAACAAGGAAATGCCAGTCCTATTACCAAAGAAGGTAGAAAGGGATCGCGGGGCAGCTCAGTTCATATATGAAGATGGTCTCTTGGAACATGCGGGGCGTGGGGTCGAAGCAAAATAGAAGACTTATCAAGAATTCTTGTAGTAGATGCAACTCTCAGATCATATGCCTTCAGGAGGCCAAAGTGAAATACTTTGATGATCATCTGTTGAAGACGTAATGGAACGCTGCAGATGCTCAATGGGTGGCAAAGGATGCTATGGGCAGTTTGGGGGGTATTCTTCTAGGGTGGAAATCTGCGCAATGGACGCTCCAGAAGAGTTGGGTCGGGACCTTCTCGGTCACAGTTATCCTCAGAAACAACACTACGGCTGTCTCTTTCCTCATCTGCTCGGTCTACGGCCCGACCAACAAGGCTTTAAAGGACGATTTCTGGGATGAACTGTCTGATATCAGATCAAGCTTCGATGGCCCTGTCTGTTTTGCAGGGGACTTCAACACTATCAGGTTCGCTGGAGAAAAGCTGAACAGGCCCAAGATTAAGTCTGATATGGTAGCCTTCTCCAACAGGATTGATGGCAACGGTCTAGTTGATCTTCCTTTGATTGGGTCCTGATTCACTTGGACTAATGGAAGGCTCTCGCCAATCCTATCCAGATTGGACCAATTCATCCTTTCTCCCGATTGGTTGGACATCCTACCTTCCTCTTCTCAGACTGTCCTCCCCAGGACTACCTCTGATCATTGGCCCCTATTCCTATCTGCGGAGGAGGTAGATTGGGGACCAAAGCCTTTCAGATTTGGTATTTCTTGGTTCCATGTTGCAGGCTTTAGGACGATGGTGGCTGAATGGTGGAGGGACTTTCAAACTCACGGTTTTGTTGGATATAGATTATGTCAAAAGCTTAAGCTCCTAAAAGGAAAACTCAAGCAGTGAAACAAGGAGGAACGATGCAAAAGAGAAGCGGAGATGGACTCGATCCTAGCTGATTTGCAACAAATTGATACTCGTGCTGAAGACAATCCTATGATGAAAGAGACTCTTTCCAAGAGAATCCAACTCATCCAATCCCTTTCAGCTAAAGTTCTGGGAAGCAAAATTTCGTGGAGACAAAAAGCCCGATCCAAATGGATCAAGGAGACAGGAATACGAAGTACTTTCACAGTGTAGCCAGCATGCACGCCAAGGCAAACAAAATCAGTAACATAGTTGTCGACGGCTATCGGATTGACAACAGAGATACGGTCACCCATGAAGCTATCTCTTACTTCGAAAGGCTCCTTCACAGTGATGGTTGGACCAGACCTCAACTGGATAATCTATCCTTTCAGAATATCAGTGAAGTAGATGTTGCATTCCTGGAATCTCCGTTCTCCTTGGAAGAAGTCAAGAAGGCCATGAGCGCATTAGGAGGTGACAAAGCCTCTGTCCCAGGCGGCTATCCAATTCAGTTTTACCAAGTTTTCTGGGACTTCCTTCAGGAAGATGTGATGGCCTTCATCAATGAATTTCATGCCAGAGGGAGATTATCAAATAACATTGGGGCCACTTTCATTGCACTGATACCCAAGTTCTCGGGAGCATTAGCGTTCAACGAATTCAGACCAATTAGCCTCATTGGAAGCCCATACAAAATTCTGGTTAAGGTTCTCGCTACCCGGTTGCAGAAGGTTATTGGGTTGATTATTGCTCCAAATCAGTGCGCTTTCATACCGGGCAGACAGATTATCGATGGAGCTCTTATCGCTAACAAGTACCTCGACTCCAGCCATCGATCTAAGAAGAAACCCATTTTTTGCAGCCTGGACATTGAGAAGGCATACGATCATGTTGAATGGGAATTTCTTGTATACATGCTAAAGCGAATGGGTTTCGGTGAGATTTGGAGGAATTAGATAAAGGAATGCATTGGCTCAGCTCAATTTTCCATCCTCCTAAACGGGCCCCCAAAAGGTTTTTTCAAAAGTTTTCGCGGTTTTAGGCAAGGAGACCCACTGTCCCCTTTTCTCTTCCTAATCGTCGACAAGGCTCTATCCAGGATGCTCCTTAAAGGTCAAGCGGAAAGAATACTCAGAGGTGTGCAGGTGAAAGGGATGCAAAATCAGATATCGCATGTGCAGTTCACGGATTATATGCTTATCTTCTCTGAAGCAAGAACAGAAATGGTGAACAATCTGCGAACCGCAATTAGATGCTTTGAAGCGGTTGCTGGCCTAAAGGTGAATATGCCCAAGTCCAAAATTTATAGGGTTAATTTGGATAGCCAGGAAGTCAACAATCTTGCTGGAGTTATGGGCTGCACCTCAGCGTCCTTTCCGACAAAGTATATAGGCCTCCCTCTGTGCATCGATCTACCCAAGAAGCATCACTAGGACAAGGTCATTCACGGATTTTAACACCACCTTGCAGCGTGGAAATGTCGATACCTGTCGATTGGAGGGCGGCTGACTCTTATTAAGGCAGCCCTATACAATCTGCCCACGTACTTCATGTCTTTGTTCCAGTGCCTGATTGCAGTGCTAAAATCCATCAATACTCTCAGGCGCAACTTCCTTTGGCGTAGCAAGGAAGACAGGAAGAGCTTCAATCTCATGGAATGGAAGCAGGTCTTCAGACACATCAAGGATAGTGGAGCTGGTATAAAGGACTTAATAGTGATGAATCGTGCTCTTCTGGGGAAAAGGATTTGGAGGCTTGGCACAGAAAAAGACAGTTTTTGGAACAAAATTATTAAATGTAAGTATGGGAACTCGGATGGAGGCTGGTGGACTAAAAATTCTTCTTCGTATAGGGCCTCCGCCGTCTAGAAGGGTATCCTTCATATGAAGGAAGAGGTCCTCCAAAGGATAGGCTTTGAAGTAGGCAAGGGAGATAGTATCTGTTTCTGGACAGATACCTGGTTAAAAGACACACCTTTGAAAGACAAGTTCCCCAACATGTTCCAGTTGGCTGTGAAGAAAGACAGCTCTATCGCTGAAAATTACTCCATTGAAGCAGACAAAGTGGTGTGGAACATTCAATGCCGAAGGAACTTGGAGGATTGGGAAATCGACGAATTTGTGAAGTTGCTTGACTTCATCTAGCAGGCCTCTCCAAAACAAATGAACCGGGACAATCTCATCTGGAAAGCTAATAGATCCTCCACCCAGTCAGATTGTTATACAATCATCTTCTTCTTAATCCTGACAGCGCTATTTCGCATGGCCCCCACTTCATATGGAAGTACCCAATGCCTCCGAAGCTACAGGTCTTTGGTTGGCTGGTTGGGAATAGGAAAATCCTAACAGTGGACAATCTTAGAAGAAAAGGAATGATCCTAACCAATGTTTGCATCTGTTGCTTGAAAGCAGAAGAAACAGTGGAGCATTTGCTTATCCACTGCCCGTTTGTATCTTCCATTTGGATAAATCTCCTTTCATGTTTCAACGTTAGTTGGTGTTTTCCCAGAGACGTGGACCTTCTCCTGAAAGCATGGCACGGCATCAGAATAGGCAACTTAAAAACCCGGCTGTGGCGGATGGCAATCCTTGCCACATGGTAGTCTGTGTGGACTGAAAGAAATAGTCGATGCTTCCGTAATGAATCAAAGCCCTCTCGCTTAGTGGGTTCTAACGTCAAATGTCTAATCGCTAAATGGGCCTCTCATACTGATGTTCTTCAAGATGTAGATTTAGTCTTTTTAAGGGCCTAGTTAGTTTCTGCTCCCTCAGCAAATTCTAGCTCTATTGTGGTTCCATTTCTTTCTTTACTATAATCAGTTATCTTTCAAAAAAAAAAACATATATAACACACATGCCCAATGCTCTGATTCATTTATAATCAATAACAATAATTATCATTTTTTAATCTCTAAAAAAATGACAGTTTCTCTACAATAGGGGTGCAACCTTGTTGGACTCAACCTAAACTCGTCAAGCCCAACACAAAAATTTGGTTGACTTAGGCAGAGTTGAGCTGATATCAGTTTAGGTTTGGTCTGAAAATCAACCGACCATGGGTCATGTTGAAGCCTCCAGCAACCCAACAAAGCTTGAATCCAACATAAATGGTCAAACTTAACTACAGCCTTGACTTTATAGCCATTGGATAGGGATAATTTAGAACGAATAGCTCGTACTGAAGTGTTGACAAGAGGAACTGTTTATATGGTATTACACTCAGGCACATATATAAGGATTTTAATTTGAAATCCCTATTTCACTCGAGAGCGCTCCATCCTCCTCCCTTAAAAGCCTAAGGTACTCATCCTGATTGCTAGATTTGAGTCGCTCTTTTGATTCTTCTCTTCTACTTGTTGTGACTGTCAACCCATGATCTCTCTCAATCTCATGACCGACTAAGGAGAAGAACAAAAACAAGAAGTCACGGGTGATATTTTAAACTTTACCCTATTAGATGACATGCACGAAATCCTCATGTTTCCAGCTCGTGATGTACACTGATTTGGGAAGGTCCACTGACGCATGTCAGGTCCAGTGGATCTGTGTGATTGGTCTCATTTTGTGATGGTGATTCGAACAAAACAACCTATGTGGTTGACCTATCCAAACATGTGATGGGTTAGGGTTGAAGATATGATAAATTGGGTTGGGTTAAGTTACGACCGTATGGGATATTAGGCAACCGGATCACATAATGGACATATAATGAAGGCCCAATTGGAATTGTGGCCCTACTTCCAATCGGTTGGCAATCAAAGCCTTTCTACTGGATGTGTGTGTCCCACCACCCAATCGGATTGTTGACGCAGTCCAAAAGACTCATTTAGACCCCAGAAGATACCAATTGTAACACAAGCAGAAGCATATACATGGATTTGTAAAAAGTTACAGTAAACTAATGCAAATGATTCACCACAAAACCATTACAGATGCAAAAGTGCAACTGTCTAGAGATACTAAGGGGTCGTTTGGCACCATGAATTTGGTGGATTTCAAATCCCCCAGTGTGTTTGGAACCATAAAGTAACTGGGGGTTTCAAATCCCCTCAAAGAGGGGGTTTCAAATCCAAGGTAGAAGCTTGGATTACATCTAAAATCCTTCCAAGAGTTGCATGTGTAACATGTGTGTCACTAGGCTACTAATCTATTGGGCACATGGCCCACTGATGATATCCCAAAACAATCAAATTATCACCTACATTACTATAATTACTTTAATAGGATAATCTGCCCATCCGAACATTGTCCATGTAAATCAACGGTTAAAAATCATCGGTTAGTCACTCGAATGTGATCTGTGCTTGTGGCTCATCCGATACTTTGAATTTCATCATTTTCGGGCAAAGTATATATTTCAACGAGCTTATTATAACCATTGTGCCAAACATTACATACGGACACTAATAAGAGATATGAAAGTTGATTTAATAATTAAATTCAAACCCCTGTAAATATACTATGCATGGTTACTTTTGGATTACAGGGGATTCTGAATCCAGGGTGCCAAACACGACGGGAGGATTCCAAATCCAGGGTGTTCCAAATCCACGCTCCCAAACAGGCCCTAAGAGTTAACCGGAAACCTCAGACCTATGCACCAAGATTTCTCTCTCAATGGGGAAAACGTTTTCTGGGAAAATGGTATTTCCAGGAAAGTAATGAAAATGAAATCAGGTTTCTCAACAAGATTGTTCTTGAAATTTCAATAGGAAAAGTATCAAGCATTATCAGTTATATCTAAAAACCCCAAAAGAAACTATAAATATTTATCCGAAATAAGAAATAAAAATTCATGATGTGATATTAAGTGCCAAGAACATACCTCTACCAAGCTCAAGAAGTGATCCAATCAATCAAAAAACTGATTTTTTGAGCTTCAAAGCCAGAAATTTGATATTTTTCCTTTGTTTGAGGGCTCCAATGCTATTGTAAATACATTAAATAAACCTTCTTGTAGGGCCGATTGATCAGCCAAAATCTCCCCTTCAACAGCTTTTTGGATTTGTAGAATTGAGATGTGGTTTTCGATGCCGTACGTGAAGTCGCGGTAGAGAAATTAGGGCTTCGAGTTCAAGGGACAGGTTGAAAATCAATAGTCTTTCCCTTTGTTTTTTTTTTTATTTTAAAGAACCTGAGCTTCTGTATTCGTTTTGGAAGACTCACTACGCTTAGCCTACTGAGTAAACTCTGTGGGGTCCACCATGATTTATATATTTTATCCTCTCCGTCCATCCATTTTAACAGATAATTTTATAAATTAAGGAAAAAATTTGAGGCATATCCAATGTTCAAATGGACCACACTACTGGAAAGAGTTGAATTGAACGCTTACCGTTGAAAATTTCTAGGGGGCGACTTAAGTTTTGGATCATGCTTATATTTGTGTTTTGTCTTCATCCCTGTCTTTATGATATTATGAACATGTTGGATGACAAAAAAAGAAAAAAAAAATCCTATGGGCCTAGAAAGGTTTCAACGGTAGAAATCATTATTCCCACTGTTTCCAGTGGTATTATCCACTTGATATTTGGATGTGCTTAAATTTTGGTTTCAACCCTTTAAATTAGATGAAAAAACGGATGGACGGTGTGGATAGACCACATACATTCAAGGTGGTCCCAAATGAGTTTACTCAGTACGATGAGAGCGTACCGAGTAACTCAGTACGCATTCCGATTCCATATGTTTTACGGAGCAGACTAGTGCGGCCCCGGACACACCCGGGACAGTGCGGCACTTACCGCGGGGCCCACCTTGATGTATTTATTCTCGATCCACGCCGTCCATTCGTTTTTCCCGATCATATCAGGGCATGACTCCAAAAATGAAGTAGGCCCAGTTCTCAAATGGGCCATAACATTGGAAAAAGTTGTGATTGACCATTAATGGGCTGCCAAAAGTTTTGGATTAAGATGATATCTGTTATTTCCCTTGATCTAGGTTTATGTGATACTATCAACAGGTTGGATGGTAAAAAAAAATATTAGGGAAACATTATGGTGGGCCCTGAGAAGTATTTATTAGTATGACATTCATCACCACTGCTTCTTATAGTATGGTCCACCACCTTAGATTTGGATCCTTTTTATTCATGGGCTCGTGCCATAAAATGATCCTTCAAAGATGGATGGACAGTGTGTATACAGGACCTAAATACATTAAGGTGAATCCCACGGTCAGGGTTGCACTGGGTGAGGCAGAGATGTGGTCTACTGGAAATGGATGGGCTATGTATTTCATCCATTCAAGCCATGTATTTTTTTAGATCATTTTATGGTATTATATCAAAAATGAGGTATTTCTCAATCTCAAGTGGACCACATTATAGGCAGTAGTGTTGAATAAATGTTGACCATAAAAAACTTGTTAGAGGCCATAAAAGTTTTGAATCAAGCTGATCTTTGTTTTTTCCTTTCATCTGGGTCTCTGTGACCTGATCAATAGATTGGATGTCAAATAAACAGTACAGTAAGCCTCAGGAGAATTTTAAGGTGGATATCCAATCACTATTGTTTTCCTGTGGTGTGGTCAACATGAGATTTATATCCCTCTCATTATTGGGATCAAGACTTACAATTATATGTAAAAATGGATGAAGGGAATGGATGAAACACATACATCATGGTGGGGCCCACAGAGTACTAACCACCTGCCAAGGGCTGGTGGCAGGGGGGGTAACCAATCCGGTTCCTGGCTTCGAATCAAGGTCTCGTTAGCCGAAGAGGACTCTGACCAATCTACGTGGAGGGAATAGCTTTCCTGCTCCTTCCTTCCCTTATAACTCCTTCCGCTGCTAGGTTCTACTACCAGTTTATATTTCTATAGATATACTCTAATCACACTTACGCCCGTTTGTTAAAATCTAAAGTCTAAAGCCTGAATATGAAAGCTAAAGACTGAATTTGAAATCTAAAGCCTGAATGTGAAACCTGAAGTCAAAAAACATGTTTGGTAACTAAGTCTGAAAATTAAATATCGAATTTGAAACAACCTGCTTATTAACAAACATTTAAAATGTCCAAAATATGTTAATTTGACACATTTGCCCATATCTATCTTCTGTTTGAAAATGCTTTACATTATAAATAAATTATTTTTTATTAAATGAAAATAAAATTATTCTATTTAATTTAAATAAATTATAAAGTACTTAATAAAAAATTAAAATGTCATTATTTATAAAAATAAATAAAAAATTAATGATATGTATGTATGAAAATTAACCTGAGATTTATATCCCTTTTATTTTCAGGATAAGTACATGAAATGATATGTAAAAATGGATGAATATTTCAACTGTGAACGTTTAATTATTATGTTTTTGACCCACTTGAGCATTAGATACGATTCATCTTTGGCCTCATGTCTTAAAATGAACTTAAAAAATAGATGAACGGTAAGGATTTCTCACTAATATCCCCAGGGCAGGAACCTCCTCCGAAAGGCTTTCGTACTTCGTCCGGGACGGAAGTGGATTGCGTACAGAGCAACTCAGTACGCTGACCGTATGAGTAAGCTCTGTAGGGTCCACTACGATTTACATATTTTATTTACTCTGTCCATCCATTTTAATAAATAATTTTATGGCTGGAGACCAAAAGTGGAATATATCCAAATCTCAAGTGGACCTCACCACGGTAAACAGTGTGAATTGAAATTCTACTGTTGAAAATTTCTTAGGTCTATAGAAGTTTTGGATCAAGCTGTTATTTGTGTTTTCTCTTCATCCATGTCTTTTTTATCTTATGAAAAGGTTGGATGACAAATAAACATCACTTTGGGGCCTAGCAAGGTTTCAATGGTGGAAGTCATTATTCCCAATGTTTTCTTTGATGTGGTCCACTTGAGCTTTGTACATATTTATATTTTGCAATCAACGGATAAAATAATCTTTAATAACGGATAAACGGCTTGGATAACCCACATACATTCATAGTAGGCCCAACTGAATTTACTCAGTATGACAAAAGCGTACTGAGTAACTCAGTAGGCAATCCCACTTCGTCTGTGACGAGCGCCCGGGCTCCTAGAAACGGATTGGCTACTCCCCCGACACTAGCCTCGTGGCTGGCTGTGGGTTCTCTGTGGGCCCCACCATGATGTATAGGTATTCTCCATTTCTTTCATCCATTTTTAAAAAACACTTTGGGGGTTTATCCTAAAAATAAGAGGGATATAAATCTTGTGGACCACACCATAGGAAAACAATATTGATTGGATATCCATCATTTAAATCTTCCTAAGGCTCACTGTACTGTTTATCTGACATCCAATCTGTTGACTAGGTCACGAAGACCCAGATGAAGGGAAAAACCAAATATCAGCTTGATCCAATACTTTTATGGCCCCTAAAAAGTTTTTAATGGCCGACGTTCATTCAACACTATTTCCTATAATGTGGTTTACTTTCTTTTAATATCATAAAATGACCTATAAATTAGATGGACGGCATGGGCTCACAGAGCACAACCACACATTACCTATAAAACCCGTGTACGTGCGCTCATTGAGCCCTGAGTTGTACGGACGGTGTAAAGGTACGCGGATTGCGTAGTACCCCCCTGTCCCTAGCTCGGAACGGGCAGTTCTGTGGATGGGCCCATCGTGATGTATCCACGCATCTAAACCGTTTATCTCTTTTCTTAGATTATTTTAATATAATATTCAAAAGATGAAGCAGGTCCACAACTACAATGAACCACACCAAAGGATGCTGCAGTGATAGTGAAATCTACCATTGAAACCTTTCTAAGGCCACTGTGATGTTTTCTTACCATCCAACCTATTCATTAAGTCATGTAGACATGGATGAAATGAAAACACAAATATCAGCTTGATCCGAAACTTCTCCAAATCCCAAGAAGTTTTTAATAGTGGACGTTCAATTCCCACCTTGTGGTCCAATTAATCATTGGACCTGGTTCTTTTATTAGCTCACACCTTAAATGATCTGAAAAAGTTCATAAACGATGTGGATCAAACATATAAATCATAGTGGGGCATAAAGAAGTTTCACAAGTTAAAGGTTAATTTTGTATTTCGCAAACAATTTAAAAAAAAAAAATTGTCGCAGTTATTTGAAAAAGGTTACTTTTGGAAGTAAAAATTTTTGTTTAATGAAAAATCACAGAGCGCATTCCACGTTCACCATTAAGCCAGACTCCTATCACGGAAGGAATTCAATGAAAAATCACTTAGCGCTTTCCGTCTTCCGCATTAATAATGCATTAACAAACACCACTAAACACGAAAAATTTTCTCTATTCCGCGTTAAGTGCAAAAATTCAACTTTAACAAACACAGCCTTAGAGTAATAATTTGAATGGTCTGAATGATTGGTATTTTAATGATACTTATGAAGAAGAGTCACCGTCATCTTTCAATTGGTACTTAACTAACATAAATGTATAAAGTCAAAATTGGAGCTGCACATGAAGGAGCTAGCTCGGTTAACATGTTCAATTTAGCGCAAGCTAACTTGACTTGGTTTGGATTGAAAGTCGGGCCTTCTTTTGGTTCAAAAAAATTTAGAGCCCAAGCTTAAGTTGATCCGAGCTTGACTTAACTCTGAGCACGATTTGAAATCAACTCGATTTAGTTTGGCTTGGCTAAGCGTGTGTGTGTGTGTGTGTGTGTGTATATATATATATATATATATATATATATATATATATGAGAAAAGTACTATGCGCTCAACCTCATGAGTCCATCCTATGAGGTCAAGCTGTGTGGGCCCCATTGTAATGCGTTTCGAAAATCTACCCCATCAGTCAGATGCACCGTTCCATCGTGGGCGTAGGTCTCAAAAATCAAGTCAATCCATGACTTGTGTGGACCACACCACATACAAAAGTGGAAAGGGGTCGTGCACCATTAAAACATTCATAATCATTTTTTGGGTCCACCGAGATGTGGTTTGCAAATCCAGCCCATCCATTATGTGTGTCCCACTTGGATGAGGGTTCAGACCAAGTTTCAGTCGCATGCAAATTTCAAGTGGGCCCCACCAAATGTTTTTATATGTTTTAATGGTGTTTTTACATGATTTTAGATGGTATGACCCACCTGAGTTCCATATACGGCTGATTTTTGGGATATCCCATAATTTAAAGGAGACCCATCAAATGCACGGTGTCGATGGTCGACACGCATCATGGTGGGGCCCACACAACTTAACCTCACGGGAGCTTATCGTGAGGTCGGGCGCATAGTACCTTTTCCCTATATATATATATATATATATATATATATATATATATATATATATATATATATATATATATATATATATCCCCTTTCCTTTTTTCACCTTAGTAGACCTAACCGGCAGTTGGTCGTACCTGTTTGACCATATGTCCATACATGAGCCCCTCTCTCTATATATGTATATATGGGTGCTTGATCTCAGCTCAAGCTTGCCTGAGTCGTTGAGGTTGGCCAGTCAAGCTTAAGGACCTAGCCTAGCTTTACTCGAGCTAAGGTAGGTTGTTGGCCAAATCAAGCCCAAGTTGTGCCAAGCCTCACTGGATTCAGCTCAGTTTCCAACTCTGGTCAATCTTAAAATTATAAAGCATTGACTTTGCTTAAACCATGTCCGTTATACACCACATAGTACATGCTACATACAAAAAGTACACACAACATGAGACTTGCACCATTTAGTTACACTATGTAGCGCCACAGTTACATCACAACTACCATTCAAAACCATGTCTGATACATAGATTTATGTGACATATCACATTCTACACCAGCCTTCCTAATGCGGTCCAAGTTGTAGCGGAACTAGTCACATGGTTGATGCCAACGTAATAGAGATGTGTCTTGTTTACCTACAAGCTGTTGTAAAATATTGATTTTAATAAAAATATTTTAATAATAAAAAAGTTGTTTTTTGAAAAACTTTTGGGGCTTTGGGAATAGTCCCACATGGGAAAGAGAAGAGAAAGAAAAGTGGTTTAAATGATAATAGTGGAGTACCATAATATTTGCCTACCTAGTCCGTGGACCATGGGACTTGCGTGTTCCAGTGCGAAGCACTGGAACACCGCGCACGCGCTCGCGCTCGGGCTCGGGCTCGGGCTCACGGTCTCGGGCTCGGGCTCGGTGCGAGGGCGTGGGCATGTGAGGCAGTGTGGTTGTAGAGGCGCTAGTGGCGCACTTTGCACTTCGCACGCGCATCGTGTCGCAGAGGGTCGCTCCCTTCGCGAACCGCAGCGAGACGTGTGCGACTAGTGGCTAAGGCAGATGGTTGGTTGGACGAAAATCTAAAGGACTGAATGAATCCAGGTTCCAAATCCATCTCAACTCACTCCATACGAATTCTAGAAAACAGCCCCTCCACTCATATATTCTAAGTGTTATCCAGCAATACAGCAAGGTGTCAACCTTAGCTAGAAGAACAGACCAGCGGTGTGGTCTAGGACGGTTCAACCGAACCAGCAGGCTGAAGATTAGAACTTAATCGAGCAAACCACTTTTCTATTTTCTTCTTTTCTTATTTTTGGGATTTTTCTTTATATTGTAATACTGCCAGAAATAGTGAAATTGAGTTCCATTTGGTGGGCCTTCGTGTTTGCTGAACGCAGACCCACACCAGGCTCGTCGTATCCTAGAAGCAATTTGCCTGTAACCTATCAGCATACTCAATTTACTTGAGTTGGGGCAAATAACGCTTTAAGGACAGCGTTTTCAGACGTGCTTCAGCCTGTCCATATTATTTTCGGTTTCCATATTATACAGAAACTACATTAATCTGTATAAATTTACCAACATTCTTAAAGCGTTATTTCTAAAATGGAAGCCGATAGCGTTTCATCTATTAAATTGATGAATCAGGACTTGATACGTCTTGATCGGTTCGATGGAACCAATTTTACAAGATGGCAAGACAAGCTGAAATTTCTCCTGACGGCGCTGAAGATCTACTACATACTAGATCCAAATCTGCAAGCATTGCCTGAAGCAACCGACAAAGACACACCTGAGCAAGTGGCTGCCCGTGCTAAAAGAGCCGAAGACGAACTATTGTGTCGTGGACACATTCTGAACGCACTCTCCGACCGCCTGTACGATCTGTACCAACAGACATCATCAGCAAAGGAGATCTGGGCCGCACTGGAATTCAAGTACAAGGCTGAAGAAGAAGGGACCAACAAATTTCTCATTGCCAGGTATTTTGACTTCAGCATGGTAGATAATAAACCGCTGCTGCCCCAAATCCAAGAACTGCAGCTAATAGTAAACAAAATCAAAGCGATCAAAATCGATCTTCCTGAATCATTCCAAGTTGGGGATATAATCGCTAAATTGCCACCAATGTAGAAAGACTATAGAAAGAAGTTGCTGCATAAAACCGAGGACTACACACTGGAACAAATCCAGAAACACCTAAGGATTGAGGAAGAATCCCGTAACCGCGATAAAAAGAATGATAACGGGAATGCCTCGTCCAAGGTACATGCAGTAGAAAACACCAATAACAAGAATCCCGAGAAAGATGATTCCCTAAAACTCAATAAAGGGAAATTCAAGAAAAACGCCCAAAAGAAGAACGGAAAGTTCAAAGGCCCATGCCATGTCTGTGGAAAAATCGGGCACTATGCTCGAGTATGCCGATATCGCAAATCTAAAAAAGAGGCAAGTGCAGTAGAAGAAGGCGATATCGTGGCTATGATCACTGAAGTGAATACCATCCAAGGCAAAGTTCCAGGCTGGTGGTATGATACTGCCGCTACAGTACATGTGTGCTACGACAAATCAGCCTTCAAAACCTATGAGGAATTGACCGATGGTCAAGAAGTCCAAATGGGTAATGAAGTCCGATCGAAGGTCGTCGGCAAAGGAACTGTCGAACTGATATTCACTTCTGGAAAGAAAGTGATTCTAACTAATGTACTGCACGTCCTAGACATGAGGCGAAACTTAGTTTCTGGGGATCTTCTGGGAAAACCAGGTATAAGGGTGGTATACGAGTCAGGAAAACTGATTCTATCCAAGAATGAGAATTTTGTTGGAAAGGGATATGCTTGTAACGGGATGGTTAAGTTTTCTCTGAATGAAAGTAGCACTTCTGCGTATATGGTTGAATCTGCTGGACTGTGGCATGATAGACTAGCCCATATAGGGTATAGTACTTTAAAGTTCATGGCTAAGAATGGTTTAATCTCATACACAGATAATGAAACTAATAAATGTGAAGTGTGCATACAATCCAAAATGACGAAAAAATCTTTTCCAAGTGTTGAAAGATCGTCTCAAATTTTGGATCTTGTGCACAGTGATATCTGTGAGTTAAACGGCATTCTTACTCGTGGAGGTAAACGGTACTTCATAACCTTTATAGATGATTGCTCTAGATATGTGTATGTTTATCTATTAAAGAGCAAAGATGAAGCATTGAACATGTTTAAGATATATAAAGCAGAAGTAGAGAATCAACTAAGTAAGAAGATAAAAATTCTCCGTAGCGATCGAGGAGGAGAATACTTCTCGAATGAATTCGATTACTTCTGTGAAGAACATGGACTGGTACATCAATGTACAGCTCCATACACACCTCAACAAAACGGAATAGCTGAAAGGAAGAATAGAACATTAGTAGAAATGGTCAACTCAATGCTAATAAAAGCAAAGTTGCCACTAAATCTGTGGGGTGAGGCACTGCTTGCAGCATGCCATATAATAAACAGACTTCCGTCTAAAAAATATAAAGTATCTCCATATGAAACATGGAGGGGTAGAAAACCTAACCTAGGATATCTTAAAGTGTGGGGGTGTCTTGCATACTGCAGAACTCCTGACCCAAAAAGAACCAAGTTAGGACCAAGAGCTATTAAGTGCGCCTTCGTAGGGTATGCACAAAATAGTAAAGCTTATAGACTTCTAGACATGGAGTCTAATACAATTATAGAATCAAGAGACGTTGAATTCTTTGAGAACTCACTATCCTTGGAGTCAAAGGATAATGAAATTCAAACTCCTAATAGAGAACCAAATAGCACAGCTCCACATATAATGGAAGCTCCCACTGAACCTCGTAGGAGTCAAAGAACTAGAATAGAGAAGAGTTTTGGAGATGACTATATAGACTCACAACGCATCATTTTTCATCTGGTAGAAGCAGATAGAGAAAATGTTATAAGACGAATACCTATAGTAATGACTATAGAAGATGATCCTAAAACATATAAGGAAGCTGTATCCTCTAGAGACTCAGCTTTTTGGAAAGAAGCTATAAATGATGAAATGGAATCTATACTATCAAATCAAACATGGGAAATAGTAAACTTACCTCCAGGTTCTAGACCCATAGGTTGCAAATGGGTATTTAGGAAGAAATATCACACTGATGGGACTATCCAAACCTTTAAAGCTCGACTAGTAGCTAAGGGTTTTAGACAAAAAGAAGGGATAGACTACTTTGACACATACTCACCTGTAGCTAGGATAACATCCATTAGGATATTATTTGCGCTAGCTTCCATACATCATCTTCACATCCACCAAATGGATGTAAAGACTGCTTTCCTGAACGGTGACCTCAATGAGGAGGTATACATGGAACAACCTGAAGGTTTCGTTCTATCAGGAAATGAAAACAAAGTATGTAGATTAGTCAAATCGTTGTATGGATTAAAACAAGCACCTAAACAATGGCATGAGAAGTTTGATTCCAAAATACTATCTCATGGTTTCATGCATAATGTAACTGATAAATGCATATATTCTAAAAAAGATGGTAGTCATATCATTATTATCTGTTTATATGTTGATGATATGTTAATAATAAGTAATAAAATGGAAGGTGTGACTGAAACAAAGAAGTTTCTTTCTTCCGTATTTAAAATGAAGGATCTTGGACAAGTTGATACCATCTTAGGTGTCAAAGTTAAAAAACATTGTGGGGGTTATGCTTTGTGTCAATCTCATTATATTGAGAAGATACTAAACAAGTTTAACCATCTAAATATAAAGGAAGCAAAAACCCCATTTGATCCAAGTATCAAACTAAAAGAAAATACTGGAAGAACAGTTGCACAATTAGAATATGCGAGTGCTATAGGAAGTCTTATGTATGCTATGCAATGCACTAGACCTGATATCGCATATGCTGTGAGTAAACTTAGTAGGTTTACTAGTAACCCCAGTAATGAACACTGGAATGCAATCAGTAGAGTCCTTGGTTACTTAAAAGCAACCAAAGACTTAGGACTATTTTATTCAGAGTTTCCTGCCGTATTGGAAGGATATACCGATGCGAGCTGGATATCGAGTGCATGGGACAATAAGTCTACTACAGGGTGGGTATTCACCCTAGGAGGTGCTGCTGTATCTTGGGGATCCAAGAAACAGACTTGCATAACGCACTCGACTATGGAGTCTGAATTTATAGCCCTAGCTGCAACAGGCAAAGAGGCTGAGTGGCTAAGGGATCTTCTATTAGAAATTCCTTTTTGTGTAAAGCCTATATCGGCTGTATCACTACATTGTGATAGTGAAGCCACATTAGCTAGAGCCTATAGCGGTACTTATAATGGTAAGTCTAGACATATTAGTCTTCGACATGATTATGTCAGACAATTGATTCAAGATGGAATCATTGCTATTTCATATGTGAAATCAAGCAATAACCTGGCAGATCCTTTCATTAAACCTCTACCGAGAGAGGTAGTAAAGGCTACATCTAGAGGGATGGGGTTGAAACTCTTCAACCAAAGTTCCACCAGTGATGGTAACCCAACCTAAAATCAGAAAATCTCTAATCTTGGGTTTAATGGGTAAGAACAAGTCACTGATAAGTGAAAAGTTTTCAGCACTAAATTATATAACCTCATCCATAATAGATAAGTGCTGAGCGTTACGAAAGAGGGTTGAGTCTTAGAACTCTTAATGAATTCCAGTCTTTAGGACAAGTGTCTTATAGTAACGGAGACACTGGAAGGATTTCACCTATATGAACGTAGAGATGGTGCCGTCCCTCATGAGAGTTAAGAGTTTTCTCTCGGGATCGTTCACGAATTAGGATAAGCACATGGCCATTAATTGTGCTGAGCAAGATTGTGGGAACTCTAACAACACATAGCGAATATGTGTGTGGTTTCTCCAACTCTGTTATCTAGAAATAACTGGTTCAAAGCTGCGGCTACCAGTCATTTCGATAGAGTTTTGAGATACTTACACTAAGGGAAGATTAAAATCGAAAGATATCTTTCTTTATGCATATAAGCTAATTATTCTGGCAGTATGTTTAACCGAGAAAATATTTTTATAAAAAATCAAGTGGGGGATTGTTGTAAAATATTGATTTTAATAAAAATATTTTAATAATAAAAAAGTTGTTTTTTGAAAAACTTTTGGGGCTTTGGGAATAGTCCCACATGGGAAAGAGAAGAGAAAGAAAAGTGGTTTAAATGATAATAGTGGAGTACCATAATATTTGCCTACCTAGTCCGTGGACCATGGGACTTGCGTGTTCCAGTGCGAAGCACTGGAACACCGCGCACGCGCTCGCGCTCGCGCTCGGGCTCGGGCTCGGTCTCGGTCACGGTCACGGTTTCGGTGCGAGGGCGTGGGCATGTGAGGCAGTGTGGCTGTAGAGGCGCTAGTGGCGCACTTTGCACTTCGCACGTGCGCATCGTGTCGCAGAGGGTCGCTCCCTTCGCGAACCGCAGCGAGACGTGTGCGACTAGTGGCTAAGGCAGATGGTTGGTTGGACGAAAATCTAAAGGACTGAATGAGAGTCCCTTAGAATATATAGAGGGCTGAAAAAGAGCTGTTGCAGAAATTCTGTAACAGCTGTGCAATAAGTGCAGGGTCCAGCTGAAACTGCTGCATGGCTAGCCCCAACAGCTATAAAACGGCTAGCTGCTGTCTCACAACGGTCAGCATGCAGCAGCTTAATGGCCCATGCACAACGGTCAGAAAACGGCCATAAAACGGCTAGTTTTCTCAACAGCAAGAAAACGGTCATGGAATTTATTTCCCTGGACCATAACCCCCAGCCACCATAGCCTATAAAAGGAGGGCCTGGATAGGTTCCAAATCCATCTCAACTCACTCCATACGAATTCTAGAAAACAGCCCCTCCACTCATATATTCTAAGTGTTATCCAGCAATACAGCAAGGTGTCAACCTTAGCTAGAAGAACAGACCAGCGGTGTGGTCTAGGACGGTTCAACCGAACCAGCAGGCTGAAGATTAGAACTTAATCGAGCAAACCACTTTTCTATTTTCTTCTTTTCTTATTTTTGGGATTTTTCTTTATATTGTAATACTGCCAGAAATAGTGAAATTGAGTTCCATTTGGTGGGCCTTCGTGTTTGCTGAACGCAGACCCACACCAGGCTCGTCGTATCCTAGAAGCAATTTGCCTGTAACCTATCAGCATACTCAATTTACTTGAGTTGGGGCAAATAACGCTTTAAGGACAGCGTTTTCAGACGTGCTTCAGCCTATCCATATTATTTTCGGTTTCCATATTATACAGAAACTACATTAATCTGTATAAATTTACCAACACAAGCAACTAAACAAACGCAGTTAAGGCGGAATGACTTTGGTGGGCTCGCAAGCTACTCTGCAAGGATTGGATGGTACACACAGATTTTTCTTATTTTTGGGCCATCCTGTCGTCATGGTAGAGTTTGCTTAATGTGCACGTTAATAATAAAATGCTTAAAAGGATTAATTGAAAAGTTGAGGAAAAAACTTTAATACTTTGTCTAATCTTACATTCCATGTACAAATAGTGAATAGCATGGGCATACTTCCACCCATTTGAAGATTCTGGCATGAGTTATATAATACACGTACTTCTGGATTTTAATTAAAATAATAAGAAAAATAAGACATTTTTTTATATATGTAAATTAAGGAAAATAGTGAAAATAAAGATAAAAATAAGAAATATATTTAAAATATATTTAAAAAATCATGCATGTATCGTCCACTAGATATTAAGTATTAGATCTATATTACAAAATTGATTGATCATCTATGCATCAATAATATAAATTCTATGATTTAATCTTAAGGGTATAAATGATTGAGAAGACATTTCCGTTTGTTGTGACTTGTCAAGCAGGGATCTTGTTTTTCTGCACCTCACGCTTATTAGGAGAACATTCAATGAAACTAGGGTTTTTCCTCAATTTTATATGAGTGAGAGACCAATACATATATTTATAAAAAAGAAAGCTAGAGAAACTTATCCATCACACTTTTGTCTTTTAAGGTCTTCACACCGTAAGTTTTCATATGCAATTCAATAACCGTGTATAGTGACTACGGTTCGAGCGTCCCGCCCCAAACTTATTTGCACGATCACAACTATAATAGGGTTCACTAAATCGTTTAATCTGAATAATTCAACAATCAGATCTAAACCGATGATCATGTGTGATCCACCTAATGGACTCTTACCTTGAGTCATAGAAAATAAAAGATAACAAGTACCACTAAACATAACAATAAATAAAAGTAATTCAACTACATTAGAAGGCCATGCAACTTTATTGGCTACACAATTTCCACAAGTTCACATAGCATTTCACTAGTTCACATGGTGTAGTGCCCACACAAAAATATTCATAAGTTACAACGGTGAGAGGTCCAACATTCATTACAAGCATACATGGATTGCATGCTTCACATGATCACATGATCGAGCGGCCACTCATGCATTATAGTTTTGATAAGGTTGGATGATCTCCCTTCCAACACAATTTCCAATGGTTAAGTGGCCACACCATTTGGGAAATCTCTTAGTTGGACCACTCTAGGATTCGATTCTTAATATAATTCTTATAGTACGAAATCTCATGCAAAAGTTTTTCTCTTTCCTTTAAAAACTTCTTCATAGATTAAAACAATGGATATAGGGTTAATCTACTATGGTTATTAGTTAGATTTAGGATTTCAAATACAAAATTTAAAAAACAAAAACAAAACAAATGAATAAAAAACTTACCGTTTTCTCCTTAGCTTTATGGGTTTTAATAAAATTACTATAGTGTTAGGAATTAATTCATTAACCTATCCTTCTACCAGGAGTATCCCTACCAACTAGGCTAAGTGTTTAGTTTTGTTAATAACCAAAAAATTAATTTATTAATTTGGTTGGCTCGAAAAAACAAAAAAAAAAAGTAGTTACATTCCAGCCCTTAAAAGAAAAAATTTCATCCTTAAAATTTATCTGATCTAATTGAAAAAAAATAATTTGAAAATACCTTTCTTGAATTTTTGCTTCTTGTTCCCAAATTACTTAATGAGCTCTACCCATGAGTCCATAACACCTTAACCAATGGCCAATGACCCCAATACTAACAACTAGTTGGTGTCAAAGTTCTATGAACCCCTCCGTATTTGTTTTATCCACGCTTTACCTGCTAATTTCATGGCATGAACCCAAAAATGAAGTAGATCAAAATCTTAGGTGGACCACACCACATGAAGTAGTGTTATTGGACGCTTGCTATTGAAAACTTTTTGGGGCCCATAGAAGTTTCGGATAGCTGATATTTGTGTTTACTCTTTATTCAAGTTCGTGTGATCTTATCAAAAGTTTAGTGGCCTAGGAAGTTTTTAATGGTGGACACTTAATCAACACTGTTTTCTGTAGTGTGGTCCACCTGAGATTTGGGTCTACCTCATTTTGTCTCGTGCCCTAGAATGAGCTGGACAAATAGATGGACGGTGTGGATAAAACAGATACATCATGGTAGGGCCCACAGAGCTTTGAGGTCCCTATTCAAAACGCGTCCTACACAAGTGGGTAGGAAATGGAATTGGATAGAGATGGCTTGACTTTGGCACCACTAAACCTTATCCGCCGACCACACCCTAGGTGGGCCAGTCGATTAAGACTGTCAACCAACGGTTAATTTCTACCATAGATTGGTTGCTTTCAAAGGTTTAGGTTTGGATTATTAAAAACATACGTACTGTAGGAGCTATTATGGAAGAGTCATGGTGGTTGTGACCTATCCTACTCCTATGTGGCACTTTTACATGTGTATCTGGACCATCCAAATTGTGGGGCACATCATTGACGATGAAACAATCTCAAAAATCACGTTGATCATGTAATCCTAACCATACAAGTGACGGTTACTAGGTACACGGTTAGAAGTAAAACAGTGACTGGTTCGAATTCAATAGGCAAAGTCAGGTGGATACAATCATCTGCTCAATATAGTTTTTGAGCTATGTTCAATCTACAATTGTGTCTGCGATTTGCATAAATGTCATTGACATGGGTTGGAACGTATGGCTCAGTGACATACAGAGATCATGGCTTCCATACCCATGTGGGTGTGAAAAAAAAACAAAGAGTTACTGAGGTAATGGGTTAGAGTGAGTTTCCTACGTAGAACATGTTATAACTATATTGCAGAATTGATGAATCGTTTGTACATCAATGATGGAGATTCAGCACAATAACCTTAAGACATAGCTGATTGGTAAGATATTCTCGATGCCCCAATGTAACCGATGGAAATTCTGATCTTCTGCACCTCGCACCTTTATGAGAATCTCCCCTTAGATTTAGGATTTTCTCTCTTATATTGGTGAGAAGACCAAGACATTTATTTATTGGAAATACGATTAAAAGTTTATCCATCATACTTCTCCCCATGAGGTATCCACACGGTTGGTTTTCATATCTGGCTTAACAACTGTATATAAAAACTAAGGTTCGAGTGTCTCACTCTAAACCTATTTACAATTATTACAATTGTAATGGAACTCACTGAAGTACGGAACTCACTGAAGTACTCCATCTGAGTAATCCAACGGTCAGATCTAAGCCAATGTCACGTGTGGAGTCTTACATAATATTGAATATTAAAGAGAATTTTCAATGGCTCACATTGAACTCCAAAACTGCATGGTCAGGATCATCATTGATTAGGTGTGTTTTGGGGGTGATAGTTTAGCCGTGGAAGGACAGAGAACATGGATCCAAGATCCTATTCTCATTTTGAAAAATAAAAAATAAAAGAAGACCATTGACCAAAGCTAGTGAAAGAAGGCTAATTTTCATTCTCTATCTGTGAGTTTTGAAGTGATTCCATTTTCTTGAGAGAAGAAGAGAGGGGAAGATGATTGGCGAGGCCGTTGTCTCCTTTGTCATAGAAAAACTGGGAGATCTCCTTATCCATGAAGGAGTATTTCTCCACGAAGTGCGTGATCAGATTGAGTGGGTCGAAGCAGAACTGAGATCGATGCGCGCCTTCTTAAAAGATGCAGATGCTAAACAAAAGGTTGATGAAAGAGTGAAGAATTGGGTAGCGGATGTGAGAGATGCTGCTTATGATGCCGAAGATGTCATCGACAGCTTCCTCTTTAAAATAGAACAAAAAAGAAGAAGAGGATCAGTTGGTTTCATCAAGAGGTTCACTGGCTTTAGTGATGAAATTGTCCATCGACGTGAGCTAGGCAAGGAGATCGAACAGATAAAGAACAAACTCCTTGATATCTCTCGGAGAAGGTCGACTTACAGCATTGAAGATCTCGGCGAAGGTGGAGAAGGAAGCAGTTCCATGGATGAAAGTTTGCGAGAGCAAAGGCGGACCTCTCATCTACTAGAAGAACCAGAAATCGTCGGTTTCCAAGACAACATAGAAACCTTGGTGGCGCGGTTGATCAAGGGCGAGCGACGTCGATGCGTGATTTCTGTAGTTGGAATGGGTGGTCTTGGGAAGACTACTCTTGCCATGAAAGTTTATAATAATGAAGCTGTTAAGAAGCATTTCAATTGTTGTGCATGGATTTATGTATCGCAAGAATACAATGCGAGGGATCTTTTGCTAAGCATTTTAAGTTGCTTTAAAAGTCCCACTAAGAAAGAGCTTGAGATGGGAGTTCTTCAGCTGAGGGGGAGGCTTTCTGAGCATTTGAAGAAGAAGATATATTTTGTGGTGGTAGATGATATATGGAAGACTGATGCATGGGATGCGTTAGCACCTGCTTTTCGGGACATGAATAATGGAAGCCGGGTCCTACTTACCACTCGTAACAGGGACGTAGCTTCTTGTGCAGACGCCCAAAGCCATCTTCATGAGATGCAACTTTTAGGAAAGGTTGACAATTGGGAATTGTTTTGCAAGAAAACATTCTTAGGACAACATAAGAATTGCCCTCAAGATTTAGAGCAGTTGGGAAGGAAGATTGTGGCAAAATGTCATGGCCTGCCTCTTGCAGTTGTTATCATAGGGGGGCTGCTATCAAGGAAAGCAAGGCTTTGAAGCGTGTGAGAAAAACTGCTCAAGAGCATTAGTTGGCAATTTATTGAAGGTGAGGCACAAATCTCAAGAATATTAGCTTTAAGCTATGAAGATCTACCATATTACTTGAAGCCATGCTTTCTTTATCTCGGAGTTTTCCTAGAAGACTATGAAATCTCCGCCAGGAAGCTGATTCAACTGTGGGTTGCAGAAGGATTTATACCATCTAGAGGGGCCGAAACATTAGAGAAGTCGCAGAAGATTGCCTTGATGAGCTAATCCAAAGAAGTCTGATTCAGATGGTGAAAAGAAGTTCAGTTGGAGGAGTTAAAAGCTGCCGCATTTTAGGCAGTTTTCGCGGATGTGCGAAACCTTTCGCACCATTTCGCTGTTGTGATCGGTGGGCCCCATAAAAGCATTTTCTAAAAATTTCACCCCGTCCATTGGATTCAGAACGAAATTTCAGTCAAGAATAGGTGGTTTTGAATATCCATTGGCGTGTCCCAAAGAAGAAATAACTAAAAGATCAGATTTGAACGCTACAAGGCAGCCCTTTTGTGGCCCCTGTATCTCACACATGTGTTTGCATGAGTGAAAAGTTTAAATATGATTTTTTAATGATCACGGCTGTCTACACGGTGGATGGTTTGGATTGAGCTTACGGGGTACGTGTGGGGCCCACTATCATCCGCAAAACCGCGGAACACTTCCGTTGTGACTTGGTGGAGCCCACTTCTTTTGGCGTCTGCGAAATCCAGTCCGTCCATCGAACGAAGCTCGAAAAACCGGTCGGGTATGACGTTTTTGAAGTGGATTTCGTCGCAGCCCACGGATTAATTCAGTTCACCGTCCATCTTCCATTTGACAGAAAGAATCTTCCGATCGCTCGCATGGAAGAAAAAGGGCTCCTAGCCCATCCGCCCTATGAATGCAATGAACGGTCCAGATTCATGATCTGGGTGAGGAGCGGGCCCCACTGATCCAAACCGGCGGGCGTTCATACGTCCGCTGGAGCTTTAGACGGGTCAGCAGTTTTTTTGATTTTAGGGACGCTGACCCGTTTTTTTGATTTTAGGTGTATGGCCAGTGATGTGTACATGGTGTACATTTACTGGCTAAGTGGGGTCCATCGTGATGTATGTCCGCAATCCACACCGTCCATCTGCTTTTTCATATCATTTGAACCATCAAGACCAAATTTAAAGCATATCCAGATTACAGGTGGGCCCCAGTTTAAGATTTTATGGGCTGATATGTCCATTGGGCCACTTCTACAATGATCCAATGGCTGAAACTTGACATGTACGGTTAATTTGTGGCATTAAGACTATGTATGAAGTTTCGAACCGAACGGATGGTGGGAAACATGTGATCTTGCATTCTGGATGAGTTTTAGACCATTTGAGCTTCAGTTCTTTGATTTTCTCGGATCCCTGGCGTGTAATTTCAGTCGATCTTGGTCCCCTGGAGTGTGTCCCTTGCCTTGGTGCATTTTGAACGCTAAAACCATGTTTTTAACACCAATTTTCAATTCAAGCTCATAAAGACCCCTGCATCACAAACACGATTAAATCGGGCTATTAGACAGTACAATGTTCGTAAATTCAGGTAATAACTAGGGTCTAATATGTAATATTTGACCCTCAACACGCATCCATGATCCACTGCCAGAACTCTCAATCTCAAAAGCCAAGGGAGAAAAATTTCTCTATGGGGATGTAGATTCTCTCTCTCCATGCAAAACACGGCGACTTTCCATCCATCGTGGCATCCAGAAGCATACTTCTATAAACCGGTGTCTTCGTTCCTTCTTGTGCTTCTCCATAGAGTATGCAATGCTTGGAAAGCAGCAGCAGCAGTGGGAGTTTCTTTACAGACACTTTGAATTGCTTAGGGTGTTACATCTACAACAAGTAGAGGTAGAAGAATTTCCAACTGAAATAAGTACACTTACCCACCTAAGATACCTTCACCTCAAAGGAAGCAATCAAATGACAAGACTCCCGTCGTCGATAGCCAATCTTTGCAATTTACAAACACTAGAGGTATCCGTTCCCACCAAGCTTAAGAGGCACCCATCAGTGACATCCAACCTTTGCAATTTACAATCACTAGAGGTAGAATCTAATCTAATCTACATCTGGAAGAAGCCACAATCTAATCTGATCGACATACCTATAGATATCTGGAAGATGCAACAACTAAGGCATGTATGTGTAAGGGGTAGAATAATAGAAGGGTCTAAAGAAGGAGGACTCAGTTGTTCAAGTAACTTACAAACTCTAGCAAATATTGAGGCTATTGGATAGATGATTCCTTGAGAAAGCTGGTTAATCTTAGGAAACTAGGAATATCAGGATTAGATTTATTTAGTCATGCAAAGGGATTGTCTGAATCACTTACCCAATTGGACCACCTCCAGTCTTTGAAATTGGAATTGGTCAGTAGAAGCACAATGCCAGAGTCATCATTGCCTTCTTTACATCAGCTGCATCTGTATAAGCTGCATCTAAATGGAAGTTTGAAGAAGCTGCCCAAGTCTCATGAATTCTCACCAAACCTCACCAAGCTTACCTTGGAAAAAACCCGGTTACAACAAGACCCAATGTCAACACTGGAGAAACTAACCAGCCTCCGGATTCTCAGATTGCTAGCAAATTCATACGAGGGAAAAGAAATGGTCTGTTCTGCGCAAGGGTTTCCTCGACTCGAATACTTAAATGTTGATTGCTTATGTGATTTAGAAGAGTGGAGAGTAGATGAAGGAGCAATGCCAAGGCTTTTACATTTGCTTATTGATCAATGCACACAATTGAAGAAGCTTCCAGAAGGATTGCAGCACGCGACTGCCCTCAGGGAATTGACACTGCTGAGAATGGATGATGAATTCATAAGCCGGCTTCGAGAAGAAGATGGAGAGGACTGGCATAAGATTCAACACATTTCCTCCATTGAGATACAAAGATGTTAAGTTGGGGATTAGTTGTTGTTGTTCAGACTGGCAATCAAAGACAGTGCAGCCAGATTCAGGATCTCACCAAGCAAAGCAGGTAAGATTTGTTTCTTTCCTTTTATTTCTCTCCTCTTCATTGATACTCTCAACTACAGCCACAGCAATTTCAACTTCTGATTTTCTTCATTGCTATGTTATTGCTATTATTTTTTTCTCAATTTGTTTATATAAGTAGGGCCTTTTCTTTCAAATGTTATGTGAATGGATCATTCATAGTGCACTTTGGATCTATGAAGAATGGCCCCACTTGTACAAACTGAAAACTGAAAATCTGAAATAGTACTCTATAATCCCCAAGTCCAAGCATTGTGTGATACCTACTGCATGTCATGCGCTATAGGATACATACCCTGTTATGCACTGAGAATAATTTTGATTATTAAAATATCGAGTTGCGTCAAGTAAAGACTCGGACGGGTCTTCAAGTTGAGCCCACTCAGCTGGACATTGAGTCGAGTCAAAGCTTTCAAGTCTTTTGAACTATGAATGCAAAAAGATGTACAATGCACTTGCGAACCAGGCCAAACCAAAAGAAAAATACAAGACATCTACAAGCAATGGAACAGATACTATTTCTTTTTTACTCATTACTAGATATTGGTTATGGGTTCTTGTCTAATATAAACACTTTCAATGAATTTCAATTGGATTTTTTTATAGGCCCTTGTTTCCCTTGCTACCAATTAATTTGGTGTTTATATCTATATCTGACTCAGCATTCTTCTATTTTATCCAATAAGTTTTTGTGTACATATTCTTCGACTGCTTGCATATGTTTATAGAAGAAAATTACAGGACACCATTTTCAGGCTTTAATCCCATATTTTATTTATAGGCACATTCCTTCATAAGAGAGATGACGATCGTGAGGCTGCAATTATTCAAGGAAAAGGGTTTTCATTCAGTTGTTGTGGAGTTAGACTCTAAGATGATGGTGGATATTTGGAACGGTAATTGCAGCATTCCTTGGGTTTTATGATATTTATGTGTTCACATAGAGGAACTCCTCATTATAACCAATTGAGAGTTTTATCTCTATCCATAATACATCTGTGAAATGCATTTCCCTTAGTACATGGCAGTAGGATGCGTGTGAATCTGAACAGCTGATTCTCTTGCAAATGCGCCATGTGATTTGCTGGAGGTCTCAAGGTGAAAAATCCCCTGAAAACATTCAGTGCGTGCTTTGTTTTGGGATAAATCTGGAATTACAAATGCTTAGATCAAATAGATGAGGCTAGCTCGTTTGTATTTTGGTCTTGGTTAATGTTGTTTTGGCAATGTTTTGATGTTTCTATTCTTTTGGTTTTTGACCGCTCTGATACCAATTTGATATAGGACAACTAGTCACTTGCTCTAAAAGCTCAAACTGATAGATCATAGAGAATCAATCCCTTTATCTCATAGCCACCTGCCTCGCACGGGTGGAGCCCGCCTCACGTGAGCCACCCATCATAGAGAATCAATCCCTTTATCTCATAGCCCAGGCCCCACATTTCATGGGTTAGGTCCTCAGCCGAACCCCCTCGCGGGCCCCACATTACATGGGTTCCTCCTCACACAAGCCACCCACCTCGCACGGGTGGGGCCTCACATGAGCCACCAACCCCAAGTATGCCCTTGCATCCCACATGCCACCCCACTCAGCCCGGTGTGAGAATGCACCCACGTTAAAAAGTGTCCGAAACTATTGGCATCATGTATGGTATAGATTTGACCTGCAATTTTGCAGAGTTCACATAGGTTTTCACTTTTGACAGGTGATGATGTCCAAGGTTTGGTAAATCCAGATCAGGGGTTTCTTGAGCACCATCAGTGATGGACTATGCAGAATATGTGGCCTGCAGATAGATGGATAAGATAATACGACAGGGACTACATTCAACTGAAAAAAGGTCCCGGAATTTGTCACCAGAATCTTCCAATCGAGGAGACCTTTGGGTGATAGTCCTTCCACATAGGAAAGAAACAGACCAATAGTCTGGATTACCAACCCATAGGACCCACTTGCCAGAATTAAGAACCGAATACTATGGAAGGATATGGGTTACAAATTCTATTACTCTCTGACATGACCAGGTTTAGATCTTCTTTTCCATGAAGGGAAACAACGACGAAAAAAATGAAGAACAAGAACAATTCAAAAGAATATTACTAAGACACTTTCAAAAAAAAAAAAAAAAAAAGTGTAGCCATCAGGTGCGCCCAACATGGGTGGCAGTTCAAAAAGACCAAAAAAAAAAAAAAAACCAGCTCAGTTTACTAATCAGGTTCAACTATGTATGTAAGAAAAAAGCATGTTGACTTGGATGCTCCCTGTGGGGCTACCAAACAACTTTATAAAAAGCGTTGACCCTTAAAAGATACTACAAGTAATCCTAGGTGGCCCTTGAAAAAATTACTACAAGTAAACCTAGTTTGCTGTATAGAAATGACGAAATGCTCTGAGTCTGAACACTGATTTACAGTGCTCCTAGTTGCATTGGTACACTTGGTCTATCCAATTGATTGATCAAGATTGTCCATTTGGCCTAATGCACATTTCATGATCTACCACTTATAAATAACAACTGATTGGACGATTCTAACTGTTTGATCAGCTTTTAAAATGGTAGTCAAGATGATCAGCAAGAGGGAGTGAGTTGCTAGTTGAAGGCTCTAAAAGGTAAAGGGAGGGCCCAAAAGGATGTGGGTGGAGATCATAAGAAAAGACTTGAGAACCTATGGTCTAACTGAAGTTGCCTTGATAGAGTGGAATGGCAAAAAAGGATTCATGTACCCGACCCCAAGTAGTTGGTATAAGGCTTAGATGATGATGATGATGATGATGATTTGTACTAAAATAGGCCCATACAATAATTTATGACATCTATGTTTTCGGTCCCATCATGGATAGCTTTTGGTTCTAAAGCATCATTTCTGTCTGGCAATCATTACTACAAGTAAACCTAGTTCGCTGTATAGAAATGACGAAATGCTCTGAGTCTGAACACCGATTTACAGTGCTCCTAGTTGCATTGGTACACTTGGTCTATCCAATTGATTGATCAAGATTGTCCATTTGGCCTAATGCACATTTCATGATCTACCACTTATAAATAACAACTGATTGGACAATTCTAACTGTTTGATCAGCTTTTAAAATGGTAGTCAAGATGATCAGCAAGAGGGAGTGAGTTGCTAGTTGAAGGCACTAAAAGGTAAAGGGAGGGCCCAAAAGGATGTGGGTGGAGATCATAAGAAAAGACTTGAGAACCTATGGTCTAACTGAAGTTGCCTTGATAGAGTGGAATGGCAGAAAAGGATTCATGTACCCGACCCCAAGTAGTTGGTATAAGGCTGAGATGATGATGATGATGATGATGATGATTTGTACTAAAATAGGCCCATACAATAATTTATGACATCTATGTTTTCGGTCCCACCATGCATAGCTTTTGGTTCTAAAGCATCATGTCTGTCTGGCAATCATTACTATCCCATCCTTGGAAAAAATGGCCATGAAAAAGAAGGGCAAAGTAAGGATGGACAGGATCATCTAATGGATGTGATTTTGACTTAGTAGCCCATGAATATAAGCTGCACCTAAGGGTTTGTTTGGCTCCCTAGAATCTTAAAAGGGTCATGAATCTGTTTTTGAAAAACAGGTTCCCAATGAAAGAGACTATGGTTTGGGTACTGAGAAAGCTATCATCAGGAATCCAATTTTTATGTGCAGATACTAGAAATTGGAAGGAGATGAGACTTTTATCCTCTTTAAAAAACATGACTATTGGATGAGAAACCATTTTCCAAAATTTTGCAACCCATCTTAAAGATGGGAATCATGGGGCAAATTGTGGGAATTGAATTCCCATGGGAATTCATTTGTCACCCTTTTCTATGACCCAAACACAATCTAGCCTCTCCATTTTCTAGGATTTAGATTCTGAGGAGCCAAGCGACCGTACATATATGGTCCTAATCATTCTCCTATCTAAATCTATTTTATTAGAGAAGTCTTCTGCACTTGGTCGACTTGTCCAATATTACTCAGACTGGGTCAGTGCTTTCTGATCCTGGTCACTAGATATGAACATGAAGTAGAGAGAAGAGCAAGCAACAAAAAAACAGCTGCAATTGTAAATGAACATGAAGTAGAGAGAAGAGTAAGAAACAAAAAACTAGCAGCAATTGTAAATGAACGTGAAGTAGAGAGGAGCAAGCCACAAAAAACCAGCTGCAATTGTAAATGAACATGAAGTAGAGAGGAGCAAGCAACAAAAGACCAACCACGATTGTAAATGAACAAAGTAGAAAGAAGAGCAAGCAACCAAAAACCAGCCATGATATTTTACAATCTGGATTTATTAATTTATTTATATTACAGTAGTTCAAATCAAAGCAGCCTCACCCTTGAGTTTCTTTGATAGCCAAACAATGCGGATGGTGAACAAGGGATCTTGACAGTAGCGTAGAGGTTGGTTGGAGAGCTAGACAATCTTTGTTTGATCACCAAGCAGCTCTCATCCTTTCTTCTTCTACATCTATCAACTGTTGCAGACAGGTTTTTATCCCCCAAATGGAGGAGATTACAAATGGCCATCAACCCAGATCAATAGCGTGGGCCATGGCAAAGGCATCGCCACGACTTATGACAACAATGACAGCACACAAAGATGCTGCAGCAATATATGTTATTCAACACCCTGAGGAGATCTTGTTCGAGAAGGCTAAAATTGGGTTTTGAGGCATATCATATCGTTCACCACTGATACAGGGTCATATCGCCCCATTTCAGACACATATGAGGCTGATACTCCTGTATTGTCCATGGCCAATAGCAGTACATATCGGGCACCCTTACCAATTCCAGACTATAGTTCTTTTTGCATGAAAAAGAAAAAGTCAAACACAGAGTTGAAGAACGAGAACAATCCACTGAAAGCTTACTTCTTTTATTGGCACAGAACAATTATGGATACAATACCATTAATAAATCACAAATATGTAAAACAAATATACAAAAAGAATATTGCTATTGTACTTGTATTCAAGAATTCGGATCCACGCAAGAACAGTGCATGTTGTGGTTGATCAAAAGGCTCATGGAGACAACAATATACAGTTCCGTTGAATTCGACAGTCACTAGTAGTAGAAGTAAGTTGACGGTTCTGTTGAATTTGGTGCATCTCTACACAGAATAGATCTAGCTTCAATAACCGAACGAGGAGGGTCGAGATCTTTCTCTTGCAGAGCATTTCCTTGGAATCTTTGCATCTGGGAAGCAAATGTATCGTCCAAAACCTACATTTGAAATCCATTTACTTCATCACATTAGTTTAAGCTCATTTTTATTATCCTTCTTTCTTCCTTGCATTTCAGTGAAGCATGTGTAGTACAAATCAAGGTCTTTGCAATAGATGATCATAAAAGTACTTACTCCCAGTGCATAATACGAGCCCTTGTACCAGATTCTGTTTTCTTTCCTACTCTCGAGAAAGCTCAGCACAATCTAGTACAGAAATCAGAATAAAATCAGAAAATTGAAAGCGGAATTTGTAAATGCTATTCTCGCAAGAGTAGGATCCCAAATACTTTTCACATGCGTGCTTGCGTCTGTGATCTGAACCATTCTTCAGGTGGAGCCCACCTTATAACTGAATGCATGATAAGCACTCCAAATACCACATACATGTGGTATGGGAACATGCGGAGAGAATAGATATGGAATCCTACTCTCACGAGTAGCCCTATCAGAGCCCGATATAATAGTACTTCGTAGTACCTGTCCCATTCTGTCCCAGAATCCACGACAAGCAGCCACAAAAATGCGGCCGGAAAACACGTCGTGCAAGTTGCATATGGACTCCATGAGTTGTGAACTTAGCATTTGCATCCTCTCACGGATCTCGGCTTCGCCATCTACCTCTTCTGTTTCCTCAAGAATTCTTTTCAGCCTTGTACTTCGATTAGCTTGTGTCTAGAACAATTATCCAAAATATCTAATATCAGTGTTCTCTAGATCATCTACTACTATCACAATACAAACACGTAAAAGACATATAGGTTTCTACAAAAATGAGTCCTAAGATGTTCAGAATTAATGCAATGATCACTAAATATTTCTAGATTATTATGCACGGCACTTATGCATGGGGATGAGAACTGTTTATAGCTGGACACCCACATTGACAATACATAGATGATTGGATTATGGTAGTCATTTGATTAGTGGCAATAGCCCCATGGTAGAAAATTCAGATGGTCAAGGTTGTCCAATTGCAGCAATTTTTTGGTTTGAGGCTAACAATGATGTAACCCACCCAATCAATCGTATTGATTACCACGCACATTTGCCACTTAGGGCTGCCAACAGTTACCCAAGATAACGACCTGGTATGAACCAGCATTTGCAAAGAGTGGCAGATTAGAAAGAAA